>CAWUFW010000466.1:1362500-1962500 GCA_963921515.1 Calotriton arnoldi
GTGCAGTGGTGTTCGGGCAGTGTAGGGGTCTTGCTGGGGCTGGTGTTTCAGGGTTTAGGGCAGTGCAGTGGTGTTCGGGCAGTGTAGGGGTTGTGCTGGGGGTGGTGTTTCAGGGTTTAGGGCAGTGCAGTGGTGTTTGGGCAGTGTAGGGGGTCGTGCTGGGGCTAGTGTTTCAGGATTTAGGGCAGAGCAATGGTGTTCAGGCAGTGTAGGGGGTTTTGCTGGAGGTGGTGTTTCAGGGTTTAGGGCAGTGCAGTGGTGTTCGTGCAGTGTAGGGGGTGGTGTTTCAGGGTTTAGGGCAGTGGTGTTCAGGCAGTGTAGGGGGTCTTGCTGGGGTTGATGTTTCAGGGTTTAGGGCAGTGCAGTGGTGTTCGGGCAGTGTAGGGGGTTGTGCTGGGGGTGGTGTTTCAGGGTTTAGGGCAGTGCAGTGGTGTTCGGGCAGTGTAGGGGGTCGTGCTGGGGGTGGTGTTTCAGGGTTTAGGGCAGTGCAGTGGTGTTCGGGCAGTGTAGGGTGTCGTGCTGAGGGGTGGTGTTTCAGGGTTTAGGGCAGTGCAGTGGTGTTCGGGCAGTGTAGGGGGTCGTGCAGGGGTGGTGTTTCAGGGTTTAGGGCAGTGCAGTGGTGTTTGGGCAGTGTAGGGGGTCGAGCAGGGGGTGGTGTTTTATGGTTTAGGGCAGTGCCGTGGTGTTCGGCCAGTGTAGGTGGTCTTGCTGGGGGTGGTGTTTCAGGCTTTAGTGCAGTGGTGTTCGGGCAGTGTAGGGGGTCTTGCTGGGGGTGGTGTTTCAGGGTTTAGGGCAGTGCAGTGGTGTTCGGGCAGTGTAGGGGGTCTTGCTGGGGCTGGTGTTTCAGGGTTTAGGGCAGTTCAGTGGTGTTCGGGCAGTGTAGGGGGTCGTGCTGGGGCTGGTGTTTGAGGGTTTAGGGTAGTGCAGTGGTGTTCGGGCAGTGTAGGGGGTCGTGCTGGGGCTGGTGTTTCAGGGTTTAGGGCAGTGCAGTGGTTTTCGGGCAGTGTAGGCGGTCGTGCTGGGGCTGGTGTTTCAGGGTTTAGGGCAGTGCAGTGGTGTTCGGGCAGTGTACGGGGTTGTGCTGGGGCTGGTGTTTCAGGGTTTAGGGCAGTGCAGTGGTGTTCGGGCAGTGTAGGGGGTCGTGCTGGGGGTGGTGTTTCAGGGTTTAGGGCAGTGCAGTGGTGTTCGGGCAGTGTAGGGGGTCGTGCTGGGGCTGGTGTTTCATGGTTTAGGGCAGTGCAGTGGTGTTCGGGCAGTGTAGGGGTCGTGCTGGGGGTGGTGTTTCAGGGTTTAGGGCAGTGCAGTGGTGTTCGGGCAGTGTAGGGGGTCATGCTGGGGGTGGTGTTTCAGGGTTTAGGGCAGTGCAGTGGTGTACGGGCAGTGTAGGGGTCTTGCTGGGGGTGGTGTTTCAGGGTTTAGGGCAGTGCAGTGGTGTTCGGGCAGTGTAGGGGTCGTGAAGGGGTGGTGTTTCAGGGTTTAGGGCAGTGCAGTGGTGTTCGGGCAGTGTAGGGGGTCGTGCTAGGGTATGTGTTTCAGGGTTTAGGGCAGTGCAGTGGTGTTCGGGCAGTGTAGGGGGTCTTGCTGGGGGTGGTGTTTCAGGGTTTAGGGCAGTGCAGTGGTGTTCGGGCAGTGTAGGGGGTCGTGAAGGGGGTGGTGTTTCAGGGTTTAGGGCAGTGCAGTGGTGTTCGGGCAGTGTAGGGGTCGTGCTAGGGTATGTGTTTCAGGGTTTAGGGCAGTGCAGTGTTGTTCGGGCAGTGTAGGGGGTCGTGCAGGGGCTGGTGTTTCAGGGTTTAGGGCAGTGCAGTGGTGTTCGGGCAGTGTAGGGGGTCGTGCTGGGGTAGTGTTTTAGGGTTTAGGGTAGTGCAGTGGTGCTTGTGTAGTGTAGGGGGTCGTGCTGGGGTTAGTGTTTTAGGGTTTAGGGTAGTGCAGTGGTGTTTGTGTAGTGTAGGGGGTCATGTTTTAGGGTAGTGCAGTGGTGTTTGGGTAGTGTAGGGGTCATGCTGGGGGTAGTGTTTTAGAGTTTAAGGTAGTGCAGTGGT
Source organism: Calotriton arnoldi (assembly GCA_963921515.1). Taxonomy (NCBI): domain Eukaryota; kingdom Metazoa; phylum Chordata; class Amphibia; order Caudata; family Salamandridae; genus Calotriton; species Calotriton arnoldi. The sequence goes on from CAWUFW010000466.1 coordinate 1,364,540, forward strand.
GTTTGTGTGTGAGGGGGTCGTGCTGGGGGTAGTGTTTTAGGGTTTAGGGTAGTGCAGTGGTGCTTGTGTAGTGTAGGGGTCGTGCTGGGGGTAGTGTTTTAGGGTTTTGGGTAGTGCAGTGGTGTTTGTGTAGTGTAGGGGTCATGTTTTAGGGTAGTGCAGTGGTGTTTGGGTAGTGTAGGGGCCGTGCTGGGGGTAGTGTTTTAGGATTTAGGTTAGTGCAGTGGTGTTGGGGTAGTGTTTTAGGGTTTAGGGTAGTGCAGTGGTGTTTGTGTAGTGTAGGGGGTCATGCTGGGGGTAGTGTTTTAGGGTTTAGGATAGTGCAGTGGTGCTTGTGTAGTGTAGGGGGTCGTGCTGGGGTAGTGTTTTAGGGTTTAGGATAGTGCAGTGGTGCTTGTGTAGTGTAGGGGGTCGTGCTGGGTAGTGTTTTAGGGTTTAGGATAGTGCAGTGATGCTTGTGTAGTGTAGGGGGTCGTGCTGGGGTAGTGTTTTAGGGTTTAGGGTAGTGCAGTGGTGTTTTTGTAGTGTAGGGGGTCATGTTTTAAGATGCAATGCTCCATTACCTGACCAGTCTGCACTACATAAAACTGCAAAAAAACTAAAAATAAAAAGTGTTTTGCACACTTTTGTCATTGGGCTATATGTGGGCTACATCTGGGTAATATTTGTGCTACATTTGGGCTCTTTTTTCACTGGTGGCCATCTTGGAAGACTTCTTTGTTATGAAGTTTCCTAATTTCCTCATTTACTGCAGTCTCCTCAGTAGGAAATGCTTTCAGTTTTTTACTTTGATTCCATCAAGAAGGCATTCAGATGTGTCACACATTTGCCATAAATTCAGAATGTTATTACTCTAGTTGTTCATTAGATCACTGTAGTAAAGCTACTGCTCACCAAGGAGTTAACTGGAAGTCTACTGCTGGTATTGAAAGTGATTGTTTCAGTCTGCATGTCAGAATTTTCTAATGAAATAGAAGAGGATTTGAGATCTCACTTAAAACATGCACTAAATTTTCTTTTTGCAGCACTAACCATAATTTCTATGGCAAAATGAACCCCCTCATTTTGTTCCTTTTTAAATTAAATGTTTTAAGTGTTACCAGTTTATTCCAATCAAGATGGCTTCAGGTGTGCCATACTTTTGTCATAAGTAAGGCTGTTAGCACTCTAGTTGTTCTTTAGAACACTCTGGGAAGCTGCAGTAGAACACAAAGGCATCAACTGACAGGCTGCTCCTGTTGAAATATAACAGGAAGATATTTGAGATCACACTTGAAACATGTCCTAATTTTTCTTTCTACAACACTAACCATAATTTCTATGACAAAATGAACCCCATCATTTTGTTCCTTTTTAAATTAAATGTTTTAAGTGTTACCAGTTTATTCCAATCAAGATGGCTTCAGGTGTGCCATACTTTTGTCATAAGTAAGGCTGTTAGCGCTCTAGTTGTTCTTTAGAACACTCTGGGAAGCTGCAGTAGAACACAAAGGAATCAACTGACAGTCTCTGCCCTTGTTGGATGTACATGTTTTACTGAGAATGTCAGACTTCATTCTCACATGACTGAGAAAGATAATGTGAATTTACAGAAAATATGCTCTCATTTTAGCTTCTGGAGCACCTTCCAAAACTGTATGGGACAAGCATGTGAAAATAGTTTTCTCTCAAACATGATTCATGATATCCCAGCAGAAGGTTTTTCACAGGGTAAAATCACCTTAGAACACACCACAATTTCTGAAATTAGTATGGTACCATCAACAAATGAATTCTAATGTAACTAAAGTCTGTTATCACCCTTTATAGTTCTCCTTTTGGTAACCCTCAAAATCTTTGATTCACTACAATGCATTTCAATGGTACTATCATTTATATTGGTCTCAAGATGGCTGCCAGCAATTCCAGGATGAAGTGCTGACAGCCAATCAGATCTCACGATGACATGTGTGGTTAGGCTCCGCCCAGATATATATGTGTTTTTACTTTTGATTTTCTCAGCAACTACTGAATGGATTTACACCATTTAACAAAAGGGTTCTTTTGAACCAAGAACTACCTCTTTGCCAAATTTGGTGTAATTCCGTTCAGCAGTTCGGGCTGTAGCCTTGCATAAAGTTTCCTATGGGAAATTGATTTTTTGACTCTTATTTTTTTAATTTCTCCGCAACTACTGAACGGATTTACACCATTTAACAAAAAGGGTTCTTTCTGAACCAAGAACTACCTCTTTGCCAAATTTGGTGTAATTCCGTTCAGCAGTTCGGGCTGTAGCCGTGTCTAAAGTTTCCTATGGGAAAATGAATGGGGAAAACACGTTTTGGGACCCCCCTTTTTTCTCGGCCCCCGCTTGACGAATTACCCTAAGACTTTCAAGGTAGGAGCGGACCGGAGCGGGCCATAAAGTTTGAAAATTTCGCGAAGATTCGTCAACCGACGCAAGAGTTATTTTAAATAGAATGTCGCGGATTTCCTATGGAAAATAGGTCCTAACTATAACTATCTACTGGCGACCGCCAGTAGATAATGTACATATATATATGTTTTATAGCCGACACACCCCGTGAGTGCACCGGACCTTGGGAGTATTATGAACTCCTTGTTTTTTGCTGTTTTATAAGTGGTTTCCACCACCGCTTCCCGGTTGCACCCGCCGCGAGTTCGGCTGGCCCCAGGTGGAATACTACTTTGGAGAAAAAAGGGGGGTCCCAAAACATGTTTTCCCCATTCATTTTCCCATAGGAAACTTTAGACACGGCTACAGCCCGAACTGCTGAACGGAATTACACCAAATTTGGCAAAGAGGTAGTTCTTGGTTCAGAAAGAACCCTTTTTGTTAAATGGTGCAAATTTGCCCCGGGTGGCCCAAGTCCCGGGGGCATGCGGGGGGGTGGGTTTATTGTTTATATGGGGGGCTCTCCTGCCCTCCCGCAGCCCCGGGGACCGCCACCCCCTGGGGCTTCTTTTTTAAATTTGAAATAACGTGTGGGGGCTCCAGCCTCCACACGCCCCGGGACCACCACCTCCCCGGGCTGTGCAATTCAAGGGAGGGGGCCGCGCGGCCCCCTCCTGGAGCCCTTGATGGCCCTGGGGACCGCCACCCCCAGGGCTGGCTCCTGCAGTGTCCCGGGTGCCTACCCCGGGACACTGTAGTTTGCAATGACAGGACGGGAGCCTCGCGGCTCCCGTCCTGTCATTGCAAACTGCTTTGGATATTGGAAGAGAGAGCAGGAAACCTGCTCTCTCTTCCAATATCCAAGCAAATTGCTTTCCACATGGGGAGCTGCATGTTAGCAGCTCCCCATGTGGAAAGCAATGCCGGCTCCCAAGGGACGCGGGGAGCCGGCGGGACTGTGGGGGCATTGGGGACCCCCACAGTCCCCAACGGAGAGGGCCAGCCCCGGGGATGGGGTCCCCGGGGCCTTAAATGGCCTGAGGAGGGGGCCACGCAGCCCCCTCCAAATATTAAAAATTTAAAAAGAGGGCATGCCCTGGGGGATGGGGTCCCCGGGCCAATACAGTCCCAGGGAAGGGGGCCACGCGGCCCCCTTCCTGTTTTTTATAATTTTATTTAAAAAAAAAAATCCTCAGGCCCCGGGGATGGGGTCCCCGGGCAAAAAGTGGCTGAGGGAAGGGGGCCACGCAGCCCCGCTCACAATCAAAAAAAAAGAAAAAAAGACCGGCATCGTGCCGGAGGCTCCGCCCCTCCCTGCAGCAGTCTGCAAACGCTTTTGAGAAGGGAAGTAATTCCCCTTGAATACTGGGGGTCCCTGGGGCAAACTAGCCCACCAGGAACCTCCAGTATGTGCCAGGGGCTGCGTTGCAGAGAGGTGTACAGAGGCCACGCCCCTTTTACACCTCTCTGCAACGCAGCTCTGTGGCGCTTTTGGAAGTACATGGTGGGCTAGTTGGACTCCAGGGACCCTCAGGATTCAAGGGACTTAATCCCCCAACTTAAAACGCGCCACAGGGCGCGTTTGCACAGTGGTGAAGGGAGGGCGGAGCTTCAGGTGACATGTGTGCAAACAGGCCCCGTGGCGTGTTTAAGATGGGGAATTAAATCCCCTTCAATCCTGAGGGTCCCTGGGGGCCAACTAGCCCAACAGGTACGTCCAGAAAGCGCCACAGAGCTGCGTTGCAGAGAGGTGTAAAAGGGGTGTGGCCTCTGTACACGTCTCTGCAACGCAGCCCCTGGCGCATACTGGAGGTTCCTGGTGGGCTAGTTGGCCCCCAGGGACCCTCATGATACAAGGGGACTTAATCCCCCAACTTAAAACGCACCACGGGGCGCGTTTGCACAGATGTCACCTCAGGCCCCGCCCCTCCCTTCACCATTGTGCAAATATTCCTCTAAAATCAGCCGAAATACGAAATCCGATTTACTCACCTGTTATCAGGAGAGACCTCAGTGCTGCATCTTTCAGCCCAGTACTGGTCCTGAAAAGTAATTCTAACCGTACTTACCAGTAACTTGAATTTCCTTCCATAGGCTAACATTGACTGGTTTCACTTGGAAATTCTTCTAAGTGTGCAGTTTGAACTTTATAATATTCCTCTAAAATCAGCCGAAATACGGATTCCGATTTACTCACCTGTTATCAGGAGAGACCTCAGTGCTGCATCTTTCATCCCAGTACTGATCCTGAAAAGTAATTTTAACCGTACTTACCAGCAACTTGAATTTCCTTCCATAGGCTAACATTGACTGGTTTCACTTGGAAATTCTTCTAAGTGTGGAGTTTTGGAACTTTATAATATTCCTCTAAAATCAACCGAACTACGAATTCCGATTTACTCACCTGTTATCAGGAGAGAACCGAGTGCTGCATCTTTTAGCCCAGCACTGACCCTGAAAAGTAATTCTAACCGTACTTACCAGTAACTTATATTTCCTTCCATAGGAATCCATTGTCTGGTTTTCAGCAGAAAAGTTTCAAAGTGTCGATTTTCACAAACTACAAATATTCCTTAAAAATCGCCTGTATGACTTAAAAACATTCTTTCAACTGTTTACAGGAGATGCACCAGTGCTGGATCCAGGATCCAACACTGAGTAAGAAAAAGTAACGATAACACTACTTACCTGCTAAGTGAATTTCCTCCCATAGGATAACATTGGTGATTCTATGTGAAAAAGTTTCTAAGTGTCAACTTTTAAAATTCAATAATATTCCTTAAAAATCACTACTGTAACCAAAACGCTTTTACTCAACTGTTTACAGGAGATGTCCCAGGACTGAATCTAGGATCCAGTCCTGTGGTTAGAAAAGTAATCCATAAAGTAACTAATTGCATTTAACTAGAAATTCACATTGAGGTCAATGTTGCATTGTGTTTGAAATTGTGTTGCCCATTGCAACAACTGTAACTACTGTACTTAAAAGTCTATTGCCTATTTGCAAACTATTTAAACTAAAGTAATTCATTCTGAGAAAGTATATTTTGTAATGTAATGTATAATGTAATTACAATGTAATTTAATAAATAAAATATCTAAAAATAAATAGTTTTAAAAAATGTAGTAAATCAGTATCAAAAAATAAATATAACAATTAATACATTTAAAAATTGTCATTTACAAAACCTTTGAAATTCACTGAAAAACCATAGGTTTTAGGGGCGTTATAGTTAGAAATTAGCATTTAAAAACCTTTGAAATTCACTGAAAAAACCATAGGTTTCAGGCACGTTATAGTTAGAAATTTGCATTTAAAAAACCTTTGAAATTCACAGAAAAAACCATAGGTTTCAGACACGTTATAGTTAGAAATTAGCATTTAAAAAACCTTTGAAATTCACTGAAAAAACCATAGGTTTTAGGGATAGTTATAGTTAGTTGGACATTTCACTCGTACAAAACCCGTGAAATTCCCCGTTATAGTTAGTTCAGCTAACTATAACTCGCGCCCCGCAATGCACTGCTGATGACGTCACATATTACATCACTCATGACATGGTCAGTGACATCACTGATGACATCACTGATGACATCTCAAATGACATCACTGATGACATCACTGATGACATCATCCACGTGATAATCTGATGCACCTCCTCACACCCTAATATAACCTTTGATACACCCACTCTAAATTACAGACTGCCATTCGCAAAACCATAGACACTCCAACACCAATAACTACATACCCACTCACTGATTCTTAGGTCTACACACACACATCCACTCACTCACCCGTACAGTCACTCATACTTATGGTCACTCAGTACAGGACTATCATATGCACTCTTACTCCTATATAGACACTCAAACACCGCCACTCATCCATAGAGGAACTCACACACCTAGTCAGTCATGCAAATAATTAAACACACTCCCATTTACTCACCTATACAGTTATACACACACCAGCTCACTTAATCATACAAATACTAGCACATTGTTACGCTCTTATACAATCACTGATACAAGCACACACTCATCCATACAGCCACTATCACAATCACTCACTCTGCTTATAGCTATTTATATACTCCAACACACATATATACTGCCTTTCACATATGTAGTTACTCACACATGTACCACTGGGACATACATTCACTCACTAACACACTCTTACACACACTTACCCACCCATACAGTCTATCACAGATGCACTCTTGAAACCATCCACCCAGTGAATCACCCACTCACACATCTATACACAGAGTCGCACACACCCTCCCACACAAACACTCAGGCACCCATACAGATACTCAGACAACCATTCAATAACTCATATACACACTCATGTAGCTATTCACAAACACATGCAGTCACTTACACAGCAACAGACAGACGGATACAGACATTCACCCAGTTTAGTCACTAACCCATGCATTCAGTAAGATACGTTAAATCCCTCACTTATAGAGTCAGTCTCGCACCTACTAAATCATCCATACAGACACTTATACACCCACTCATTCTTCAATACGTCTTTTCCGATATATATTAAAAATATTTAAACTTTAGAGAAACACACAGTCACTGCATGATGTCATCAGTGATGTCATTTGAGATGTCATCAGTGATGTCACTGACCATGTCATGAGTGATGTAATATGTGACGTCATCAGCAGTGCATTGCAGGGCGCAAGTTATAGTTAGCTGAACTAACTATAACGGGGAATTTCACGGGTTTTGTACGAGTGAAATGTCCAACTAACTATAACTATCCCTAAAACCTATGGTTTTTTCAGTGAATATATATATATATTCACTGAAAAAACCATAGGTTTCAGGGGCGTTATAGTTAGTTGGACATTTCCATCGTACAAAACCATAGAAATTCCCCGTTATAGTTAGTTCAGCTAACTATAACTCGCGCGCCAGCAATGCACTGCTGATGACGTCACATATTACATCACTCATGACATGGTCAGTGACATCACTCATGACATCACTGATGACATCTCAAATGACATCACTGATGACATCACTGATGGATGATATCATCCTTGTGATAGTGGCAGACCTCCTCTCACCCTAATATAACCTTTGATACACACACTCAAAAATACAAACTAACATTTTCAAAACAATGGACATACCAATACCAGTTACAACACACCTATTCAGTAATTCCAAGATCTACACACACATCCACTCATTCACCAACAGTCCCTATACAGTCACTCATACATGTACTCACTCATCATATGTACTCATACACCTATACATCCTGTTACACACCGCCACTCATCCATAGAGTTACTCACACACATAGTCACACATGCAAACAAAGTATCAAACATCCATTTACTTGCATATACAGTTATACACACACACTACCACACTTACTTCTACAGAAACTTACACATACTTACTCTCTTAAACAATCACTTATAGAAACACCTACTTATTTGTACAGGAACTCTTCCAATCTCTCACTCTCACATATACTCACTTATATACACCAATACTCACATATACTAGTTTAAAACATATGTAGTTACTCATAAAGACACTATTGAGACAGTCATTCACTCACTAACACACCCATACACATACTCATCCACCTATACAGTCCTGCACACATGCTGTCTTCAACACATACAAACAGTGAGTCACTCATTCATGCATCTATGCACTAAGTAATACCCCCACCAAACCATACAGACACTCAGACACTCATACTGATACTCAAAAAACCAACTAATAACCCATATAGACACTCATGTAGCTACTCACCAACCCATGCAGCCACTTATACACAAAGTGAGAGACTGATACAGATATTTTCATATTTAAACATTACTCACTAACCCATGTATTCACTAAGATACACTTAGTCAGTTATACAATCAATTTTACAAAAAAAATCATCCATTTAGACACTTATATACCCATTTATTCTTCCATCGACCTTGAGATATACATATATAAAACATATTTAATTTTCAGAAAAACACACATTCACTGGATGATGTCATTTGAGATGTCATGAGTGATGTCATGAGTGATGTCTCTGACCATGTCATGAGTGATGTAATATGTGACGTCATCAGCAGTGCATTGGGGGCGCGCGAGCTATAGTTAGCTGAACTAACTATAACGGGGGAATTTCTATGGTTTTGTACGATGGAAATGTCCAACTAACTATAACGCCCCTGAAACCTATGGTTTTTTCAGTGAATTTCTAAGGTTTTTTAAATGCTAATTTCTAACTATAACGTGCTTGAAACCTATGGTTTTTTCAGTGAATTTCTAAGGTTTTTTAAATGCTAATTTCTAACTATAACGTGCCTGAAACCTATGGATTTTTCAGTGAATATATATATATTTATTATACTATGTATACATGTGAAAATGTCTCGGTCCCCTGTTTGCCTCGGTGGCACGGAAAAAATGGGTGGAACTGACGTCAGCACGCCGACGAGGTCCTCTTATGGCTCCGATGACGTCATACGGTGTCGCGAGCGGAGCCGTGCTCGTTGACGTGGGAGAGCTAGGAAAGAATTTCCGTGGAATGCTGGTGCAGGGGATATTCACCTAAGTGTTCAGGCTAGTCCTTTGGGAGCAACTGTTTATGTTGCCACTCCAGAAACCGAAACCAGTGATCCGAGGACAGAGGCCCTGCAGATGGCACACGAGGTGGGGTGCCCAGTCGTGTGCACCGGCGGGGCAGCGAAGTGACAAGCACCACAACCCACAAAAAAGGTAACGAGGGCACTGAATAACACAGGATCTTCTCTTTGTATCTGGCAGGAACAATGAAGTTAAAATGCCCTAGTACCAAAATGTAGAATTAGATGCCGCTTCTGCCTCCCGTACCCTGGAGGCGGCACTTGGGTATGCGGTACGGTCATACTGCGGTGGGACGCACACTCGTTGACCTCTCATGGCACTGCTCCACACTTCAGGGAGGACGCTTTCCATTATCTATGTTTTCTGATGACATGTCGCGCCGGCCCCGTCCAACAACAGAACTCCTTTAGATCCAAACAGACTCTTCCACTCTCTCACCGGAAGTGAAACCAGGCCACGCGGACACTTTCACAATACAACAGCCGGGAATGCACTTTTCGGTAAAAAAACCACATTCCTTCCTCCTAATTAATCAAATAAACGTCTCACTGAAGAACAGGGGCCAGCTTCGATCGGTAAACAGCCGTTACAACAACTTTTTTACTTTGTGATACCATTACAACGCATGCATTACCACGCATGCGTTGTACATCACGAAGTCATTACTACGCATTTTTTTAGAACGCATGGTCATTTACCACGCATGCCTTTACAACAAATTTTGTTGTAAAGGTATGTATGGTAAATGACCATGTGTTCTAAAAAACATGTAGACGATCCATGTCGTTGTAAGGAAACAGAGGCTGTTCCGTTTCCTCACAACGACGTGCACCGCCCCTCAGAGATGACGTGAAGCAGGAACCATGAGGAGAGAGGAACCATGAGGAGTGAGAGGTAAGGGGGATTGGGCATGGGGTGGGGGGTTTCTTTTCTAGGGTTTAGGGTAGTGCAGTGGTGTTTGGGTGGTGTAGGGGGTCGTGCTGGGGGTAGTGTTTTAGGGTTTAGGGTAGTGCAGTGGTGTTTGGGTAGTGTAGGGGGTCGTGCTGGGGGTAGTGTTTTAGGGTTTAGGGTAGTGCAGTAGTGTAGGGGGTCGTGCTGGGGGTAGTGTTTTAGGGTTTAGGGTAGTGCAGTGGTGTATGGGTAGTGTAGGGGGTCGTGCTGGGGTAGTGTTTTAGGGTTTAGGGTAGTGCAGTGGTGTTTGAGTAGTGTAGGGGTCATGCTGGTGGTAGTGTTAGGGTTTAGGGTAGTGCAGTGGTGTTTGTGTAGTGTAGGGGGTCATGCTGGGGGTAGTGTTTTATGGTTTAGGGTAGTGCAGTGGTGTTTGGGTAGTGTAGGGGTCGTGCTGGGGGTAGATTTAGGGTTTAGGGTAGTGCAGTGGTGTTTGGGTAGTGTAGGGAGTCGTGCTGGGGGTAGTGTTTTAGGGTTTAGGGTAGTGCAGTGGTGTTTGTGTAGTGTAGGGGGTTGTGCTGGGGGTAGTGTTTTAGGGTTTATGTTAGTGCAGTGGTGTTTGGGTAGTGTAGGGAGTCGTGCTGGGGTAGTGTTTTAGGGTTTAGGGTAGTGCAGTGGTGTTTGTGTAGTGTAGGGGGTCGTGTTTTAGGGTATAGGGTAGTGCAGTGGTGTTTGGGTAGTGTAGGGGGTCGTGCAGGGGTAGTGTTTTAGGGTTTAGGGTAGTGCAGTAGTGTAGGGGGTCGTGCTGGGGGTAGTGTTTTAGGGTTTAGGGTAGTGCAGTGGTGTATGGGTAGTGTAGGGGGTCGTGCTGGGGTAGTGTTTTAGGGTTTAGGGTAGTGCAGTGGTGTTTGAGTAGTGTAGGGGGTCATGCTGGTGGTAGTGTTTTAGGGTTTATGGTAGTGCAGTGGTGTTTGTGTAGTGTAGTGTAGGGGGTCATGCTGGGGGTAGTGTTTTATGGTTTAGGGTAGTGCAGTGGTGTTTGGGTAGTGTAGGGGTCATGCTGGGGGTAGATTTAGGTTTTAGGGTAGGGCAGTGGTGTTTGGGTAGTGCAGGGAGTCGTGCTGGGGGTAGTGTTTTAGGGTTTAGGGTAGTGCAGTGGTGTTTGGGTAGTGTAGGGGGTCATGCTGGGGGTAGTGTTTTAGGGTTTAGGGTAGTGCAGTAGTGTAGGGGGTCATGCTGGGGGTAGTGTTTTAGGGTTTAGGGTAGTGCAGTGGTGTATGGGTAGTGTAGGGGTCGTGCTGGGGTAGTGTTTTAGGGTTTAGGGTAGTGCAGTGGTGTTTGAGTAGTGTAGGGGGTCATGCTGGTGGTAGTGTTTTAGGGTTTAGGGTAGTGCAGTGGTGTTTGTGTAGTGTAGGGGTCATGCTGGGGGTAGTGTTTTATGGTTTAGGGTAGTGCAGTGGTGTTTGGGTAGTGTAGGGGTCGTGCTGGGGGTAGATTTAGGGTTTAGGGTAGTGCAGTGGTGTTGGGTAGTGTAGGGAGTTGTGCTGGAGGTAGTGTTTTAGGGTTTAGGGTAGTGCAGTGGTGTTTGTGTAGTGTAGGGGGTCATGCTGGGAGTAGTGTTTTATGGTTTAGGGTAGTGCAGTGGTGTTTGGGTAGTGTAGGGGTCGTGCTGGGGGTAGATTTAGGGTTTAGAGTAGTGCAGTGGTGTTGGGTAGTGTAGGGAGTCATGCTGGGGGTAGTGTTTTAGGGTTTATGTTAGTGCAGTGGTGTTTATGTAGTGAAGGGGGTCATGCTGTGGGTAGTGTTTTAGGGTTTAGGGTAGTGCAGTCGTGTTTGTGTAGTGTAGGGGGTCGTGTTTTAGGGTATAGGGTAGTGCAGTGGTGTTTGGGTAGTGTAGGGGTCATGCTGGGGCTAGTGTTTTAGGGTTTAGGGTAGTGCAGTGGTGTTTGTGTAGTGTGGGAGGTCATGCTGGGGGTATATTTAGGGTTTAGTGTAGTGCAGTGGTGTTTGGGTAGTGTAGGGAGTCGTGCTGGTGGTAGTGTTTTAGGGTTTAGGGTAGTGCAGTTATGTTTGGGTAGTGTAGGGTGTCGTGCTGGGGGTAGTGTTTTAGCACTAATTTTTCTTTCTACAGCACTAACCATAATTTCTATGGCAAAACGAACCCCCTCATTTTGTTCCTTTTTAAATTAAACGTTTTAAGAGTTACCAGTTTATTCCAATCAAGATGGCTTCAGGTGTGCCATAATTTTGTCATAAGTAAGGCTGTTAGCGCTCTAGTTGTTCTTTAGAACACTCTGGGAAGCTGCAGTAGAACACAAAGGCATCAACTGACAGGCTGCTCCTGTTGAAATATAACAGGAAGATATTTGAGATCTCACTTAAAACATGTCCTAATTTTTCTTTCTACAGCACTAACCATAATTTCTATGACAAAATGAACACCATCATTTTGTTCCTTTTTAAATTAAATGTTTTAAGTGGTACCAGTTTATTCCAATCAAGATGGCTTCAGGTGTGCCATACTTTTGTCATAAGTAAGGCTGTTAGCACTCTAGTTGTTCTTTAGAACACTCTGGGAAGCTGCAGTAGAACACAAAGGCATCAACTGACAGGCTGCTCCTGTTGAAATATAACAGGAAGATATTTGAGATCTCACTTAAAACATGTCCTAATTTTTCTTTCTACAGCACTAACCATAATTTCTATGGCAAAACGAACCCCCTCATTTTGTTCCTTTTTAAATTAAATGTTTTAAGTGTTACCAATTTATTCCAATCAAGATGGCTTCAGGTGTGCCATACTTTTGTCCTAAGTAAGACTGTTAGCTCTCTAGTTGTTCTTTAGAACACTCTGGGAAGCTGCAGTAGAACACAAAGGCATCAACTGACAGGCTGCTCCTGTTGAAATATAACAGGAAGATATTTGAGATCTCACTTAAAACATGTCCTAATTTTTCTTTCTACAGCACTAACCATAATTTCTATGACAAAATGAACCCCATAATTTTGTTCCTTTTTAAATTAAATGTTTTAAGTGTTACCAGTTTATTCCAATCAAGATGGCTTCAGGTGTGCCATACTTTTGTCATAAGTAAGGCTGTTAGCACTCTAGTTGTTCTTTAGAACACTCTGGGAAGCTGCAGTAGAACACAAAGGAATCAACTGACAGTCTCTGCCCTTGTTGGATGTACATGTTTTACTGAGAATGTCAGACTTCATTCTCACATGACTGAGAAAGATAATGTGAATTTACAGAAAATATGCTCTCATTTTAGCTTCTGGAGCACCTTCCAAAACTGTATGGGACAAGCATGTGAAAATAGTTTTCTCTCAAACATGATTCATGATATCCCAGCAGAAGGTTTTTCACAGGGTAAAATCACCTTAGAACACACCACAATTCCTGAAATTAGTATGGTACCATCAACAAATGAATTCTAATGTAACTAAAGTCTGTTATCACCCTTTATAGTTCTCCTTTTGGTAACCCTCAAAATCTTTGATTCACTACAATGCATTTCAATGGGGTACTATCATTTATATTGGTCCCAAGATGGCTGCCAGCAATTCCAGGATGAAGTGCTGACAGCCAATCAGATCTCGCGATGACACGTGTGGTTAGGCTCTGCCCAGATATATATGTGTTTTCTTTTTCAAATTTCTCAGAAACTACTGAACGGATTTACACCATTTAAGCAAAAGGCACGACACTGAACCAAGGGCTACCTCTTTGCCAAATTTGGTGTAATTCCGTTCAGCAGTTCGGGCTGTAGCTGCGATGAAAGGTCCCTATGGAAAAATGAATGGGGAAAACACGTTTTGGGACCCCCCTTTTTTCTCGGCCCCCGCTTGACTTTCAGGATAGGAGCGGACCGGAGCGCCCCAACAAGTTGGAAACTTTCGCGAAGATTCGTCAACCGGCGCCAACGTTATTGCAAATAGAATGTTGCGGATTTCCTATGGAAAATAGGTCCTAACTATAACTATCTACTGGCGACCGCCAGTAGATAATATATGTATATATTCACTGAAAAAACCATAGGTTTCAGGCACGTTATAGTTAGAAATTAGCATTTAAAAAACCATAGAAATTAACTGAAAAAACCATAGGTTTCAGGAACGTTATAGTTAGTTGGACATTTCACTCGTACAAAACCATAGAAATTCCGGCTTTATAGTTAGTTCAGCTAACTATAACTCGCGCCCCCGCAATGCACTGCTGATGACGTCACATATTATATCATTCATGACATGGTCAGTGACATCACTGATGACATCACTGATGACATCTCAAATGACATCACTGATGACATCACTGATGACATCATCCAGTGATTGTGTGTTTCTGTAAAGTTTAATTTTGTTTTATATATATGCAAAGCTGTATTGAGGAATGAGTGGGTGTATAAGTGTCTGTATGGAGGATTTAGTAGGTACGTGACTGACTGTATAAGTGAGTGATTAAATGTGTCTTACTGAATGCATGGGTTAGTGACTAAACTGTGTGAAAGTCTGTATCAGTCTGTCTGTTTTTGTGTAAGCTGCTGCATGGGTTGGTGAGTAGCTGCATGAGTGTCTATATGGGTTATTGATTGCTTGCCTGAGTATTTGTATGGCTGCCTGAGTGTGTGTGTGGGTGGGTGGGAGGTGTGTGACTCTGTGCATAGATGTGTGAGTGGTTGATTCACTGGGTGTATGGGTTCAAAAGTGCATGTGGAAACAGCTGTATGGGTGGGTGAGTTTGTGTATGGGTGTGTTGGTGAGTGAATGGATGTCTCAGTGGTACATGTGCAAGTAACTACATATGCAAAAGGCAGTATATGTGAGTGATGGTGTATATAAATAACTATATGTGAGAGTCAGTAATTGTGAGAGTGGCTGCATGGATGAGTGTGTATTTGTATCAGTGATTCTATAAGAGAGTAATTATGTGTTAGTATCTGTATGAATAAGTGAGGTTGTGTCTGTATAACTGTATACGTGAGTAAATGGAAGTATGATTGATTCTTTGCATGACTGACTAAGTGTGTGAGTAACTCTGGATATGTGGCAGTGTGTGAGTGTCTGTATAGGTGTATGAGTGCATATGATAGTGTTGTATTGATGAGTGACTGCATGTATGAGTGACTGTATGGGTGAATGAGTGGATGTGTGTGTAGACCTAGGAATCAGTCAGTGCGTATTTAGTAACTGGTATTGATGTGTCTATTTTTTCAAAAATGGTAGTCTGTATTTTAGAGTGGGTGTATCAAAGGTTATATTCAGGTGTGAGGAGGTGCATCAGATTTTCACGTGGATGATGTCATCAGTGATGTCATCAGTGATGTCATGTGAGATGTCATCAGTGATGTCATCAGTGATGTCACTGACCATGTCATGAATGATGTAATATGTGACGTCATCAGCAGTGCATTGCGGGAGCGCGAGTTATAGTTAGCTGAACTAACTATAACGCCGGAATTTCTATGGTTTTGTACGAGTGAAATGTCCAACTAACTATAACGTTCCTGAAACCTATGGTTTTTTCAGTTAATTTCTATGGTTTTTTAAATGCTAATTTCTAACTATAACGTGCCTGAAACCTATGGTTTTTCCAGTGAATTTCAAAGGTTTTTTAAATGAAAATTTGTAAGTCTAATGTACCTCAATCCTATGTTTTTTTTATTTTCTATATATATATATATATACATATATATATTCACTGAAAAAACCATAGGTTTTAGGGACAGTTATAGTTAGTTGGACATTGCACTCGTACAAAACCCGTGAAATTCCCCCGTTATAGTTAGTTCAGCTAACTATAACTCGTGCCCCGCAATGCACTGCTGATGACGTCACATATTACATCACTCATGACATGGTCAGTGACATCACTGATGACATCACTGATGACATCTCAAATGACATCACTGATGACATCATCCAGTGACTGTGTGTTTCTGTAAAGTTTAAATATGTTTAATATATATAGGGAAAGGCGTATTGAAGAATGAGTGGGTGTATAAGTGTCTGAATGGATGATTTAGTACGTGTGTGACTGACTCTACAAGTGAGTGATTAAACGTATCTTACTGAATGCATGGGTTAGTGACTAAACTGTGTGAATGTCTGTATCCGTCTGTTGGTGTGTAAGTGGATGCATGGATTTGCGAATAGCTACATGAGTGTCTATATGGGTTATTGATTGGTTCTATGAGTATCTGTATGGGTGCCTGAGTGTTTGTGTGGATGGGGTGTGTGCGACTGTGCATAGATGTGTGAGTGGGTGATTCACTGGGTGGATGGTTTCAAGAGTGCATCTGTGATAGACTGTATGGGTGGGTAAGTGTGTGTAAGAGTGTGTTAGTGAGTGAATGTATGTCCCAGTGGTACATGTGTGAGTAACTACATATGTGAAAGGCAGTATATATGTGTATTGGAGTATATAAATAGCTATAAGCGAGAGTGAGTGATTGTGATAGTGGCTGTATGGATGAGTGTGTGCTTGTATCAGTGATTGTATAAGAGCGTAACAATGTGCTAGTATTTGTATGATTAAGTGAGCTGGTGTGTGTATAACTGTATAGGTGAGTAAATGGCAGTGTGTTTAATTATTTGCATGACTGACTAGGTGTGTGAGTACCTCTATGGATGAGTGGCGGTGTTTGAGTGTCTATATAGGAGTAAGAGTGCATATGATAGTCCTGTACTGAGTGACCATAAGTATGAGTGACTGTACGGGTGAGCGAGTGGATGTGTGTGTGTAGACCTAAGAATCAGTGAGTGGGTATGTAGTTATTGGTGTTGGAGTGTCTATGGTTTTGCGAATGGCACTCTGTAATTTAGATTGGGTGTATCAAAGGTTATATTAGGGTGTGAGGAGCTGCATCAGATTATCACGTGGATGATGTCATCAGTGATGTCATTTGAGATGTCATCAGTGATGTCACAGTGATGTCACTGACCATGTCATGAGTGATGTAATATGTGACGTCATCAGCAGTGCATTGCGGGGCGCGAGTTATAGTTAGCTGAACTAACTATAACGGGGGAATTTCACGGGTTTTGTACGAGTGCAATGTCCAACTAACTATAACTGTCCCTAAAACCTATGGTTTTTTCAGTGAATTTCAAAGGTTTTTTAAATGCTAATTTCTAACTATAACGTGTCTGAAACCTATGGTTTTTTCAGTGAATTTCAAAGGTTTTTAAAATGCTAATTTGTAACTATAACGTGCCTGAAACCTACGGTTTTTTCAGTGAATTTCAAAGGTTTTTTAAATGACAATTTTTAAATGTATTAATTTTTATATTACTTTTTTTCATACTGATTTACTACATTTTTAGAAACAATTTCTTTTACATATTTTATTTTTTAAATTACATTGTAATTACATTATACATTACATTACAAAAATACTTTCTCAGAATGAATTACTTTAGTTTAAATACTTTGCACATAGGCAATAGACTTTTAAGTACAGTAGTTACAGTTGTTGCAATGGGCAACACATTTTCAAACACAATGCAACATTCAGCTCAATGTGAATTTCTAGTTAAATGCAATTAGTTACTTTATGGATTACTTTTCTAACCACAGGACTGGATCCTAGATTCAGTCCTGGTACATCTCCTGTAAACAGTTGAGTAAAAGCGTTTTGGTTACAGTCGTGATTTTTAAGGAATATTATTGTATTTTAAAAGTTGACACTTAGAAACTTTTTCTCATAGAATCACCAATGTTATCCTATGGAAGGAAATTCACTTAGCAGGTAAAAACTGTTATCGTTACTTTTTCTTACTCAGTGTTGGATCATGGATCCAGCACTGGTGCATCTCCTGTAAACAGTTGAAAGAATGCGTTTAAGTCATACAGGCGATTTTTAAGGAATATTTGTAGTTTGTGAAAATCGACACTTTGAAACTTTTCTGCTGAAAACCAGACAATGGATTCCTATGGAAGAAAATATAAGTTACTGGTAAGTACGGTTAAAATTACTTTTCAGGACCAGTACTGGGCTGAAAGATACAGCACTGAGGTCTCTCCTTATAACAGGTGAGTAAATCGGAATTCGTATTTCGGCTGATTTTAGAGGAATATTTGTATGTTTCAAAATCAACACTTAGAAACTTTTTCAGCAAAAAGCAGGCAATGATATCCTATGGAAGGAAATTCAAGTTACTGGTAAGTACGGTTAAAATTACTTTTGAGGATCAGTACTGGGCTGAAAGATGCAGCACTGAGGTCTCTCCTGATAACAGATGAGTAAATCGGAATTCGTATTTCGGCTGATTTTAGAGGAATATTTGTATGTTTCAAAAATCGACACTTAGAAACTTTTTCAGCAAAAAGCAGGCAATGATATCCTATGGAAGGAAATTAAAGTTACTGGTAAGTACGGTTAAAATTACTTTTGAGGATCAGTACTGGGCTGAAAGATGCAGCACTGAGGTCTCTCCTGATAACAGGTGAGTAAATCAGAATTCGGATTTCGGCTGATTTTAGAGGAATATTTGTATGTTTCAAAAATCAACACTTAGAAACTTTTTCAGCAAAAAGCAGGCAATGATATCCTATGGAAGGAAATTCAAGTTACTGGTAAGTACGGTTAAAATTACTTTTGAGGATCAGTACTGGGCTGAAAGATGCAGCACTGAGGTCTCTCCTGATAACAGGTGAGTAAATCGGAATTCGTATTTCGGCTGATTTTAGAGGAATATTTTAAAGTTCCAAAACTCCACACTTAGAAGAATTTCCAAGTGAAACCAGTCAATGTTAGCCTATGAAGGAAATTCAAGTTACCGGTAAGTACGGTTAAAATTACTTTTGAGGATCAGTACTGGGCTGAAAGATGCAGCACTGAGGTCTCTCCTGATAACAGGTGAGTAAATCGGAATTCGTATTTCGGCTGATTTTAGAGGAATATTTTAAAGTTCCAAAACTCCACACTTAGAAGAATTTCCAAGTGAAACCAGTCAATGTTAGCCTATGGAAGGAAATTCAGGTTACTGGTAAGTACGGTTAAAATTACTTTTCAGGACCAGTACTGGGCTGAAAGATGCAGCACTGAGGTCTCTCCTGATAACAGGTGAGTAAATCGGAATTCGTATTTCGGCTGATTTTAGAGGAATATTTTAAAGTTCCAAAACTCCACACTTAGAAGAATTTCCAAGTGAAACCAGTCAATGTTAGCCTATGGAAGGAAATTCAAGTTACTGGTAAGTACGGTTAAAATTACTTTTCAGGATCAGTACTGGGCTGAAAGATGCAGCACTGAGGTCTCTCCTGATAACAGGTGAGTAAATCAGAATTCGGATTTCGGCTGATTTTAGAGGAATATTTTAAAGTTCCAAAACTCCACACTTAGAATTTCCAAGTGAAACCAGTCAATGTTAGCCTATGAAGGAAATTCAAGTTACCGGTAAGTACGGTTAAAATTACTTTTCAGGACCAGTTCTGGGCTGAAAGATGCAGCACTGAGGTCTCTCCTGATAACAGGTGAGTAAATCAGAATTCGGATTTCGGCTGATTTTAGAGGAATATTTGTATGTTTCAAAAATCAACACTTAGAAACTTTTTCAGCAAAAAGCAGGCAATGATATCCTATGGAAGGAAATTCAAGTTACTGGTAAGTACGGTTAAAATTACTTTTGAGGATCAGTACTGGGCTGAAAGATGCAGCACTGAGGTCTGTCCTGATAACAGGTGAGTAAATCGGAATTCGTATTTCGGCTGATTTTAGAGGAATATTTTAAAGTTCCAAAACTCCACACTTAGAAGAATTTCCAAGTGAAACCAGTCAATGTTAGCCTATGGAAGGAAATTCAAGTTACTGGTAAGTACGGTTAAAATTACTTTTCAGGACCAGTACTGGGCTGAAAGATACAGCACTGAGGTCTCTCCTGATAACAGGTGAGTAAATCGGAATTCGTATTTCAGCTGATTTTAGAGGAATATTTTAAAGTTCCAAAACTCCACACTTAGAAGAATTTCCAAGTGAAACCAGTCAATGTTAGCCTATGGAAGGAAATTCAAGTTACTGGTAAGTACGGTTAAAATTACTTTTCAGGATTAGTACTGGGCTGAAAGATGCAGCACTGAGGTCTCTCCTGATAACAGGTGAGTAAATCAGAATTCGTATTTCGGCTGATTTTAGAGGAATATTTGCACAATGGTGAAGGGAGGGGGCGGGGCCTGAGGTGACATCTGTGCAAACGCGCCCGTGGCGCGTTTTAAGTTGGGGGATTAAGTCCCCTTGAATCATGAGGGTCCCTACGGGCCAACTAGCCCACCAGGAACCTCCAGTATGCGCCAGGGGCTGCGTTGCAGAGACATGTACAGAGGCCACACCCCTTTTACACCTCTCTGCAACGCAGCTCTGTGGCGCTTTCTGGACGTACCTGTTGGGCTAGTTGGCCTCCAGGGACCCTCAGGATTGAAGAGGATTTAATTCCCCATCTTAAAACGCGCCACGGGGCCTGTTTGCACACATGTCACCTGAAGCCCCGCCCCTCCCTTCACCACTGTGCAAACGCGCCCCGTGGCGCGTTTTAAGTCGGGGTATTAACTCCCTTGAATCCTGAGGGTCCCTGGGGTGCAACTAGCCCACCATATACCTCCAAAAAGCACCATAGAGCTGCGTTGCAGAGAGGTGTAAAAGGGGCGTGGCCTCTGTACACCTCTCTGCAAGGCAGCTCCCTGGCGCATACTGGAGGTTCCTGGTGGGCTAGTTGGCCCCCAGGGACCCCCAGTATTCAAGGGGAATTGTTCCTCTCTGCAAACGCGCCAGGGGCGCGTTTGCAGAGTGGTGAAGGAAGGGGGCGGGGCCTACGGGCCCGATCGTTTTTTTTTTTTTTTTTTCCTGAAGGGGGCTGTGTGGCCCCCCTTCCTTTTTCCTATTTTTAGGCCCTGGGGACCCCATCCCCCAGGGCCTTACCCTTTTTTTAAATTAAAATAAAATAAAAAACGGGAAGGGGGCCGCGTGGCCCCCTTTCCTGGGCCTGTATTGGCCCCGGGGACCCCATCCCCCGGGCATGGCCTCTTTTTTTTTATTTGGAGGGGGCTGCGTGGCCCCCTCCTCAGGCCATTTAAGGCCCCGGGACCCCATCCCCGGGCCGGCCTTGCACTTTTAAAAAAAAAATCCATTTTTTACTTTGGGGAGGGGGCTGCGTGGCCCCCTCCGTGGCCACTTATGGCCCCGGGGACCCCATCCCCCGGGGCCTGGCCTCTCGTTGGGGACTGTGGGGGTCCCCAAGCCCCCACAGTCCCGCCGGCTCCCCGTGTCCTACGGGAGCCGGCATTGCTTACACATGGGGAGCAGCTAACATGCTGCTCCCCATGTGGAAAGCAATCGGCTTTGGATATTGGAAGAGAGAGCAGGTTTCCCTGCTCTCTCTTCCAATATCCAAAGCAAGTTTGCAATGACAGGACGGGAGCCGCGAGGCTCCCGTCCTGTCATTGCAAACAGCAGTGTCCCGGGGTAGGCACCCCGGGAAACTGCAGGAGCCGGCCCTGGGGGTGGCGGTCCCCAGGGCCACCACAGGCTCCAGGAGGGGGCCGCGCGGCCCCCTCCCTACATTTTGAAAGCCCCGGGAGGTGGTGGTCCTCGGGGCTTGGGGGTCCAAAACGGACCCCATTTTAATTTTTCTTAGTGCCCCGGGAGGTGGTGGTCTCCGGGGCGTGTGGGGCCTGGAGCCCCCCACACAGGTTTTTAATTTAAAAAAGAAGCCCCGGGAGGTGGCGGTCCCGGGGCTGCGGGAGGGCTCAGAGCCCTCCCGCACCATTATACATAAAGCCCCGGGGGTGGTGGTCCCCGGGGCTTGGGAGCCCTTAGAGGCCCCCACACATAAAATTAAACCCCCCAGCATGCCACCGGGACTTGGCCCACCCGGGGCCAATTAACATCGAAGCGCGGAGACCGCGCTTCGATTTCTCGGCAGGATTCGCGCTCCCTGAGCGCATCCTGCCGATTTAAAAAAAAAAATATATATTTTTTTTGCCCAGGGGTCCTTGTGGGACCCCTGAGCAGACCTAGGGGTCAGGGTGTTTCTACCCTGCCCCCTTTGTGCGCTTTGCGCACTTGTTTCTGTCCCTCGGTTCTACCGAGGGACAAAATGGCTGCCAACACTTCCTGATTTGGAGTGTTGACAGCCAATTAACATAAAGCTCGTGCTCGGGAGGATCCGCGGCCCTAGATATATCTATCTTTTTACTTTTGATTTTCTCAGCAACTACTGAACGGATTTACACCATTTAACAAAAGGGTTCTTTCTGAACCAAGAACTACCTCTTTGCCAAATTTGGTGTAATTCCGTTCAGCAGTTCGGGCTGTAGCCGTGTCTAAAGTTTCCTTTGGAAAATTGCATGGGGAAAACGCGTTTTGGGACCCCCTTTTTCTCGGCCCCCGCTTGACGAATCCCCGAGACTTTCAGGGTAGGAGCGGACCGGAGCGCCCCACAAAGTTTGAAAATTTTGCGAAGATACGTCAACCGGCAAGAGAGTTATTTCAAATAGAATGTCGCGGATTTCCTATGGATAATAGGTTGTAACTATAACTATCTACTGGCGACCGCCAGTAGATAATATTTAAAAAAATTGTGAATAATTTTTAGTTAGGAAAACTATATTCATTCTTTTTTTTAAAAAAATATTATACAGAAGTCGCGCACTCTTCGCGCACCCTAAACGATGGCTGCATGCATTCCGGTAGCCATTTTGAAAAGTTGCCCTGGGGTCGCGACTTCGGCGTAATTTGTAAAGTATGAAATATCTTTAAATTAATTATAAAGAAAAGTTTTCCTTTAAGTGTTTGTCTAAATTTATTAATAAAAGTATTTTTAAAGTATTATTTTCAATATAATTTCGACTAAAAATTATTCGATTATTATTGGATTCGGAGGTTAGGATCACCAACCGACCCCTGCCCTCACCACATCTTCAACAAGGCCGACGCCGTCATCGCACCCCACCTCCGGGACATCATCAACACCTCCTTCGACACCGCCACCTTCCCAGAGAGCTGGAAGCACGCCGAACTCTGCGCCCTACTGAAGAAACCGTCAGCGGACCCCACCGACCTCAAAAACTACCGCCCCATCTCGCTCCTTCCTTTTCCTGCCAAAGTCATCGAGAAGACCGTCAACAGACAACTGGCCGCCTTCATCGAGACGAATGGATCCCTCGACCACTCACAGTCCGGCTTCCGGGCCAACCACAGCACCGAGACCGCCCTCATCGCAGCCACCGACGACATCCGAGCCCTGCTCGACAACGGGGAAACAGCGGCCCTCATCCTCCTGGACCTCTCCGCAGCGTTCGACACAGTCTGCCACCGCACCCTAGTGCAACGCCTGAACAACGTCGGAATCCAAGAGAAGGCACTGGAGTGGATCATCTCCTTCCTCGCCGGAAGAACCCAGAGAGTCCGCCTCCCCCGTTCAGTTCCGAGGCCACCGAAGTCATCTGCGGCGTACCACAAGGATCATCACTCAGCCCCACCCTCTTCAACGTCTACATGAGCCCCCTCGCAGCCATCGCACGCCAACACAACCTCAACATCATCTCCTACGCCGACGACACCCAGCTGATCCTCTCCCTCACCAACGACCCCACAACCGCCAAAACCAACCTACATGAAGGGATGAAGGACGTAGCCGAGTGGATGAGGAACAGCCGCCTGAAACTGAACTCAGATAAGACGGAAGTCCTCATCCTAGGATCATCACCCTCCGCCTGGGACGACTCCTGGTGGCCCCCTGCCCTGGGCAACGCACCCAAACCAACGGACCACGCACGCAACCTGGGCTTCATCCTGGACTCCTCCCTCTCAATGACCAGACAAGTCAACGCCGTCTCCTCGTCTTGCTTCAACATCCTACGCATGCTGCGGAAGATCTTCCGGTGGATCCCCACCGAAACCAGGAAGACGGTCACCCAGGCCCTCGTCACCAGCCGACTGGACTACGGCAACTCCCTCTACGCCGGAACCACAGCCAAACTTCAGAAAAGACTCCAACGCATCCAGAACGCCTCAGCTCGACTCATCCTGGACATCCCCCGACACAGCCACATCGCCGGACACCTGAGAGACCTGCACTGGCTCCCCGTCAGCAAGACAATCACGTTCCGACTCCTCACCCACGCACACAAAGCTCTCCACAACCAAGGCCCCAGATACCTCAACGACCGTCTGACCTTCTACACTCCCACCCGCCAGCTACGATCGACCAACCACGCCCTCGCCGCCGTCCCCGCATCCGAAGAGCCACAACGGGAGGAAGATCCTTCTCCTACCTGGCTGCCAAGACGTGGAACTCCCTACCCATCCACCTCCGCCTGACCCAAGACCACCTCTCCTTCAGGAAGCAACTCAAGACCTGGCTGTTCGAACAGTAGCGGACCCCCCTCCCCCTAGCGCCTTGAGACCCTCCGGGTGAGTAGTGCGCTATACAAATGCTTGATTGATTGATTGATTGATTGATGGTCATTTTGCTCGATCTGTTTTGCAAGATTTTTTGGTCTAGTCAGGTGGACACCCTCCTCCGGGTGAGGTACGGCTTGAGGATTCTATTCAAAAGGTGAGGAATCAACAGGCAGAAGTATCCATCAGAAGAGCAAGTTACTTACCTTCGGTAACGCTTTTTCTGGTGGATACAGTATCTGCCTGTGGATTCCTCACTGTCCCACCCGCCTCCCCGTTGTCCACCCGTTTCTACCAAAAAGATCCTTTTACTGTTTGGCATCAATGTTTTTAATATGTCTTAATCATGCTTATGTTTTAATAGTGAGAAATGCTTGATCTGTTGCTATTTCTTTATGCCTTTATTGGTTATGCATTTTTATATATATATATATATATATATATTTAGTATACTATGTATACATGTTAAAATGTGTCGGTCCACCTGTTTACCTCGGTGGCACGGAAAAATGGGTGGAACTGACGTCAGCACGCCGACGAGGTCCTCTTATGGCTCCTATGACGTCATACGGTGTTGCGAGCGGAGCTGTGCTATTATGACATCGTCGTCGACGTGGGAGAGCTAGGAAAGAATTTCCGCAGAATGCTGGCACAGGGGATATTCACCTAAGTGTTCAGGCTAGTTCTTTGGGAGCAACTGTTTATGTTGCCACTCCAGCCAGTGATCCGAGGGCAGAGGCCCTGCAGATGGCACACGAGGTGGGGAGCCCAGTCGTGTGCACCGGCGGGGCAGCGAAGTGACAAGCACCACTACCCACAGAAAAGGTAACGAGGGCACTGAATAACACAAGATCTTCTCTTTGTATCTGGCAGGAACAACAAGGTTAAAATACCCTAGTTCCAAAATGTAGAATTAGTGCTACAACGGTCTTCAAGAGGACCTGCGATGGATGCCGCTTCTGCCTTCCGTACACTGGAGGCGGCACATGGGTCACGCAGTACGGTCATACTGCGGTGGGACGCACACTCGTTGACCTCTCATGGCACTGCTCCACATTTCGGGGACAACGCTTTCCATTAGCTGTGCTTTCTGATGACATGTCGCGCCGGCCCCGTCCAACAACAGAACTCCTTTAGATCCAAACAGACTCTTCCACTCTCTCACCGGAAGTGAAACCAGGCCACGCGGACACTTTCACAATACAACAGCCGGGAATGCACTTTTCGGTAAAAAAAACACATTCCTTCCTCCTAATTTATCAAATAAACAACTCACAGAATAACAGGGGCCAGCTTCGATCGGTAAACAGCCGTTACAACGACTTTTTTACTTTGCGATACCATTACAACGCATGCATTACCACGCATGCGTTGTACATCGCGAAGTCATTACTACGCATTTTTAGAACGCATGGTCATTTACCACGCATGCCTTTACAACAAATTTTGTTGTAAAGGTATGTATGGTAAATGACCATGAGTTCTAAAAAATGTAGACGATCCACGTCGTTGTAAGGAAACAGAGTCTTTTCCGTTTCCTCACAACGACGTGCACCGCCCCTCAGAGACGACATGAAGCAGGAACCACGAGGAGAGAGGAACCACGAGGAGTGAGAGGTAAGGGGGATTGGGCATGGGGTGGTGGTTACTTTTCTAGGGTTTAGGGTAGTGCAGTGGTGTTTGGTAGTGTAGGGGGTCGTGCTGAGGGTAGTGTTTTAGGGTTTAGGGTAGTGCAGTGGTGTTTGTGTAGTGTAGGGGGTCGTGCTGGTGGTAGTGTTTTAGGGTTTAGGGTAGTGCAGTGATGTTTGTGTAGTTTAGGGGGTCATGCTTGGGGTAGATTTAGGGTTTTGGGTAGTGCAGTGGTGTTTGTGTAGTGTAGGGGGTCATGCTGGGGGTAGTGTTTTAGGGTTTAGGGCAGTGCAGTGGTGTTTGTGTAGTGTAGGGGGTCGTGCTGGGGGTAGTGTTTTAGGGTTTAGGGTAGTGCAGTGGTGTTTGGGTAGTGTAGGGGGTCATGCTGGGGGTAGTGTTTTAGGGTTTAGGGTAGTGCAGTGGTGTTTGGGTAGTGTAGGGGGCCATGCTGGGGTAGTGTTTTAGGGTTTAGGGTAGTGCAGTGGTGTTGGTGTAGTGTAGGGGGTCATGCTGGGGGTAGTGTTTTAGGGTTTAGAGTAGTGCAGTAGTGTTTGGGTAGTGTAGGGGGTCGTGCTGGGGGTTGATTTAGGGTTTAAGGTAGTGCAGTGGTGTTTGGGTAGTGTAGGGGGTCGTGCTGGGGGTAGATTTAGGGTTTAGGGTAGTTCAGAGGTGTTTGGGTAGTGTAGGGAGTCGTGCTGGGGGGAGTGTTTTAGGGTTTAGGGTAGTGCAGTGGTGTTTGGGTAGTGTAGGGGGTCGTGCTGGGGGTAGTGTTTTAGGGTTTAGGGTAGTGCAGTGGTGTTTGGGTAGTGTAGGGGGTCGTGCTGGGGGTAGTGGTTTAGGGTTTAGGGTCGTGCAGTGGT
This sequence comes from Calotriton arnoldi, assembly GCA_963921515.1. Lineage (NCBI taxonomy): Eukaryota > Metazoa > Chordata > Amphibia > Caudata > Salamandridae > Calotriton > Calotriton arnoldi. The sequence continues at coordinate 1,391,346 of CAWUFW010000466.1, forward strand.
GTTTGGGTAGTATAGGGGGTACTGCTGGGGGTAGTGTTTTAGGGTTTAGGGTAGTGCAGTGGTGTTTGGCTAGTGTAGGGGGTACTGCTTGGGGGCAGTGTTTTAGGGTTTAGGGTAGTGCAGTGGTGTTTGGGTAGTGTAGGGGGTCGTGCTGGGGGTAGTGTTTTAGGGTTTAGGGTAGGGCAGTGGTGTTTGTGTAGTGTAGGGGGTAGTGTTTTAGGGTTTAGGGTAGTGCAGTGGTGTTTGTGTAGTGTAGGGGGTCGTGCTGGGGGTAGTGTTTTAGGGTTTAGGGTAATGCAGCGGTGTTTGAGTAGTGTAGGGGGTTGTGTTTTAGGGTTTAGGGTAGTGCAGTGGTCTTTGGGTAGTGTAGGGGGTCGTGCGGGGGTAGTGTTTTAGGGTTTAGGGTAGTGCAGTGGTCTTTGGGTAGTGTAGGGGGTCGTGCGGGGGGTAGTGTTTTAGGGTTTAGGGTAGTGCAGTGGTCTTTGGGTAGTGTAGGGGGTCGTGCGGGGGTAGTGTTTTAGAGTTTAGGGTAGTGCATTGGTGTTTGGGTAGTGTAGGGGGTCGTGCGGGGGGTAGTGTTTTAGGGTTTAGGGTAGTGCATTGATGTTTGGGTAGTGTAGGGGGTCGTGCTGGGGGGAGTGTTTTAGGGTTTAGGGCAGTGCAGTGGTGTTCGGGTAGTGTAGGGGGTCATGCTGGGGGGAGTGTATTAGGGTTTAGGGCAGTGGTGTTCGGGTAGTGTAGGGGGTCGTGCTGGGGCGAGTGTTTTAGGGTTTAGGGCAGTGCAGTGGTGTTCGGGTAGTGTAGGGGGTCGTGCTGGGGCGAGTGTTTTAGGGTTTAGGGCAGTGCAGTGGTGTTCGGCTAGTGTAGGGGGTCGTGCTGGGGGGAGTGTTTTAGGGTTTAGGGTAGTGCAGTGGTGTTCGGGTAGTGTAGGGGGTCATGCTGGGGGTGGTGTTTTAGGGTTTAGGGCAGTGCAGTGGTGTTCGGGCAGTGTAGGGGTCGTGCTGGGGGTGGTGTTTTAGGGTTTAGGGCAGTGCAGTGGTGTTTGTGCAGTGTAGGGGGTCGTGCTGGGGTAGTGTTTTAGGGTTTAGGGCAGTGCAGTGGTGTTTGTGTAGTGCAGCGCATGCGCTGCATCGCTAGGCGAGACCTGAAAAGCATTGCACCAAGATGGCTGCCAACACTTCCTGAATTGAAGTGTTGGCAGCCAATTAGAGCCAAGCTCGTGATTGTGTAGTTGGGTCCCGCCCAGATATATAAAGATTTTTTTCCTTTAATATCTCTAAAACTACTGAACGGATTTACACCATTTGAAAAAAAGGGCGCTTTCTGAACCAAGCACTACCTTTTTGCCAAATTTGGTGTAATTCCGTTCAGCAGTTTTGGCTGTAACAGTGTCTAAAGTTTCCTATGGGAAATTGATTTTTTGACCTCTATTTTTTGAATTTCTCAGGAACTACTGAATGGATTTACACCATTTAAAAAAAGAAGGGCGCTTTCTGAACCAAGGGCTACCTTTTTGCCAAATTTGGTGTAATTCCGTTCAGCAGTTCGGGCTGTAGCCGTGTCTAAAGTTTCCTATGGGAAATAACATAGGGAAAACGCGTTTTGGGGCCCCCCTTTTTTCTCGGCCCCCGCTTGACGAATCATCCCGAAACTTTCAGGATAGGAGCTGACCGGAGCGCCCCACTAGTTTTGAAAATTTCGCGAAGATTCGTCATCCGGCGTCAAAGTTATTGGGAAAAGAAAAAACGCTTTTCCTATGGAAACTGGGTCCTAACTATAACTATCTACTGGCGGTCGCCAGTAGATAGTTATAGTTAGAACCTAGTTTCCATAGGAAATGCGTTTTTTGTTTTGCCAATAACTTTGGCACCGTTTGACGAATCTTCGCGAAATTCTCCCAAAAAATGTTTCATCCTGGTCAGCTCCTATCCTGAAAGTTTGGGGGTGATTTGTTCAGTGGGGGCTGAGAAAAAAGGGGGGTCTAAAAAAGTGTTTTCTCCATGTTAATTTCCATAGGAAATTTTAGCCAGGGCTACAGCCCGAACTGCTGAACGGAATTACACCAAATTTTGCAAAAGGTAACGCTTGGTTCAGAAAGCGACCTTTTTTTAAATGGTGTAAATCCGTTCAGTAGTTGCTGAGAAATTCAAAATATAAGAGTCAAAAAATCAATTTCCCATAGGAAACTTTAGCCAAGGCTACAGCCCGAACTGCTGAACGGAATTACACCAAATTTGGCAAAAAGGTACTGCTTGGCTCAGAAAGCGACCTTTTTAAAAATGGTGTAAATCCGTTTGGTAGTTGCTGAGAAATTCAAAAAATAAAAATATCGAAATCTAGAGGCACAGAGGATCCGCGGACCCTCCCGACCACGAGCTTTATTATAATTGGCTGTCAACACTCCAAACCAGGAAGTGTTGGCAGCCATCTTGTGACTCAGTAGAACCGAGTCACAAGAAAACAGTAAAACAAATGCGAAAAACAAGAAAAGGGGGCAGGGTAGAAACACCCTGACCCCCCAGGCCTGCTCAGCCAAAAAAAGCATTTTTTTTAAAACAAATTCGGTGAAATTCGCGCAGGGCTCGCGAATCCCGCCGGAATTTTCTTTTAAAATAAATGAAGCGCGGGCTCCCGCGCTTCATTTAATTGAGGCCCCCGGGTGGGCCAGGTCCCGGGGCATTTCCCAAAAATATATGCGCAGGCCCGCGGGGGCCCCCACAGCCCCGGGGACCGCCACCCCCGGGGCTTGATTAACATTATGTGCAAGAGGGCACTCGGCCCTCCCGCAGTCCCGGGGACCGCCACCCCCCGGGGCTTGCTTAACATTATGTGCGGGAGGGCACTCAGCCCTCCCGTAGCCCCGGGGACCGCCACCCCCCGGGGCTTCGTTTTTAATGTGTGGGGGGCCTCCAAGGCCCCCCCAAGCCCTGGGGACTGCCACCCCCTGGGGCTTTTAAAAAAAATTAAATAAACCTGTGTGGGGGAGCTCGAGCCCCCCCACACTCCCCAGGGACCGCCACCTCCCCGGGGCACTAGAATGCAAATGCGGGGGTCCGTTACGGACCCCCGAGCCCCGGGGACCACCACCTCCCCGGGGCTTCAATCACATAGGGAGGGGGGCCGCGTGACCCCCCTCCTGGAGCCCGTAATAGCCCTGGGGACTGCCACCCCCCAGGGTCGGCTCCTGCAGTGTCCCGGGGTGCCCACCCCCACGACACTGCTGTTTACTATGGCAGGGTGGGAGCCGTGCGGCTCCCGCCCTGTCATAGCAAACTTGCTTTGGATTTTGGAAGCAAGAGCAGGGAAACCTGCTCTCGCTTCCAAAATCCAAAGCAGATTGCTTTTCCACACGGGGAGCTGCATGTCAGCAGCTCCCCATGTGGAAAAGCAATGCTGGCTCCTGCAGGAGGCGGGGAGCCGGCGGGACCGTGGGGGCATTGGGGCTCCCCCCACGGTCCCCAACGGATAGGGCCTGCCCCGGGGGATGGGGTCCCCGGGGCTAGAAGTGGCCCGGGAGGGGGGCCACACGGCCCCCCTTCCCCCCCCAAAAAAAATTATATAAATAAAGGCCGGCCCCGGGGGATGGGGTCCCCGGGGCCAATAGAGGCCTCAGGAGGGGGGCCACGCAGCCCCCCTCCTTAAAAAAATAAATAAATGTGGCAATGCCCCGGGGATGGGGTCCCCGGGGCCGGAATTGGCCATGGGAGGGGGGCCCACGCGGCCCTCTTCCCGTTCAAATTTGTAATTTTTTTTTAAAAAGTGGTCAGGCCCTGGGGGATGGGGTCCCCAGGGCCCAAAAAAAGGAAAAAGAAGGGGGGCCACACAGCCCCCCTTAAAAAAAAAAAGAAATTAAAAAAAAGACCGTCATTGTGCCGAGGCCCCGTCTCCTCCCAGCAACACTCTGCAAACGCGCCCTGTGGCGCGTTTTAAGTTGGGGAATTAATTCCCCTTCAATACTGGGGGTCCCTGGGGGCCAACTAGCCCACCAGGTACCTCCAGTATGCCCCACAGGGCTGCCTTGCAGAGAGGTGATCCGAGGCCACGCCCCTTTGAACACCTCTCTGCAACGCAGTTCTGTGGCGCTTACTGGAGGTACCTGGTGGGCTAGTTGGACCCTCAGGATTCAAGGGGACTTAATTCCCCATCTTAAAACACGCCACGGGGCGCGTTTGCACAGTGGTGAAGGGAGGGGGCGGGCCTGATATGGCAAGTGTGCAAATGGGCCCCCTGGCGCGTTGTAACTTGGGGGATTAAGTCCCCTTGAATCCTGAGGGTCCCTGAGGGCCAACTAGCCCACCAGGTACCTTCAGTTTGCGCCACAGAGCTGCGTTGCAGAGAGGAGTAAAAAGGGGCGTGGCCTCAGACCACCTCTCTGCAACGCAGCTCTGTGGCGCAAATTGAAGGTACATGGTGGGCTAGTTGGCCCCCAAGGACCCTCAGGATTGAAGGGGAATTAATTCCCCAACTTACAACGCGCCAGGAGGCACGTTTGCACAGTGCTGCAGGGAGGGGGTGGGGCCTGATATAACAAGTTAGCAATTCTGCTGTGTGGGATTTACTGGAGGTAATAAAAGGGGTAGTTGGCCACCAAGGTTGACGTTGGGGGCTAACTATCCCTCCTGTTACGTCCGCTAAATCCCACACAGTGGGATTGCTAAAAGGTGTTTGAAGGCCACGCTCACCTTTCTCCACCACTCTGCAAATGTGACTGCTATGTTATAGATAGAAATTAGCATTTAAAAAACCTTTGAAATTCACTGAAAAAACCATAGGTTTCAGGCACATTATAGTTAGAAATTAGCATTTAAAAAACCTTAGAAATTCACTGAAAAAACCATGGGTTTCAGGGATGTTATAGTTAGTTGGACATTTCACTCGTATAAAACCATAGAAATTCGCCCGTTATAGTTAGTTCAGCTAAGTATAACTTGCGCCCCCGCATTGCACTGCTGATGACGTCACATATTACATCATTCATGACATGGTCAGTGACATCACTGATGCCATCACTGATGACATCTCAAATGACATCACTGATGACATCACTGAAGACATCATCCAGTGACTGTGTGTTTCTGTAAAGTTTAAATATGTTTTATATATATGCCAAGGTGTATTGAAGAATGAGTGGGTGTATAAGTGTCTGGATGAAGGATTTAGTAGGTGTGCGACTGACTGTATAAGTGAGTGATTAAATGTGTCTTACTGAATACATGCGTTAGTGGCTAAACTGTCTGAATGTGTGCATCAGTATGTCTGTTGTTGTGTAAGCTGCTGCATGTGTTGGTCAGTAGCTACATGAGTGTCTATATGGGTTATTGATTGGTTGCCTGAGTATTTGTATGGGAGACTGAGTGTGTGTGTGGGTTGGTGGGAGGTGTGTGACTCTGTGCGTAGATGTGTGAGTGGTTGATTCACTGGATGTATGGGTTCAAGATTGCATGTGGAAACAGCTGTATGGGCGGGTGAGTGTGTGTGTGGGTGCGTTGGTGAGAGATTGGATGTCTCAGTGGTACATGTCCAAGTAACTACATATGTAAAAGGCAGTGTATGTGAGAGTTGGAGTATATAAATGACTATACATGAGTCAGTGATTGTGAGAGTGGCTGTATGGATGAGTGTGTACTTGTATCAGTGATTATATAAGAGAGTAAGTATGCGTTAGTATATGTATGAATAAGTGAGGTGGTGTGTGTATAACTGTATAGGTGAGTAAATGGGAGTGTGATTGATTCTTTGCATGACTGACTAGGTGTGTGAGTAACTCCATGGGTGAGTGGCGGTGTGTGAGTGTCTATATAGGTGTATGAGTGCATATGATAGTGTTGTATTGATGAGTGACTGTATGTATAAGTGATTGTATGGGTAAATGAGTGGATGTGTGTGAAGACCTAGGAATCAGTGAGTGCGTATGTAGTAACTGGTATTGGTGTGTCGATGGTTTCGAAAATGGTAGTCTGTATTTTACAGTGGGTGTATCAAAGGTTATATTAGATTGTGAGGAGGTGCATCAGATTTTCACGTGGATGATGTCATAAGCAATCCACAGTAATGCTTATAAATAGAAGAGCCCTAAATCTATACTAAAAGAACATTCAATAGCTGTACATGTCTCCAAAGTAACAAACACACAAAGATTTCGGAGGAGTAGGGACGCGGACCACGCATCATGAATACCATGTAAGTACACTTAGCCCTGGAAATAAAGGAGGGAAGAGATTGTTTTCCATGTAACAGGCTAACCTCATATATTCTCTTTTGTACCCCAAACTTTGTTATCTGCAGACTTTGGAGATTATTTTCTGACCATATATTCTTCCCGTCATGGCCGCGGGAACTTAATAGCCTACAAAACTCTAGTGAGTAGTCTGTTGTTTCGGGACACGCAAGGGGCTTTGAAGGCCTTTTTTCTACATTGCAGTCCATATCTTATTTTAGATATATTCTTTTTATCTGTAGATCTATATACTTTCTGGAAGTGTGGGCTTTTCGACCCTGGGCTGGCGTATTATAGCACCATAAGTCTAAAAGCACTATCTACAAATCTTACATTCTTTTGATAAATAAGTAAGTCTGCTCGTATTATCGATCTTGCTTGGCTACCGGCATAGCACTTGGGAAGGTAAATTTATAAGTATTCCATCCATTCTCTTTCAGCATTGCCTGCCCTGCTGTGATTATTTTTTATTCCCGATACATTTATCGCACCACCTTCAGGACTGGGTTGAGGTCTGTTTCCCCTCTTCCGAACCCCAGGTGCACCATATTCATGTATGTACCTCATTTTTTGCGATCTAAGAAGATCCATTTACAGATAGAAACCCCCACAGAGATGTAATGCCTTTACTATTATGTTTTCAGGATTTAGAACCACCAGAACATTAGTCATAACATAAAATTAACTGTGGAATGGTCCCTTCATGTGACGCCCCATTACCAGCTTCAGAATCTTGGTTCTTCTTGAATCAGGAACTGCTTTGACAGTATGTAAAAATTGGTTTCTCCGCTCTTCATCCTAGATTGAGTCCTTGTTGATATACTTTGTTCTCTGGTTTCTTCTTTGGTATTATGTTTCTATATATTTCACACTATTAGGTTTACTGGCATCACTATTTTCCATATTCCAGGTGATGGTCTTCTGTCTCTATACTGCACAATTCTCGGACATCGGTATCTGGGCTAGTGATCTTGCTCCATATTAATTAGCATCTTTTAATGTACATAAAGTATATGAATATTCATTGTTCGTTTGCCCCCACAGACTTGTGCTGTACATTGTTCAGAGCCCTGCTGTATTACAATAATTGGATAAAGTACTATAAACACAGATGGCCTTTCTGACCACTACCCAATAATTGTGAATCCTGCGCCCTGATGAAGGATTTTAAAGTACATGGTACTTCCGAAACGCGCTTCGGCGCACTTCTTTTGTAATTTTCTGTACTTATTTTGGGATGTTTTGTCTCTTCCTTACACATTGTATGTAACGTTGTGTATATGTTTAATGTAGTTGTGTATTTTATTGTATTGCTTTTCTCTTTTTTTCACATGATCTTTGTGTGTTTGTTACTTTGGAGACACGTAGAGCTATTGAATGTTCTTTTAGTATAGATTTAGGGCTCTTCTATTTATACGCATTACTGTGGATTGCTTATTATATGTACAATGTATAAATGTGTCTTTTAGAACAAACTTTGATAAAACAAATGAAAAACAAAGACATATGTATGTTTTTGATAATAAATGATTGAAAATTAAAAGTGATGTGGGGCATATATTTGTCTGGATATACTACCTATCTTTATACATATTAAGTGGGAGATACTGTTTACGTTGATTAATACATATGGAAACTAACGCCAAGGGTCGTTCCCTGCCTTCTAGGTCTACCAGATTGCCTTCTAGTTTCCAGGATTATATTTTACACTACTAATTTGTTACCTGTGGTGATGTTATTTTTTATGCATTTAATGTTGTATATGTGGTTCTTCATTTCATATTGTTGTCACATATTATTAGTAATTTTTAGACATTATTTACTCCTAGTCAAGGTAAAGAGGAAAGATGTGTTAGGTTGCTCTGCACATTCTTCTGGCTTCAGGAGCTTTTCCCATGTGCCAGGAGAATGCACAGAAGGTGGTGGTGGGAGGATTGTGGAATGGGTGGTTGGGCGGTTGATTTTTTCGGGAGGAGAAGTGGCATGCGAAGATGTACATATTCTACTGACTTGAATAAACCTTATTTGTTAAGATTGGCGTGTGAACCTTTACAAAGAGCTCATAAAGCAGCCACCCTAGAGGACCTGTAGCAGATCCTGAAGACGCAAGTCTCTTTTTATTATTTTATTCCAACCCCCCCTACCCTTTTGGTGCATCACCTGATTCGGGGATTCATTTCCTCAAACTGACATGGCACCAGTTGTGAGTGGAGGCCAGCATCCTCTCCAGGGACAAGTACTCCAGGTGAGTGGTGTGACAGACAGCCAAGTCACACATTTTCTTCTCTGCTCAGGCGATATGGAGCCTAATGGCCTGATGAATACCCAAGACCAAGCCCAGGCGTAACTAAACAGATGTAACTGAAGAAACCCCAAGTGTCTTAGATTTGGCTTGGGCTCTAGCTGATATACAGAGTGAGTTTCAGTCCTTATGTCAGGAAAATCAGTCACTTAGAAACGAGTTGGTGAGGTATCACCCACGTCATTCACCTTGGCTTTCAGATTTAGGGAAAAAAAATGTCAAAAGGAGGCTAATGTTCCTGAGGTAAAAGGAGACAGGGTCTCTCAGTTGGTGGAGAGTGCCTGGACCAGAGTTATGGATGGGGACAGTCAGCTGGACTGTTTATGTTGCCCTCACACATCACCTAGAGGATGTCATGCTTCATCATAGGGCAGTGACCCTCATCGGGCCGGCGCTGCAATGCCCTACGGGTCTCCCGAAGGGTCACTTTTGCGGATATCTTTTTAGAGGCTGACGTATGATGAGTGAGGGTGATGTGGTTTGTGACGTGAAGTGGTGGGGTGTGAATAAAGGTTAAAACTGTTAAGGGAGATCCTGCACTATACTTTAATGAGGGGTTTGCCCTTCCGGGGATAGAACCTATGGCAGGTGAGTGCTACCTCAGGGTTTGAAAGGAACCCTGGTAGTCTGAGTGTTGAGACTGAGTAGGGAAAGTCTCCTATCGTCTCGAAGGAGGGACATGACTCCGGTCACCCCTTCACAGGTGTGTCGACATGTTTCGTGCTTATTTTGGTCACAGGGATCTGTGGCGCATCATCAGGACAAAACAAACTACCCCACACTGAGTTGGTGCCCCTAGGTGCTACCTACTGTGTGTGTGTTGTTCCGAGTCCGACCTGTAGGGAGGAAAGAACATAATGAAAACACAAAGGGTTAAAAACCATGGTAGAGTAGATCGTGATCCACCAGCGGTGTCCCTAAGTCATGGACCCGTAGATTGGTCCCCAACCATACCAAATAATGAAGAAAAAAAAGGGGGGTTAAAGAAAGTACATAATATTGGTTAAAAACATTTGTAAGACACGAGATAAGTACCGATGTGGGGCGCCTCAGATTTAGGGGCCATACCTAAGAAAACACCCTTGTTGTTACAACCCTCTCAGTTTGGTGGGTCAGAGCATAAGACAATAAGTACATGAGGGGACACACCCAGTAAACGTTACCGTGGCTACTTCCACTCGTGTTCCACTAGCGCTTCCTGAACACTTTTTTGGAACATAGGTCTGGCCTGGTGTTCAGGGGGTGGTCTGGTGCTCATGGACGGCGATCCAATGCCCCTGGGCCGTGTATCACTCAATACACACAGTTCCATGTCTTACTTCGGCGGTTTGTATGCTGGTTTGTCCGTTCTGTTGGGCTTACGGCATGCTTTGATCGGATCCTTTTTTATGGTAAAAAATTTGTCATTGTGGCCCGATGGTTAGGCCTTAGCCTCTCGAGGGGGAGACAGGTGTTCGAGCCTTGGTGTCTCTGATGCTTTATGCCTGGTGCATTACACAGCGCATCATGCTAGCGTTTCAGTTTTGGACTGGTGGTAGCCTGTCTAGGGTATTCTACCTTTACTACGCGGTCATTACTTCGTACTACCACTACTACGCATATTTTAGTTCGCAGATGCCATTACTTAGCATGTATTTACTTAGCATGCATTTACTACGCATGTTCCATTACTTAGCATGCACTTACTACGCATAAGGGAGTTACTGTGCATTGTAGTATTAATTCTGTTAATGGGTTCAGGGTGCGTTTAAGGTTTTGGGGTGTTGGGGTATTTTTGGGGTTCAGGGTGCGTTTAGGTTATGGGGTACAGGGGTATTTTTAGGGGTCAGGGTGGGTTTGGGTTTTGGGGTGTAGGGGGTATTTTTAGGGTTCAGGGTACGTTTAAGGTTTTGGGGTGCTGGGGTATTTTTGGGGTTCAGGGTGCGTTTAGGTTTTGGGGTGCTGGGATATTTTTAGGGGTCAGGGTGAGATAGGGTTTTGGGGTGTAGGGGGTATTTTTAGGGTTCAGAGTGCGTGCCAGGGGATAGGTTACTATTATGATTCATTTTTTGTTTTAAAGTACCAATAACGCGTTGTAACGGTATGCGTAATAATTAACTGCGAAGTAAAAGCATTTTTAATGTATTTGTATATATTTGCGAAGTAAAAGCATGCGCACTAAAATCATGCGTAGTAATGGTATTTGCGAAGTAAAAACTTCGAAGTAAATACCTGCGGAGTAACGGTATGCTAAGTAACATCATATATTCCTGTCTAGAGTGTCTGTTTTCTGTCAGTGGTTCAGGTCCGGCTACTGTATATATGTCAGCTGGTGATTGGCCAGGCAGGCTGCCGGCCATTTTTATGGATTGGTCTATTTCATCAGCAGGGGATTCTCAACCCTTTTCTGCCAGATTGTTTTGTCAATGGGGGCATGTTTCCGCCTGACCTGTTTTCTGGTGTAGCCGGTACTGACTCTTTGGTCTTCTCCTGACTTCTTAAATGTTTTCACAGGATTTGTGGCTGGCTTCGACTCAGGATCGTGTTTTCCTTTGGGCCCGGTTCCGGCAGTTCTGGGCATTGTGTCCTTGCGGGTCTCGAGGGTGTTATTATTTCAGTCACATCTGAGTCTGGATGTCGGCTCCTGTTTGGGCAGTGTGTCCCTGGATGAGGTGCTGGGCGATCAGCCTGCCACGGGGTTCTTAGTGTCCTGGGCTCAGTGGCACCTAACTGTCCTCCTGTGCTTGCGTCTGAAGCACTATGTTCCTTTTGTAAAGGTTCTCTCCTGCCTTAGGCCTGTGACTTGGGGGTTCAGAGGGGACTGGGCTGCGTCCTGAGCTGCTGTCTCAGCGATATCTGCTTCCGTCCCGTGGCGGGCCCTACCGGTGCACTGGGTCTGGTCACTCAGGGTGGGGGGGTGTTTTGTCCTTTTTTTTTTAGTACTGACGGTCTCAGGTCTATTTTGGCTCAGATTGGGTTGGTAGTGCCTCATCTGAGGGGTGGCGTCCTTTCCCTTTGATTGCTGTCCTTGCCACAGCTGCTACCCCTGTTGTTGCCTGGGGTCTTCATGACTGCGATAGTTCAACAGGGTGCATTCCTATACGGTTGGGTGTTGGCTCCCCTGATGGCTGTTCTTCGTCTGCTAGGGTTTCCATGTTCCCGTTTTGGACGGTTGTTGGTCAGGGGGGCTTCTTTCAGTGCCGGCTGGTGACATTTGAAAGTGGTGAGGCGTAAATACTGCACTGCGGCGAGCCAGCATAGCGAGCGAGCCCGAACCACTTACAGGGGGATTCGGGGGGGTTCTCCCCCCGAGAAAAGTTTGAAAAAAGAGTGGGCAAATGGTGCATTTTCAAGAAAATTTGAGAAAGAGGTGGCTTGGCGAACCCATCTCTGGGAGTAGCCAGACAACTCTCTGCACTTGCACAAATACATCACTCTCCCTGCATTCACATAGGCACACTACTCACCCTGCACTCATAGACCCATTACTCACCCTTCCCTGATACATCACTAAGCCTGCATTCACCCATCCACATCACTCACCCTGGACTCACACAGGCACACTGCTCAACCTGCACTCACACAGACATCACTCACCCTTCACTGCACTGCACTCAAAGATGCACACTGTTTCGCTCTCCCTACACTCACAAAAGTAGACTGCTCACCCTGCACTCAGAAGGGCACACCACTCATCCAGTGTATTCACACCACTCAACCCTCACTCATGAGGGCATACAGCTCATCCAGTGTACTCATACAGCGACACAACTCACTCTGCGCTCACACAGACTCACCATTCACTGTTGGATGTGACCGATACACACCCAATAACAGAGACCGGTCTCCCTGTTCTCGTGGCAGTCTCTTAAATCAGGCAATCTGCCTAGCTAGTCCCCGAAAGCATACTAGGTTTCCCCATTTCTGGGGCAGTCTGGTGGTTGCAGCCCTTACACGACCTGTAGCATACAGGCAGGTCTCACGGATCTCGGGACAGTATCCCAAAACAACATGTCTGCTTACTTAGATCCTGAGAAAGCCTATAAAAACACACCCGATCTCCCTGACTTTAAAGTGGGTGCAGCCTCTACACAACTCACAACACAGCACTGATCTCCTGGATCATGGGCTAGCCTTGCAAGATAGCCTGTATTCCCAGACCAGCCCAAATTGAACCCATAGCATGCATCCAGCAAGCTGTGGTATGTGCACCCACAGCAGAGTCCTCTGCCAAGGCTGGCCTAGGACAAACTGGATCTCACCGTTAGCCGGGTCTCACCATAAATCAGCTGAGTGACTCAGAGCCTCCTGCCTCCTCCCTTGACCCCTCATAACCTTTGTTATCCCGCCAGAGTCCTGAAGTCAGGACGAGAGAAAGGCGAGGGCTTCCCTTGAATGCTGCCTTAGTGGCAGAGTTAAAAGAGGGCAGTGGTGACAATTACCTGTGCCCTGGTGTGGTGCTCTTTTTTTCTACTGTGGTCTCCTGTGGTAATGGCATTAAAAAAGAATAAGCAGTTGTACAAGTGTGAGAGCGGACACAGTCAAGCAGGTAATCTTATTATCGCAATGTTGGATTATGCAAATTCCTGTTACCTTGGCATTTCTACAACACTTTTGGCTAGAATGCAGCTGGCTCGGAACATGAGGATAAGGCAAACAGCAGCAAAACTACATGTGCAACGTTCAGCAACTACCATGTTCTATACTGCTCCTGGCTACCGGTAAAAAACAAAAACAGTGATGTGCTGAAAGAGGCGCAGTGAGACTTATCCCAGGCCCAGGGTGTGGCTTGCACTCAGATAAGATCAGCCCCTTACTGTTGCTAGTGTGGATGAGCGGGGCCCTGCTGTGCGATCCCTGACGACTGTGGCGCCGACTTGAGGCAATCCACAAAACCGTACCCTGGGCTCACTTGCGGACCCTGGAGGTGATGTGGTGATCTTTGGGGTGGAAGGGACTTTGAGCCGCAATCATCCGAGGCCCCCCAGACTCTGCGTAGAGAGCCCACAGTGGGGGTCAATTGCATACTGTTCTGCTGGGCCCCTAAGTGAAGGACATGTTGGGCCCCTGTGTGCCAAGTTGACAATCGAGGTAAACCAGGAGTCGCGGCTCGCAATATACTCGCGGGAGGGGGGTTGCGTGGGGTTTCGCGTGGGGGTTACCGCGGGGGGGAGGGGGTGGGGACGTTAAAATAATAATAAAATGAAAACCTACCTGACCGGGTCCGCGCCCCCTCTGCCCTCTGCTCCTGGGACGGGTCCTGCACCGCCTCTACTAACAGGAACAGGCATGCTCCCTCCCCTCCTGCAAGCCAATCACAACGTTGCAATGGCAGCATTGTGATTGGTGAGTTCCGGACGGCGCCCAGCCGGGCACCAGTAGGGACGCCATTTTCTCTATGTAGGCTGAAAATGGAGAGTGCGCATGACTGCTTTGGTCGGCTCCCCGCCCCGCCCACCCCCCTGCCCCCAACCCGGCATATCCTCCTTCCCGCCCCCAACCAGGCATACCACTGCATTCTGCTTTCTCGAAGCGCGAGAAGCAGAAAATAAAATGGTATTTAAAATACCATTTTATTTTCTGCTTCTCGCACTGCGAGAAAGCAGTGGGCGGCGCTCCAACGCCCTAATGGAGCGGCCGCCACTGGCTTCTTTTCCTCTGACTTGTTAACAGGTGTTGCCAATGCTGGGTCTTGTGTCTTCTCATGGCTTCTTGGTATGTACGAATTTGTTGTTTTTCTGGGCTCCCTGGACTGTGGGTTCGATCAGGGCCCTCTTCTTTCAGGAGCTCTGGATTGTTGGGCCGTTCACTTGTGTGTGTGGGGTTGGGGTTCCGCCCTCTCAGGGCTTTTGTCTTTCTCCCTGGTGTTTGCTGCAGTGTCTCGGTTGTGGTGTCGCCTCCAGGTGAACCTGTTTGCACACCCTGACAGGGCACTTCTTCCCCGGTTGGTTTCCAGTGGACGGGAGGAGTCTGCTTCGGGGATGGATGTTCTGACGGGTTCTTCGCCTGTGGGCCTGATGTTTGCTTTCCATCCGTTTCCTTGATCCTGGGGGGTTCTGGTTCGGAGGTAGGGACTCAGTGGTTCTGGTGACTCCGTTGTGACCCCATTCTGTTTAGTTTCCTCTGTTGATTGAGAGGAAGGTTCTGTTGGTTCCGTCTCTACTGTGGTTTCCAGGTCTCCAGGTGCCCTCTCTGGCGTATTGAATGTTGTGGACGACTTGGCGACTGTGCAGGGTGGCTAGTTGTTACAGGGTCTCTAGACCTCTGTCTCCTCTTCTGTGCAGGCTTCAGGGAGGTTCTCTTTCAGGTCTTCTTATGCTGGGCTTTGGGAGTCGTTCAGGCTTGGTATGATTGAACGCCTATGGTTCTGCTTTTGGTTTCTGTAGGAGGCTGGCTTAGTATATGGTGCTCACTTATGTAAGTGTAGCACCCTGCGCCAGTCCAGACAACCCTTATGGTGATTTTAGTAGTCTTAGACAACCTTAGAAAGCTCTCTGAGTGGTAGCTGTGGAGAGCAGCCTTCAGGCTTAGTCCAGAAGGAGTGTAAAGCAGCTTGTTTTACCAGAACGTAATCTTATTGGTATAGATCAAATGAAAAAGAACCACACAGTGTATTTATAAAAAATAGGTATTTATTATAAGACACTTACTAACACATACAAATATCTCCTACACGGTGATATACACAATGCACACAATTCTTTGCAAATAAAATAGGTAAATAGCATGAATACACAGTGGTCACCAGGCGGGAGACCAAACCATATACTAAAATAGTGGGATGCGAACCACGACTCAAGTCAAGACTATACCCAGAAGATGTAGAAGTGCTGGGGACCCAAGGAACCACCCAAGGTAAGTAACCAGGAACCCCACGGAGGTCGTGTGCAGAGTGGGAACACAACTGCGTGCTCAATTCAAGTCAATGGGTAAGTCGCGGTTGCAATTTTAAAGAAGAAGGACTCTTCCGAGTGGACCCTGAAGAAACGCATGGAAGACAGAAGGTTGGGGAGCTACACCACCCGTGGATACCTTAGGAACCAGGTTACATACACCAGGGAAGTCAGGTGCATAGGTGCGATGTGGCGTCAGAAACCGCCCTCGAACTCAATGGAGGACTTCAGGAAGAGTCCGCTGGCGAAGAAGGTGAAAGTGTCCAGTGGAACTCAAAGGTGGATTCAAGATGAGAAGTACCTGTAAGCAGAGGGGACAGAGTCTCAGCCACTCATGAGTGACCAGGAGGCACGGAAGACGAATGCCCACCGATGTCGGGTGTTGCAGTTGAGTTGACCCTTACCTTGGAGTTGCAGCTGTGTGGACCAGGCAATGCTGTGGAAAACCAGGAGCCGTTCACGAGCTGTCCCACATCGGATGTCGACAGTTGAGGGGTCGGTGTCCGTCAGGAGCACCAACAAGCCTTGGCAACTGCAAACAACGTGGCAAGTGAAAAATGCAGTGTCGGGACCAGCAAAGTCTGTAGTGACTCACCACAAGCAGGGGAGTCAGTGTAAGCCCCGAGCAATCAGGGGAGCCCACTGGAGTCAAAGAAGACCCTCAACAGGACCCACAAGCAGGAGGCACTGGAGTCGCAAGAGGACCTCCAGCAGCTCACCAAAGATGCAGGCCCACAGTACAAGAGATGAAGTGAGGACGAAGATCTTGGTCACAGGAGATGCTACTTAGGTTGAGGCTACTTGGAGTCCAAAGATCTCTGAGGAAGAGAGCCAACAAGCCTTTGCAACGACAAGTCAACGCGGTGCACAGGGGTTCAGTTCCTAAGGTTCCGATGAGGGTTACTGGCCTCAAACCTCGGTGAGAAGACCGTGCAGGCCTCGAGGGAGTTGAAGAACCACCACCTGTGTTACTGAGCCCTTCGGATTCCGTGGGAGCCCAGGATCAGCAGACCGGTCAGCTTTGTTGCTGTGCCTGCAGATGCAAGGAAGTGACTCCTTCCCTTTAAGGGAGATTCCTTCAGGTGTCTTGGATGTCCACAGGCCTTGGGAGGATCCTGTATGGAGCACAGGCACAGACGTTGCAGCAGACGAGCAGGACGACAAGACCAGGGGCAGCAGGAGTCTTCCCAGTTGCAGTCTCGGTGCCCAGAGCAAAGTACAGCGAAGTCCAGAGTGCCCAGACAGTCAAAGAAGAAGTGGTGTATTGCTATGAATATGGTCCCACAACGAATCTAGGGACCCACCCACAGGTAAGCCCTTAGGTACCCTACGGAAAGGATTGGGACAATTCAGGGGTCCCTCCCAGGGGAAGGATCAGACAGTGGGGAGAATACTCCCATGTCCTTTGTCCAGTTTCGTGCCAGAGCGGGAGCCAATGGCTCCCTGAGCTAGTTTGAACTGGAGTATGCAAGGAGGGCACCAAATGTGCCCTTCAAGCAGACTGAGTGGCGCTGGCAAGCGCCCCCACCCTGGACTAATACACTAAGTCCTGTCTCGGAGATGGTCACACCTCCCTGTGACAGCATACCTATTGTCCTGCCTTCCTCTGCTGGAGCTTGGCTCAGCAGCAGCATAGAATCGGGTCTCTGGTAGGCAGCAGCCATAGTTTGCTGTCCGGGTCTAGAAGACTGGTACTGAGAGCACTGAGGGCCTCCTGGAGGAGCTCTACAGTGCACGGAATCATACCTCCTATGATTCCAACATGTTTGATACCAAACACAACAGGGTTCATTCCAGCCAGTTTAGAGATGGCATCTCATAATGACGCGTGGCCACTCTATATAGCGTAATGGTTGATGCACTTACAACCCGGGAAAATGGACTCCGACGGTTGTAGGGGTGTCCTGCTCATGCAGGGGCACCCTCACACTTAGAACCGAGCACCCTGCCTTCAGGTTTGAAAGGTCTGGCTTGGGGGTGACTTATAGGTTTTAAGTGCAGTGACCTTAGATATAGAAAAACCTATATCTATCGTAAGTGGTGCTAGCACCAGCTTACACAGGCTGCATTGGCAGGCCTGGGGTCACAGTTTGAGTGGTCTCCGATCGGTGGCATAATACATGCTTCAGCCCATGGGGGACCACTGGGGTACCTATGCCTTGGGTACCTCAGTCCATATACTAGGGGCTTACAAGGGCACACGAGTATCCAATCTGGAATGTATCCAAGTAGTCACCATAACCTAGTTAGGGGAGAAAGCACAGAGCTTGGAGTCCTGATTAGCAGGATCTCAGTCAGACTAGTCAGAAACAGCATAGCACCAGGCAAAAAGTGGGGGTAACCATGAAAGCAGATCCTGATTTCTTACAGTTTCTCTGTGTCATTCGCTAGAATGCCTCAAGAGCAGGCTGTTATGGCTTTTCGGTCGTTTTGGGGGGGTCTGGTGGACTTTCGGGGTCAGCTTCCTGGATCCTTATGGGGTTTTTCATTCTCCTTCCTGTCGCCTGGGGGTGTCCATGTTGGGATTTGCAGCTGGTTTGGAGGCTCTCCAGTATCACCCGTGTGTGCCCATGCCATCTTTGGGGTTACGTATTTTGACTGGTGTTGTTTTGTCTGGTGGCTGTGGTGTCTGCTCACCAGGTGGTTAGGCTAGGCTCATTGTTTGGTCTGTCTCCTGTCCTGCGGGAGTTGAAGGATGGGCATGTTCTTTAGTTGGGTCCTGGCTTTGTGTCCATGGTGTCTTCTTTATTATTGTGTACTGGAGGCGTTTCTTTCTGTGTTTTTCCTTTTCCACCTCCTCTGTCTCCTGGAAAGGTGGAGCCTCCTTCGCCTGTTTTGTGGAGGGCGATTCTGCTCTGCCTGGACCCTTGGCAGGTGTTCCGGGTCTCCTGTGGTTTCTGTGTGCGCTTTGGTCCCGCTCGGTGAGGGGTCAGCCTCTGACTCTGGCCTTTGGCCGGTTGGTCGGGCTTCTGCTTGCATATAGGCAGTTTGGTCTGTCTTCTTCTCTGGGGTAATGGGGAGGTATCTTTAGTGCATGCCCGCTTCCTTGGCTGCAGCGCAGGGTACTTCTTTGCTAGCCGTTTGTCCGGCTGCCAGTTGGGCAGTTCCTACTACATTTGGGTGTCTTTATCTGGTGGTCTGGGGTCCGGCGGTTCCGGATTTGTTGGGTTCCGCAGAGCTGGCTTCCACGTGCTAACTTGTTTTTTGCCTGTGGCTTGCACTTGTGTTTGCATTTCTGTGCAGTTGTCCTGGCCCGCTTGTTGGCTTGGTACATCTCACAATGTAAGTCACCACAGTGAGAGGGACGTGGGGGTAATGCCGCGATTACTTACCGGTTATAGCATTAATCTGAGTCCTTCTCTCGTCGTGATGACTTAGGCCTCCCTGCCGCCCTTTTCGGCCAGTCCAACTGTATGGTGTTGGGGCTTGGTATGGAACAGGAAGTAAGAGGGGGCGGGATTGGAGGCACAGGGGCCTCAATATATAAGTCATCCCAGCGAGAGAAGGAGTCAGTGTAATGCTATTACCGGCAAGTAATCAAGGCATTACAGCATTTCTTCCTTTAGTGAACGCATGCATCAGTGTAGGCAACGCAAGTTTTATCTTCGTCCTGTTTCGCCCACAATCACCCCAAATTAGCTGTTAGCCGCATGGAACACAAATATGCAAACTAATGACGCGTGGGAGTCATGCAAATGCTTCCTGTGTATATTGCACTCAGTTCTAGGGATGCCGGTTTCTAAATACCAGTTGTTTTGTAGGTTAAATAGGATGAATGGCTCCTGTAGGAGAGTAGGATCTGCTTCACATGGGTACCCCCACTTTCTTGCTGACGCTTCACTGTTTTTCGACTTTAGTCTGGCTGGGGCCCTGCTAATCAGAACCCCAGCCTAGCTGCTCCCTCTTTAAAATGGTTTCCATGTACCTTAGGTACATCTTTGATTGGAATCTGGAGTGCCCTTATAAGTCCCTAGTATATGGTATACTATGTACCCAGGGCATAGGTACCCCAGAGGCCTGCCAGGGGCTGAAGCATGTATTATGCCACCCCTGGAAGGCCAGCCAAAATGACACCACAGGTCTGCTACTGCAGCCTGGGTAAGGTGGTGCATGCACCCCTTACTGTGATATAGGCTACCTATATCACTACCATTGCACACACATATAAACCTATAAGTCACTCCTATGGCAGGCCTTAACAATCCTGAAGGCAGAGTGCTTGGTTTTTATGTGAGAGGGTGCCCCTGCATGAGCAGAGCCCCTCTGCAGCGTTCGGAGTCCCTCCTCTGATGCTGTTTGTGGTACAGCCTGACCATATACTCTTTAGTGCATTATATCCTCGCGGTACAATGCTAACTTTGGACTGGCTGCACCAAAACATGTCGTGTTTGGTGTCAAACATCTTGGAATACTACCCCCCCCGCCAGTCCTGGCGGCGGGGGTAGCATTCCACCCTTCTAGAGGGAGAGACATGTACCCACCGACCTACCCGGTAACTTCTTTACAGAGCCCTGGCATCACAAAATGGATGCCGCTGCCACAGACACGGGTCTGGCCTCCTGCTGCTGACTGAAACTCCGGCAGGGGAGGCCTGGACAATAGGTTTCCTGTCGAAGGGAAGTGTAACCACCTCCCCAGACAGGATAGTGTGTATTGGGGCTGGGCGGGAGCACTCTCTTTGAAGTCCTGCACTGGGGGCACATTTGGTGTCCCTGTGCATATACCAGTTCAAACCGGTTGCAGGGGCTACCTGCCCCTGCTCTGGTGCGAAACTGGACAAAGGGAATGGGTGTAACCACCCCTCTTCCCTGACCCTCCCATAGGTGGGTCACCAGAGTATGTCCAACCCCCTAACTTCGTATAAGTATGGGACCCCAGTCCTTAGGACTTTAGATTACCCTGGACGAAACTCTGAAACCGAATCCTGGACCTTCGACGCTCTACTTCAAGATTAGAGGACTGAAGAATCTCCCTTGGGGTCAAGGAGTGACTCTCCTGCTTGGCAGGCACCTAAGAAGCAATTGTCCGGTCTGCATCACTGAAGCTCTCGCCAGATGCCGAAGTCTTTGCATCACCAAAGGTGGATTTCCAGACTTCCCCGAGGCTGCCCTGAGTCCCCAGCGAAGCTGAGGCCCGTAGCTGTCATGGGTAACGTGGGACCGTGACCCCTGGACACGAGAACTTTTGCAAGTGCATCCTCTTTCTGGTCTCCCACAAAGTTGTGCTTTGGGCTCCAAGTAGCCCCCGCCTCCAACACCGACTGCACCGAAGATCACTGGCCTCCACTCCACGAGTGTCCTGTAAGCCAGCTCCAAGTGCGTCCACTCGAGGCTCCTTTGCGGTCGCTAGTCTGTTGGCTAGTGGGCCCTCCCAAAGGTAACTCTTCTTCTGCTTGGGCTTTCCTGGTTGCTCCAGAGGTGCCCTGACTTACCCTTGCTGGGTGAGTCCCCCAGACCTTGCTGGTCTGTATCAACGTCCTTTCTTTGTTTCCACGTGACTTGCCGTTGCTAAGGCTTGTTGGGTCCAATCCGGTCACCGACACCGCAGCAATCGACAGACGTCATGGGACAGCTCGGATCCAGCTCCTGGTTGTCGTCGACACCTCCTGGACCTCGTGGCTGAAGAGTCAAGATGACTGTCAACCTACCTGAAGCACCCGACATCGGTGGGCATCTGCTCATCGCCTTCCTGGTCACTGGCTAGTGACCCAGACTGTGTCCCCTCTGCTTTCAGGTTCTTCAGATCTTCGATCCATCCTTGGATCCACCCGGACACTTTCGACTTGGCCGCCAGCAGCACTTTGCAGCAGATCGCCATTGAAAACGACGACGAAACCCGACCCCGAAAGACACCTATGCACCCGGCTCCCCTCGGTGAGGTAACTTGAGTACTCCGGTGCTCCCGTGGGTATTGACTCTAGAACGGCCTAGTTCTAAAGGGGTTTGCTCCAAGTCCTCCTCCAAGTGCCCTTTTTCTTTAAAACTCCAACCGCGACATTCCCCATAGAAGTCAACGGTGGCTCGCGGCTGTGTTCTCACACTGCACGCGTCCCCGGGGGTCCCCTGTGTCACTACCTTGGGTGGTTCCTTGTGGTCCAAGCACTTCTACAGGCTCTAGGCCTTGTGTCTAGCTCAGTCGTGGTTCTTATACCACTTTATTGGTATATGGTTTGAGTACGCCCTAGGGCTCAAACGTGTATTTGTGCTATTACTGTTGATATTCGACTTGTAACTTATGTACTTCGAACTCTAGCCTCATAAAGAGACTAGAGGGGTGTGTTTAAGACTAAATACATATATTTTAAATATATACCTGGTGTGGTCCTCTTTCATTTGGTCACTCAAGAGATTATAGACTGGTAAAACAAGCTGCTTTACATTCCTTCAAGACTTAGCCTGAAGGCTGCTCTCCATAGCTACCACTAGGATAGCTTTCAATAAAGGTTGTCTTTAACCTATCTCCAATAAGGGGTTGTTTGGACTGGTGCAAGGTGCCCACTATAATTAGTGGACAGCATATACCAGGCCAACTTCTCACAGCTCCAGGTTCCAAAGTGGGGAAGTTAGGCAATGTACGGCATTGTATGGGTGGGGGGGGGGCTTGTTTTATATGGGATGAGTGGTGATTGCCTTATGTCAGTTTGCGTTATGTTTGAAGGTTTTAGCGCCACAATGTAGTCAGTGCCTAGAAGCAAGCACTTCCGTGGTGTGTGCTACATAAACTCCCATAATATGATCTAGGCGGCTGCCAGCGTGTACATGGTGCTGTGTAACCTCGAGGGAGCAGCTAGTACTGAACAGAGTCTCTTTTGACCATGTGAATTCTCCTGCGAAAGTGAAGCCCAGAGTCCCCGTCCCCTTCCACAACTGTCATACGAGACAGAAATCTGCGTCTTTAGGGTCTGGCGGCTGTGAGCAGCATTAGGTTTTCACACATGATTTCTGGAAAAGGTTAAAACCTCTCGGGATCCACCTCCTGATTGAACCGCAGCTCAGAGCTCAGCGCAGTGAAGGCGGCTTTGCAGCACATGGAAGGCTCCAGCGCCTTAAATAGGCGGGAAGGGGTGATATGCGGAGAAACCGCATGATGAGAACCATCCTTTCACCGAACATTGTCCCACCTGTCTCTCAAGGTATACGCATTATTTAGTGGAAGCGCCAGCAGACGGGCAGTGACTTTGAGAAGAGGACGCGGTAGGAAACCATGGCTTTAACTCTAATCACCGCATGTTTAACTCTAATCACCGCATGTTTTTTTTTTTATTATTATTATTTATTTATTTTCAGTAACAACGAGAATTATCAAAGAGACACAGAGACACTCGGTACATTAATAATACAGTGTAGCAAGAAAGGCATCCAATGGATCATCACATTATGTCATATTATCTGGTACATTGCAATGTTGCACTTCAGCATAACATCGGTGTATTCGCAGCAGTATTATCTGTAGAATTAATCCATACTGTACCACACATTGCCCCGTGCAGTCACACATTTCGCCCCCTCTGGTGTGTAGTCGCGTCCTAGCTCGACCCGTGGAACATCAGACCTCGGTTTATTTCCTAGTAGTGCCCCCCGTGCTTAATATCTCAGTTACTCTCTATCCTGTATCTCGTGTACAGAGGTGTGTGCGTCAACCGCCTCACTATCCCTAGATAATCACCGCATGTTTAACTCTAATCACCGTCTGTTTAACTCTAATCACCGTCTGTTTAACTTTAATCACCGCATGTTTAACTCTAATCACCGCATGTTTAACTCTAATCACCGCATGTTTAATTCTAATCACCGCATGTTTACCTCTAATCATCGCATCTTAAACTCTAATCGCCGCATGTTTACCTCTAATCACTGAATGTTTAACTCTAATCACCGCCTATTAAACTCTAATCATCGCATGTTTAACTCTAATCACTGCATGTTTAACTCTAATCACCGCCTTTTTAACTCTAATCACTGCATGTTTAACTCTTATCACCGCATGTTTAACTCTGATCCCCGCCTATTTGACTCTAATCACTGCATGTTTAACTCTAATCACCGCATGTATAACTCTAATCACCGCATGTTTAACTCTAATCACCGCATGTTTAACTCTTATCACCAAATGTTTAACTCTTATCACCATATGTTTAACTCTAATCACTGCATTTTTAACTCGAATCACCGCATGTTTAACTCGAATCACCACATGTTTAACTCTAATCACTGCATGTTTGACTCTAATCACCGGATGTTTAATTCTAATCACCGCATGTTTACCTCTAATCATCACATCTTAAACTCTAATCACCACATGTATAACTCTAATCACCACATGTTTAACTCTAATCATAGCATGTTTAACTCTAATCACCGCATGTTTAACTCTAATCACCGCCTGTTTAACTCTAACCACCGCATGTTTTACTCTAATCACCGCATGTTTAACTCTTAACTCTAATCACTGCATGTTTAACTCTAATCACAGCATGTTTAACTCTAATCACCGGATGTTTAATTCTAATCACCGCATGTTTACCTCTAATCATCACATCTTAAACTCTAATCACCACATGTATAACTCTAATCACCACATGTTTAACTCTAATCACAGCATGTTTAACTCTAATCACCGCATGTTTAACTCTAATCACCGCATGTTTAACTCTAATCACCGCATGTTTAACTCTAACCACCGCCTGTTTAACTCTAACCACCGCCTTTTTAACTTTAATCACTGCCTGTTTAACTCTAATCACCGCATGTTTAACTCTAATCACCGCCTGTTTAACTTTAAGCACCGCCTGTTCACCTCTAATCACTGCAAGTTTACCTCTAATCACCGCCTGTTTAACTCTTATCACCACATGTATAACTCTAATCACCACATGTTTAACTCTAATCACCACCTGTTAAACTCTAATCACCGCATGTTTATCTCTAATCACCGGCTGTTTAACTCTAATCACCGCCTGTTTAACTTTAATCACCGCCTGTTTACCTCTAATCACTGCATGTTTACCTCTAATCACTGTCTGTTTAACTCTTATCACCACATGTATAACTCTAATCACCACATGTTTAACTCTAATCACCGCCTGTTTATCTCTAATCACCGCCTGTTTAACTCTAATCAGCGCCTGTTAAACTCTAATCACTGCATGTTTATCTCTAATCACCGCATGTTAAACTCTAATCACCGCATGTTTAACTCTAATCACTGCATGTTTAACTCTAATCACCGCCTGTTTAACTCTAATCACCGCCTATTTAACTCTAATCACCGCCTATTTAACTCTAATCACTTCATGTTTGTCTAATCACCACTTGTTTAACTCTAATCACCACCTATTTACTCTAATCACTTCGTTTAACTCTAATCACCACTTGTTTAACTCTTATCACCGCCTGTTTAACACTAATCACCACCTATTTAACTCTAATCACTGCATGTTTAACTCTAATCACAGCCTGTTAAACTCTTTATCACTGCATGTTTACTCTATTCATCGCCTGTTTAACTCTTTATCACTGCATGTTTACTCTAATCACCGCATATTTATCACTGCATGTTTAACTCTCATCACCGCCACATGTTTAACTCTTCTCACCGCATGTTTAACTCTAATCACCACCTGTTTAACTCTAATCACTGCATGTTTATCTCTAATCAATGCAAGCTTAACCCTATTCACTGCATGTTTAACTCTCATCACCGCATGTTTAACTCCCATCACCGCATGTTTAACTCCCATCACCACATATTTAACTCCCATCACCACATATTTAACTCTCATCATCACATGTTTAACTCTTGTCACTGCATATTTAACTCTCATCACCGCATGTTTAACTCTAATCACTGCATGTTTAACCCTAATCACATGTTTAACTCTCATCACCGCATGTTTTACTCTAATCACCGAATGTTGAACTCTCATCACCGCATGTTTAACTCTTATCACCGCATGTTTAACTCTCACCACCGCATGTTTAACTCTAATCACTGCATGTAAACTCTCATCACCGCATGTTTAAGTCTCATCACCGCCTGTTTAATTCTAATCACCGCATGTTTAAGTCTCCTCACTGTCTGTTTAATTCTAATCAATGCATGTTTAACTCTCAACTCTGCATGTTTATCTCTCATCACCACATGTTTAACTCTCATCACCACATGTTTAACTCTCATCACTGCATGTTTAACTCTAATCACTGCATGTTTAACTCTAATCACCGCATGTTTAACTCTCATCACTGCATGTAAACTCTCATCACCGCATGTTTAACTCTAATCACCCCTTGTTTACCTCTCCTCACTGCATGTTTAACTCTCATCACCGCATGTTTGAGTCTCATCACTGCATGTTTAACTCTCATCACCGGGTGTTTAACTCCCATCACTGCATGTTTAACTCTAATCACTATGTTTTACTCTCATCACTGCATGTAAACTCTCATCACCGCATGTTTAACTCTAATCACCCCCTGTTTAACTCTCATCAACGCATGTGATCACTACATGTTGAACTCTCATCACTGCATGTTTAACTCTCATCATTGCATGTTTAACTCTAATCAATGTATGGTTAACTATCATCACCGCATGTTAAACTCTCATAACTCTAATCACTGTATGTTTAACTCTCATCACCGCATGTTTACCCTAATCACTGCATGTTTAACTCTCATCACCGCATGTTTAACTCTCATCACCGCATGTTTAAGTCTCATCACTGCATGTTTAACTCTCATCACCGCATGTTTAAGTCTCATCACTGCATGTTTTTTTAACTTTATTTCTGATGTTTTATTACAACAAAAGAATTGCAGCAAACCTTGATGCGAAATCATTAAGTGCACAATAATTAGAGGTTCCTTGGCTTACATTTTGTGCTTATACAATATTGCAATTGACAATGAGGGGCAATACATAAGCATTCACATAATAATCAGTAATGAAGAAGGCGAGCACCCAGTCTAAGCTACATGTTCCTCCTACTCGCCCCGCTCATTCTCATCTGTCTCTGTTTCACTCTCACTAGGTTCATTATCATTCTGCGCAGTCTCTGATTCTTCTGGGTTGAGGGCAGTATTGCACAGTTTGTGCCATTCAGTGAGGTCTATCTGGAGCATCTCATCTTTCTGATGTAGTTTCATATGTGTTTCTTCCGCAAGGGCCCACTCCCTAACGTCTCTGAGCCACGTTGGTAGGTCCGGGCTTCTCTGCCCCATCCAAGTTATGACCACCCTGCGTCTGGCCAAGACCATCATCAGCTGCAGCAGTTTATATGCCATTTTCCGATTCTTGAGCCTACGTGTGTGGGCCAAGAGACATTGGATCAGCTCCTGCCTTAAGTGGAGACCAGTGCTTGAATGGACCTTGTGTACCACTTCTGACCAAAACTGCCGCAGCTCAAGACAGGCCCAGGCAAGGTGCAGAAAATCTGCCTCCCCCTCCCACACCTGGGGCATGTGTCAGCGTTGTGGTGTGAAATACGTCGGAGCTTCACCGGTGTGAGATATGTGCGATGTAAGAAATTGTAGTGAATCAGTGCATTACAGGAAACTGTGTGCATGAGCATGCACACGTTCACCCAATCCTTATCCGCTATGTGTATACTAAGGTCTCTCTCCCACACTGCTCTGGAGCACGGGGTTGAGCCGTTGAATCTAGTCTCATGTCTTTATAGAGGAGTGAAATCATCCTGCGCCTGGACCCACATGTTAACAACAGGTCTAAAGTACTTGTCAGCTGCAGAATATCAGGGTACTCGGGCCAGTTAATTCTTGCCACCTCTAGGATACCCATATATTGTAGGGAGTGACCCTGATACAGGGCGAAGCTTTCACAGGCTTGCTCATACGTTATGAACGTCTTGCTCGGGGATAGGTCCCCAAGGACTTCGCATCCGCCATCTCCCCACGCCTGAAATAACATGTGGGCGCTCCTATCCCTGATTGGGGCCAAGATCTATATCCAAAGCTCTCTATGAAAGGGAGCATGGTGCAGCACCATTTTTACGTACTGTTGCTATATGTTTGCAGTTTGGCGCACTATGTATGGGAGATACCCTCCGACTCCCCTCCCCTGCATCAGTGCTACTGGGAATTCCTCTGGGTTTACTTGGCCGGCTAGTAGTCGTTTTTCCCAGTTGCCTCTGTCCTCTAGCCAGCGTGACGTATGCTGTAGCTAGACAGCAAAATAATATGAGTCAAATCGTGGGGCCTCCAGTTCCCCTTCTTCATAGCTGCGCGTCAGGGTCTTGAGGGCCACCCTGCTGTGCCGTCCCGCCCATAGTAGGGAAATTAGGATAGTATTCAGCTGCTTGAAAATTTGTGTCGGAATTGGGCAGAGAGAGTTCTGGAGCGCATAGAGGCACCTAGGCAACATCACCATTTTGGACACCGCTAGTCTTTCCATTAAGGAGAGCGGTAAAGTATTCCAGAACGACACCGAGCGTCTCATGGCCTCGAAGACCTTACCTAGGTTTAAGGCTATTAACTGGGTGTTGTCGAGTGCAATCTGGACCCCATGGTACCGGAAGTGTGCTCGCTCCCATCTGAGTTCCAGATTTGGGAGACTCTCCAACCGCAAAGTGGCCATGCGCACCAGGGGAAAAATCAGGGATTTTTTACGGTTGAGGCGCAGCCCCGATACTTCACCAAATTGTTCCAGGTGCTGCAGGAGCCTGGGTATTGCCTCTCTAGGAGCCAACACAAAAAAAAGCATCCTACGCATAAAGGGAGATCACATGTGTCATGCTTCCTTCCCGGATACCCCATCGCTCCATCTCTGCCTGCATCCTCACCACCAAGGGCTCGATGGCCAGGGCAAAGAGGAGGGGCGATAGCGGACACCCCTGACGTGTGCCTCGCCCCAAGACCCATTACCCGGACCGAGCTCCACCCAGCCTCACCCGTGCACTTGGTTCAGTATATAATACTTGAACCCAGTGACGGAAGTGGGGCACAAACCACATTGCTTTAAGGACTTCTAGGAGATAACCCTAATCTACTGTGTCAAAGGCCTTGGTCAGATCGATCGACAGAAGCGCCATCTCCTCCTCCCGATATTTTGCTTCATGTAAAAGGTGTGTTAGTCGGCATAGGTTCATGCTGGTATGGCAGCCCGGAATAAAACCACATTGGTCCTCGTGTACGAGGTGGGGCATTTGGGGTCTAAGGCGAGAGGCCAGGAGTTTACTCAGTATCTTCGCGTCCGAGTTTATCATGGTGATCAGGCGATAGGACGAAAGGTCGCAGCTGTCCCCGCCAGGTTTCAATAGCATACAAATTTCGCCTAGCCTCAACGTAGGGGGAAGAAGGATTCCTCTATCAAAGGCCTCCTCATAAACCTGCTTTAGTGTACCAGTCACTGTTGCGGTATATGCTCGGTAAAACTTAGGGGGGAATCTGTCCCCACCTGGGGATTTCGCTCCTGGGAGCATTAATAACGCTGCCTGTATTTCTTCTACAGTAAGTGGGGCCTCCAGCTCCTCTGTGTCCTGGCCAGGGAGCTGTTTCAGATTTATGTTCTATAAGTATGAGACATAGCAGTCTTTACTGATAGCTGAAGCTGTGTAAACCGTCTGTAGATGTCGATGCAGCTCTTGTAGGATTGCCGCCCTGGTGTGTACCATTGAACCGGTGGGTGTGTGAAGCACAGCTATTGGGGTCGGTGTCAGCTCCCTAGGAAGGATCCAAGCCAGTAGCCATTCGGATTTGTCTCCCTCCCTGTGTAGAAGCTGTCGGTATTGGGTGAGTGTGAATTTGTCTAACCTGTCCCAGATATCACTGATGCGCTTTCGTATCTCCCATTCCCGAGCCTCAGCTGCGGAATCTATCCGGTCCCCAATTTACAACCCGCCAATGATGATTCTTCCCCTGCAAGGTCACACTGCAGCTGTATGCAGACCCCACATGTTAAGTAAGCTCAGACAAGCCCCTCGAATCACCGCTTTTAATGCCTCCCATTTCGTGGCCTTAGAGATGTTTGCCTCTTCCCAGTTGATTGTAATATAATCATCCAGGACACCTGCTATGTGTTCCCTACCGAGCGCGTCTTCCAGTATGTCAGTTAGCATCCGCCATGTTCTTGGGAGGTGCGCAAGGAGTCCCCCGTGGAGCGTGCAAGTGACCAGGAAGTGATCAGACAGGAAGCGGTCCTGATGGGTCACCTCCACACTTAAATCGGCACCTACTGTCGATGTCAGGACCCTGTCAAGTCTACTATGT
Organism: Calotriton arnoldi; assembly: GCA_963921515.1. Lineage (NCBI taxonomy): Eukaryota > Metazoa > Chordata > Amphibia > Caudata > Salamandridae > Calotriton > Calotriton arnoldi. The sequence goes on from CAWUFW010000466.1 coordinate 1,420,959, forward strand.
GTGCTGTGTGTGGGGGAGTAGCAAGTGTATAGTTTCTGAGTGGGGTGTCTGCCCCTCCAAACGTCTCATATATCCAAGTTTCCCATTACCTCCCGAAGCCTCTCAGTCATTCATGGCTTTGTGCCTGGGCGAGGAGGGTATCTATCCATGTCAGGGTCCAGGACACAATTGAAGTCCCCCACCCAAAGTATCAGAGCGCTCAGATCTAGGGCCTGGACCTCCTGTATAGACTGGTAGAAGTCAGGATTGTCTACACTGGGGGCGTATATGTTCAGGATTGCTGTGTCCCGACCATCTAGTTTGGCTCTAAGTAGGATGTATCGGTTGTTACTGTTGGCTTCCATGTATTGGAGTGCAAAGGGGGTGCCCGGGGCCGCCCGTACCAGCACGCCGCTCGCATAGGTGGAGTATGAGGAATGAAAGATCTGCCCCCTCCATTTTCTAGCCAGTCGCTGAGCTCCTACGTTGTCAAGGTGGGTCTCTTGTAAGCACGCCACAGAAACATTGTGTCTACGCAGAAACGAGAGGACCCTGTAGCTCTTGGTGCATGTGCTTAACCCCCTCACATTCCACCTGATGAACTTAGTCCCCCTTGCCATGGTAATGCTCTAGCGTTGTGCCCCCCATGTCGCTGTTGTATGATATGATCCCACCCATCGGCTGCTGCATGTAACAACTAATACCATGTAATATAAACATATCCCAAACCCCCCACCCTCTCCCACGGGCATATGACCTGCAACAGTGCAAACGGTTAAGCCCTTCCCACGCTTGTGCAAGGATGTGCACAGCATCCCCTACAGTCCAAACGGGACCGTGAAAACTTCCCAACGAATCTGGCCTCCCGGCCTGACCCAGCCATTGGACCTGGTTGTGATGACCAGCAAGAGCCCCCGATAATGAGGCCCATGTTCCTCTGGGATTCCAAAGCCCTTAGTGTTATCAACGAAGACAGTAGTGTTCCTGAACCTTTTTTGGTTTGGCATAGACTCTCACCCACCCCTAGGTAGCCTCCCCACCCACCCCCTGCCGTAACCAGGGACCCTGCCATGCAAACATTGTGTTAACCATTGAGCAAAACATAGTGTGACTATTCAGTTCAGTCCCCCACATTTGTACAAAGATCCCGGCCAGTTCTTGCTATCACCCAGTGTCCTGCATGGGTGGATCTGAGTCCTGGATAGTGTCAGGAACCACCTCTTTTTTCGGGTTGAGCATTGCAGGAATGGCCTCCGAGGCTGGGTCCCGTCCCTCTGCCCAAGGGGAAGGTATCTGCTGGTCTGGGGTTAGTACCTGCATGGTGCCGTCATCCCCCACTGTAATCCTCTGTTGAGACTGCAGATCTCCGTCTGCCAATCTGTACCTACGCCGTCAGCCTCGGCACCCCCTGGCCGGGCGGGTCCCCCAACCACACCGACTGCCGCGTCACTCCTGGGGGGGAAGGGCATCCCCCGGATCTCCAACCCCTCCCAAACTTCGTCTGGGGTTTCAAAGAAGTGGGTCTTCCCCAGCGCTCTCACCTTCAACTTGGCGGGGTAAAGCAGCATGTACTGTAGGTGAAATTTGCGGAGCTTCTGCTTCACTCCCAGAAAGGTCTTTCTTTACTCCTGGACTTGCCTGGTATAGTCAGGATATATGGCTATCTTGCTATTTTTGTAGCATAAAACAGACGCCTCTCTTGCCGCTCGCAGGATGCAGTCTCTGTCTTGGTAGTTCAGGATTTTCGCAAATATTGCCCTGGGGGGAGCCCCCGGAGACAGGACAAACGCTTTATGTGCCCTTTCCACTACATACATGTCAGAGAGTCCCCTGGGGCATAGTTTGGTGCGTATCCAGCGTTCCAGGAAGGCTTCAGTTTTACCCTCCTCGGCCCGTTCAGGGATCCCCAGGACTCTGATGTTACTGCAGCGCGCACGGCCCTCCGCCTCCTCGACCCTGCGCTCCAACTCTCTTGTGGTTTTGGTCATCTGCACCACTTGTTGTTTTAGTGAGGCGACCTCACCTAGTAGACTTCGGATGTCCCCCTCTGCCGTGGTTACCTTATCCGCTACCTTGCGCAAATCTGCTGCCAGGATCTCTGCGTGGGTCAGCTGTCTGCCCGAGTCGCCCCCGTCTTCAGGGCCCGTTTGTCTTGTTGATGTACTGGGGGGGAAGGTGCTGCGTGGTGTACTGCGTTATTGTGTTGGAAGTTGAAGCATGAGCCGGCTTATCCTTGCCCATCGTCGTAGCTATGTGGATTGTTAAAGTAAAGATGACTCCAAAGTACAGGAGAACTGCGTTTATTAGACCTAGATCCTCAAGCACCAACTGTCACTGAAGCTCACAGAACATTCTACTGTGAGCGGCACATGAAGGTTCTAAAGAGCAGTAAGTACCAAGAGGGAGAATGAGGAGGGGGGAAAGAGTATGGGAAAAGGAAGAGAATGAAGGGGGGAAGAGGAAAGGTAAATCCCAATCAACAGATTACAACACATCTCCCTTAACATAAGGAAGAACCAAGATATAAGGGCAAACCCAATTACAGACAACACTGGAAGGAAAATTCCATTTCAATACATGGCACAAATTAACAGAATAGAATTACATATCATAGTCAGCCTGCCAGCATGGTGGCTGACGAATTCTGACCCCCATGTGCTCTTGGGAGCTGGAGGCCAATTCATCCAATCTTTCTTCGTTATAAGACAGCGGAAAACACACCTTAGTGCAACGAGCCACGTTGTCCATGCTCCAAGTACTTCCGTCCTCCAACACCACAGAGTTACTGTTGACACGTTTGATCCTTAAAGGTTTAGAGAATGAGGATACTTTAGATCGATTGACGTTAGGTCTCTTGATAACCGCCCATTGACCTTCACGCCATTCTCTATTAACAGTTCCCCATTTCTGGTTGTATCTGGCTTTGTAATCCTGTTGATGACGCCCAACTTTTTCCATGACTGTCTTCCTGTCTACCCAAACTGGACAACCCCCATTGAGCCAATTAGGAGTTAACTTTGAGCCAGGATTCCTCCTTTTGAGGGAAACGAATGGAGATACACCAGAAACTCCATCGGGCGTGATATGATATGACCATAACATCTTCCTTACTGCGTCATCGACAGGTTCCTAAGAGACAAGGGCCAATTGAATGGTGTTTTCTATCATCCTGTTGGCTCTTTCTACCAACCCATTGGCCTTGGGACAATAGAGGGGGGATTTGAGATGAGAAATTGACAATTTACCCAAAAATTGTGTCATCGCGTCGGAAGTGAATTGAACACCATTATCAGTGACCAACGTCTTAGATATGCCTTCTTTAGAAAAAGTTTCCTTAAGAAACTCAATAAGAGAAGATGTAGTGATGGTAGTGACTAATTTGGTAGAAATCCAATGAGAATGGTAATCAATTAGCACAAACATACATTTTTGGGAGTAATAAAGCAGGTTTAAAGGACCTATGATATCAAGACCCAACTTGTCCTAAGGTTTGGAAGGTACAGACACAGAGAGAAGTGAAGCCTTACGAGTGACTTTGGCTTTGTAACTGGAGCCACATGCTAGACAATCCTTCACAATACTCTCCACCATGGAGTCCATATTAGGAAACCAATAGTCATTCCTGATTTTACTTTTCGTCATGCTCCTACCAGGATGGCCCTCATGAGCCATCTCAATGATGCGTTCATACATGCCTTTGGGTGGAACAATTCTATTGCATCTATAATTACGATCATCAATAATAGACAACTCGTCCCTCACAATCCAGTAAGGCCTAAGATTTTCAGGTAGATCATTAAGATTCTTGGGCCACCCAATACTGATCCTATCTTTAAGATTTGCAAGGATGATGTCATCTTGTACACATTTCTCCCGTTCTTCTTTACTAATTGCTGGTATGTCGATTGAAAGAATGGCTTCTTCAGGAGGGTTTATCTGGGAATTCTTGTTGATAATGGGAAGTCTGGACAGACAATCTGCAACTTGATTCTTGCTACCAGGTACATATATTATGGTATACTTAAAACCTTGTAAACCTAACCCCCACTTAGAAATACGGGGAGTGGCCTTTTCAATGCACTTGGTGGAGAACATAGGAAGTAAAGGTTTGTGATCCGTTCTTAAGGTAAATGGAATCCCCCAGAAAAAGAATTTGAAGTGATTTATTGCCCAATTACAAGCAAGTGCTTCTTTTTCTATTGTGGACTAGTAACATTCCGGCTCCTTTAAGGTCCTGGATGCAAAAGCTATCACTCTTTCCTGGCCTTCAACTACTTGCGTGAGTGAGGCTCCTAATCCTTCCATACTGGCATCTGTAGTTAGGGGGGTTTTAGAATTAGGATCAAACATACCTAAAAGAGGTGCTTCCATGATTGCCTGTTTGATGTGTGTAAAATCATTTTGACATTGGGAGCGCCATTCAAAAGGAGTACTATTTTCAGTGATGCTCTAAGTGAATGCACATGATCAGCAAAATATTGGACATATTTAGACATGTATTCTACCAAGCCCAGGAAGGATTTAAGTACCTCTTTGTTAGTAGGTGCGGGAGACAACTTGACTGAGTCTACTAAACTAGTTTTTGGTCTTATTCCTTCACGAGAGATGGTGTGACCAAGATACACAACTGACTCAACTCCTATTTTACATTTGTCCTTCTGTGTGGTAAACCCAGCCTTACTTAATTTCTCAAGGACCTCCTCTAGCTCCTTGTTATGTTTATCTTTTGACTCCCCATACATTAGGATATCGTCTTGAAAGCATAACACCTTGTCGGTCCCTTACAGAATGTGTTGCATAACTCACTGGAATACTGCTGCGGCAGATGCTAAGCTAAACGGCATCCTACAAAATTGGTATGCACCAAAAGCAGTTATGAAGGAGGTGAGAGCTTTGGAGTCGGGATGGAGAGCTACTAGGTAGTAAGCCAATGAAAGGTCCAGGACACTGAAATACTTTGCTCCGTGCATGACCCTAAGCATTTCGTTAATACTAGGGAGGGGATGTCTGTCCACCCAAACGTTGGCATTGAGATCTCTAAGGTCAACACACAACCGAATACTCTTCCCTCCCTCTTTGGATGCTATCACAATGGGAGCCAACCATTCAGAACTCTCAATTCTCTCAATCACACCACTAGCCTCCAGTTTGTCCAACTCTTTTTTAAGGGGTCCCTCACTAACAAAGGAATTGATCTGGCTTTATATACAACAGGTTTGTGTTGTTTTTTAAATTTTATTTTGTGCAGGAAACCTTTCAGTAAACCTAAGTTGTCGGAGAACACCTCTGGGAACTTTTCGCATTCTTCCATACTCAACTAACTATACAGGTTCAGGTGCATTAGGATCCAATTTGATCCCTAAATATTTTTGGTGTTTCCACACTAACAGATTGGAGCCATTTTTTGTAATATAAACCTTCCCCAGAGTGGACCTATCCTTGAAACCAATATGCATGAGTAACATGCCAACCAAGGGTATAGGATAATGGTTGTGACCTCCCGGGTTGATGTCAGGAGGCAATAATGTGTAGCCCTTGCTCTTCGAATTTTCCATAAAAGAACACTTATTAATCGGTATAAGGGGAACATGAGTCTGCATAGGGAACATCATCTAAAAGAATATTGTACTTGGGATAACTGTTTCCAGAGATTTCCTTTTTATCTGCAATTTGAAAGATATCTTCATTCTGAACGAATTCATTACTAACAATGTGTGTAACATTGCTTCTCACATCCCTGCATACTTTGCCAAAGTGCCCATGCTTGTTGCATTTTCTACATATTACACTTCTGGCGGGACATTTGATGTTATTAGCCAAATGATTGGAGTTACCACACCTGAAACATTTGAATTTGCTACCTTCTGTTTTTAGTTTCAGAATATCTGTTGTGACTAATTTGCTCTTCTCATCTTTTCCAGACACCTTATACACTCCTTTGTCCATAACTTGCTTAACATCTACAGCATCTTTCATTTCGTTCATGCAAAATGCAGTGTGTTTGATGCTTCTTGTAATGTCTATAGCTTGTTTCAAATCTGGAGCATCAGCTAATAACTTTTCTTGAATCTTTTTTATCAGTGGTACACTTAACCAATTGATCCCTAATAAGGGATTCAGTCAAAGTACCAACATCACAAGTAGATGCTTATCTCCTTAAAACTGCAATATAGTTACACACTTTTTCATTTTTCCCTTGTGAACTAGAAAATAATTTATGTCGTTCTAACACCACATTATTCTTTTTCCAAACTGAATTTCCAATTTCTTAAGGGTATTTTGATCCTCACTAATTCCCTGACCATCTATTATTGCATCAGGAAGATCGTCAAAAATGTCTCTAGTATATTTACCTAAATTATGTAAGAGGATGTGTTGTTTACGTACAGAGGAAAATCTATCACCCCCAATTGCAATTAAGTAAGACTTAAAAAGATTCACCCATCTTTTCCATGGAATAAGTGGGTCCCCTGCTTCATTTAAACATGAAGGAGGTTGAGACATTGCAAACGATGCCATGATGAATGATAACAGCGATAATGTCAAATTGATAACTGAGAAGATCTTAAATATCAAATACAGGGAAGAATAGAAACAGAAAGAAAAGAGAAGAGAGCGATCAAAATGGAAATATAAGAATAAGAACAAAAAAAATAGTGATCAAGGCAAGTAATGGAATGATAGACAAAGAAGAAAGAAAATAAATAAATAAATGTATAATAATACAGGCAAATAGTGCCTCACGGTAGGAAACAAATGTTCTGCAGTTGAGGCTGTGCCCATCAGCGGAGGAAAGGCACCCTACAGAGGTAATTGACTTAATAACTGTAATGGTTTCTCATCAGCGCTCTGAAAGACACGTTCTGCAGTTTAAAGCTGTGCCCATCAGCGAAGGACAGGCACCCCGAGGAGATAAACAATAGCTGTGGAACGCGAATTCCTGCAAGCACTCAGGAATGTACACAGAACGTGAGGAGAGCTGACTGACTGGAAACAGCTAGAGAAAACAGGAGACCAGGAACGCTGCACTGTTTACCTCAGGGAGAGTCAACGTGTGAGGGAATCCCCAGACAGCTTGTCTCGTTAAGAAGTAAAGCTCAATGGCAATATTTTCTCTGAGACTAACTGGAAACGAAGCTAACTGGCAGACTGCTCTGAGCAAACCCAGGGGGGATGAGCCGGATTCTCGCTCCTTCGCAGTACACAATGGCAACAGGCTGTGCCTGTCAGCGCAGATGACAGCTGGCAGGCAGCTCAACAACGAACAGGGAAACCTCCGTAAGTGACAGGAAAACCTGCCGATAATGAAAGGGTCTCTGCGCTTAAAAGCCCACAGTTTGCACAGGGCTGAGGAAACAAAACCAGGAAGACAAACGATGCCCCCCACACAATCGAGGAAAGTACAGAAGAGCCGAAAAACGCCAGGAAAATGGACTCACCCACGAAACAATTCAAGTGGGAAGAAAGGAATGTCAAACTCACAGCGCCCTCAACTGCTCCCAGACAAGTCAAGTAGATATTGATTGTGTGAAGATAGAATTACGCGTGGGTTAGGATCCCATCCTCGTCGCCAAATTGTTAAAGTAAAGATGACTTCCAAGTACAGAAGAACTGCGTTTATTAGACCTAGATCCTCAAGCACCAACTGTCACTGAAGCTCACAGAACATTCTACTGTGAGCTCCACATGAAGGTTCTAAAGAGTGTTAAGTATCAAGAGAGAGAACGAGGAGGGGGGAAAGGGTATGGGAAAAGGAAGAGAATGAAGGGGGGGAGAGGAAAAGTAAATCCTAATACATAGATTACAACATGGATCCTCTGCTCAGGTCGGCAGGCAGCCACAGCAGGAAGCCGTAGCCCACGATGTCCTACAGTCATTCTTCCTTCTAGGCAGAAATACCAGCGCCTCCCGCAGTAAAGTCCAGGGGGCAGGGCGGTCAGGTCACGACCCTCTACGCCGGTCCCCCGGGCCGGGCGCAGGGTCAGCTCACTGAGCAGGGGTCCCCACCGTTAGTGCCATTGGTGTGGCTCAACCGCAAGTGTCAGGCACTAAGCACTGCCTCAGCGTACAAGTTGACTCCTAGGGCACAAGGGGCGATCTAGCCCGAGGGGGCGCAGGGGGAAGGCAGTCCAATCAGGGAGTCACAGAGACACCCGCACCAGGAGCGGCCACCCCGGGCAGAGTCCACTAGTACCCCCCTCGGCAGCACTCTCACCTCTGTCAGTACCCCAAGAGGCCTCCACGCTGTATATTCAGGGCCTCCACACTGTAGAGTCAAGGCCTCTGCAGCCAAGCTTTGCCGGTCTCTTCACCCTCGCGTCTCAGGAACCAATCGACCCACCCAGAGGCCGGTCCGCACGGCAGAGCTGCTAATGCTGGCACTGCACAGGCCACACCGGGTCTCTGCTGCCCGGGCCCCGTTGCGCTGCCCCCAGCCTCGTCTCGTGGAGCCCCACATGGGCAGGCTGCAAGGAGACAACAGAAGCCTCGCTGTGTTAACTTCTCGTAGAGGCCCGCTGTAGCAGCAGGAGCTCCCTCAGGCCAGGCTCTTCAGGGCGGGCCACGGACACCCGCGGCCCGGGTGCTGCAAACGATGGCGCCTCTAGCAGGCCTGGGCCAGGCCCCCGCCCGGGACCGCAATCAGGATCTCCCCATGTCAGGACGGGACCGCTCCTGCCGCCGCTGGGCCTCACTCATCCTCACAGGCGCCCCCAACCTCTTCCGTAGCAAGGGGGGGTCATAAATCTGTTCCGGCCCTCTCTGTGCCCGGCCGGCTGTGCGGCAGCGGTCTGCAGGTGATGTCTTCGCTCAGTAAATGGTCCCCTCTCACCACCCGGCCCGGGCCGGACCGCGTCGGGCCAGCAAGGAGCCTCCGAGGCCCGGTGCCACTGGCAACCAGCAGCAGTCATCAGACGGACTCTGGGAGGGCACTTCGGGCATGCCAAGCCCCGGCTGGGCTGCGTCCTGCCCGTTGAACGTCGCCGGGTCTCATTATTTCGGCTCCAACTCTCCCAACATACGTGTCGGGCGGGGGGGGGGCACATCCATGAACGAGATGTCGCTGAGAAGCGTTGCTGAGCAGGATATTTACAGGATTGTTTGGCGGGCCGGCCGGGAGCCTAGAGAGCTCTCGTCCTGTTGGCCATGTTGCTTGGCCACGCCCCCAATTGAAATCCTCATCACTGCATGTTTAACTCATCACCGCATGCCTGGCGAAGAGCGAGAAGTATCACTGAGCTGCTGGGGTGTAGGTTTGATGTTTACAGAAACACATAGTGAGAAACAATGGAAGGGTGACCAGGCATCCCGGATTTGCCAGGACAGCCCCGGCTTTTACCAGTTAGCCCTGCAGATTTCAGCAATTTTGGCTGAGGTCGCGGTTTTCAGTGTGGGTCGACTGAAAACAGTGAAGGCACATCTTTATGTGTAACAGCGAAGTACTATTTAGCAGCTCTTATTAGAAACCTATTTAATTAACATGTATGATACTCGGTTTAAAAAATGACTTATTTATTTCCTTTGTGTCTTGTCTGTGTTTCTATATTGATAAGCGCTGCAGCTCTGTGCCCCTTGGAGGATCTTGAATTGAATTCTTCTTCTATTTTTGCAAAATGTCCCGATTTTTGGCTTTTAAAATCTGGTCACTCTAAAGAATGGGCTGTGTGTACTTGGCGTCGCTCCCAAAGAAGACATTTAGTTGCACATACCGGCTGCACGCTATGTTTATGTGCATCACTTGCACATGTCGCAGCTTCTGACTGAGAGTGAGTGTATTTAGAATATCTTTAGAGCCTGTGGCCTAACGGCCAGAGCTGCCGACTTTGGACCTGGGGAACCGGGTTCGAGCCTCGGCGAGGGCTAAACATCCTGTGATTCTGGGCAAATCACTTAATCTCCCCGTGCCCAACAAAGATGAATGTGTCCTTGTGTTACGCACTTGGTGCTCATGTAAAGCGCTCCAAAACCTTCGGGTCGAGTTGGCGCTATATAAATCTGTTCATGTGAGAGGTTCGTCACCGCTCCAAGATGGCGGCCGCTGGGGTGGCAGATTGCTGTCCGTCTTCGATGCCCATGAATCTTTGAAGGGCCGTTCACACGAAGTACATATAATAGGTGCACTGCTCCAAGATGGCGGCCGCTGTGCGGGCGTATTCGAGGATCACTGTCCGTCTTCTATGCCCACAAATCTTTAATAGGGTCCACGTTAGCACGAGGTACATGTAATAGATTAATGCACCGTGTTATGATTTCACTGGTGTTTGAGGTCGCGCGCCTCTGTGGAATCTCTCTGTGCCAACGTTCTACTGTTATGCGGTGTTCCTCGCGACCTTGTCAGTTGCTGCTGGCTGAGGCGCAAGGGACGCTGCGACGATATGTGCTGAGAAGAATAAACCGACTTACAACGTTACCTGCCTTCGTGTCATCTTTGGTTACAACATGTTTCTGGCGACGAGCTTCAGTCAGCGAGGCACATAGTGCGCAGCGGAGAATCTACGTGTGCCGTGGCCTGATTACTCTACTGCTGAGTTGTGGACTGGGAACCGAGGACAATGTGGCTATGCTGAGGGTTAAGAAAGTGTGTGAACCTACCCCCAACGCGCCGCATTAGTGCCTAGATGATAGCGGAGTGCACCATTCATCGCAGTAGAAGTGTGAAGCACTGTGATAAAGGCGGCTATGCTGAGGGGTAAGAAGGTGTGTGAAGCGACCCCCAACGCGCCGCATTAGTGCCTACCTGTTAGTGGAGAGCACCTTTCAACGGTGTAGAGGCGTGTGGCACCGTGACAAAGACGGCTATGCTGAGGGGTATGAAGGTGTGTGAAGTGACCCCCCAACACGCCGCATTAGTGTCTGACAAATGGTGGTGACACAACTTTAAGTTTTAGCTGGTGGATGGAGGACGTTTTGCGGTGTCCACGCGCATACCTGGTGAGTCTGGAGCTGTAGTGCCCTCAACTTTCGTTCTGTTGCTGTTCTGACTGGCCGCGTTGCCGCTTGTGAGGAGAAGCGGTTGTTCTGAGGGAAATACGTGTGTACTTGATCTACGGAGCAGCTAAATGAGACACGCCTACGGGGAGGAATTTTCTTTTCTTAAAGAGACATGCTTTCTTTGTCTGTTGGGAGGAACCAGTGGCACTTTCTTGTAACTGAGTCAAGATGAGCTCAAGTTGCAATTAGATCTGTTTTGCGTGATTAAAGGGGAAGTCGATTTTTGTACACATTACTCCTTTATTTATTGACATTCTGCATTGAAATATGGATGTCACAGCATTGGATGTCACAGCGGTTTCTTCTCCTCCTCATTTTCTCACCCAACCAGGTAGTCCTAGTATCGAATGGGATGAGTGGAATGACATCTTTGATAACTACTTAGAAGCGTTGGATGCTCAAGATTTTAGCTCCAATAGGAAAATAGCGATTTTACTTACCAGTCTGGGTAAAGAGGGTCAACACATTTTCAAGTACCTTCCTGTTGTCACTAATGAACGTGGTCAACCCATTGAGGACGTCTATCAAGAAGCACGGAAAAGGTTGAAGATGAGGTTTGCGAAAGAGACTAATGTTGTTATGAGGAGGTTCAAATTCTATACTCAACCACAGAGAGTTGGGGAATCGATTGATGACTTTGTTACGAGACTTCGGTAACTCTCCCTCAAATGTAGATTTGGTCCCATGGCTGAGGAAATGATACGGGATCAACTGATCGTGCAATGTAGAAGCAGGAAAACACAAGAATGGTTGTGGGCTGCCAAAGACCCTACTGTAAAGGATGCCATTGATGTAGCGAAGATAGTGGAAGAGTCAGAGTTCTGTAAGAAGGAGATGGATCGAAGAGATTCTAAATTGAACATTACTGGTGAAGGGGAAACATCTGTAGTGGAGGTAAGTGAAGGGGAGGCGGCTGCGTCCACCAGATTTTGTGTTAAAGGTGGAAAGAGCTTTTCTGGCAGCAGGTTGTATCCCAGTAAATTAGGTAATAAGATGTGTGGCAAGTGTGGTAGCACTTATCACGCATCAGATTCTAAAAATTGCTGGGCCATTGGCAAAGAGTGCAGAAAGTGTGGCCGTAAAGGTCATTTTTCTAGAATGTGTAGAGAAGTCAACAAAGGGAAGGTGGCTTTGTTGTCTGAGGAGACACACTTTAGTGAGTGCTTGTCTAGGCCTGACAGAATTCTTTGTGTTGAACCGTCTCAAGATGACGTAGGAGACAATGAAGATGTTCTTCTTACTAGTACTTCATATTTAGATGATAAGAGAAGACTCAGGCCCAAGGCAGAGTTTGTCATTGCGAACAAAAAAGTTGACCTCATGGTAGATTCAGGGTCGTTGTACACCATCGTACCTAAGAGAATTTATCAACAAGAATGGCCCAATATGAGTTTGTTGCCCAAAGATATAAATCCAGGTGGGTATCAAGGAGAGCAGATAGACATACTGGGTTATATTTTGGCAGACATTTCTTTTAAAAATAGGTCTGTCAAGGGAAAAGTTTATGTGGCTGATTCGGGGCCTCCCATTTTGGGTTGGTACCACCAGTATGACCTGCATATTAAGATTGACCCCCATGGTGTGGGACAGGTGATGGTGGTGGATGACCTCACAGTTGAGGACATTTTGGAGGGAGGTAAGGAAGTGTTCAGAGATCAGCTTGGAAATCTAGAAGGTTATGTTCACAAGATAAAACTAAAGTCTAGAGCTATCCCCGTTCAACATAAGCTCAGGAAAGTTCCCATTATGGTGAGGGGTGAAGTCAAGAAGATGTTGGATGAAATGTTATCTAATGGTGTCATTGAACCTGTTGAGTGTTCTGCTTTGGTTTCTCCTGTTGTCATCACGGAGAAGGCGGACGGAAATTTACGTTTCTGTGTTTGATTTGAGGAGTTTAAATCAGAATATCATTCCTGATACCTTTCCTCTGCCTAATATTAACGAGTTAATCTTATTGTTGCAAGGTGCAACATTTTTCTCAAAATTGGACCTTCGTCACGCTTATCACCAAATACGGTTACATGACTCCTCTAAACACTTGACAGCCTTCGTTACTATGGAAGGTATCTTCCAGTTTACTAGGATGCCCTTTGGATTGTCCTCGGCTGCTAGTGTTTTTCAGAGGATGGTGTCGGAAGTGTTTAAAGGTCTGAAAAATATTATCTACTTCCAGGACGATATCCTGGTATTTGGTGATAGTGTGAGCAGTCACAACTTAGCGTTAGAGGAAGCTCTTGCAAGGCTTTTGGAGTCTGGTTTAACGCTTTGTAGAGAAACATGTGCTTTCCTTGTCACAGAGGTGGAGTACTTGGGACACTCTCTTTCTTCTGAAGGTGTTAAACCCAAAAGAGATTTGCTTGCTTCCATACGGTTGGCTCCCATTCCAAGTAACAGGGATCAGTTGTGTTCCTTCCTTGGGTTAATCGAGTATTACTCCAAGTTTGTGAGGGACTTTGCGAGTAAAACAGAACCTTTGAAGGTACTTATGAGGAAGGGTGTAAACTTTACTTGCGGAGCAGATCAGCACACGTGTTTTGAAAACATCAAGCTTGAAATCTGTAATGCAGGGATTCTTGTTCCTTTTGATGTTAACGCAAAAACCATTGTCACAGTTGATGCCAGTGACACTGGTTTTAGAGCTGTCTTGTCTCAGAATGATGGTACTTCAGAAAAAACGGTGGCGTTTGCTTCACGCACCTTGACAACTATTGAACGTCATTATTCTGTAATAGAGAAAGAAACTTTAGCTGCCACCTGGGGTGTCGAATATTTCAGAACGTATGTTTGGGGGCGAAAGATTCTTCTTCGTACTGATCACAAGCCCTTACTGAAAATGTTGTCACCAGGTGGGGCAGGGAAAGGGTCAGCCAGACTAGCTCGCCTAGCCTCCAGGTTGCAAGAGAACAACTTCCAGATTGAGTTCATTTCTGGTTGGCGTAATGTTCAAGCAGAATGCTTGTCTTTGGAGTGGGAGAAAGTGGATAAAATTGGTGTGACTAAGAGTGCAAGGGAAGGGGAAATTTCTAGTGTGGAAGATGTGGTTCAGTGGAGTTGTGGTGTGGTCAGCAATGAAGAGTGGGCGGATGCTATGTTACAAGATGAGGTCCTTAAGTGTGTTCTTAACCTCATACTCAAAGGTGGGGGAAGAGAGAGCACCTTGCCTTGTAATGTGAGACCTTTTAATGCCGTTATCAATGAATTATCCATTGTTGCAGACCAGATTTTTATGTGGGGTGATAAGATTGTTCCTCCGTTTGGCATTCGGAAGAGGTTATTTGACATAGCCCATGAAGGACACCTGGGGCAGACTATTACAAAAAAAAGATTGAGGAGTGAATTCTGGTGGCCGGGAATGGATAGTGAGGTGGTTGATTGGGTTGAAAGGTGCAGTGAATGCAGTGAGTGTGAGAAGAGGTTGAAGGTTGGGCCACAGTCTGTCCCGAGTTCCATCCATGATCCTGGTGTGGTTTGGCATAGCATTTGCCTTGACTTCATTGGACCTATGCCAGGGGTTCATCCTAACAAGAGATTTGGAATGGTTGTCATGGATGTTCACTCTAGGTGGTTGATCGTGTACCTGCTTCCTGAAATTACTACTAGAGTCACCATAAAAGTGTTGTGCACTATCTTTAAAGAAGAAGGCTATCCCACTGTTCTTATAACAGACAATGGCACACAGTTGACTTCTGGTGAAATGTGTGAATTTTTACGTAATTGTGGGATTAAACATTCTCTCACTGCACTTTATAATCCCCAATCCAATGGTATTGTGGAGAGAGCCAACCGTATGATTAAAGGAGCAATAGGTCTTGCCCTCGCCAATAACCTGGATGTTGACGAAACCTTGAACAAATTAGTGTGGGCTTACCGCACTACTGAAAATTCTACTACAGGTGTAGTTCCTTTTGTTGCCATGCGTGGAAGGAAACCCTCTACTAAGTTAGTACCCTCTTGGGTCAGAGAGTTATTGGAAGGGAAGTATGTGTTTGTTGGTGATGAAGCTACACCTATTTCTGCACCCACTCTCGTCCATTCTCAGTTGAAGTCCTCCACCAATCTTCAAGCTGGAGATTGGGTCAAAGTCAGATCTGGTCGTTGGATCAAGGGTTTGTGTAAGTTCCGTGGTCCTTTCCAAGTTCAGGAGGTTCACCAGTGGCACGTTGTGTTGACTAACGGGGAGAAGTGGAATCTACGCAGAGTAGCCAATTACTGCTCACGAGAGAAACCACCCAGGACTTTTGTGGGTAGAGATTCTTGTTCAGGTTATATGTTGGCGCATGATCACCAATTATTGAACAGTTCCCGTGCTTGTGCAGAGATGAGAGTGTCTGGTCCTAGTGGTGACAACTTGGGTGTTCGCCAGAGTCTCAGTGATGAAAGTCAAGATTTACACCTTTCTCAAGCTACACAACGGTGTCAGAGACCCTTACGGGTCAAGGGGCCTCCTCACCACTTGCAGGCTTTCCTGGTGGGTTAGTCCTTCTTCCATTGTTGCATTAATGCTTAACGCCCTCGCCCCATGTACCTTTCTTTCTCATCTGCTTTTTTTCCCTCCGCTCCTTTCCTTTCCTTTTATGCCTATTGTTCTTTATTGTTAAATTCTACCTGTGTGTAGAAGAAAGGGGGGTATGTTATGATTTCACTGGTGTCTGAGGTCGCGCGCCTCTGTGGAATCTCTCTGTGCCAACGTTCTACTGTTATGCGGTGTTCCTCGCGACCTTGTCAGTTTGGCAGTTGCTGCTGGCTGAGGCACAAGGGACGCTGCAACGCTATGTGCTGAGAAGAATAAACCGACTTACAACGTTACCTGCCTTCGTGTCATGTTTGGTTACAACACACCGCTCCAAGACGGTGGCCGCTGGGTGCGAGGATCGCTGTCAGTCTTTGATGCCCATGAATCTTTAAAGGGCCGCTCACAAGCTGTGCACTGATCGTGCACCTGCTCTGTCCGTGCGCTCTGCACGTGCACCGGTGACGCTCGGATTGATGTGCGTGCGGTTAGTGCGGGGGCACGGGGGGGTAACCTGTCTGAATTCAGTCCTGATTGTGTTTTATTTTCGGGTTTCAGTCAGTGCACAGTGATTCAAGGGGCGTGTGGGGGGTTTGCAGCGGCACTTGGGGTTCACTTTTACTGTGCACGTGACCCATATAGATGGAGATGCAGTTGACATGGACACAGTGGGGTGAGCTTGTCCTCTCAGGAGGGTTGATGAGCTTCTTTGCATGAACTGCTTGATTAGGTTTTGTTCTCACCTGTGGTGGAGATCTCTATGCACAGTGAGTATAGGGTGTGTATGCAGAGTGAGCTCAGGGTGTGTATGCAGAGTGAGTTCTGGGTGTGTATTCAGAGTGAGTTCAGGTGTGTATGCAGAGTGAGTTCAGGGTGTGTATGCAGAGTGAGTTCAGGTGTGTATGCAGAGTGAGTTCAGGTGTGTATGCAGAGTGAGTATAGGGTGTGTATGCAGAGTGAGCTCAGGGTGTGTATGCAGAGTGAGTTCAGGTGTGTATTCAGAGTGAGTTCAGGTGTGTACGCAGAGTGATATTCAGGGTGTGTATGCAGAGTGAGTTCAGGGTGTGTATGCAGGGTGAGTTCAGGTGTGTATGCAGAGTGAGTTCAGGGTGTGTATGCAGAGTGAGCTCAGGGTGTGTATGCAGAGTGAGCTCAGGGTGTGTATGCAGAGTGAGTTCAGGGTGTGTATTCAGAGTGAGTTCAGGTGTGTATGCAGAGTGATATTCAGGGTGTGTATGCAGAGTGAGTTCAGGGTGTGTATGCAGAGTGAGTTCAGGTGTGTATGCAGAGTGAGTTCAGGGTGTGTATGCAGAGTGAGTTCAGGGTGTGTATGCAGAGTGAGTTCAGGGTGTGTATACAGAGTGAGTTCAGGGTGTGTATGCAGTGAGTTCAGGTGTGTATGCACAATGAGTTCAGTTGTGTATGCAGAGTGAGTTCAGGTGTGTATGCAGAGTGAGTTCAGGGTGTGTATGCAGAGTGAGTTCAGGATGTGTATGCAGAGTGAGTTCAGGGGTGTATGCAGAGTGAGTTCAGGGTGTGTATGCAGAGTGAGTTCAGGGTGTGTATGCAGAGTGAGTTCAGGGTGTGTATACAGAGTTAGTTCAGGGTGTGTATACAGAGTGAGTTCAGGGTGTGTATGCAGAGTGAGTTTGGTTCTGGGTCAGTTTTGTGCTAAGAGTTGTTTATTAAAATTGATCCAGGGGTTTCCACAATATTGCAGTCTTGATTTAATGTGGATTTTATGTATTTTGCCACAAAGTGGCGGTTTTCTTAGAAATAACATTTGCTTTTATTGTCCTATGTAAAGTGGAGATCTCAGTTGTGTTTGAGCCCTGAAGAAGTCTGTAGTAGTCTCTCCAAAGCATGTATTCATTACTGTCTATTGATGTACTTATCACTGCTTATGATGTCACTGTCATCGTGATAGAATGTTATGGTTTGAATACGGAGGGGCAGTTATTGTAAGTCCCTGGAAGCTGTGGAGAAGGACAGTCAATAAACGTAGTGCTCTTACACTTACCTGCCAGAGTGTGATCACTACAAAGTTCTGGGGCGAAACGCCTGAGGGACGAAGTATTGGCAGCGGGCAGAGGAGCAATAAAGATTGGATTTATGATTTATTGAACTTCAGAATTTTGGGTTAATGTCCATTGGACTTTCTATATACAACATTGCGTCCTCGAGGACTGTTGTTGTTGTTGTGGTGTAAACCTTCGGGTGGACTCTGGGTGTGGGGTCAACACACTTCCTTCGAGCACCATGACTCTTGTTAGCAATATGTTCCAGTTCTGAAAACTGTGTGGGATATGTAATTGAGCAGCAGGATTTTACTTTCACTCCTGGTTTGGAATCACTTCTGAGAGGGTTAACTCAAAACCAAGGCGCACTATAAAAAAAATACACTTATGCATTGTTGGATTGTGAGTTTCCATCACCACTTGTCGCTTTTCTCAGAATGTGAGGGAACTGTTCTAGAATTAAGGCTCCCAGTTTTTACTGATTTTTACCAGTAGCGGCCGGCATGGCTCGCGGATAGCAGAGCAGGGTGTATGCAGAGTGAGTTCAGGGTGCCTATGCAGAGTGAGTTCAGGGTGCGTATGCAGAGTGAGTTCAGGGTGCGTATGCAGAATGAGTTCAGGGTGCGTATGCAGAGTGAGTTCAGGGTGCGTATGCAGAGTGAGTTCAGGGTGCGTAGGCGGAGTGAGTTCAGGGTGCGTAGGCGGAGTGAGTTCAGGGTGCGCATGCGGAGTGAGTTCAGGGTGCCTATGCGGAGTGAGTTCAGGGTGCCTATGCAGAGTGAGTTCAGGTGTGTATGCGGAGTGAGTTCAGAGTGTGTATGCGGAGTGAGTTCAGGGTGTGTATGCGGAGTGAGTTCAGGGTGTGTATGCGGAGTGAGTTCAGGGTGTGTATGCGGAGTGAGTTCAGGGTGCGTATGCGGTGTGAGTTCAGGCGCGTATGCGGAGTGAGTTCAGGCGCGTATGCGGAGTGAGTTCAGGCGCGTATGCAGAGTGAGTTCAGGCGCGTATGCAGAGTGAGTTCAGGCGCGTATGCAGAGTGAGTTCAGGCGCGTATGCAGAGTGAGTTCAGGCGCGTATGCAGAGTGAGGTCAGGCGCGTATGCAGAGTGAGTTCAGGTGCGTATGCAGAGTGAGTTAAGGATGTGTATGCAGAGTGAGTTCAGGTGTGTGTGTGTGTGTGTGTGTGTGTGTACGTACACATACGTACGTACGTACCGGCTCAGTCCTCATAGCGTGGGTTAACCTTGACAAAGCCAGACAAACACTATCTTTGTGCGGACCGGTGCGTTATGAGGACCGGTTCCCGTAGTGAGTTTAGGTACTTTCAGAGGAGTGTATCAAAAAACTAAAAGTGCAGTTAGGTTTGCTTGGGTCCGCTTTATAACCTTCCCTACTATCAAGGCGCGCGTGGAGTTAGAATAGTAATTACACACTTCATTATGGTCAGTGGCCGGTCCTCATAGTGATATATAAACAATACTGTGTGTGTATGCAGAGTGAGTTCAGGATGTGTATGCAGAGTGAGTTCAGGATGTGTATGCAGAGTGAGTTCAGGTGTGTATGCAGAGTGAGTTCAGGGGTGTATGCAGAGTGAGTTCAGGGGTGTATGCAGAGTGAGTTCAGGGTGTGTATGCAGAGTGAGTTCAGGATGTGTATGCAGAGTGAGTTCAGGTGTGTATGCAGAGTGAGTTCAGGGGTGTATGCAGAGTGAGTTCAGGGGGTGTATGCAGAGTGAGTTCAGGGTGTGTATGCAGAGTGAGTTCAGGGTGTGTATGCAGAGTGAGTTCAGGGTGTGTATACAGAGTGAGTTCAGGGTGTGTAT
Organism: Calotriton arnoldi; assembly: GCA_963921515.1. NCBI lineage: Eukaryota > Metazoa > Chordata > Amphibia > Caudata > Salamandridae > Calotriton > Calotriton arnoldi. The sequence goes on from CAWUFW010000466.1 coordinate 1,440,276, forward strand.
GCAGAGTGAGTTTGGTTCTGGGTCAGATTTGTGCTAAGAGTTGTTTATTAAAATGGATCTAGGGGTTTCCACAATATTGCAGTCTTGATTTAATGTGGATTTTAGGTATTTTGCCACAAAGTGGCGGTTTTCTTAGAAATAACATTTGCTTTTATTGTCCTATGTAAAGTGGAGATCTCAGTTGTGTTTGAGCCCTGAAGAAGTCTGTAGTAGTCTCTCCAAAGCATGTATTCATTACTGTCTATTGATGTACTTATCACTGCTTATGATGTCACTGTCATCGTGATAGAATGTTATGGTTTGAATACGGAGGGGCAGTTATTGTAAGTCCCTGGAAGCTGTGGAGAAGGACAGTCAATAAACGTAGTGCTCTTACACTTACCTGCCACAGTGTGATCACTACAAAGTTCTGGGGCGAAACGCTTGAGGGACGAAGTATTGGCAGCGGGCAGAGGAGCAATAAAGATTGGATTTATGATTTATCGAACTTCAGAATTTTGGGTTAATGTCTGAAATGGACTTTCTATATACAACATTGCGTCCTCGAGGGCTGTTGTTGTTGTGGTGGTGTAAACCTTCGGGTGGACTCTGGGTGTGGGGTGAACACACTTCCTTCAAGCACCATGACTCTTGTTATCAATATGTTCCAGTTCTGAAAACTGTGTGGGATATGTAAGTGAGCAGCAGTATTTTACTTTCACTCCTGGTTTGGAATCACTTCTGAGAGGGTTAACTCAAGACCAAGGCACACTATAAAAAAAATACACTTATGCATTGTTGGATTGTGAGTTTCCATCACCACTTGTTGCTTTTCTCAGAATGTGAGGGAACTGTTCTAGAATTAAGGCTCCCAGTTTTTACTGATTTTTACCAGTAGCGGCCGGCATGGCTCGCGGATAGCAGAGCAGGGGTTATGGGGGAGTTTGCAATGCAGAAAACCCCCCACTTACCTTGCCACCGGGTCTCGCGTTTCAGCTGCTCCTGCTCTCCTTGTCTTGACTCGAGGAACAGAAAGCACAGCCAGGCTCCCTTCACCAATCACAATGCTGCAATGCAGCGTTGTAATTGGTCTAAGCGTCCTAGTTAGATGCTCAGCCTGGGAATGGGGCCTGGAAATGGGGGCCTGGGCATGTTCTACACACAGGCTGTAATGCAGCCTGCATGGAGAACAGGAAAAGTGCGTATGACTGTTATGGGTGGCCTGAGAGGGCCGGCCAAACAGTCATGTGCACTTAGGAGTGGGCAAACCACTCCTCCCCTGCCCTGAGAGCAGAGCAGCCCCGCCCACCCGCCCGTAAGCAGCACAGAAACATAAAACGATAATAACGCAAAGTTATTATCATTTTATGTTTCCTTTACATTGCACTGCTTAAAAGCAGTGGGGTGACGCTCCTCGCCATAGCGGAGGAGCCGCCACTGATTTTTACAGACACAGACCAAAAACAATCTATTTTCCTATCTGTACATATATATATATTTTATTAAGCTTTTTATTGCAAAAATAACATTGCATTACCTTCAGCACAATACAATATATCAGCACGTCGCCTATACACATCTTCAACCTATTTAGCATTCTGTATAGCATCACTAGTGTGACCTCACTTCCTTCGTCCCTTCTTCAGTCAGTTTCCTCCCGCATCTCCTCCCACCTCCCCAGTGGTCTCGGTGGCGTACATGGGTTGCCTCTAGAGTCGTTCCATTTACTCCAAACCCTCCCCCATTTACCAGGGCATCCTCTATTAATATAGACCGCCCTCTCCGCCACCATCCACTAGTCCATATCTCTCGTCCAGTCCCCCAAGGAGGGAATAGTATCCGAACCCAATGCCCTGGCAATAAGTCGCTTTGTAATCATTAGTGCAAGGGTCACCCCTATTTGGTCCCCTCTCCCCAGATCAGTTGCTTCCCACACATTAAAAAGACACCATTTTGCTGAACCTTGCAACTCACTCCTGTACACCTTGTTTAAGCACTGAAGTACAGCGACCCAATGCGCTTGGATTTTGGGGCAAGCCCATATTATATGAAAAAGGTGCCCTCCAGTCTACAGCCCCTACGACAGAAAGCTTCAGTTTGTTTCCCCATCTTTACCACTGTGGTGCATGAGATGTAGGCCCAATGAAGAATTTTGTTTTGAGTTGCACCAAACGAAAGCGGGCTCTAATGGCGACCTATCGGGGGGGGACGCCAGTGCCTCCAACCATTCCTCCTCTTGCATGTCTGCGATGTCCTTCTCCCATTTCTCCCTCCGTTGGGTCAGCTCATCTGGTGCATTGTTAATTAGTTTCTTGTATGTCAGTGAGATCGCCCTTTTGGTGACGTGCTCCTCTAACAATCTATTTTCAAGCGGGGACGGCTCTATCTGTATATATTTTTAAATGGGGAAAAACACAGAAAACAGGTTTACGTCTTGACGATTCTCACTACTGTCAATCATGCATGCGAGGCAAAAAGCCGTGCAGACTGACGGAGAGAAGAGTTTTTAAAAAATGATTTTTTTTTTAATGAAGCTTAAATAAGTGCAGCGGTACAACAGTTAAAGCTGTTGTACACTGCAGAAGATTTCAGATAACTGTATTGCACTGTAAATGGCTAAACTCATTAGATATTCAAACATGACCAAACATTTGTCAGTTAAATAAACATGGAAATGTACCCATTGGAGCTTTTGACACTAAGCACAAAATAGACCAGATAAAATGAGCAAAAAGAAATATGGATAAATACAGAAGGAAATGTCAAAAAATATTATAAAACCGTGAGCCCTAAATATAATATACCAATGTACTTGGTAGTTGTTATTGGTAGGACTTTGTGCAAGTAGGTAATTTTTGACCCAAATACATTTGTGTGCGTTATGGTGTTATAACTCTGGCATTCCCCTTCTGAAAATGGCCATAATTATCAGCCACTGGGGTGTGGGTTCGACCTTTCACATCTTTGGACCAGCAGCGTTTTACTCATTGTGACGATGGTCCATCATGACCCTGTGTACGGGGGATGTGGTGATGTTAAGATGTAGTTAATCTTGAAGCAGGTAGTTCAGAACAGGAAGTGTTGCAGAACAGACCTCCAGTATGGCGGGAAATGGCAAGCAGACCCATTTTGTTCTTTTAAAATCTCTGTTTTCCTCAGGTTTGGATGGGCGCGATTCTCCTGGAAGTACCAGTGTGGGCACTAGGTGAGTGTACTGGTTCAAACTGTCCGGGAACAAGATCTGAAGGCTGCATGGTGGGATTACTGTCCCATGTTTGGACTCTCTATTAATGGCTCCTCCGCGCCCTTTTTCATCTAGAAGCTTTTCAGATCCACTGGGACGTGGGGGAGGGGGGGTCGCTTTCATTTTCAAACTCATTATAGGCAGGTTCATCTAGTCTTAAATCATTCAGGGGTGTAGAATTACATACAGATGTTTTGATGAGAACACTTGCATGTGCAGTAGTATCTTTTGATTCTCTAGGAGTGCTAGTGAACTTCTGAAAGCTTTATTTAATAAACACACATAAAACAAACAGGCATATATATATATTTGAGTTGTTTTCCCTGCTTTTTAATATTGATCTTTCTGTCCTTGACAGCACAATGTTGATGACTGGTTCTCTGCCTCTGTGCATCCTTTTGATGTGAGCTGAGCATATGCTTTTAATTGCCAAAGTGTTTAGATGTCCTGATGAGTGCGAGTAGCTTGGTTTGCTGTAATATGTACTGAAACGAGTCAACGAAGACTTGTGGGAGTCACTAAATGACAGGGAATGAATGAAAGGATGCATTTATTTGTTAGTAGAAGTGTCCTTGTGCTAAAGTACACAGAAGAAGAGAACAAGTGTGGGACATGGTCCCCTCCATTTCAGTGGCGTAGAGATTATAAACCGCTGGTAAAAAGCAAGGTCTTCAATTGATGTTTGAACGTGGTCTGTTTGCCCAGAGCTCTTAGGGTTAAATGTTAAGCGTTGCAGGCTTTGGGAGTGATCAACGGTAAAGACCACCAGTTCTCGATTTTCTAAATCTGGGCTCATTTACCCATCGGGCTGAGTGAGACCAGAGTGGGCAAGAATTCAAGTACCAGGAAGACAAGGAAGCATGTAGGAGCTCTGCCTGCCTGGTTTAGGGCTCTGGGCTAGGGTTTGGTGCTCGGTATTAGGGTTTAGGGCTAGGGTTTAGGGGTCATAATAGGGTTTAGGGCTCGGTTTTAGGGTTTTGGGCTCTGGGCTAGGGTTCTGGGCTCGGTTCTAGGGTTTAGGGCTCTGGTAAAGGGTTAAGGCTCGGTATTAGGGTTTAGGGCTAGGGTTTAGGGGTCATAGTAGGGTTCAGGGCTAGGGTTTAGGGCTCGGTTTTAGGGTTAGGACTCTGGGCTCGGATTTGATGCTCGGTATTAGGGTTTAGGAGTCGTAGTCGGGTTAAGGGCTCTGTGTTAGGGTTTTACCCAGCAGGCTGAGTGAGACCAGAGTGGGCTAGAAGGCAAGTACCAGGAGAACAACGAGGTATGTAAGAGCTCTGCCTGCCATTACAGATGGTTTTGTGGCATAGATACAAGGTTTTAAACAGTCCTATTTTATGAACAGGAAGCCAGATTAATTTCTTGAACTTGTTCGATATTGAGGCGGGCTTCTTTAGGCCGAAAATCAATCTAGCTGCTGTATCTTCAAACCTGCTCTCTGTATACCAGATATTTCGATAGTCTCACTAGGATGGAATTACAGTGATTTATCCTAGAGGTAACCAAGGCCGGGATAAAATCTTTTCTTGCAGGTCTCTGGATGAAAGGAAGAATTTTCCTAACCATACTTAGTAGACGGAACCCTGTCTGTGAGTTGACGCATTAGATGTTATGCATGCCATCCATCACACATGGGTGGAATTAAATGGGGTGATAACATGTACTGATTGACATTTTTATGGTTTATATCTTACTCACGTCTTCACACATTTCAGATATTTTCATATACGTTGTAAGGGGCTCAGATAGATAGGGGAACCCCCAGATTGTTAACATAATATAACAGCGAAATGAGCCACATACGATTGTTCCCACCAAGGTCTTCGGAGTTATATAAAACCACATTATTATTCGTGGGTAGTGAAACACAATTGACATCCTGAAGACCGGGGTATACTGTTACCGCATATTGACTCAGTTAGCAGATCTTTTGCTGATTGGGGCTTCTAAGCATACTGATACAAGGAGTTTTGAGGGGCCTATTCAATGTTTTTGATTGGTACATTTCTTAGTCAGTATTTCAGTGGACCCCGAATGAAACCTAAGGGCCTAAAATTCATTTGGAGGAATCGAGCGCTTGATGAGTAGCAGAGGCATGGATCAGCTGTCGAACTTGAATTACTAGAAATATGAGCATCTCAGCGATTGTAATGGGGGCGAGTCCAACGCAGGTTGAACTGGAAACCATATATGTATATATGTATATGTTGCCAAATTTGTCATAGAAGGAGGCTACTTCCTCAGAATTTGAGAGAAGCAGCTGCGTTTTGGCTAAGCATTGTTAAATTCAGTAGATGAATTATTTGAGGCTACAAATCTCTCAGCAAAATAAATTGTACGGTTGGTACAAATTTGTTTTACATTTTTTTTATAGCGGCTTTTAAAGTTAGTTTACCAATGACATCATAGTCACACCTCTGTTTTTGTCCCAAGGCTTTGAATTGCTGTATTGTAGTGCTCAGAGTCAGTGAACCAGGACATAATGGGATTATGATGGTGACATTGAGAATGTTTGAGAGTGTTGAGCGCAACTAGGGTAGATGTAATCCAGCTATTCTCTTCGACTGTTGCAATGTCCACGTCAGTCGGCTAGACGAAACATTCCCTCTGATGGCCTTGGAGGGGCGAGCAGTATTCATCTTGGTGAACACACAAAAGCGGGTTAGAGATACCAGCCTAATCTATCCTCCAAATATATTCATAAACCCCAAAAAAGGAAAGATGGAACAATTACGTGTGAAGAAATCTCACTTGTATATTAAGTAGCAATACTGTCAAAGTCAAGATCCCTTGGATATACCTTGTGCATGTCGGAGAGACGGGCATAATCTACATTCATGCAGTGGATACAGGCAACCATGATGCAATGCGAAGTGACTGAGGCACAATCTACAGTGATGCAGTGGATTCAAGGAGAACCTGTAAATGCTCTTAAACACCTTGGAGCGACTCAGGAAAGACCTACAGTTAAATAGTGGATACAGGCAGCTGTAGTACAGGCCGTAGGCTAAATGTTCTGTAGAGACCACCTGGACGTGACCGCGGACTAGCCATTGTCCTGTAGCGTCCACACACAGAGGGAAGAAAAGCAACCCGCAGGCATGCACTGGTTTCTGGTAGACCGGCCCTATGGTTACAGCTGGGCATGCAGTCCTACAACAAACAAGACCAAGAGAACCTGCAAAGAAAAGAGATAAACAAAGTGTTAAATTATACATCACAGAGACTATAACCTGATGCCCAACTCCTATAATTTGCATTCCGCACTTTAGCAACGACTGAGATAAGAGCTACCTACCTACATGCGAGCCCTGGAGACAGACTGCTAAGGTAAATGTTCTGTAGACTCCACTCTGCAGTAACAAGACCAACATCCAGCCATACACTGGATGCAGGCAGCAAAATTAATTACTCTAACGTCCACACTGAAGTGACCAGAACAACTGGTGGTCATACACTGGATCCAGACAGATGTGGTAAAAGCCCTCGGGGGAACATTTCTGTGAAGCCTGTGATCCAGCGCTAACAATAAAAATAATTCTCCTATTATGCTTTGGTCATCCAGGTGCAATTATTTCTCTAACACACACACTATATCCATATGACGGTGGGGCCCATAACACCGCATATACATTCACTTACTCATTTATTCCCTGGATTTTCCTCCGTCAATGAACCTAGGAGAAAAACGATTCGCTGGAAGGAGACGGGATACCTCTTTTATCATGACATAATATTTCTCACTTGCTTTTAAGGTATTCCGCTCATTGGTCGATGGACCAACTAGTAGGAATCAGTTGATGGTGATTAAGACCAGCTCAATCACAATGAACTCTTTAACATTTCATTTTAATCATTGAGCTAAAGAATCACTGAGTCATTTGTTTAAAGAATAATAAAGTTTATATGAAGTTTTTATGCAGGAAATGAGATTAAGCTTATTATTCAGATCATTGCATTTATCATCATTATAAGAATGGTTTGAAATTGCAATGCATGTTTATTAGACGGAAAAATAGGATTATCATGATACGAACTCTAAAGATCAACCTATCTATCTGTTGAGGAAAATCTAATAATTCTAAAATAAAATCTATCAGGAAAAGCTCTCCTAAAGCAGCATCTTAATACTCAACTGGAAAAGAGAAATAACAGCAGCAGCATCAGCTCGTCAGCATCAGCAACCGCAACTTCTCCCATCTACAGCATCTAACTCACGCAGCATCTCCCACAGCATCCCGCAGCATCTACTCCAGCATACTCTCTCCCCTCCCACCAAGAGTAGGTCTTCTTATACCCTAATTCTAGCTTACAACATAAAATGTTTCTTCTTCATGGCGCGATTCATTCTCATTGGTCAAAACTCAGATCCCTATACATTTTAATCAAACTTCCTGGTCTTAACCAGTTCCGTGTGGAATGTCCATGCAAGCATCGTTTCCCACAGTTCATGCACTTGCTCATCCGTTTCGATCAGTCCAAATTGTATCTTTTTCTGTTACATTTTGTGTAAAACAGTTCCGTCTATTGATTCAGTCGGACTTCTCACGCTTCTTGCTGATCATCTTGGCACACATCTGCTCAGAAGGGTCACAACAGCCTTGACCATATTTTCATCTTAGCCTCTCGGCATCAGCACGTGATCATCCCTTTTCCACAGCCTCTCGCCTCTATCACATGGTCCCCTGCTCATGCGTACTCTAGCAACTCGCGGCCATTTTATATTGCTGCTCGACAGGCCTAAGCGCACTATTTTCAAAGATAAACAAAATATTATTAAAACAAGGAAATATAAACCCTTTCGTTTCCCTCCCGTCTTTCTACGTACCCCAATTAGGTATTACCTAGCAAAAAGCAACATATAAAGCTGTCCCTTACTTACCATCGCTTTATTTTGCAACCACACGTTTTATTTAAAAGCACAAATCATGCATTTATTATTTAATTAGTACGCAAATATTATGTTATGTTAGACACGTAAACAATTAGAAGTCAATTAATTTGCACACGGAATAGCGTGTTACCTATAACCCTTAACATACATTGTTGGTTATTTACTTAAACGAACATGTTTATTAATATTTTCCGAAAATATTAGGAGGTTAAAAAATTTTCATTTACCCTGCTCCATCAACTCCCCCCTTTGGTGATTTTTAATATCACCACAAAAACCCAAGTTATACAATTTTCTCAGACAGCATATATCTTTTATCCATTTGCTTTTGTTAATTTACACAACTGTATCCCTTTCAACTTGTCTCTTCGTTTTCTTGTACATGTTTTCTTTTATTTCTTCTAATTCTATTTCGCCCATTTCTCTCTCTCTCTCCTTGTTTATCATGTTTTCTTTTTCTATTTTATTCTGCTTTCTTCTTCTCTTTATACATGTGATTACAAGCTTCAGTACTAATATTATTATTATTATCACGGTTGCTATTATTATAACTTTCCCTATTATTAATCCACTCATTCTTGTTAACCAATTTATTACAGAAGAAAACCCTTTACCAAGTTTTCCCCAAGCACTTTCAACCTCCAGTGGAACAAGTTCTTTGTGCAAATTTGTAATATTTGTTATATACTTCTGTATATTTTCGCTCTTATCTGGAATGTAAGTGCAACAATGTTGGACTTTCAGCATTCCACAGACTCCGCCCTCTTTTGCCAAAAGAATGTCAAGGGCAAGACGATTTTGCATCACCATAGCTCTCATGGCAACCATCTCGGTATTTACCATCAAGAACCCTCCAGCAGTATCTGTAGATAAACGATCTACCACTGTGGATAATTTCCGAATTTTAAATGCATTCAAAGATATTCCCACTGCTGGTATCAATGCACCAAAAATATCACCTACTATTTCTGAAAAACTTTCCCTTTTTCTACGTGTAAAGGTATTTATCATTTTGTGTGTTCTTTTTTCTTTTCTATCCACATGAAAAGATCTTTGGAAAGACCAGGCCTAAGTAACATGACCCATACCAATGGTCCGGCAACCTATAATAAGCCCTATTTCCGCAAATATAATAAATCCCTGGAAATATTGGATCTTTTCCCCCTTTGAATCCCCATCCACCTAAAATTTGGTAATTGTCATGGCAATTACTGGAACCCACAAAATAATTGTCATATCTTGTCTTATTTCTTCTAATGCACAACCTTCCCTGTTGGGGCCAATCCAGAGTCATAGCTGCATTCGTCTTTTTCTTGTCATGATTGTCTTCCTCAAACGCCCAAAGAGGTGTTTTTGTCTCTTCTATCACTTTTCTTTGAAATTTCACTCTTCTCTCTTCAACCATTTCTAAAAATACCTTTTCTTCCTTCTTTAACTCACAGGTAAGGTTGTACCTAAATATATTATCTAATGTTAAAATCTCATCTTCTAAAAAATATTCACCAAACGTTTTTCCCTCTTTTATTTTGTTAAGCTCAGGAACTACAGAAACTTTTGCAAAAATCTTATTTATGTCAGTGTAATAATATTCTAATCTACCTGTTTTATAAAATAAACTTGCTAAAACACTACATGTTATTCCATATGTCAAAGGGAGGTGATGATAAGTCACACCCTCTGCTACAGATGCAGGCAACTGCATACAAACATAGCAATCTCTTACATCCATTGTTTCTACATACTCATATAATAATTTAGTAAAAACATTTTTTGAAAAATCTGTTATTGATTTGTCCTTGTGTAATTCTGCATTACTCTTTAAAATAACTGGCTCTTGAGTGTTAGCTCCTTTTTCTTTCACAGTGTTATTAGACATTTCTACTACAGCTAAACTAATTGGAATAGTGATTGCTAGAACCACCCATACTGTTATTAATAATCCTGTACAAAAACAGCACATTTTGCACCATCTACTTAAAAACTCACATTTACATTTTCTATCTCTAGTATTCTCCATTTCGTTTTATAATCTTATTTATTTGTTTTCTAGGAAATTGTGTCACTACACCTCAGAAATGACTTGCTTGCCACTCTGTACTTCCAATGTTTTGTCTTTGCTTGGTACTTTCTTTTAATTCTTTTTCAGAATTCTTTCTTTGTCACATCCGGTAAATTCGTCAGATCCAGTGTTTTGTCAAATCCAGTAGAAACTATCTATACTTCTTCAGGTTTGTTGCACTTCACTTTCTCCCATCAGGTTTCTTTGTTCTGGGTTTTCGTGAGTGTTCTTTTCTTCTTTGTGACTAGTCAAAGCACGATACAACCATTCAGGCGATCTATACTTCTGATTTACCTTCTTTATTCTTTTCGTTTTCTGCAAGTGTTTTCCACCTTGTTTTTCTTGCTCTCTTTGACTTGTTATTTCATTCACTTGTTCAGCACTTTTCCCATCCAATCTTATGATTCTGTATCTTAATTTTCTTACTCCGTTTGGCCAATTGTCTCCTTTTCTTGGCCTTTTTGCTTCACTCCCTTTTTCCTCTCTTACTGTTTTCCAATTTCTTTTTCTTGACTCTAGTTTTTCATTTCTTTCTTCTCCACTTTCTTCAGATTCTGTTTCAATTCCTTCGTTATTTCCTCTTATTTTGAAACTTATAATTTCATTTTCTTCTACTTGTTGTTCTTTTCTTATCTTCCTTCGTTCACCTATTTCTGTCCCTCCTCGATGTTCTTCCGAATTTGTGTCAGTCTTTCTATCTGCTTCTAAATTTCCCTGTTCTTGTGTTTGACTATCTGTCCCTACTGCTCCTCGGGGATCTTCCGATTTTTCTAGCTTTTTGTTTGAAACTCTCCCTTCTTCATCTATTAATATTATCTCCGAAGGATTTTTACCACAACTTGTACTTGGTTGCTCACTGTCACTATCTTCTTGCTCAGTTTCTTCTCTTATGCTTTCAAAATTCCAATTTCTTTTTAGAATTTCTTCACAATCCGAATGCTCTGTATCTGATTCTGAACTGGTGTCTGTTATTTCCAGATGTCGACTTACAGGTCGATCTTCAGGTTCTGGAACTTCAGCTATTTCTTCTAATTCCTCTTCTTCTTCTATCGTTTCACTTGTAGTTGGGTCTTCCAGATGTCGACTTACAGGTCGATCTTCAGGTTCTGGCACCCTGTTTGTTTCTTCTTCTCTTTCTGATGCTGAACTGTTATCGGATATTTCCAGATGTCGACTCACATGTCGATCTTTAGGTTCTGGAACTCTGATGGTGTGACTGGCATGTACCCAGTGTTTCACTCCTGCACACTTGACTGCAGTGGTCGTCACCAGGATCACTTGTCGTGGTTCGTCCCAGCGAGGAACCAAACAGTTTCTTCTCCGGTGGACTTTTATTCGAACCCAATCTCCTGGATTCAAGTCGTGAGCTGGTTTTCTTTCAAGAGTGGTCGCATCCGTTCCAACCTGATGAAACACAGAACGCACCACATCAGCCAATCCTTTGCAATAATCCAGCACTAGATCATCAGTTATAGTCAGTAGCTTGTTGACAGGTACTTGTGCTTGTCTCATTGCTCGTCCCATAATTATCTCATGGGGACTGAGTCCAGTTTTCCTTTCCGGAATACTCCTGATTGTCATTAAAACTAATGGCAAAGCATCTGGCCATTTGAGTCCTGTCGCTTGACACATTTTTCCTAACCTGTTCTTGATTGTTCCATTCACTTGCTCTACTATTCCAGAAGCCTCTGGTCTGTATGCACAGTGTAGTTTCTGTTTAATACTAAGTGCTTCACAAATCAGTTTAACTAATTCATTTTGGAAATGTGTTCCTCTATCTGTTTCAATCGTGACTGGAAAACCATACCTCGGAATGAATTCTCGCAGCAAAAGTTTTGCTACCGTAATACTATCATTCCTTCTTGTTGGATATGCTTCCACCCAACGGGAAAACAAACAGACGACCACTAGGACATATCTTAGTCTGTTGCAAGGTGGCATTTCAATAAAATCCATTTGCATTCTAGTGAAAGGACCCCCTTCTCGTCCTATTCTCCCTAGACTCACTACTGTCTTCCTTCCTGGATTTAACTGTTGACAAATAAGACATCTCTGACAAAGACTCTCAGCTATGGCTCTGAATTTTGGATTATACCACGTTTGTCTAAAAAGTCTGATCATTGAATCTCTCCCAATATGGGCTTGTCCATGGTACATCCGTGCCATGTCAGAAATCATGCTATCGGGCATCACTGGTCTCTCATCCCTGTAAACCCAAACATCAGTTTCTTCATGTTTTCTACATCCTGCTTTTATCCAGGTATCTTTTTCCTCATCCTCTGCAGCTTCTTGTAACTGTCTCACCTCTTCCCATGTTTCAATAGAGTTAGTAAAAAGCAAAGGACAAGAAATATGCTCTCTTTCACGACATTTATTCAAAGAAACCACATTCTTTGCACAGTACTGTGCCATTTCGTCAGCATATTTATTACCAACAGTTATGTAGTCTTCCCCATTTTTATGTGCATTGCACTGCACTACAGCGATCTGTTTAGGCAGCTGTATCGCCTCAAGCAGTTTTTTCACAAAATCTCCATTTCTGATGGGTGTTCCTGCAGACGTCAAGAAACCCCTTTGTGACCAAATCTGACCAAAATCATGCACAACCCCAAAACCGTACTGGCTATCTGTCACAATCGTAACCCGTACATTTCTTCCCAACTTACATGCTTGAATCAGAGCTACTAATTCTGCGACTTGGGCAGACCGTACACCTTTCAGACAAGATGCTTCCATTACAGTTGCTACTGTGCAAACTGCATATGCTGCACTTAGAACTCCATCACTCGTTCTCAAACATGAGCCATCCACAAACAGAATATAATCTGATTCTTTCAAAGGCTCATCTCGTATGTCAGACCTTGGTTTTGTACAGTATTCGAGCACATTCAGACAATCGTGATCTACTTCATCCATTTCAATCACACTCTCTTCATCTGGCAATGATGTTGAAGGATTCACATTCATACATCTGTCAATGGTCACATTATCTGCACTCAAAATTACCTTTTCATACCTAGTCAGCCGACTATGTGTCATGTATTGGGTTTTCGTTCTTGTCAAAAGAATTTCCACAGAATGGGGAACATACACTCAACGGATACCCCATCACTATGTCTTCACTCTGTTCCAGACTCACACATGTAGCAGCAACTGCTTTCAAACATCCAGGCAACGCTTTCGCTACAGGGTCTAAAACTGCTGAAAAATATGCAATTGGTCTTTTCATAGTTCCATGTCTCTGCACCAAAACTGAAAATGCACTGTTAGAATACAGTTCAAAATCTTTCTCATAGTCAGGCATTCCCAATGCTGGAGCCTCACATAATTTCTTTTTCAGCTCTCTGAATGCTTTCATTTCTTCATCATTCATTTCAAAAGGATCTTTAACATCCTTCTTTGTCAGTTTCTGCAATGGTTTAGCAATTAGTGAAAAACCGCTTATCCATTGTCGACAATATCCAACCATTCCCAAAAACATTCTTACCTCTCTTTGTGTCATTGGAGCTCTCATTCCTTGAATCATTTTTATCCTTTCAGTCGTTACCTTTCGCACTCCTTTCTCAATTTTGTGCCCTAAATACTGGACTTCTTGTTGACAAAACTGCAATTTTGAAGGGGACACTTTATGTCCTCCTTTTGCTAAATGATTCAGCAAAGCAATTGTATCATTGACACATGCTTCTTTCGTTTTTGATGCCACCAGTAGGTCATCAATATACTGAACCATTACTGACTTTTCAGGCATTCTTAGATCTTCCAATGATTTCTTTAGGATCTGATTAAAGATTGAGGGACTTTCTGTGTACCCTTGAGGAATTCGGCACCATGCCAAAATACGCTCTCCAAACCTAAACGCAAATAATGGCTGGCTATCTGGATGCAATGGAATAGAGAAAAATGCATGACATAAATCAATTACTGTGTACCATTCTGCTTCACGTGGAATCTGGTATAGAATCACAGCAGGGTTCGGTACTATTGGGCAACAAGGCACAACAATTTTGTTTACCTTCCTTAAATCCTGTACGATTCTATATGTTCCGTTTGGCTTTTTCAGTCCCATTATTGGCGAATTACATGGACTGCTCATGATTTCTTTTAGAATCCCTTGTTCAATCATTTTATTTATTACTGGCGTTATTCCTTCAATTATTTCTGGAGTCAATTTATACTGGGGCGTATTTGGGTAACTCGTTCCTTCTTTTACTGTTATTTTAACGGGATCTACTCCTTCCATTAATCCTACATCTTCTCCTGTAAAGTCCCACACTTCTTCTTTCACTGTCCTTTTCAATTCAATTGGGATTTTCTCTGCATCAAATACAGGAAACAAACCATTTACTTCTGGTTCTAAATTTACCATTGTCATTTTATACAGCACATCCTCATCTGGAGTCTGAAATGCAATTCCGTCTGGGGTACAATAAATTGTGCAGTTCATTTTGCACAATAAATCGCGTCCTAAAAGGTTCACAGGACTACAATCACATACCACAAATCGGTGCATTTCACTAAATGGACCAATTCTTACCTTTACTAATTTAGTAAGAGGCGTTTTAATTTGCTGATTGGAAACTCCAACTACTTGGATATGTTCACCTGAGAGAGGAAGGTTTGGAATTTCCACTGACCTAACAGTAGAACGGGTAGCTCCAGTGTCAACAAGGAATGTTACATTTGCACCATTCACTTCTCCATCCACAAATGGACCAGACTGATCTACCTCTAGAGTTGCGCCAAGCACGCACTCTTCCCCCTCTCTTAGGCACCGTCAGGAACTTTCATCCGTGTCATCCTCATCCTGTCGTAACCAATATTGAGAAATTGCAGCTGCACGCGGCAACTGTGTTACCTGTTCTCCTCCGTAGAATCCTGTTTCTGCACTGTATTTCTGTTGGTTAACACTCTTGGGAAGTGGTGGTTGTGGCACCTGACCTTGTTGAGTAACTACCTCACTCTGCACCTGTGAATTTAATGATTGATTTTCCACATTAGGTTTTGGAGGAAATTTACACTCGTTTCTCCAATGTCCTAGCTTTCCGCAGTTGTGGCATGGCCACTTTTTCTTTGCCTCATCTATGCTCATTTGTCCTTTTCCTTTACCTATATTAGGTCGGGATTTAAACTGTCCTGTTTCATTACCAGAATTACTCAATTGAGCTTCTTGCTTCTCTGCAACTTTCACTTGTGCCCACATGGCTTTTTCTTTCAATTTACGCTGTTTACTCTCAATTTCATCACTACAATACTTAGCATATCTCAAAACTTCATCCACTGTGCTATTCTGCCAACCAATCAAGTGCTGCTTAATCATTTCACTTATCTCTGGTTTTAATCCATACACAAACCTATATACAAAATGACTCATATCCTTCTCATTCAGTGTCTCATAACCACTATACTGTTTGAAAACCAACAACAATCTCTCATAGTAGGTGTGCACTGACTCTTTGCTTTCCTGCGTCGTTCTGTCTATTTTTACCCAATCTGTTTCCTTTGGTGGAATTTTATTCTTCAAAAAGGTAACTACTTGGTGGTATTTCCTCAGCATTTCTGGACCTGGCGCTCCTGTTTTAGCATCCCTTGGATATTCTACAGTTGGCCAATCAATGGTAA
This sequence comes from Calotriton arnoldi, assembly GCA_963921515.1. Lineage (NCBI taxonomy): Eukaryota > Metazoa > Chordata > Amphibia > Caudata > Salamandridae > Calotriton > Calotriton arnoldi. The sequence goes on from CAWUFW010000466.1 coordinate 1,456,068, forward strand.
TCTTACATTCTGTCCACAAATCAGCTGGCACTACTATATCAAACAATCCATCCAGATCTATCCACAGTACTTTTGACACCTTAACAAATCTTTCCACTTGTCTGTACCATTCTACTGGTTTCTCTCTCAATTTTGGGAAGTCATTTGTAAATGACAGTATATCCTGTCTGGTCCATGGAACATGCACATAACTACCACCTGGTGTTTCTCTCATCGGGTATTCCCTAGCAACTGGTTCCCTATCTGTCACTGCAAAAGCCAAAGAGGCTTTATCTGTTGTTTTCTCATTCCTTTTTGACCATCTATTTCTCCATCTATCCACATCACCCCATTTTCTCAATAAAACAATCAGCTCTTTTATTTGGGTCAGTCTTCCTGATGTGTTCAAATTCTCTATGGCTTTCTCACAAAAATCTACTCTGTACGGTTTCTGCAACGTCCTCACTTTCACAAATTCTACTCCTAATTCACTTGCAATCTCTTCCAATTTGTCATGTAAATTTCTAGCTCTCCAAGTAAGACTCTTGCACAAAAACATAATCTCATCATCCTGATAATTTTTTAGTTTTTCTGTTCCAATTGTTCCCAAAATCAATTCTTCCATGTCTATTTTTAACCTAATTACATCTAATGGTTTTTCATCCGGTTCTTTTACTTTTAGCGCTTTCATCCATTCGTTTAACTCTTTTGGAGTCGGACCTACAGGCGTACTATTTAATTCTATCCAATCGCTGCTTTTTTCTGGTGTTCCTGATGCGGACTCTGTCACCATAGGCATTCTCCTAATCTCATTCTCATTTATCGTCAAATTTGTAGGTGGGCTTGGTCTATAGGTACTAGCCAAATTGTGTGCCCCTTCTTTATTCAGTTCCATCCCTTCTCTTTTTCTTTGCAAATGTGAATTCATGGGAATCACTAAGGAATGTTCATTAATTTTCTGATTCTCAAAATTGGCATTACTGGACCTATCGTTCCTGGTACAGTTACAGCTTCCATATTCTTTGTCAATTCTCTTATTTTCTCAGTCAATTCTTTTGTCGTTTTTGCTAATTCAGTTGCATTGTCACTTTCTATCTCTTCATTTTGTGAAGTTTTAAATGTTTCTTGTGACCTATTTGTTTCATTTCTTCGTTCGGGTTTTTTATTCCTCCCAGTTTCCATTAGCGTTGCATTAGGTGTCACCACCACAGAAGTCTGTTGGTATGGAGGTGGGTTTCTGTTTAAAATATCTTCCAGCAATTCGTCATCTGTTTCACTACCACCATACACATACTTTTCTACCACTACATGTTTCTTTTTCTCTGTAACTTTCTCTTTGCTTCTTCCTCAACTGCAAAAGCTGGAAACAAACCTCCTGTCATGTTAGAATATCTCCAACGCTTTACTCTGTCCTCATGATTTATTCCCCACAACCTTCCAGGCAAAAACTCATGATTCTTTAATTCTCTGGATCTCTCTCGCTCATACATCTCATCTTCCCATTCCGTTAAAGCTTCAAACTGTGTCGGTCTAGGTCTAGGTTCTAACATTACCATCTTTTCTCTCAAGTTCCGTAGTACAGCTACATTAAATGAACCATTCTCAGGGAAAGCCAAGACTCCATCATTCTTGGTGTATTTTGTCCAATTTTCTAACCATATGCATGTATGATATCCATATTTCAGCATCATATGTGAAGCTGGTGATTTCAGCGGAGGAATTATTTGTCCCTCTCTAGTCACTACCTTTTTGTCCTTCTTAAAGAAGTTCTTAACTTTCGACATCCAAGACGTTTTCTCTTTTCCATCTCATAGTACGACATGATTCACAACCTTTTTCTCCTTAAACAATCCGCAATTCAACACTGTTCTCTATGCGTTATTTCAACCAATCCTAGCGTGACTAAATCTAAAATCTAAATCCGTATTTGTAAAGCGCGAACTACTCACCCTTAGGGGTCTCAAGGCGCTGGGGGCCGTTGTGGAAATTAAGTGAGCTATTGCCCAGAGTCACACGGTGCTGAGCTGAGCTGCCGCCGGAGCCGGGGATCGAACCGTGAACCCTGTGCTCCGAAGTCAGCTGCCCTGGCCGCTGCACCACACCTCTCCACTACGACTCACACTAACACTCCAATCAGAGCGATTTCTGTCTACGGCGCACTGTCCAATCCCAGCGCGGCTTTTGTCTACGTCAGTCCTGCTCCTGTTCTCATGTGACTATCGCACTGTCCAATCCCAGCGCGACTCTTGTCTACGTCACTTCTGCTCTTGACCCCTCCTTTACAAAATTTATCTGCAATTTCTTTTTCAACAATTTTTGTTTAGTTACAACATTTTAACCACATTTCCATTGTCTGATTCGCTAAACCGAAACAATAGCTTTGACCATTTACACAAGAATTCTGTATTTTCCAGTAGGCAGCACTTACCTCTACCCTACCACAGAATTTTCAGTTTCGCCAATAAAGTAGCACTTCCCTCTACCTTACCCTTCTTTCAAGCAATCAGTAAACCCGTTTCTCTGGGGATAAAACACATGTGGAGACTATACTGCTCCTGAGAATTAAGGCCAGAGTTTCACAAGAAAACCGATCACTATTTCATTTACACACCTTTTACACGCAAAATGTCCCTATTATAACACAACCTGTGTTATTTCAAAAAAATGAACTCAGACAGTGTACAATTCCATGTGACTTCTCTTGCCACACGTGTTCCACTTCCTACTTCCCGGAAGCGTGAAAACTTACATATAACATAACGCGACTCAACAAAAAGTGTTAGACATGAACTTATCAATAATCTATAATCAACAATCACCAAACTAATCTATAGTAACCATAACTCTGCTACCAAGAAATCTGATCCAGCGCTAACAATAAAAATAATTCTCCTATTATGCTTTGGTCATCCAGGTGCAATTATTTCTCTAACACACCCACTATATCCATATGACGGTGGGGCCCATAACACCGCATATACATTCACTTACTCATTTATTCCCTGGATTTTCCTCCGACAATGGGGGCAGCAAGGGAAACAGAAGGCAAAACGGGCACAGTACAATGGGGGCAGCGAGGGAAACAGAAGGCAAAATGGTGGGGGAGCGACCCTTGACCTTGCCAGGTAGGTCGCTCCCCCGCCACACAGCTCCGCCTGTGGTGTCCTGCCCGCTGCTGCTGCTGGTAAGCTCGCCCCTCTGCTTGTGGCCTCGGTGCCCGTTTTCCTTCTGTTTCCCTCGCTGCCCCCATCTCCCTTGTGTCCATTTTGCCTTCTGTTTCCCTCGCTGCCCCCATTGTACTGTGCCCGTTTTTCCTCTGTTTCCCTCGCTGCCCCCATCTCCCTTGTGTCCATTTTGCCTTCTGTTTCCCTCGCTGCCCCCATTGTACTGTGCCCGTTTTTCCTCTGTTTCCCTCGCTGCCCCATCTCCCTTGTGTCCATTTTGCCTTCTGTACCCCTCGCTGCCTCTCTCCACTCCCGCCGCTGCGTCCCTGCGGCCTCGCCCCCTGACTGCCCATTCGCTGCCCCTGCCTCCCGCCTCCCAGCTGCTCCTCCCTCCCACCTCCCCATATATGGCGGCCGCTGCGCGCTGAGGAGAGCGACCCTTGACCTTGCCAGGTAGGTCGCTCCCCGCCACACAGCTCCGCCTGTGGTGTCCTGCCCACTGCTGCTGCTGGTAAGCTCGCCCCTCTGCTTGTGGCCTCGGTGCCCGTTTTCCTTCTGTTTCCCTCGCTGCCCCCATCTCCCTTGTGTCCATTTTGCCTTCTGTTTCCCTCGCTGCCCCCATTGTACTGTGCCCGTTTTTTCCTCTGTTTCCCTCGCTGCCTCAATCATAGCATCAATCTTACAACTTGGGGATGGCTATAAAAGAGGCATTTCCTTTCACATACTGTTAGAAATTGGGTCCTGGTTGACTAAGGTAGTAGTCCTGGTCAAGCAGTAAGCACAATCCCAGCCAGGGTAAGGCACCAATACACCCTAAATTAACCTCTACTCACCCTCTGGTAGCTTGGCACAGAGTAGTCAGGCTTAACTTGGAGGCAATGTGTAAAGTATTTGTGCAACACGTCAAACAGTAAAACTGTGAAAAACCGCCCAAAATATTCCACACCAAGTTAGAAAAATAGACTTTAATTTAATAATAAAACTAGACCAAAATGCTGAAAATCTAATCCGTAGAACTGGAGATATTGATTTTTAAAGGTTTCAAGTAAAGAATTGCGCTAAGAAGCATAAAGCACTAAGGGGCATATTATCAAGAACGGCGTTAAAAATTATCACCGGTTTAGCGGCAGAAAACTGCCGCTAAAGCGGCGATAATGGGCTTGATAATATGCCCTTGAGAATTCAAATAGAAGTTCATGTTCTGGTGTGAACGCCGTTCTTGATAATATGCCCCTAAAATGTGATATCTGACCATGCCGGACCAGGACAAAGTCAAAAGTTCAGGCCGACCGTGATGGAGAGTAGAACAGCTACAGAGACCCAGTTAGGCCTGCTGAACAAAAGTACCTTATTCCAAGATTGTGGACATTGCGTGGATCCGGTTCAAAGATGTGTCGGGCAGCAGTGGTGATGCGCCGGTTCCGGGATGCGGCGAGGCTGTGGTGCGAGATCCGGATGCCTCGACGTCGAGGATCCCGTCAACGGGGCTTGCAATGCGAAGACCAATGTTGAAGATGCGTTGCTCAGTCGAAACGATGCGTCCGCTCAGATGAGCGGTGAAGCTGCAATGCAGAGTTTTGTCAGCGAGACTGCGGTGGACGTGAATGCGAGGACCTTGTGCCGAGAAAAGCATTGTGCAGTGGTGGTTCTGAAGGCGATGCATCAAGTTCGATCCATGCAATAGCAGCAATGCGTCGGTTCCAATCCACACTGAATCGGTGATGCGTCGGTTCCACTGGAGAAAACACCTTAGGTCCACTTCCAATGGTCCAGGACTGGGGTGGCACCACTTGGTAGGGCTGGATCACAGATGGCAGAGTCCAGGTGTAGAATCAGGGTGGTTGGTAGTCTTTTATGTCTCTGAGACTTCATGGTTTTGCTGGCTGGCCTCCTGATCTGGAGTCAATCTGGGTGTTAGAAATGGGGGTCTCTAGTTGGCAGAGGTAGGTATCTTTGTCCAAAAAGGGGCCCTTGCTTCTAGTCAGGGTAAGGGGGATACACTCCTAAAATAACCCCTGCTCACTCCTTTGGTAGCTTGGCATGAGCAGACAGGCTTATCTCAGAGGCAGTGTGTAAAGCATTTGTGAACACATACAGTAACACAGTGAAAACACTACAATGGACACCACGCCAGTTTCGAAAAATAAGTATTCTTTATCTAAACAAGACCAAACGACAAAAATCCACAGTACAATATTAAAAATAAGACTTTCAAATGGTAGAAATAGTTCAGTTCAATGCCAGTTGTAAACGCGACACTTTTCCAACAAAGTACCTTAGATGCGTCTCACAAAACAAACAAAAGGGTCGCAGGGAAGGCGATGCGTCGGTTCCTTGCTTCGGGCGAGGTGATGCGTCGGTTCCTTACTGCAGCGCAGGGGAGGTGATGCGTCGGTTCCTTACCGGAGAGGAGGTGATGCGTCGGTTTCTTACTGCGTTCCGGTTACGATGCGACAAGATGGCGCCGCGATGCGACGATCCGGTGCGATGCGACAAAATGGCGGCTCGATGCGATGCGACGATCCGGTACGATGCGTGAACGTTTGCAGCCGCACGGCAGGTGCTGCGACGGTCTTCTCAGGAATGCGTCAGAACCAAGTGCGGATGCGGCACGCTTCTTCCCCGTGACTTGGTGATGCGCTGGGAATCGGTGCGGATGCAACACGCTTCTTCTCGTTGCGTCGATCTTCCCGCTCCCAGCGACAAACAGTTTCTAGAGGTCCTAAACAGCAGCAGGCACCTCTTTTCAGGTTAGAATTCCCAGCAAGAAAATTCAGGGGAGCTGGTGGTGAAGTCTTTGTGTCCCTGAGACTTCAGACCAGGAGGCAAGCTCAGTTTCAAGCCCTTGGAGATCTTTTTCTTCAAGCAGGTGACAAAGCAAACAGCAAAGTCCTTCTTCTCCTTTCCTTGGCAGCAAGCAGCCACTGCAGGCCAACCCCAGGCAGCAAACAGCACAGGGGCAGTATTCCTCCTTCAGCTTATCCGGCTCTTCTCCTTGGCAAAGGTTCCTCTTGATTTCCCAGAAGTGATCTAAAAGTCTGGGGTCTGGGCCCCCCTTTTTATACACACAAATTCTTTGTTCTCTGAGGCAGAAAGTGTCTGTACCCAGCCAAAACCAGTTCTGTCCTCACTGGTGCAGCTTCCTGGCAGGAGGTGGAGACAGCATTGTTGAAGGCAGACCAGGTCCAGGCAGGTGAAAGGAAATCTCCTCCCCCTACCCTAAATTCAACCCAGGTCCCATTCAGCCCAGCCCTGACTCATCAGACTGCCGGAGCCGCAGCCCTCTCCCCAGCTCCTGTCACTCACAAGCCAGACATGCAATACACAAACCTAGCAGAGGCATACTGGATGGTTAGGCAAAAAAATACCCACTTTCTAAAAGTGGTATTTTCAAACACAGAATGTAAAAATCACCCTTACCAAAAGATGCACTTTAACATTCTGAGTTCAGGCATACTAAACTTTATTTTCCTATCTTGTTCCTAGGGCCAGTTATGTTTATAAGATGTTATAAACTAACTGCCCATTCTGGCCTATGGGAGCAGATAGCCTTGCAATAGTGAAAAACCAAATTGGCAGTATTTCACTATCAGGCCATGCCACACACATCAGGGCATGTCCTACCTTTCACATACAATGCACCCTGCCCACAGGGGTACCTTGGGCCTACCTTAGGGGTGACTAACACGTAGAAAAGGGAAGGTTTAGGGACTGGCAAGTGTGTGCACTTGCCAAGTCAACATGGCAGTCCCAGACTGCACACAGGCTCTGCAATGGCAGGCCTGAGTCACATTTTACAGGCTGCTTCTGTGGGTGGCACAATCAGTGCTGCAAGCCCACCAGCAGCATTTGATTTACAGGCCCTGGGCACACATGGTGCACTGTACTAGGGTCTGACAAGTAAATCAAATCAGCCAATCATGGAATCACTAATCCATTACATCAATTTACAACAGGGAGCACTTGCACTTTGGCACTGAACAGCAGTGGCAAAGTGCCCAAAGCATCTAGACCAGCAAAAACACAGGAGGCAACAGCAAAAAAATGGAAGGGAGACCCACGCCAATGGTGCCAGGTCTAACACGTGTCCCCTCCAGCTGAAATGTGGGGAGAACTACCCACCCACTTGGGAGTTCTCTTCACTAAGGCGGAAAAATCTGGACAGACCATCAGCATTGGCGTGTTCTGTACCAGGGCGGTGTTCCACCGTGAAGTCCATCCCCTGTAGGGAAATGGACCACCTCAACAGCTTTGGATTCTCACCCCTCATTTTCATCAACCATCTGAGGGGCCTGTGGTCTGTCTGAACCCGGAAGTGAGTCCCAAACAAGTATGGTCTCAACTTCTTCAGTGCCCAGACCACAGCAAATGCCTCACGTTCAATCGCACTCCACCTCTGTTCCTGTGGAAGTAACCTCCTACTAATGAAGGCTACAGGTTGGTCTAGTCCCTCTTCATTCAACTGTGGGAGCACAGCCCCCACACCATGCTCTGAAGTGTCTGTCTGCACAATGAATTCCCTTGAGAAGTTGGGCGCCTTGAGCTCGGGCGCCGTGCACATGGCTGATTTCAGAGCATCAAAAGCTTTCTGGCAGGCATCAGTCCAGTTCACTTTCTTGGGCTCCTTCCTGGAAGTCAGCTCTGTCAAGGGTGCAACAATGCTGCCATACCCCTTGACAAACCTCCTGTAATACCTGTGAGTCCTAAAAAGGCTCTCACCTCTGTCTGGGTCTTGGGGGGGTTCCCAAGCCAGGATGGTATCAATCTTGGGCTGTAGGGGCACCACCTGGCCGCTCCCAACCTGGTGCCCCAAGTACACCACAGAACCCTGCCCGATCTGGCACTTACTGGCCTTGATCGTGAGGCCTGCCCTCCGCAGCGCCTTCAACACTTCCCAGAGGTGGTGCAGATGTTCCTCCCAAGTGGCACTGAACACTGCAATGTCATCCAGGTAGGCGGCACTGAAATCCTCCAGTCAAGCCAACACCTGGTTGACCAACCTCTGAAAGGTGGCAGGGGCATTCTTCATCCCAAAGGGCATCAACCGGAATTGGTAATGCCCATCTGGTGTGGAGAATGCTGACCTCTCTCTTGCCCCATCAGTTAAGGCGATCTGCCAGTACCCAGACGTTAAGTCAAATGTACTGAGGTACCGGGCAGCCCCCAACTGATCAATGAGCTCATCAGCTCTGGGGATGGGGTGCGCATCAGTCCTGGTGACTAAATTGAGCCCTCGGTAGTCCACACAGAACCGGAGTTCTGGGGTGGCACCGGGTGCGGCAGCCTTTAGGACCAAGACCACTGGGCTGGCCCAAGGGCTGTTTGAGGACTCAATCACCCCTAGCGCTAACATCTTGGAGACCTCCTCCTTGATGCAAGCTCTGACCCTGTCAGTCACTCTGTAAATCTTGTATTTTACTGGAGGACTGTCCCGTGTCCACATCATGGACGCACCACTGAGTGACACCGGGGGTCAGGGAGAACAGGTCAGAAAACTGTCCCAACAGTTGGCCACAGTCATCCTGCAGCTCAGGGGTCAGGGCGGTAGAGAGGTTCACACCGTCCACTGACCCATCTTGCTCCTTTGCAGACAGGAGGTCAGGAAGAGGCTCAGTCTCCTTTTCCATCCCATCATCTGTTGCTAAGAGCATGCTCACTTTGGACCTCTCCAAGTGGGGCTTCAGACGGTTCACATGTAGGACCCGCAAAGGGTTCCTAGGAGACTGCAAGTCCACCAAGTAGGTGATGTCACTCTTGCGCTCCACCACCTCAAATGGTCCGGTCCACTTATCTTGGAGCGCACAAGGCTCCACTGGGGCCATGACCCAAACTTTCTGCCCAGGCTGAAACTCGATCAGAGTGGCATTCTGATCATACCACCGTTTCATCTCTTCCTGGCTGACCTCCAGATTCGCCTGAGCGAGTTGTCTGAAGCGCCTAGTCTGGTTTCTGAAGGCCAGCATGTAGCTATATACATCCTGGGGAGGTTTTCTGGGAGCTTTCTCCCAGCCTTCTTTCACCAGACTCAGAGGTCCTCTTACAGGGTGACCGTACAGCAGTTCAAAGGGACTGAACCCTAAGGACTTCTGTGGCACCTCTCTGTAAGCAAACAGAAGGCATGGTAAGAGGATGTCCCACTTACGCCTCATGGGTTCCTCAAGACCCATAATCATGCCCTTCAGGGTCCGGTTGAATCTCTCAACCAGCCCATTACCTTGGGGATGGTAAGAAGTGGTGAACTTATAGGTTACACCGCACTCCTGCCACAGGGACTTCATATACTTAGATATGAAATTGGTACCACTGTCTGACACCACCTCTCTGGGGAACCCCACATGGGTGAAAATCCCCATCAACGCACGACCCACCACGGGGGCCGTCACAGTCCGGAGAGGTATGGCTTCCGGGTACCGAATGGCATGGTCCACCAAGACCAGGATGAACCTGTTGCCCATGGCTGTCTTGGGATCCAGAGGCCCCACAATGTCAATGCCCACCCTTTCAAAGGGGGTGCTGACCACAGGGAAGGGTTGGAGAGGAGTCTTGTGATTCCTCCCACTCTTACCACTTGCCTGGCAAGTCTGACAGGTCCTGCAATGAGTATTTGAACTCTTGCGCATTTGGGGCCAGTAAAAGTGGGTGACAAGCCTTTCAAAGGTCTTGTCTTGCCCCAAATGTCCTGCTAAAGGCACATCATGAGCCAGACCCAGTAGGAAGGCTCTGAAGCGCTGGGGTACCACCAGCACAAGGGCTGACCCAGGCTCCGCAACCTTAGGCTCGCTATACAGGAGACCATTCTCCCAGTAAATCTAATGTGATCCAGACTGAACACCTGCTGCCTGGTTTGCAGCCTGTTGCCGCAAACCCACAAGAGAAGGGCACTTCTTCTGCTCCTCGCAGAACTCTTCCCTGGAGGGGCCTCCTTCCTGCTGCCAAAGGGTCAGCTCAGGCAGGTCCCCCAGTTCAGCCACTTGTTCCCCTGTAGGTTCCAGGGCATCCCCCTCAAGGTTTGCCTCCTCCTGGACCGTGGGAACTTCGGGGGCCGGCTTCCCGTGCCCCCTGCCTTTTCTCTTTAAGGCAGGCACCTGGGCCACTCTTTCAGGCTCCAGGTCCTCTTGAGTGCCCTTACCGGCTGCCATTGACTGAGTGGTCACACATGCCCACTCAGGCAGACCCAACATCTCTAAATGAGACCTTCTCTACACCTTAGCCCAAGGGAAGCTCTCCAAATAATTGCCTAGCAGACAGTCAACAGGCATGGCTGGCCTCACAGCTACTTTCAAGGTACCTGAGACACCCCCCCCCCCACTCAAAGGGAACCTGCGCCACTTTGCAGAGGCACTCTGAGTTGTCAGCGGCAACTACAGGGTAGAATGTGTTGGGGACCCCCTGCTCTTCAGACACCAGCCGAAAACTGACAGCTGTCACACTGGCTCTGGTGTCTCTCAGAGCCTCCACACTATGGCCATTGATGGTCACCCACTGCCTGTACTTTTTAGTGTTATCAGGTAGATGAGCCCTAGGGACCATCTCACTGTCTCCTAAAGAGACCAGGGATATCTCTGCGGGACCCCACCCACCTTGGGCACCCATCTCCTCCCCCAAGGCTACACTAGCCATTTCCCAGGGTGGTGCACCATTGGGTGCAGTGGTCACTGTGTTGGGACACTTGGGACTTCCTCTAAAGTGACCCACCTGTCCACAGCTAAAACAGGTCTTGGGGCCCTTGTGCTCAGTCTTACCTGGCGGGACCCATGGTCTTTTGTCAGCGGGAGGCTGGGAACCCTTACCTTGGTTCCCTTGGGGATTACTTTGGGGCCCTTTCTGGAACTCCTTTGGTTTACCCTTGTCCCCCACACTCTTCTGCTGGGGACCCTGCCCACCTTTGGCGGAGTCTCCCACATGACCCTTGTGGACCCTGGTACTGACCCAGGGGTCCGCCTCAATAGCAAGCTTCCTGGGGTCAGTCGGCCTACTATCAATCAGGTGCTGGCATAGCTCTGGAAAACAACTACTGGACAAGTGCTCCCATGCAATCAAATCATAGAGCGCCTGAAAATCATTTGCCTTACTACCCTTCACCCAGCCATCCAATGCTCTGCAAACAAAAGACACATATTCCACCCAGGTGCTAGACTCCAGCTTCTTGCAATTTCTAAATTTCTGCCTATAAAGCTCGGGGGTCAACCCATACCTGGCTACTAAGGCTTCCTTCATGGGGGCATAGGAAATCTGATCCTCAGTGGGCAATGCTAGTAAGGTGTCCCTTCCTTCACCCATGAAGCGGCCCCACAACCCCTTTCCCCAATCCTTCTCAGGGATTCTATGGGACATCATGGCTACCTCATAAGCCTTAAACCACTGCCCAATGTCCTCATGCTTCTGGAAATCCTTAATCACATCCTTGGGAATATACACTTTTCCCTCTACAGGCACTGACGGTGTGCTGCCACCAGAGGGAGAAATCTCTAGGCTCTTCGCTTTCAGCTCTTGCTCCCTCAACACTCTCTCATTCTCTAAAAGCATTTTCTTTTCCTCTATGGCCAACCTCTTGGTCTCCAACTCAAATTTCTTATTCTCTATGTCACCCTGGCTCCCCAGTTTGAGCTTGGCAAGCTCCATCTCATGCACTCTGCTTTTCTCCCTGTCCTCCTACTCCTCTGGAGACAGACCCCTTGAAGACACACTGCTGCCCTCCCTTGGAGGCACTCCCCCACCAGTTAGGTCAACTAACCCACCCTGCTGCCCTTCTAAATTCTCCACCTCCACCATAGGATCCTTGATCTGCCCACTGGCATTTCTTGCTTCCAACCAGGCCCTCAGCGCCTTTTGGAGCTCCTCTTTCCTGGTGAGGCCTTTTATGGAAATTTTAAATTTTTTGCAGATGGTTTTCAGCTGTGACAGTGTAGGTATCAACCCTTTCTTCTTCAAATTCAATATCAACAGATGCAATGGATCCTTGTTTGCTCATGGTGAAAATTGGCAGTTCTCAAGATGCAAAAAATTCCAAGGAAAAATTCTACCAAAATGTATGTGGTTGCGTAATGGTCTGCAATCACTAGTAGTGTACACCAATCACTGTATGTAAATCACAAATGCAAGTCCAGATCCTCACCGCTGACCATCAATGTTAGAAATGGGGGGTCTCTAGTTGGCAGAGGTAGGTACCTTTGTCCAAATAGGGGCCCTTGCTTCTAGTCAGGGTAAGGGGGATACACTCCTAAAATAACCCCTGCTCACCCCCTTGGTAGCTTGGCACGAGCAGACAGGCTTATCTCAGAGGCAGTGTGTAAAGCATTTGTGAACACACACAGTAACACAGTGAAAACACTACAAATGGACACCACACCAGTTTAGAAAAATAAGTATTCTTTATCTAAACAAGACCAAACGACAAAAATCCACAGTACAATATTAAAAATAAGACTTTCAAATGGTAGAAATAGTTCAGTTCAATGCCAGTTGTAAATGCGACACTTTTCCAACAAAGTGCCTTAGATGCGTCTCGCAAAACAAACAAAGGGTCGCAGGGAAGGTGATGCGTCGGTTCCTTGCTTCGGGGGAGGTGATGCTTCGGTTCCTTACTGCAGCGCAGGGGGGGTGATGCGTCGGTTCCTTACCGGAGAGGAGATGATGCGTCGGTTTCTTACTGCGTTCCGGTTACGATGCGACAAGATGGCCCCTCGATGCGATGCGACGATCCGGTGCGATGCGACAAAATGGCGGCTCGATGCGACGATCCGGTACGATGCGTGCACGTTTGCAGCCGCACGGCAGGTGCTGCGACGGTCTTCTCGGCAATGCGTCGGGACCCAGTGTGGATGTGGCGCGCTTTTTTGTGGTTGCTCGGCGAGGCGTCGGAACCAAGTGCGGATGCGGCATGCTTCTTCCCCGTGACTCGGTGATGCGCCAGGAATCGGTGCGGATGCGACACGCTTCTTCTCGTTGCGTCTATCTTCCAGCTCCCAGTGACAAACAGTCTCTAGAGGTCCTAAACAGCAGCAGGCACCTCTTTGCAGGTTAGAATTCCCAGCTAGGACATTCAGGGGAGCTGGTGGTGAATTCTGTGTGTCCCTGAGACTTCAGAACAGGAGGCAAGCTCAGTTTCAAGCCCTTGGAGATCTTTTTCTTCAAGCAGGTGACAAAGCAAACAGCAAAGTCCTCCTTCTCCTTTCCTTGGCAGCAAGCAGCTACTGCAGGCCAACCCCAGGCAGCAAACAGCACAGGGGCAGTATTCCTCCTTCAGCTTATCCGGCTCTTCTCCTTGGCAAAGGTTCCTCTTGATTTCCCAGAAGTGATCTAAAAGTCTGGGGTCTGGGTCCCCCTTTTTATACACACAAATTCTTTGTTCTCTCAAGGCAGAGAGTGTCTGTACCCAGCCAAATCCAGTTCTGTCTTCACTGGTGCAGCTTCCTGGCAGGAGGTGGAGACAGCATTGTTGAAGGCAGACCAGGTCCAGGCAGGTGAAAGGAAATCTCCTCCCCCTACTCTAAATTCAACCCAGGTCCCATTCAGCCCAGCCCTGACTCATCAGACTGCCGGAGCCGCAGCCCTCTCCCCAGCTCCTGTCACTCACAAGCCAGACATGCAATACACAAACCTAGCAGAGGCATACTGGATGGTTAGGCAAGAAAATACCCACTTTCTAAAAGTGGTATTTTCAAACACAGAATGTAAAAATCACCCTTACCAAAAGATGCACTTTAACATTCTGAGTTCAGGCATACTAAACTTTATTTTCCTATCTTGTTCCTCGGGCCAGTTATGTTTATAAGATGTTATAAACTAACTGCCCATTCTGGCCTATGGGAACAGATAGCCTTGCAATAGTTCAAAACCAAATTGGCAGTATTTCACTATCAGGACATGCCACACACATCAGGGCATGTCCTACCTTTCACATACAATGCACCCTGCCCACAGGGGTACCTTGGGCCTACCTTAGGGGTGACTAACACGTAGAAAAGGGAAGGTTTAGGGACTGGCAAGTGTGTGCACTTGCCACGTCGACATGGCAGTCCCAGACTGCACACAGGCTCTGCAATGGCAGGTCTGAGTCACATTTTACAGGCTGCTTCTGTGTGTGGCACAATCAGTGCTGCAAGCCCACCAGAAGCATCTGATTTACAGGCCCTGGGCACACATGGTGCACTGTACTAGGGTCTGACAAGTATATCAAATCAGCCAATCATGGAATCACTAATCCGTTACATCAATTTACAACAGGGAGCACTTGCACTTTGGCACTGAACAGCAGTGGCAAAGTGCCCAAAGCATCTAGACCAGCAAAAACATAGCAAAAACACAGGAGGCAACAGCAAAAAAATGGAAGGGAGACCCACGCCAATGGTGCCAGGTCGAACACTGGGTTAAAGTGATGAAGGCCCAGTCCTTCTCACCCAGGCATGGGAACAGCAGGCAGCACAGCAAGGCAGGAGTCCACAAAAAAACAGGAGGCCAGCAGAGTGGCAGTCCTTTAGCCGCACAGCAGTCCTTCCTGGCAGAGTCTTCACAGGTCCAGAAGTGTACTGAAGTGGTGGTGTCAGAGGTCCAATACTTTTATCAGGTTGGCCTTTGAAGTGGAGGAGACTTCAGAGACAGGTCTTTGAAGTGCACAGAGGTCCTGCCCTGGCTCTAGACTCAAAACAAGTCATATACAGACCTTTGTGTTGTCAGGACACATTCTATTCAGGTGTAAGTGAGGCTGGGTCCAGCTTCTCCTTCCCATCCTACCAGGATGGCCCATCAAGTCACACCTAAGCTCCCAATGTGTGTGGCTGTCTAAGTGGAATGCACAAAGCACAACGGTCACCCACCCCAGACTTGATCAGAGACAAGTTGCAGGCTTCTAAAGGCTAAAGTGAGAAAATGGCAACTTTCTAAAAGCTGCATTTTCAGAATTATAATTTAAAATTCGACTTCACCATAAGTGAAGATTTTAAATTGGGTTTGGTTGGTTAGTTTTCTTTCCTTGTTTTCACTGTTATTCTTTGGCATGCACTGCACCTTACTACACTCAGCGACACCATGCGGAGGCCGCGTTGAGTCAAAGTTGAATCTGTAAGGCATTGCACACCTTAACGAGTTTTGACTGGCCCAAAATCCCTTGTCCCCCAAGCGTGGCCAGCCCATACTGGGTTGTAGGCGACATGCTGTGTATGTGATCTCTCTCCTGGTCTGCCAATAAAAAAGATTTGATCCTAAATTAGGTTTGAGAGACAAAAGACTTGGAGGTTTTATCTCGTCCCAATTGGAAATTACACATAAAATTTAATAAGGTAATCCCAATGTTATCTTATAGGAGAGATAGGCATTGGAGTAGTCAAAAACAACTTTGAGAGTTAGTCACTATCAGGACATGTAAAAGTTAAAAGTACATGTCCTGCCTTTCTTTTAAATACATTGCACCCTGCCCTCTGGGTTGCCAAGGGCCTACCTTAGGGGTGACTTGTATGTATAAAAAGGGAAAGTTTGGGTTTGGAAAAAGGTTTATTTTGCCAGGTCGAAATGGCACTGTCAACTGCACAAATAGGCTATGCTATGGCAGTCCTGAGGCCTAGTTAAAGGGCTACATATGTGGGTGGTAAAATCAGTGCTGCAGGCCCACTAGTAGCATTTAATTTACTGGCATTGAACACATGTTGTGCACTTTATCAGGGGCTTATAAGTAAATTAAATCTGCCAATTGAGTATGAGCCAATATTACCATGTTTATAGGAAAGAGCACACACACACTTTAGCACTGGTTAGCTGTGGTAAAGTGCTCAGAGCCCGAAAGCCAACAAAAACGAGGTCAGAAAAAGTAGAAGAGGAAGAGAAAATGTTTGGGAGTGACCTGCAGAGGGCGCCGTTTCCAACACACGCTATAAGTGTTTATAACGTTTTTTCTAAATACACTAATTAGTGTCTGCAGATCAAGAACACTTTAAAGCCTGTGTATAGTTGATAATCAAGAGAGTCTTTAGAAAACCATATTGGTCTTATGCAATTTTGATATTTGCGGTTGGATTGTATCAGGGTTTTATGGCATTCCCGGTCTATACAGTTAATGGCCGGCTTAAGTCTAACATGGAGTCTATTGTGTCTTTCAGTTGTTTAGGAACATAAATTGATTAGGTAAATATATTACCCAGGAGAGTCAGGTAATGACATTGCCAGGAGGGTTGAGAATCTCTTGCCTGCAGTCTTTATAGTCTGGAGCAGTGTGATTCCTTCACCACCTCAAACAAATTTAATAAGTGACTTACAGCAATTTTAATACCAGCCTTTAATGTATGTGTCATTTGTAGTGTGAACCAGCAAAAGGCAGGGTACAGTACCGTGTTCATGACACTGATACAGTGGGTGTGTGTCTAGAGAGAGAGATCTGGTTTCTAGGGGCAAAAGTGTCTCCTTACTACATTGTGTTGTAGTGTCATGTAAAGATGTGCATTAAATTTGGAGCAGAGTTGGTGTTCCTTGTTAATACCCGACTTTCTCCGTTGTCAGGTTTCCACGTCTGCTTAATATGTGTTGTTTCTGGATCATGCACCATAAACGTGTGTTTGAAGAATTTGATTTGATTTGTTACTTGTTAAGCGCTCGAATGCCGAGGCATCTTGACGCTGACTGAGGTACTTGGCACTAAAGAGCTATAAATGAAACTGTTACATCGTAGAGAATAACCAGGTTTTCAGCTCCTTCCTAAACATCAGAAGGTTGGAGTCGAAGTATGGACGGCATCTGATTCCAAAGTTTGGCCGCACAAAATGACAAAGTACGGCCCCCCCACCTTGCCTTATGGATTTCTGGAATACAGATAAGGCCCATAGTTGTGGATCTGAGCGTTCTGATGGGAGAGTACCTGGAGAACAGCTTCTGTATCTCGCCGGAGATTCCTCCGTAAAGGGCCTTATGCACCAAGCACAGGGACTTAAAATCGGCTCTTTGCTGTACTGGGAGCCAGTGTAAAGTCCTGATGGCATCCGAGGTGGGGCGACCCTTAGGGATGTTCAGGAGCAGTCTGGCTGCAGCGTTCTGCAGGGACTGCAACTTCCTCCTCTGCGCCTTATCAATTCCCACAAAGAGCGCGTTGCAGTAATCTAACTTAGAAAGAAAGAGTGCCACTACAACGGTCTTTTGGAGTTCATGTGCAATGAAAGGAAATATTTTCCTCAAAATTTTCAAAAGGAAAAAACAAGAGGAGGTCAGATGGTTTACTTGGGCCGAGAAATTGAGTTGATCGTCAAAGATCACACCCAAATTCCTAACTTTGGTGACAGGGCGAGGGCAGTCTCCCGCCTCTGTTGGCCACCAGCTGTTGTTCCATAAGGAGGATCCCTTGCCAAACTCAAGGACCTCTGTTTTGTCAGTGTTTATCTTCAGAAAGTTTTGGCTCATCCAGATCATGACGTCTTTCAGACAGGCATGAAAACTGCTGGCCACCATATCTGGTTGTTTAGATACCGATATCGTAAGCTGTGAATCATCGGCATACATGATCAAGGAAAAGCCATGTTTCCTGACAAGATTAGCCAACGGGGATACGTATATGTTAAAGAGAGTTGGGGACAAGGCGGATCCCTGCGGGACACCGCATGGGAGGTGGAAAGTCTCAGACTGTAGATTCTCCCAGTGAATGTTCTGCTCCCTGTCTTCTAGAAAAGAAGAGAGGAGGGTCAGAGCGGTATCCTCTATGGTATGATATGTGGGGAAAAGGTAGGTTTTTAAATGAACCATAGTTTGAAATAATTCTAATCTTTTTCTGAAAAAAAGAAAAGCTTAATATCCGCTGCGGTCAGTGAGTGAAAGAAAAGTTCCCAATGTTTGATTCTGTGGGGGTGTGTTTAGATCGTAGATTTTTCTGCCATCTCGCTTCAGCTGTTTTATGCAGGTCGCCCTTCAGTGTTCATTGGCTGTTTTCACACTTCCTTCTCTAAAATAAAATGTCTTGCTAAATGTTACACATTGTTTACTGCCTGATGAGGACTCTGATTATGGAATGAGTATACACGCCCGCTGTTCAAACGTGTATCAGGCTGGTTGCTCCTTCACCCGATGATGTATGTGACCCATGCCTTAACTTGAAGAATTTAAGGTAGACTCGGAGTAATGCAAATGTGATCTAGTTTTACACAAAAGGGAACTGAACAAGGGTCAGACGGACGATATAGAGGATAAGAAATATCTCGAGCTAGCCCTGGAGATGCATTTATCAGCAGCGATAGGGCTGAAAATGATATATTTTGTTAATTGACCAAACGCGCGCTTCCTGGGCTACATTTGGTATGGGGAGGAAGAACAAGGTCACGAGAGAAACAGAAGATCTACTTTTAAAAATCGTTGCAACATTTCTATGAATGTAGTTGATTCTGAATTGTAGGATGGTCTTGGTTTCTCTACCTTAGCTCTGCAGCTACATCACCTATCCCTCTCGGTTTTGTTCATGTGTTAATTATATTTCATTATATTGAGTAGCTGTTGCCAGTTTATATCTCCCTTTTGGGCGAGGAATGTTCTCTGTTGCCAGTGTTTGATACCACTGACCACATGATGCTCAACCCTTTGCAGGCATCTCATGGTCTGAAGGGCCTGGGATGACTTAGTTTCTGAATAGCCGCACCCTTCAACTCACACTATTACTTTTGTATCTCAAACATCACTTGCAGAATACCATCAGAATCAATCCTTTCACCAGTCGTCTTAAATGTGCCCATGCCTTTTCTAAAACATCTTGACACGCAGAGTACCTTAGCAATCAATCCTTTCACTGATACAATCCAGACCTGTCCTCACTGACTTCTGTTTCTGATCACATCAGCAGAGACTATCGCACTTGTGTGGACGCCACCACACACACCGGGAGTCGCAACAGCGCTTTTCACATCACCAAGTGAAAGAGAGCCTGAAACGGGCCACCGTAGGCTAAAGCAGAAAGTCCTCAGGCGAAGGGTTCTGTTCAAGACAACACAGCCTGTTACGTCCCTCCCCACTTGTAGCCCCCAGTCATACTGTGACCAGCACAGTGGTAACATCTCACTGGGAGCCATTAAAATGGGGCTTTCATGGAAGACCCTTGCCAAGATGCACCACATAAAGGGGCTCTCAAATCCGGCTACTGGGATCCAGTCAAGCGTAGAATGAAATACAGACGTCAAGTTGGAGATTTTAGCACCTAGGTGAACAAGTTACTTACCTTCGGTAACGATATATCTGTAAGAGACAAGAGATTACTTATGGATTCCTCACCTTAGAATTACCCCCAGGCGTCAGACTGGATCCGCAGAATTTTTCTTCAGCAGTACCCCTGCGCGTCGGTAGGTGGCGTCGGTCGACTCCGCGTTCGTCGTTGGCGTCGTGGTCGCCGGAATGATGTTGCGGTATCTACTTAGACACCGCCCCTGCGAGCTGACGTCAGTTCTTTACATGACATTCCATTCCAGAATCGCAGAGCCATGCAAGACACTGACCACTGGTGCACAAAACTAGGGCACTGAAGGGACTCTAGAAGTCAGTTCGCAGAACGGGGAGGATGGGTGGTGCAGTAAGGAATCCATAACTAATCTATATCTCTTACAGATATATCGTTACCGAAGGTAAGTAACTTGTTCATCTGAAAGAGACAATTAGTTATGGATTCCTCACCTTAGAATAGAAACCCCAGCAATACCAACCCCGGAGGTGGGTCTGCGAACCAAGTTCACACCAGAATGTCCTAGAGAACTGAACGGCCAAAGAAGCCGTCTCTCCGGACTTGGCTGTCTAGGCAGTAGTGTTTGGTAAACGTGTGCAATGAAGCCCATGTAGCTGCCTGGCAGATGTCATGAAGGGGGACTCCACGTCCCAAAGCAGTAGTAGCTGCCGTCGCCCTGGTGGAATGGGCACGCAACCCCACTGGAGGTTCCTTTTTCGCTAAGGAATAGCAGATTTTGATGCAAAGAATGACCCATCGAGAGATGGTCCGTTTTTGAACGGCCCGACCTTTCTTGGCGCCCACATAGCCAACAAAGAGCTGGTCATCCACCCGGAATGTTTTGTGAGATCCAGATAGAATGAAAGCGCATGTTTTGGATCCAGACAGGGGCGCCTCTCCTCCTCTCTAGAAGGATGCGAGGGCGAGAAAAAGGTGGGCAAAGTGATGGTCTGTCCTATGTGGAAAGAGGTAACCACTTTGGGAAGGAAAGAAGGCCTAGTGCAAAGGACAACTTTGTCCGGATGAACAGCAAGGAAAGGAGGTTTAGAAGAAAGAGCCTGAAGCTCACTTGCCCTGCGAGCAGAGGTGATGGCAACCAGAAAAGCAGTCTTTAGAGTCAAGAGTCTGAGAGGACAATTATGTAGTGGCTCAAAAGGAGCAGACATCAGGTAGGTCAGAACCAGGTTCAAGTCCCCCTGGGGGCATTACGAAAGGAATTGGAGGAAACAAGTGAGTAATGCCATTAAGGAAGCTATTTACAATGGGGGACTTGAAAAGAGAAGGCTGATCGGGAAGCCGAAGAAAGGCCGAAATGGCCGAAAGATAGCCTTTAAGAGAGCCCAGAGCAGAGCCCTGCTGGGCCAAAGAAAGAATGAAGAGGAGAACCTCTGAAAGAGGGGCAGAAAGGGGATCCACAGCCTTTGCTGTGCACCATGCCACAAACTTGTTCCATCTACAGGCATATACCGTTTTGGTGGAGGGACGCCTGGCAGCCAAGATAACATTACAGACTTCGGGAGGAAGGTCGAAAGCTGTCAACTGTCGCCGCTCAATCTCCACGTAAGGAGGTGGAGGCTGGACAGGTTCGGGTGGAGGACCGTCCCCTGCTGCTGAGACAGAAGATCGTCCAGAGGGGGCTGTCTGATCGGAGGATCAATGGCCATGTGTAGCAGCTCGGGTACCAGACTCTTCGCGTCCAGTCCGGAGCCACAAGAATGACTTGGGCCCGGTCGCCCTTGAGCTTCTTCAGCACTCTCGGCAGAAGTGGTATAGGCGGAAAGGCGTATAGAAGACCGCAACTCCAGTCGCGACGAAAGCGTCGCCTAGCGAGTGCCGCCTTGGAAATTCCAACGCGCAGAATTGCTGACATTGCGCAAATAGATCTAACCAAGCCTTTCCCCACCGCTGAAAGAGACCTTGCACCACCTCCGAGTGAAGACGCCATTCGTGATCCATCATGCACCGGCGGCTGAGTTCGTCCGGCCTGGCGTTCAGAGAAACTGTCAGGCGTTGAACCACCAGGGACATGCCCTGATGTTCCAGCCACTTCCAGAGACGAAGTGCCTCCTGACATAGGGTCCACGACCCCACCCCGCTCTGTTTGTTGCAGTACCACATGGCGGTGGTGTTGTCCGTGAACACCTGCACTACTCTCCCTTTTACAGAAGGAAGGAATGCCTTCAGTGCAAGACGGATCGCCCGAAGCTCCAGAAGGTTAATGTGAAGCCCGGACTCCACCGGAGACCAGAGGCCTCTGATCTCTGCCTCCCCCATGTGGCCGCCCCACCCCAGAAGTGATGCATCTGTCACCACTGTGAACTCTGGTTGGTGAAGGGAGAGGGATCTGCCGTTGACCCAATGTCACGATTCACTCCCTTTGCTCTCGTTCCCACCACCAGGGGGCCGAAGTGTGGGGCTTTCCAGTATTCTAATATGCTTCCAGACACTCCCCTGTATGCATATCCTGACTTCCAGGCATTTGGACATCATTTAGGAATTGACATCCATTCCCAATCCATGCCGGGTTTTGTGGAAGCCAGTGGATTGCGCTCTGGTCCCTGCACCTGGTGGCGCAGAGTGAGAGGGGGAGGCCCCTGTGCCGTACTGCATGTGGTGGAGGCAGCCTCCCACGGGTCCGCACCCTGTCCCTCCACCGGCCTGGCTGCAGCGGGACCACAGGTGCGCACAGTTACCCATAGACTGAGGCAAAAGCTTAGCTCAGAAGATGACTTCTAATAGATCTCAGATAGGTAGCTGCTGTGCTACCTATGAAACTAATTTTTACAAAGTCAACGACTTGGACCCCCAAGAACACTTAGTCAAAAGCATCAAGGGGGAACCGAGAGGCTGGGGCTGGGGTAGGGGTAGGCAGGAGCTCGCTTTGCGGTGGATCACCATCTCAGTCCCTTGATCCAACTACAAGCTTTTTAACTGCAGCAACTTTAATATACGCTATTGGCGCTGAAATTACCGTGGCTGCTGGCACCAGAATTGCTGTCCAGTGGATCCTTGTTATATAATTTAAAGTGTACTCATTCCAAATACAGGGCCTCAAAGAGTCCTGTATTGTTATTTTTTGTTGCTACCTCCGAGTTGATTGGACAATTTGGGCGCATGCTGCCTTCCTTGGATGTGGTAGCCATTTCTCAGACTGCCACCCTGGAATCGAACCCTGATTTCCCAGTTACCCATTGTCCCCATGGTAGGCACAGAAAGTACCATCGAAGGTTGAAACAGCAGACATCCGAGTGTATCGTCGCCGTCATGGGGACATGCGATTGGCCCGAGGTTATCTAGAGTCACCAAAGCGGCCGGGCGAGCCCGGATTGGTCTTGGTCTGATAAATGCACGCATCCCAGGAGGTCAGCGCTCGTCGGCATGTATTAGCCCTAGAATGACCACAGTTATCCAAGTAACAGATGGAGCGATCAAAGGAACCATAACTGATTTAATGAGCCATTCGCAGTTTCACTGTACCAGCTGTGATTACTTACAAATGCATGGCTTAAGACCTACTGGTAGGATTACCAGATAGCTGCACCTGATGGGCTGGAGGAGGAGCTGTGTGCCCGCCCTGGACTGACCTTCACACCCCTCAGGAGCCTGCTTTGGGAGCCCCTACCTGCAAGAATCTCAGAGTCAGGGTTGGCACAGGGCAACGGCAGACCCAGACTGGTCCGTGACAACAGATAGGAGGGCGGGCCAAGATGCAGCCTGTGCAAGACAGTGTGCTGCGTCCCGGCCTGGGCAGCCATCGCTACCCCATGGAATGGTCGTTCCAAGCTGCTGCGTAAATGTGCTGAGTGGAAAAGGTCAATGGACAGGCACATGTCCTGGGCACTTTGCAACACGGTGGGCTGGAGAATGAAGCCCAAGACTTATGGCTTCCACCCAGGGGCCTGATGGGGCTCTGTCCCAGGGCCCGGTCAGAGATTCTGAACCGAGACAAGGAGGGGAGATCTGGCACTTTGTGGGCAGGGGGGACAGAGTGGGCAGGGGGAGGGAGGCCAGGGTCTTATCAGGATGCCCAGGGCAGCCCGGCCTTCTGGACGCCATAGGACTCGTAGGGCGGCCATCTGGTTACGCTGTGAATTTGAAAAAGGATTGCGCTTGTCCTTGAAAGGGATAGGGAGTTTGAGGCCCAGGTTCTCAGAGCCTGAGTAGTGTATTAGGTGAGGCGCTATGAAAGTGCCTCACTAAGCACTGACTCTGGGCCGGTCAGAACTTCTGAACCCAGACAAGCAAGGGAGAACACTACAGGCCTTCAGGAACATTTCCCAGGCACTTTGTGACACAGCGGGCCAGTGAAAGTAGTCAAGGGCCAGGGGCTGCCACCCTAGAGCAGCTGAACTCAGAGTACATTGCTGGCTAAACCACAATCCGCCCCACCCCAAGCAGACCTCCCTGCATGGTCATATTAGTTCGTATCCCTCCCTGCTCAGCAGGAAGCAGTGCTTGAAGGGAAGGCCCATCGCACAAAGCTAGAGGCGGCCACAGACTCAGGCACTGGGACCCCAGCGTGGGCCAGCCCAGGCCCTCGCAGCACATCGGAGAAAGACCAGAGAGCAATTGGGTCCTTTATAGCTTGTCACTAATAATCCAGAGGAAGGCTGCCTGCATTTCATTTAATGCATGCAGAAAGAGTGAAAGGGGGGCATCTTAGCAAAACACATCCATCCTCCTGGAGCCCTGCTTGGGCTTGGAGAGTCAAAGAGCCATCATAGCTATTTCCAGGTCACCCCAGCCATCATGATCACAGTACTGCGCTGGTTAAAACGCCCCTGATCAGGCCGCTCTGCATGGGGTTGTCAGCTTCGCATCCCTGCCTGCTCTCCAGGAAGCAAGGCGTAGAGGAAAGGCCCATCAAACAGGGCTGGAAGGCAACTGCAAACTCAGGCCCCAGGGGCCCTTACCAGGCCCTTGTGGCACCCAGGTTAGAATGAACGGACAACAAGGGGGTCCCAGGTACCCTGTCTCCACTAATCCAAAGCAAGACTATCCCCCCTTTCTTGTAATTCATGCATGCAGAGTGACAAAGGGGCCATGACCTCCTGTAGCACTATCTGAGCTGTAAGAGTCATATGAACCCTTATTGGGTCTTCCAGTGCAGACAGGCCATCTGGACACACCATAGGAACTAATTACATGCAACAAGATGCCCAGAGTTCGGATCGACCTGATGCCCAGGCTTGAAGGATGGCCATCTGGTTGCGCTGTGACTGCTGAAAAAGAACTCTGTGACCTGGGTTCTCGGAACCCCAGCTGGGTATCAGGCAAGGGGCTAAGGGAAGGGCCTCACGAAACACTGACACAGGGCCTGGTTAGAGCTTCTTATCTCGGGCAAGCAGGGGAGGCCTTAAGACACAACAGGCCCGGGACTGGGGGATTGCACCTTAGGACCTGACGAAGCCCTGACCCGGTCAGAGCTTCTGAACCCGGACAAGTAGGAGAGACCTCCCTTGGACTTTGAGAGCCTGTCCCGGGCAGTTTGCAACAAGATGAACCAGAGAAGGGAGCCTACAGAGGCATGGACCCCTGGGCCCACCAGGGCTCTGTCCCATGCCTGGTACGAGCTTCTGAACTGGGTCAAGCAGAAGAGATATTCACAAGCCTGCGGGACCTTGTCCTGAGCACTTTGCAGTATGGATGATGGGAGAAGGGGGGCCAGGGACTATCACCCATAGCCTGGTCTTCGCTTGTGAGCCCAGAGAGGCAGGGGCAGCTCCTGAGCCCTGCGGGACCCCATCCCAGAAACTTTGTGACACGACGGGCCAGGGAGCGGAGGCCGGGGCGGAGGTCTTACACTTCCTTGTTCCTAGAACTGTTAATGTAATTATATCATCTCTGAAATGTAATGCCATTAATGTATTTACAGTTGGAGGATGAAGTCTGTGCATAGTGGACTGCTTTTTACTCAAATTATGTTGTGTTAATATATTTATAGAGTGCAAGAATACCATACAGGTTGGTGTCTTGACGCTAGTCTTACAGTATCCTAAAGGAAAAGGTCAACTGGAGATCGTAATTGATTACTAGGGGAAAAAGCCTAGTTTTTAGTTGTTTTCTGACAATGAACAGGTTAGGCTGGGCCCTGAGATGGTCCGGTAATGTGTTCCACCATTTACAAGTGATATGGGAAACACTTCTTCCTTCCTCCTCATCAGTGGGCCGTTTTTATTCTGGGGACCGCTACCCTATTAGCAGTGATAGATCGAAGATTGCAGGAAGGAGCAGACCGCTTAAAGATTTTTTGGAAGGAAGAAGGGCCAACCTTGTGAAGAGGGTATTATGGGTTCAGCAAAGGCCTTAAACTGTACCCGTCCCCTAATTGGCAACCCGTGTAGGTCTGAGATGCCCCTTTAGATAGAGCTAAACTTAGGAGATTTCCGCAGCACTCGAGCTGCAGCATTTTGAAGAGTTTGTAACTTCCACAGTAGGCGCTGCTGGGAGCCAGCATGTAAAGCATTGCAGCAATCTAACCTCGAGGTAACCAAGGCCAAGATTACTGTTTTCCGCAGCTCAAGCGGAACAAAAGGAAGGATTTTTTTAGCTTTTAGTGTGAAAAAGCAGGACGATGTTACCTGAGTGATGTGATCGACAAACGCCAGCTTGGCATCAGAGATGACCTCTAGGGTCCTTGCTTTTTGGACTGGTAAAGGACGTGAGCCTAAATCAGAGGGGCACCATGAGGTATTCCAGAAGGAGGTGTTGCTGCCAAAAAGCAGCACCTCCTTTATCTCAAAGTTGAGTTTCAAGCAATCTTTCTGCATCCACTCAACTTTGTTTCATGCAGGAATTAAATTGCTTGACTACTTCTTCAGGATTTGAGGCGACTGACACCACAGTCTGGGTGTCGTCGGCGTAAGAAAATACTGAGAAGCCAGATGAACTGGTAAGCTCGATAAGAGGGGTGATATACACATTCAAAAGAGTAGGGCTAAGCAAAGATCCCTGGGGGACTCCGCAAGGAAGAACGAAGGGATCTGAAGTGAAATTACCTAGAGTAACAGTTTGTTCGCTATTAGATAGAATGGAGCCAAGCAGGTCTAGCGCTCGGCCCCTAATGCCTATGTGTTCGAGCCAGGTGAGCAAAAGATAGTGGTCCACCGTGTCGAACGCAGCCGAGAGATCAAGTAAAATCAAGGTCGCTTTTCCACCCTTATCGGCGATAGCTCAGATTTCTTCAGTCGCATTTATAGGAGCGGACTCCGTGCAATGGTTGGGTCTTGACCCGTATCGTGACGGGGCAAGAATATTGCCCGAGTTCAAAAAGCCATGATTTCTTGATTTTAAACTTTTTTCTAGAATCTTGGCAGGAAGTGGGAGTCGAGATATCAGCCTGCAGTGTTTTTCTTCCTGAGGATCCAGGGAAGGTTTTTTTTTTTTTTAATAGTGGCAAAATGGATGCTTTGTTCCAGCCTAATGGAAAGCACCCCATTATAAGTATATTGTTTAATAGTTCTGCAAGACGGAGTGATATTGTATTCGCCACCGGATGTAAAACCTGCTGGGGGCAAGGATCCGATGGGGCACCTGATTTAGAGCTTTCAATTAATTTTACCACCTTATCCGCTGTCAGAGGGGTACAAGCGGTAAGCCGTAGTGACCTTTGTTCGTATTTGGAGGTGGTGGTGGTTTCAACTAATGCCTTATGTCTGAGTGAGGTCTCGGTGCTCCCTTGCGAAACGGTAAATCCTGATATATGTTGTTGACTTTAGAAAGAAAGAGGTCCGCTATTTTGTTACACAGAGGCCGGTTGGGCGCAACAAAGCTTGTATTGCAGGTTTTAGGCAAGGATTTAACTGTATTAACTTCTTTTGATGAATTTCTTGCAGTGTTAATTTTATCAGTAAAGCACTTGGCCACATGCATTTGTCTTATAATCTTTGATCAGGATTTCATATTTTATTCTCTCATCGAAGCTGTGGCTTAATCTCCACAGCTGCCCCTGACATCTGCCTTTCTGTCTATCGCTCCTTAGTTCTTGGGACAACCATGGGGCAGACGGGAAAGATCTGTGACTTCTCCTTGTTTTTAGAGGGGCAAGTTGTGTTGTGGCCGTTTCAATCCAGCCGCAAGATTGACGTCATTACCCAACTGGGATGGGATTCCAAGAGCACTTTATTATGAGGGGTGTTTGCATCATAAGTTGGAAATCTTGGCTTGCTGCCCCGCCTTTTGGTCACGCTGGGCGAAGCCTTTACATCTAAAAGGAAATGTTTACATTCGTCACAGCTGTTGAGTAACTATGCCGGACATACACAGCTGCGAAAGTATGAGGGGTGAACACTATCACAAGAGGGAGTCTGTACAGACTGCACCAGAACAAAGAGTTTACAGTTATGTGAAAATATGTAAACCTTTGTTAGAAATTGAATTACTGGTTGAGGGGGTGAAACCCTACTCATGCAGCCACCACAACTCTTCCCAGGGAGAAACGCAAGCAACCCCAAATGAACCTGTTCTTAACCCTCTGGTAGCTTGGCACAAAATCAGTCAGGTTTGTGTGTAAGTCAATGATACAGAGTAGTTGTAGGGAGTGAGCACAAACACTTTAGCACTTGCCAGCAGTGGTAAAGTGCACAGAGCCGGCACAGGGCAGTTAAAACGAGATCAGCAAAAATGGGAGGATGAAGGCAAAACGGTTTGGGGGAGACCACCCTAAGGCTGACAAGTCCAACAATTTTGCTACTTTTCATTGCCCTATGAGAGTTTTTTGTGGCCAAACGTGTACACTCTGCACTGCTTTTTGCTCACACTGATGAGTTGAGTGCAGCTAAAGAGGAAATCTGTACACACTGGGCAGGATTATTCTGAATTATAAGGGTGTTTACAGCTAAAAGAGGAGGACATCTGTGTACACTTGATTGCATCTCACTCACACTGTGAGGGGCATTTACACTCCATGCACTGCTGGTTTGCTCTCACCCTACATTCCTTCCATCTGTACTGTGTTCCCCAGTACACCACTGTTTCTGGGCAACAGAGAAAGTAAAGAGGAGTAGGGAAGAATAAACAAAAGAGAAATAAATGAAGATTCAAAGAAATGTAGACGGGAGAGAGGGATGCAGTAAAGGGCGCAAGAAAAACGCTGGTGAACAGGGAAGAGAAAAACATAATTATTGTGGTAATGAGAAAATCACATGGTCAAGACGTATAGGCTGGTTGGCTGTAAGGATGGCATCTCTGAGGAATGGTGACTGACAGTGAGTGAGAGACACTGAGTGAAACCGGAGTAAGGGGTAGACAGTGAATGGAGGACACGCGTCAAGCAGACTGTCAGTGAGGGAGACGTGCTGGCAGACTGAGCGAGGGAGAAGCACTGATCAGAGAGTGAATGAGAAGCACTGATCAGACTGCGTGTGAATGGGAAGCACTGACCAGACTGAGTGAATGAGAAGCACTGACCAGACTGAGTGAATGAGAAGCACTGACCAGACTGAGTGAATGAGAAGCACTGACCAGACTGAGTGAATGAGAAGCACTGACCAGACTGAGTGAATGAGAAGCACTGACCAGACTGAGTGAATGAGAAGCACTGATCAGACTGAGTGTGAATGGGAAGCACTGATGAGACAGTGAGTGAATGGGAACTTAGGAACTACACGACACCCTCACTCACTGTCTGATCAGTGCTTCTCTTTCACTCGCTGTCTGATCAGTGCTTCCCATTCACTCACTGTCTGATCAGTGCTTCTCATTCACTCGCTGTCTGATCAGTGCTTCCCATTCACTCACTGTCTGATCAGTGCTTCCCATTCACTCACTGTCTGATCAGTGCTTCCCATTCACTCACTGTCTGATCAGTGCTTCCCATTGACTCAGTGTCTAATCAGTGCTTCTCGCTCCCTCACTGTCTGATCAGTGCTTCTCATTCACTCGATGTCTGATCAATGCTTCTTATTCACTCACTGTCTGATCAGTGCTTCTCCCGCACTCACTGTCTGATCAGTGCTTCTCCCGCACTCACTGTCTGATCAGTGCTTCCCATTCACTCACTGTCTGATCAGTGCTTCTCCCGCACTCACTGTCTGATCAGTGCTTCTCCCGCACTCACTGTCTGATCAGTGCTTCACATTCACTCACTGTCTGATCAGTGCTTCTCCCGCACTCACTGTCTGATCAGTGCTTCCCATTCACTCACTCTCTGATCAGTGCTTCTCCCGCACTCACTGTCTGATCAGTGCTTCCCATTCACTCACTCTCTGATCAGTGCTTCTCCCGCACTCACTGTCTGATCAGTGCTTCCCCCGCACTCACTGTCTGATCAGTGCTTCCCCCGCACTCACTGTCTGATCAGTGCTTCCCCCGCACTCACTGTCTGATCAGTGCTTCCCCCGCACTCACTGTCTGATCAGTGCTTCTCCCGCACTCACTGTCTGATCAGTGCTTCCCATTCACTCACTGTCTGATCAGTGCTTCCCATTCACTCACTGTCTGATCAGTGCTTCTCCCGCACTCACTGTCTGATCAGTGCTTCTCCCGCACTCACTGTCTGATCAGTGCTTCCCATTCATTCACTGATCAGTGCTTCCCATCAGGGCCGGCTTTAGCGCTGGTGGCGCCCAGTGCGAGAATCATTTTTGACGCCCCACATCCCATGACTGCCTCCTCGATTCTCTCACTACCACCAGGCATAAGGGCCCCTCATCTCTCCAATCATAAGTTACTGCTAAACAAACGCCCCCCTCCCATGAGGTCGTCCCCCCCTCAACTGGTCAGCAGCCAGTGCGGCCGCACCAGTCGCACTGCCCTAAAGCCGGCCCTGGTTCCTATAAACCTACATAAGATCTGCGTGTTTAGACAACATATACTTTAGGATTGGTGTCTGGACTGATTCTAGACACCCCACCGGGTATGTCAGCCTGTATGCCAGCTAGCTCACAGTGCCACTAGAAACCCCTCTTACCAAGGAGAGAATAGTTCTTGGCAACTATCAAACATGACAACCCTGATCCCTCAGGGATCATGGAAACAGTGCAATACTTTTCGCTCAGTCACTCGTGCTCACCTTGTCTCAGAGAGATACACAGAACAAACAGTGGGGACGTTTTTCAATAAGCATTTATTGAACCAGTGTAATTCTATTGTAAAATAAGTGTGCTGGAACAACCACTAGACAGTAACAGATATAAATGATAAGCACTAACAGAGTAAAAGGATGGTAGATTTCTACCATCGTGCTAAAACAATGAATACAGGCAGGCATATAAATACCTGACAGTAGTAAATGCGTGCTCCTACGATGCAACCCTAACTAGATGTACCTAAGTGTACCTAGCATGTATGTGGGTGTACAGCCAAGAATCCCTATAGGATAAAGTCAACCCCATTACCTGAAGTGAGAGACTGTGGGACCCCATCTTGGTCTCGAGATGGACACCCCGCAAGGCATGTCAGACCACTGCGAGCTGGAGTGTCTGCGTGCAGGAGCCTCAGCGTCTTGCGTCAGGGCGTCGTCATGGAAGTCCTCTTCTCTGACTACCTCAGCAAGATATGGTGTATATATACCCAAAGTGGTACCCCCTCGGGATATGCCTTGCTGTGCCATGTCGGACTAGGATGACGGAAGGAATGACCCTTGTACATAGGTATTATGCAGGAGATGGTAGGCCTGCTGTCCTGCTGTGATTCCAAGAATCCTCATGCATAATCAATGAGGCTTAAGCTTTTCGGAGAAAACCCCATGTCATCTTTAGGCATTACCGTAACTAGGTAAAAGGTCAGTACTAAGAACCGTTATGCAGTGTAATGGTAGAGGAGAATATAGGTGAAAGGGTAGGTGACTGCCGAAGCCTGTATTGGGGTACCTATATGGAACATAACAAGGGAGAAGCACTGATCAGACAGTGAGTGAATGGGAAGCACTGATCAGACTGTTATGGTATGTTAATTGTGCACGGCAATAACCCGGAGGCCTATCGGCGCTGCAGGATAAGGATAGGTGCATGCTCATTAGTTGTTAAAGAGCCAGTTTTGAGAACTTTTCTGAAAGTTAGTAAATCAGGCACAGACTTAATGTGCAAAGGGAGGGAGTTCCAAAGTTTTGCTGCCCCTACTACGAAACTTCTCCTGCCCCAAGAAGAAAGCCTAAAGGTCGGGACAACGATATTCAGGGCAGTGCTTGAGCATAGCCGGCTTTCTGGCTGATACCATCTGAATCTTTCTTTGAGGTATTTGGGGACTGAGTTGTGTAAGTGAGTGACTGAGTTGTGTAAGTGAGTGACTGAGTTGTGTAAGTGAGTGACTGAGTTGTGTAAGTGAGTGACTGAGTTGTGTAAGTGAGTGACTGACAGTTGTGTAAGTGAGTGAAAGAGAAGCTCTGATCAGACAGCGAGTTCATGGAGTTCGATCATGGGGTTCCCTCTGCATCCTATCCTTTCCCTGGTAGTCACAACAGATGCCAGCTCGGACGGGTGGGAGGTACACTACTATAGCCTTTAGTACAAGGCAATGGATGTGGAGAAAGTCAACTGTCTTCCACCTGGGGAGATGTCTACAGTTCTTCCTATGTTTATTTCCAGCACAGTCAAGAGCTTCAACATGTTCTCATTCAGACGGACACACGTGTGACGCTTGTTTCCATGAGTCCTTTGGGGACTTGTTCCAAGTCTCAATATTCTATCAATGCTATGGGCAACCTGGGGAC
This sequence comes from Calotriton arnoldi, assembly GCA_963921515.1. Lineage (NCBI taxonomy): Eukaryota > Metazoa > Chordata > Amphibia > Caudata > Salamandridae > Calotriton > Calotriton arnoldi. Next base: position 1,488,031 of record CAWUFW010000466.1, read on the forward strand.
TCTGGCTCACAGTAATCATCCTGGGTTGGGGGAGCTAGCTACACCTTTCTCAATCTTTTGGCAATGCTGGGGGGGGGCCTGGGTGGACATTCATCTCATGTCTCTCTCAGAGCTGCTCATATCCGAGGCCAGCACAGTGATTCAGTGGCAGACTGAGCACATTCTTAACACTCCTCAAGATCTGTCCTTTACTTTTCAGATTTTCAACTCAGGCTGTCAGAGGGCTGGGGAACAATTGCTAAATATTTCTGCCTCCTAGAGAATGACACCTTCCCAGTTTCCTCATCTTTGATTTCCTGCCCTGGGCTCTTGGGAAGTGGATGCTCTCTGTACCTTCGTGTTCTCGACTTCTTTGTGCCTTTTCTTCCTATGTCTCTTATTTCTCAACATCTTTAAATCTCGAAAGAGGCAGAAAAGCAATAGCAGTTCTTCCTTCTTGCCAAGCAAATGGTGTTCTTCTCTCCCTCAGTCCATGGCTCTGTTTCAGACTTGCAGACTTTCTCTCTTCCTCCTAATCACTCACCTCTTCTGGGTCTGAGACTCTCCCTTTTCAACATTTCTCCATCACAGCCTAGAAGTTGAAAGGTCTGGACTGCAACACAGATCTCTTGCCCAACACCCGGTGGAAGCCATCCAGATATCCAGGGACCCTTTCACTTTCAAAGCTTACTCCAGACATTGAGGAAGTTATCAGAAGTGCTGTTTGTCAAGTTCTTTAGCTTCTGTCGAATGTGATTTTGGCAAGACCGCAGGCTAATGTTATTGCATTACCTCTTTAATGCCACAACACAGCAGCCCCTTTAAATAAATAGAACTTTACAACTTAGAATTCCAACACTATAAAATAGCAGAACACTCCTCCCTCTTCCTTCTTTTTTGCTGCGGCACGTAGAGATAAGTATAAAAAAGCAGCTCTTGCGTTCTTTACTATAATTTATGTTATGTGTGTGAATGAGAAGTTTAATTTAAAGAGGAAATTTGACGGTAATAAGTATGTTGTTGTTCAGGGATTTTTTCTTTCTAAGTTGAGTCTTGGGAAAAGATCGTTTTCTCATCTAATGTGTTTTAAAGTTAACAGTTTATTGTAACCCTACTCGCGATATTATATTATTGATAAAACGGGAGGAAAATTAATTTGAAATGTTATTTTAGGCTTTCCGATGTTATTTAAAATGTGGCAGTTGAATGAGGCATGATGTGAGGCACGGCGCGTGCTGCTCGCGTGAAGGCTCGGTCTCACGGACAGCAGTGTAACACGTATAATGAGCAGATCGGCTCACGTGCATAGTGCCACCATTGGCAACACACCCCACCCACCCAAACACATAGCATGCATGCTACATAAATAAATACACAACTTTTGTTTGGGTAAATATTGCTGCAGGTTTATTCCATACAACAGTATGCAATATGGTGGGTTATCTTACGGGCGATCCAAGGGCAGGCAGCTGTAACCAACTGTGCTGCCTGCCCGCCTGATGAGCCAAGCAGTACTGGGGAGAACCCAATCAGTGCTACACCTTATGGGGTGATCCCCTTTCCAGATCACGTGACACATTGGTCCCTTATTACTCACGCCCCTTTCAGGGCGGAGCGTAGCAAGGCAAGCCCCCGGTTGTTCAGGCCCACAACCGCCCGAAGGACTAACGGGACGCCGACGCGGTTTTCCAGGAACCTCCCATGAGGCTCCTGGGATTTGGCTCTGGCACCCCTATTGTGCCCTGCAGAGGTACCCTTCTGTACCCATTTGCTTCCAGATCGCCCTGTAACTCCGCCACAGCTCTGGAGGCGGCCTCCGTCGCCGCCAGAGCCCCCCACCAAAACAGCTATATTCTCACCTGCGACCTCTCATCTCTAGCGCCTCCTGCAAATCTAGAATGAAGAGATCCATCCCTACTGGTTATAGATGAACCCCATCTATATCACAATAGCCCTTGACGTTAGCCTGGATCAGCTGGTGTCTGATGAAACCAAAGCCCCTTTGGCCTGTGAACTTGTGCCAAGAACTATTCACACCATGCGGGAAAGTCCCACTGCCTCACATGACTCAGCCCCGCGCAAACTCTGGGCGGGACGATTTCAGACACCATGGCTCACATTGCCCCATCTATTTGCTGATCCCACCTAGCTGCCGTTCTTCTAGCACCGTGTGTGCCTGAACACCTGTGTCCCCCGTCTATGGGACAGCAGCCCACTTGTTAGGTGACCGCTCCCACAACTCGCCTGCCTACTTTGGCTATTGGGCGAGAAGGATTATCCTTAACATTTGCACAGTCCCTTTGATTGCTAAATCATGACGCACAGGAATGTTCATAACTAGAAGTATGTGACAATGAGCAAGGGTGTCCTCCAGCACATGCCATGCATCCCTTCTTCCTTATGGGACTTTCGCCCGCTCAGCTCCCTCTGTGGTGAAACCCCCTAGGCATACCAGCTTAGAGAATCTGTCTGCTTTAATACAAGGCGCACTGTCTGCAATATGGTGCCTAACATTCAGGATTGACTAAGTCCTACTTTACCCCCATCCTAGAATATTCCAAAAAGGGGGGTGGGGTTCACACTGCCCACCCAGTGCAGCCCCAGCAGGAAAATTACCTGCTCCGTTAAGTTTTAACTTTTTGTTGAATACTGGTCGTGCCAAATGTTCTTTTTACATCGTAGCCTTTTGCGCTTGACACCTTGTTTACCCATTTATTGGGACAGCAGCACACTATGTTGGCTGACAGCGTCCCCAACCAGCGTAGCTAATATAGCTAACCGAACGGGGCATTGGAGCTTATCTGCAGGAACATGTCACCTACCCTTGGTTCTGGGGTGCACTTGCTTTGCCCCGTTGACCAGACAATTGCACAGACCCCTTTGATTGCTAAACCCTGGTGAACACCTTAATGGTGTCAAATCTGGTTTGAAACAATATATGTATTGTGCCCACTATTGGCGACACCTCACCCTTTCGTGTAGTGACAACTTACGCAGCGCACCCCGCTTGCTTAACTGCCGCCGGATCACAGATGCACAGTACCTGCTGTCCATCTCTGACCCTGGATGCTTAAACCCGCAAAAGTGTCGGGATCCCAGATTCCCAGTTTCATGTTAGCTGCAGTACACCCTCAGTGGATCCGCTGGGAGATACCACAAACCGCATTGGTCGTGAGAACCTTAAGAAGCACCCACTTTTCACCTGGGCGTACCTCCAAATGAGACTGGCTCCACACAGCAGTAAGGCCAGAGACACACATATATTAAACCTATTTATTGGTTTTTGCCACTTGGCACCCTTCTGGTTGAAGCTCTGTGTTTTTGTGAAGCGCGCGTGCCCCCGGGGCATGATGTCGCTGAATAACCGGTGTATGTTATCCACTTGCTGATACTGTGTATCGCTAACTGCCCTACTGGGATTGGCGGAATGCTGAATGCTCCCTAAGGACTGTAGACTTACTGCTCCAACCCAGTTTGACCCCAAAACTTTGGGACAACCTAAGTAGTAACAATGCCCTTCATGGTACATCTACCCCAGCGTTGACTATCAACGTGTTTGGGACACCGGTCGCAGAAGATGCCCCTTCCAGTCTCTGGTTCTAGCCCATGGAAGGATAACCCAGGGGGCAGACAAGTCTGTGGGAACCGGAGGGGAACAATATGTGCAAATACCTGCCCTTGTCTGAATACTAAGAATGCCAACTTGTATGTAATACCATGTCGTCATTTGTGCTCTAACGCCGTGTTTACCAAACTTTTTTGTGCCTCAGTCCACTTGTTAGATGACAACGACCACAACCCGCCTGCTGGCCTGGCAAAAGCGCGGGTGAATATGTCTTAGCTGAGGCAACCTGTAACCTGCCCTTGTTTGCAGAGCGATACAAAAGGGGATGATAGACGGAACGTTTGAGCCAATCAAACACTCACCCCCAGTCAACTGATCTGGGTTTAATCCATCATCATTCTTTAGCTCACTCCACCACCCCAGTTCAGACATGGCCATATGCAAATCAGTCTGACCCTGTGCCTCATGGGAACAGTACAGCCCGAACTGCCAAGCCATGTCTTCCCTGGACCGGAAACAAGCATCCTAGGACCGGTTTCTGGCATTCCAGCCGTCATCAGCCAGGCTTGCTTGAATCCAGTGGCAAAGTGAGCAAGGGACCCACGTCTGGGCATACCCCCGCCAACTTAGGGCGAACAAAGCGATACAAAAGGGGATGATAGACGGAACGTTTGAGCCAATCAAACACTCACCCCCAGTCAACTGATCTGGGTTTAATCCATCATCATTCTTTAGCTCACTCCACCACCCCAGTTCAGTTTGCAGAGGGCACATTTTAGCTGCATCGACCAGACATAGCAAGACGCGACAAGATTGCGAGCCCCCCTCCCACACAACTAAAATTAAACATAGTCCATCAGGGGCCGAGGCCTTGCCTTTGCCCTCTGTGGTGTGACCTGAACTGCTAAGACAGGGTGTCATGAGGTCACACATTCACGTGTACCCGTTCCTCTTGTGCTACCCGCTGGGGGATTAGTATGCTCCTCGCCTTCTTGCTCGGAATTAGTGATGGTCCCTGGAGGGGTGAAAGGTCAGGGCCTTATTCCTTAATTCTTGTCCATCCAGAATTCCACAGGAAATCTACAACATTGCTTTGTAAGGCTGTTCCTGGTTCCACTATTAATTATGGTCGATATGCTCTACCAGGTTTGAACAAACATCTTAGCTAATCGTATGCCTGCCTAATTCCCAGGGCTGCCTGGTTTAATGCTTTACAAATGAAATTGCCCAACCAACTGAGGCCTTGCATTGACACTACACTCGGTTGTCTCAACTTTCTTTCAAAGCTAGCAACGCCCACCAAGTGTACATGGTACCCGTTTCTATATGGTGCCAGCAGATGTTCCTCATAAAGGCCCTTGTAGCCAATTGCACAATGCAGTCTCAACAACATTTCGCAGCACCTTTCTTTGCGTTGTAATTGCCCCGAGTAAGTGTAAAATTATACTTTCCCACCATTGGGCCGGTAACCGGTGGCAACGACAGACAGAACCGGGGCATAAGGTCCCAGTTTCCTAGAGTAAAACAATAATTATCCGGCGCCATTCTCTCAGGCAGTGAGTGCACCCCATGAGACACCCCCAGTTCTGTGTGATACAAACCCTAACGCACCGTGTGCCAGTTTGTGCATATCATTCTGGGGTGACTAAGCCCTAATGTGCCCCCTTCCCTGGATGATCCCCAGTACGAGGGTACAGACTGATGACCATGTGCTGCGCCAGCCAATAAACATGTAGACGTGTGTAAAACCCAGCCGGAGCCACACGAAACCACTAGAAGCAGTTTATCAGGGAAATGTAGAGACCACCGGAGTCCCTTCGTACTTCCGCAATAGCCAGACAGGTCACCTGCGCGCATGCCAGGTGCCGAAACCAGAAAGCGGCAGCCCTTTTGAAAACGGAATGGCGGCGCACAATCCCCGCGTTGGAGACAAAATTGACTCGTGTTGGCATCCGCCCCACCCTGGGCTAGCTATTTCATTGAACCGTGGTGCTTTCAGCGAACTGCCCTTTTCATGTGAACTGGAAGCTCATGGAGGAAGCTGCATCTATCCTCACCGGCGCCACACAGCTCGGGCCAACGTACCCTGTGTGTGCGCGCACCTTCACCCGGGGATATCCTGGCACTGCCTTCAGGTGTTTCTTGCTAACCCCCTTTGAAGGTACTCATTTTATCTGCCCCAGGAGGATGAAATGCTGGGTCTACGGCCCAACCTCGGATGGGATGGCCTTAATTGCCGGCCCTGTGTGATTCCCATCTGCCCAATCTAATCTACCTCACAGGGATGACTAGTGTGCGGGTTACTCTGCAGTGTTCTGCCCACAATCTTACCAAGCTGCTTAATTGCTGACAGATAGAGTGGTTAATGACATAGAAGGTGACATCTAATAGTCGAAGAACCATAACCTCACACCACACACCTTATTATGAGTCTTCTAGGCAAGGTGTGCCACCTACTGGAATTCGCGGCTTCAGTCATTGGCTCGAGATACGTACTACAAAGGTAACACTACCCCAACAAGTAATACTTATTGGGCGATAGTTGCATGAGTAAATAAGCAACAACCAAGGCTCCGCAAGCTGGAAATTGGTGCTTAGCGCCGACTGGTAATCTACGGCTTCTGTCATAAACAGGAGCTGCCCACCAAAAAGTGACACTACACCTGCCAGACCGACTCATTGGGTGATAATTGCGTAAGTAAGACAAATAACTATTCTTTACTAAACAGAGCCTGCCCGTAACTATTGTCTATATTGGAACAAAAGATGAACCATGATATTATCACTGATCAAGTCTGTGATGTCATATTCGCTCCCTCTGGTATATCCTCATAAATCGCCATATATGACTGACATCGCACTCTCATCCTATGCTTTGTGTGATCTTGGCCCACTTTAGTGTGAGCAGAGCCCCGCAATGTATACTTGGCTTCATGGTCGATAATGCATAAGTAAACTACCCCCTCCCATCAAGTTGGGTTGCACAGTACATAGTAAGGGTGCAGTGGGCTAGTTACTCTCCTGAGGCCCCCATGCCACTGCACTTGCGGCGTTAATGAAAACTTTGTCGTTCTGGCTGTGTCAACTTTGTTGCCTGCGCCACCCTACAGCCCCATGGAAATAGTGCTGAACTCTCGCTTACTACACTGCGGAGTGAAGCCCACTGTATTCACCAAATTCCTTCACAATTTCCGCTTCTGACTGTAATTGGGAACACGTTCACCCCATGGTATCTTGGCGCTGCATAACATGTTTATTGTTACTCAACTCCATGGTACTCGTTTTATCGACCTCAGAAGGATGAACTGCTGAGTGGACCTATCAGGATCTGACCCTGTGACCAAGAGGTTGAAACAATCCACTTTCTGATCTGCCGCTCCCCAGGCCTGTGAAATTGTATCCCAGGGCCGACATCTGGCACTTGAACCCTTACTTGGACAGGCCCGAGCTAGAAACCCAGATCTAGAAGGCCTGCCAACCGGCTGATCACTTCCAACACCAGAGTGTCACGCAGCCACTCCGTAGCCTGGATACTAAACCAGGTATAGATGTATCGGAAGACCCATCTCTTGGCGCCTGCCTGCCACAAATTTCGCTGCGTGTCCTAGTCTGTTAAAACCCGGGCGCAGGGTAGCCTGCACAGCTAAGCCCACGAAGAAATCGCACGACACCTCGGGCCAACGCCTGGCCAAGCAAACACTACCGGCCACCTCACCCCCGTTACCGTACCTCTCGTTGCAGCCGTTGCGTGAACCCAAGTCCACCAACATGCCAACACAGGTTTGCCCAAAATGGCAGTACTATTCACGATGAAAACATGAAACTGGTGAAAAGAGAAAGAACACCACGTCTTTAACATGCCTGTACTCTGGAATAACATTTCCGCTGGAAATATTTAAACCATACCATGGTTTCATACTGCTTATAACGTTTACAAAATATTACACGAAACGCTACCAAAGCTCTTTTGCCACAGTTGGCTGATGGGCATAAATTATTGCAAAACTAAGGCCCTGTGAAAGCCCAAAAACATGTGCCTGCCTAACCCAGGCATCATCCCATGGACGAAACCGGCTCCTGTCCCCCGCTTAGCCCCAAGTACAACCACTGGACGTCCTTACACTGGGGCCCGGCAGCACCATGAATCGGGGCTGCGAATACACTGGTCCCGCAGGACCCATTTCCGCTCCTCTGGCATCATGGCGGGGCCACTTTGTCTACCTGGTGGAAGAAGGCTTCCATACGCTGGCTTCAACTGGGCATCAGAAAGCTGTTTCCGCCCGACCCAGGATCAAATCAAACGGATGCTTCAACCTGTCCCCGAGTTCCACAGAACACTAATGCCTCTAGTATAGAATTCAACCAGTATCCTTGGAAAAAACCTCTACTCTATCCCTAGTCTGGGAAATCCGCTGTTTGCCCCACCCAAGCCACAGTGTCCGGACACTAACAAAACTGAGATGCAACACGGAAACAACCTAGGCCGTAGTGAAATGCAGAGCAGTCCTCAGCCCTGGACAGCCTTTTCCCTTTCTCCATTGCCCGATAATAACTTTTGCTGCATGAAGATCAGCTCCTAGAGCGGGGCCGAACCTATGATTCGACGGAATCTACCTGGCCGTCTACATGCCTTTGCCTGGACTCTCGGCTGGAGAGGGACCCTAATATGCACCGGTCACGCATCAACCGTACACCCACGTCTTGGTCGATTCTCCCAAACACGAAGCAATCTCTGCCACTTGGTAGAGGTGAGGGGCAGCCAGCGCTACCAAAACGGACTTCGTTCCCCCAGGACGGACTCGAAAACGGTGCAGCAAAGCTGCGCACAACGGGACGAACTCCCGCGGGTTTCCATGTCACCCGTCGGCCATAGTGGGGCACCAAAGTGCAAACTCTACACCCTTTACAATGCTTTGAATGCTTTGGGGGGGGGGGGGGCGTCCCGATGAGTTCAAACGGGAGGCGGAGCAACGTTTACCTCAAAGTACTGACGAGACCACACAGGGTTTTGGTTAGACTACAGAGTGCACATGGAGAGGTTATTTTCAACACAGTGCGGCGAGGGAGCGCATATTCACACTGCGAAAACCCCGACTGGTCGTGTGTGACTAATCACCGCACCCATTCGCTGACAGTTACACTACAGTTTAACGGGTCCTGGCCAATGAACTAGAGTTGTGACTGAACACCTGCTCGAGCTCGGCCGCAGCTGGGGACTTCAAAGGAAAGGGATGCGCTGAAAGCAGCGGAACCCCTGCCCACCCACCAACCTCCGAAGCATCGACGGGGAGCCACAGCGAAGAGCGGGTGGGAGAACGTGGGCGGAAAGCCCTGCATTGGGCAGGGAGCGCGGCGGGAGAACAACCATGTCCCCTCTTAGTCCCAATGGTTCAAATAAGGGCACGTTATCAACCCCACTGAGGCCATGCCTGCTCTCTGCCCTTAGTGGCCCCCCTTCCGAGATGGATTGAGGCCACAGAGTACCCAGCGATATACCAACGCGAGGCCCCCCACTCTGCCGCTCTCCTGTTCCCCCCGATCTCTCCACCACCACATCGCCCAAACTGTCGGCCGAGCAACTGCCTCAAACGGTGGTGGGGGTGGGGGGGGAACAACCGGCCCCAGGGGCCCAAACTCACCCAACAATGAGCGCCATCTCGGGCCCGAGAACGTGACGAGACACGACCGACGGCGCTACAACGTGCTGCTGCATCGGTTACCCGTCTTAGAAGAAAGTCGGACACGCACAACTACTCGAAAATCCCAGATACATCGAGCAAGAGGCACGCTCAACCCTGACTCACCTTAATAACCCCGACGAACCAAGACAGCACGACGACCCTGGCATGACTGGACATCGTGTCCAGACGGCGTGTCCGGCGCAAAAGAGGACGCCAGGATGGCGGGGAAGGCCTATATACCTTCCCCCAATCCTCGGCGCGCCGGGAAGTGACGCGCCTAGCGCGCCACAGGCCAGGATGTGGGGACTCCTCCCTGAGTCCCCACATTAGAGAAGGGGGTGGGTTGGTGCCCAGATGGCACTAGAGGGCCGCCCTCTTGAGTGGCCCCCTGCGTGGGCCACGGGCAGCCGCAGATGTGCGAGCCGGGGGAGTTGCTTCTGGAAGGTTGAGAGAGTAAAGAAGGACTTTAGGCCAGCACGTTTATGTGTCGGCCATTTTAGGAGATCGGGAATAATATTATGTTAAGGTTAGTGGAAGGTGTTTGTAAGATTGGGAAACAAGTGGCAGTTAATAACGATCGGTGACCGGCTTGAGAGATTTAGTTGCTGGAAGGACCAGTATTTCGTTGTAGGGAAGTAATAGAATTAGTAATAATTTAATATGAGTGAGCCAAGTAATTTAGGGAGTTTAGAGAACAGTACAATGGAGGAGAGAATTTTTAACATGCTGAATAAATTCTCTTCGGATTTTAATAGTAAAATGGAAATGAGATTGGATGATTTAATTCAGAGTAAGGGATTAACTGTTCAAAACGAAAGATTTTACTCAGCTGGGGAAGGTACCCCAGCAGAATCAAGTGGAAAAGTAAGTAGGAAAAGGAAAAAGTTGGTAGAAGTAAGAAATGTGACAAAAAAAATTAAAAAAGGAAATTTTGACCAAACTATGATTTATAGGAAACGTGATGGTGTCAAGGACACACATAGGGATCAAGTGGAGGGTCCAGAGAATACTGGAGAAAGGAACATTGAGGTTCGCATACCTTCTTCTGTATTGTGTGAAGAATCCTCTGGTAGTGCAGAGGTGGAGTTAAGTTGTTTTTCGGATTTTGAATCGGAGGACGATGCCAGACAAAATATAAAGAAACCTGTTGATTTGACCGGCAATATGGGAGAGCTTGAGGCTCTAAAGGATCCCTTGGGGAATTTATGTTTGATCCCATGTTAATAAAACATCCATTATCTCCTGAATGGGTACCGGTGGCACAAGTAGCGGAATACATGTCAGCTTGGCTGAGGAAGCAGATCCCAAAGGACGTAAGAATACATTTGCGATCTGAATGTCCAAGACCGAGTTTGGCAAACAAGGTCATGGTGACGCCTGAGTTAGATGCCAAAATAATTGCATTCATCAATAAAGGAGGAAGAGAGCCTAGGAAAGGATTGGATAAAGGACTTCAAGTGTGCCAAGATAGGTTGTTGGATTTGTCAGGACCTTTGGCAAAAATACTTGAAATGGTAGAAGAGACTTACGTGGGAAATAAGTCTTTGGATGTTAAGGAACTGCGGCAATGGGTTCAGAGGGCAGTGTGTGTGCTGGGAAATGCAAACACTGCTTTGTCTGTTGGAGGAAGAAAAAGTATTCTTTTGAAGATAGACCCCAAACTAGTAGAGCTTGCTAGTAACGAAGGGGGTCAATCAGCGAATGGTTTATTGTTTGGGGACGATTTCATAAAAGAAATGTCCAAGTATGTAGGGGCTGTTAGCTCTTTACAGAAGTCACACAGAGATAAAGAAAGTGTTTGACAAACGTGTTTTTGGTTGGGCCGGGAGAACAAGAGGTCGGTTCCTCGGCAGAGGTCAAGGGATTACTAGGGCATCGTTCAGACCCAGTATATATCATACCTCCTACCAGACAGGAAGCTTCTACCCACAAAGGAATAGAGACCCTTTTGTTACCCCTCAAAAGTTGGGCGGCAGACTTGCTCAATTTATTTTAAACTGGAAAAGGGTGACAAAGGATCCTTGGGTCTTGCAAACATTTTCAGGTTACAGAATAGATTTTATGGAGGAACCAATTTAAAATCATCTCCCAGTAAGGTTGAAATTCAATGCAGAACTCACAGTATTAGTGGACAGGGAGGTTCAGGATTTGCTGACCAAAGGAGCAATTGTGGAGGAAAAAGAACATGTAGGAGGTTTTGTCAGCAACATTTTTTGGGTGGAGAAAAAAGACAAGGGTTTGAGAGCAGTAATAAATGTGAGAGAGTTAAACGACTGGGTAGAGTATCACCATTTCAAAATGGAAGGGATACATTTGGTAAGAGATATTTTACAAATGGGGGACTGGATGACTCGTCTAGATTTCAAGGATGCTTATTTGACAATACCAGATTGGGAGCCTCATCAACAATTTCTAAAATTCAGATCGGGAGGAAAGATGTGGAAATTTACCGGTCTACCGTTCGGTCTGTCATGTGCACCATTGTGTTTCACAAAGGTACTTCGCCCAGTGGCTGCTTACTTGAGAGAAAGGGGGATAAGCTTGATTATTTATTTGGACGATATCCTGCTGATGGATCAATGCAAGTGTACATGGTACCCGTTTCTATATGGTGCCAGCAGATGTTCCTCATAAAGGCCCTTGTAGCCAATTGCACAATGCAGTCTCAACAACATTTCGCAGCACCTTTCTTTGCGTTGTAATTGCCCCGAGTAAGTGTAAAATTATACTTTCCCACCATTGGGCCGGTAACCGGTGGCAACGACAGACAGAACCGGGGCATAAGGTCCCAGTTTCCTAGAGTAAAACAATAATTATCCGGCGCCATTCTCTCAGGCAGTGAGTGCACCCCATGAGACACCCCCAGTTCTGTGTGATACAAACCCTAACGCACCGTGTGCCAGTTTGTGCATATCATTCTGGGGTGACTAAGCCCTAATGTGCCCCCTTCCCTGGATGATCCCCAGTACGAGGGTACAGACTGATGACCATGTGCTGCGCCAGCCAATAAACATGTAGACGTGTGTAAAACCCAGCCGGAGCCACACGAAACCACTAGAAGCAGTTTATCAGGGAAATGTAGAGACCACCGGAGTCCCTTCGTACTTCCGCAACAGCCAGACAGGTCACCTGCGCGCATGCCAGGTGCCGAAACCAGAAAGCGGCAGCCCTTTTGAAAACGGAATGGCGGCGCACAATCCCCGCGTTGGAGACAAAATTGACTCGTGTTGGCATCCGCCCCACCCTGGGCTAGCTATTTCATTGAACCGTGGTGCTTTCAGCGAACTGCCCTTTTCATGTGAACTGGAAGCTCATGGAGGAAGCTGCATCTATCCTCACCGGCGCCACACAGCTCGGGCCAACGTACCCTGTGTGTGCGCGCACCTTCACCCCGGGGATATCCTGGCACTGCCTTCAGGTGTTTCTTGCTAACCCCCTTTGAAGGTACTCATTTTATCTGCCCCAGGAGGATGAAATGCTGGGTCTACGGCCCAACCTCGGATGGGATGGCCTTAATTGCCGGCCCTGTGTGATTCCCATCTGCCCAATCTAATCTACCTCACAGGGATGACTAGTGTGCGGGTTACTCTGCAGTGTTCTGCCCACAATCTTACCAAGCTGCTTAATTGCTGACAGATAGAGTGGTTAATGACATAGAAGGTGACATCTAATAGTCGAAGAACCATAACCTCACACCACACACCTTATTATGAGTCTTCTAGGCAAGGTGTGCCACCTACTGGAATTCGCGGCTTCAGTCATTGGCTCGAGATACGTACTACAAAGGTAACACTACCCCAACAAGTAATACTTATTGGGCGATAGTTGCATGAGTAAATAAGCAACAACCAAGGCTCCGCAAGCTGGAAATTGGTGCTTAGCGCCGACTGGTAATCTACGGCTTCTGTCATAAACAGGAGCTGCCCACCAAAAAGTGACACTACACCTGCCAGACCGACTCATTGGGTGATAATTGCGTAAGTAAGACAAATAACTATTCTTTACTAAACAGAGCCTGCCCGTAACTATTGTCTATATTGGAACAAAAGATGAACCATGATATTATCACTGATCAAGTCTGTGATGTCATATTCGCTCCCTCTGGTATATCCTCATAAATCGCCATATATGACTGACATCGCACTCTCATCCTATGCTTTGTGTGATCTTGGCCCACTTTAGTGTGAGCAGAGCCCCGCAATGTATACTTGGCTTCATGGTCGATAATGCATAAGTAAACTACCCCCCTCCCATCAAGTTGGGTTGCACAGTACATAGTAAGGGTGCAGTGGGCTAGTTACTCTCCTGAGGCCCCCATGCCACTGCACTTGCGGCGTTAATGAAAACTTTGTCGTTCTGGCTGTGTCAACTTTGTTGCCTGCGCCACCCTACAGCCCCATGGAAATAGTGCTGAACTCTCGCTTACTACACTGCGGAGTGAAGCCCACTGTATTCACCAAATTCCTTCACAATTTCCGCTTCTGACTGTAATTGGGAACACGTTCACCCCATGGTATCTTGGCGCTGCATAACATGTTTATTGTTACTCAACTCCATGGTACTCGTTTTATCGACCTCAGAAGGATGAACTGCTGAGTGGACCTATCAGGATCTGACCCTGTGACCAAGAGGTTGAAACAATCCACTTTCTGATCTGCCGCTCCCCAGGCCTGTGAAATTGTATCCCAGGGCCGACATCTGGCACTTGAACCCTTACTTGGACAGGCCCGAGCTAGAAACCCAGATCTAGAAGGCCTGCCAACCGGCTGATCACTTCCAACACCAGAGTGTCACGCAGCCACTCCGTAGCCTGGATACTAAACCAGGTATAGATGTATCGGAAGACCCATCTCTTGGCGCCTGCCTGCCACAAATTTCGCTGCGTGTCCTAGTCTGTTAAAACCCGGGCGCAGGGTAGCCTGCACAGCTAAGCCCACGAAGAAATCGCACGACACCTCGGGCCAACGCCTGGCCAAGCAAACACTACCGGCCACCTCACCCCCGTTACCGTACCTCTCGTTGCAGCCGTTGCGTGAACCCAAGTCCACCAACATGCCAACACAGGTTTGCCCAAAATGGCAGTACTATTCACGATGAAAACATGAAACTGGTGAAAAGAGAAAGAACACCACGTCTTTAACATGCCTGTACTCTGGAATAACATTTCCGCTGGAAATATTTAAACCATACCATGGTTTCATACTGCTTATAACGTTTACAAAATATTACACGAAACGCTACCAAAGCTCTTTTGCCACAGTTGGCTGATGGGCATAAATTATTGCAAAACTAAGGCCCTGTGAAAGCCCAAAAACATGTGCCTGCCTAACCCAGGCATCATCCCATGGACGAAACCGGCTCCTGTCCCCCGCTTAGCCCCAAGTACAACCACTGGACGTCCTTACACTGGGGCCCGGCAGCACCATGAATCGGGGCTGCGAATACACTGGTCCCGCAGGACCCATTTCCGCTGCTCTGGCATCATGGCGGGGCCACTTTGTCTACCTGGTGGAAGAAGGCTTCCATACGCTGGCTTCAACTGGGCATCAGAAAGCTGTTTCCGCCCGACCCAGGATCAAATCAAACGGATGCTTCAACCTGTCCCCGAGTTCCACAGAACACTAATGCCTCTAGTATAGAATTCAACCAGTATCCTTGGAAAAAACCTCTACTCTATCCCTAGTCTGGGAAATCCGCTGTTTGCCCCACCCAAGCCACAGTGTCCGGACACTAACAAAACTGAGATGCAACACGGAAACAACCTAGGCCGTAGTGAAATGCAGAGCAGTCCTCAGCCCTGGACAGCCTTTTCCCTTTCTCCATTGCCCGATAATAACTTTTGCTGCATGAAGATCAGCTCCTAGAGCGGGGCCGAACCTATGATTCGACGGAATCTACCTGGCCGTCTACATGCCTTTGCCTGGACTCTCGGCTGGAGAGGGGACCCTAATATGCACCGGTCACGCATCAACCGTACACCCACGTCTTGGTCGATTCTCCCAAACACGAAGCAATCTCTGCCACTTGGTAGAGGTGAGGGGCAGCCAGCGCTACCAAAACGGACTTCGTTCCCCCAGGACGGACTCGAAAACGGTGCAGCAAAGCTGCGCACAACGGGACGAACTCCCGCGGGTTTCCATGTCACCCGTCGGCCATAGTGGGGCACCAAAGTGCAAACTCTACACCCTTTACAATGCTTTGAATGCTTTGGGGGGGCGTCCCGATGAGTTCAAACGGGAGGCGGAGCAACGTTTACCTCAAAGTACTGACGAGACCACACAGGGTTTTGGTTAGACTACAGAGTGCACATGGAGAGGTTATTTTCAACACAGTGCGGCGAGGAGCGCATATTCACACTGCGAAAACCCCGACTGGTCGTGTGTGACTAATCACCGCACCCATTCGCTGACAGTTACACTACAGTTTAACGGGTCCTGGCCAATGAACTAGAGTTGTGACTGAACACCTGCTCGAGCTCGGCCGCAGCTGGGGACTTCAAAGGAAAGGGATGCGCTGAAAGCAGCGGAACCCCTGCCCACCCACCAACCTCCGAAGCATCGACGGGGAGCCACAGCGAAGAGCGGGTGGGAGAACGTGGGCGGAAAGCCCTGCATTGGGCAGGGAGCGCGGCGGGAGAACAACCATGTCCCCTCTTAGTCCCAATGGTTCAAATAAGGGCACGTTATCAACCCCACTGAGGCCATGCCTGCTCTCTGCCCTTAGTGGCCCCCCTTCCGAGATGGATTGAGGCCACAGAGTACCCAGCGATATACCAACGCGAGGCCCCCCACTCTGCCGCTCTCCTGTTCCCCCCGATCTCTCCACCACCACATCGCCCAAACTGTCGGCCGAGCAACTGCCTCAAACGGTGGTGGGGGTGGGGGGGGAACAACCGGCCCCAGGGGCCCAAACTCACCCAACAATGAGCGCCATCTCGGGCCCGAGAACGTGACGAGACACGACCGATGGCGCTACAACGTGCTGCTGCATCGGTTACCCGTCTTAGAAGAAAGTCGGACACGCACAACTACTCGAAAATCCCAGATACATCGAGCAAGAGGCACGCTCAACCCTGACTCACCTTAATAACCCCGACGAACCAAGACAGCACGACGACCCTGGCATGACTGGACATCGTGTCCAGACGGCGTGTCCGGCGCAAAAGAGGACGCCAGGATGGCGGGGGAAGGCCTATATACCTTCCCCCAATCCTCGGCGCGCCGGAAGTGACGCGCCTAGCGCGCCACAGGCCAGGATGTGGGGACTCCTCCCTGAGTCCCCACATTAGAGAAGGGGGTGGGTTGGTGCCCAGATGGCACTAGAGGGCCGCCCTCTTGAGTGGCCCCCTGCGTGGGCCACGGGCAGCCGCAGATGTGCGAGCCGGGGGAGTTGCTTCTGGAAGGTTGAGAGAGTAAAGAAGGACTTTAGGCCAGCACGTTTATGTGTCGGCCATTTTAGGAGATCGGGAATAATATTATGTTAAGGTTAGTGGAAGGTGTTTGTAAGATTGGGAAACAAGTGGCAGTTAATAACGATCGGTGACCGGCTTGAGAGATTTAGTTGCTGGAAGGACCAGTATTTCGTTGTAGGGAAGTAATAGAATTAGTAATAATTTAATATGAGTGAGCCAAGTAATTTAGGGAGTTTAGAGAACAGTACAATGGAGGAGAGAATTTTTAACATGCTGAATAAATTCTCTTCGGATTTTAATAGTAAAATGGAAATGAGATTGGATGATTTAATTCAGAGTAAGGGATTAACTGTTCAAAACGAAAGATTTTACTCAGCTGGGGAAGGTACCCCAGCAGAATCAAGTGGAAAAGTAAGTAGGAAAAGGAAAAAGTTGGTAGAAGTAAGAAATGTGACAAAAAAAATTAAAAAAGGAAATTTTGACCAAACTATGATTTATAGGAAACGTGATGGTGTCAAGGACACACATAGGGATCAAGTGGAGGGTCCAGAGAATACTGGAGAAAGGAACATTGAGGTTCGCATACCTTCTTCTGTATTGTGTGAAGAATCCTCTGGTAGTGCAGAGGTGGAGTTAAGTTGTTTTTCGGATTTTGAATCGGAGGACGATGCCAGACAAAATATAAAGAAACCTGTTGATTTGACCGGCAATATGGGAGAGCTTGAGGCTCTAAAGGATCCCTTGGGGAATTTATGTTTGATCCCATGTTAATAAAACATCCATTATCTCCTGAATGGGTACCGGTGGCACAAGTAGCGGAATACATGTCAGCTTGGCTGAGGAAGCAGATCCCAAAGGACGTAAGAATACATTTGCGATCTGAATGTCCAAGACCGAGTTTGGCAAACAAGGTCATGGTGACGCCTGAGTTAGATGCCAAAATAATTGCATTCATCAATAAAGGAGGAAGAGAGCCTAGGAAAGGATTGGATAAAGGACTTCAAGTGTGCCAAGATAGGTTGTTGGATTTGTCAGGACCTTTGGCAAAAATACTTGAAATGGTAGAAGAGACTTACGTGGGAAATAAGTCTTTGGATGTTGAGGAACTGCGGCAATGGGTTCAGAGGGCAGTGTGTGTGCTGGGAAATGCAAACACTGCTTTGTCTGTTGGAGGAAGAAAAAGTATTCTTTTGAAGATAGACCCCAAACTAGTAGAGCTTGCTAGTAACGAAGGGGGTCAATCAGCGAATGGTTTATTGTTTGGGGACGATTTCATAAAAGAAATGTCCAAGTATGTAGGGGCTGTTAGCTCTTTACAGAAGTCACACAGAGATAAAGAAAGTGTTTGACAAACGTGTTTTTGGTTGGGCCGGGAGAACAAGAGGTCGGTTCCTCGGCAGAGGTCAAGGGATTACTAGGGCATCGTTCAGACCCAGTATATATCATACCTCCTACCAGACAGGAAGCTTCTACCCACAAAGGAATAGAGACCCTTTTGTTACCCCTCAAAAGTTGGGCGGCAGACTTGCTCAATTTATTTTAAACTGGAAAAGGGTGACAAAGGATCCTTGGGTCTTGCAAACATTTTCAGGTTACAGAATAGATTTTATGGAGGAACCAATTTAAAATCATCTCCCAGTAAGGTTGAAATTCAATGCAGAACTCACAGTATTAGTGGACAGGGAGGTTCAGGATTTGCTGACCAAAGGAGCAATTGTGGAGGAAAAAGAACATGTAGGAGGTTTTGTCAGCAACATTTTTTGGGTGGAGAAAAAAGACAAGGGTTTGAGAGCAGTAATAAATGAGAGAGTTAAACGACTGGGTAGAGTATCACCATTTCAAAATGGAAGGGATACATTTGGTAAGAGATATTTTACAAATGGGGGACTGGATGACTCGTCTAGATTTCAAGGATGCTTATTTGACAATACCAGATTGGGAGCCTCATCAACAATTTCTAAAATTCAGATCGGGAGGAAAGATGTGGAAATTTACCGGTCTACCGTTCGGTCTGTCATGTGCACCATTGTGTTTCACAAAGGTACTTCGCCCAGTGGCTGCTTACTTGAGAGAAAGGGGGATAAGCTTGATTATTTATTTGGACGATATCCTGCTGATGGATCAATGCAAGTCAAGACTAATAGAGTACACGGCTTTGGCAGTGGAATTATTAGAAAGTTTGGGATTTGTAGTGAACAAGAGAAAGTCGTGTCTGGTTCCAAGTCAGGTGACCCAGTTCTTAGGATTCTTGAGGACACAGTAGTTGGGCAATTGAGGACACCAAGGGAGAAATTGAAACGTATCAGGAAGGAAGTTCGGAAGGTTTTGAACTCAGAATGTTTGTCGCTAAGTGCTTTGGCAAGGATGATAGGTTTACTTTCATCAACTATTCAAGCTATTATTCCAGGACCATTGAATTATCGGGCCCTCAGAGGTTGAAAGCAAATCATTTGAGGGGTGGTCTAAAATATTGAGGAGATTACTCACAAAGGATTGCAGGGAGGAATTTGTTTGGTGGTTAAGGAACTTGGAGGCATGGAATGGGAAAGCTATATTTGGGGAATGTCCAGAGATGGAGATA
The DNA here is from genome assembly GCA_963921515.1 of Calotriton arnoldi. NCBI lineage: Eukaryota > Metazoa > Chordata > Amphibia > Caudata > Salamandridae > Calotriton > Calotriton arnoldi. Next base: position 1,507,248 of record CAWUFW010000466.1, read on the forward strand.
GAGTCAGATGCGAGTCTGGAAGGATGTGGAGCAAGATGTGGATCTGTTTCAACTGGAGGAATTTGGTCGGAAGAGGAAAGAAAACTGCATATAAATTGTCTGGAGCTTTTGGCAGGGTCTTTTGCGGTAAAGAGTTTTACAGAAGACAAGGCGAGATGTTCGGTTCTTCTGAAAATGGACAATGTTTCTGCTGTGAAAGGACCTTGCAGATCTAGCAAAGGTTTTATGGGATTATTGTCTTCAAAGGAAGATTTCTGTTCAGGCGGAACACATTGCTGGCCTGAAGAATGTGGATGCAGAGTGGTGCTCAAGACATTACAGGGATGTGAGCGATTGGAAGTTGAACAGTCGGGTCTTCCAGGGATGAATGTATCTCAGGGGTCCTTGCGATGTGGATTTGTTCACGAACAGGTTGAATACACAGTTAGCGAGGTTTTACAGTTGCTTCCGGATCCAGAGCCGCCGGGAGTGGATGCTTTTCATCAGAATTGGAGGAGGCTCAGGGCATATGCCTTCCCCCCCATTTTCAATGATCACTCGATTGACTGGTCAAATACGGAAGCAGAAGGGAACCTTGGTTTTGGTGACGCCTCTCTGGAGGTCACAGGTGTGGTATCCAGTACTCCTGGAGTTAGCAGTGGAAGTGCCAATTTTGCTCCCAGTGTTTCAGGATATTTTACTGAATCCTTGGGGAGAGAGACACGAGTTAGTGATGTCAGGTCAGATGAGGCTGGTGGCATGGAAAATTTCAGGCGTGTTTGGGAAGTGCCTGGACTTTCACAAGCAGCTACAAATCTTATTAAAGAATCCTGGGCACCTGGGACAAGAAAATTGTATAGATTGGCATGGCAAAAATGGGTATGCTGGTGCCTGGAGAGGAATCGTGATCCCGTTTCAGTTGATGTAGTTGAAGAAGTAAATTATTTGTCAAATTTGTTTGCGAAGGGTCTGTCTTATAGAACTATTAATTGTTATAGATCTGCGATAGCGGCAGGACATGTGTTGGAGAATGGAATTATGGTGGGACAAGATGTTCTGGTTAGAAGGTTGTTGCGAAGTACAAGAATTTCTAAACCACCAGTTACCAGATATAATTCTGTTGGGATGTATCTAGAGTTTTGCAATATTTAGAAAGTTTAGACAGCTATGAATGTCTAAGTTTAAAATTGTTGTCTTTAAAGGTAACCATGTTGCTGTGTTTGGTTTCTTTTAGGAGGGTGTTGGATGTAAGAGCTTTGGGTGTGTCTAGTAGGGTTTTTTCACCTGAAGGTTTTTTTTCTCATTTGAGTAGGAGAACTAAAACAAATTCTTTTTCAATATTTTACCCTTTTTTTGATGAGAGGGAGAGCGTGTGTGGTACGGGGAGTGAAAGAGTATGAGAGGAGGACAGCTCCTCTAAGAGTGAGAGGTGAAAATCAATTGCTTATTTCTTTTAAAACACCATTTAAGGCAGTATCTTCCCCCACTTTGGCTCGTTGGGTGAAGGAGGTTATGAAATGCGCTGGTGTGGATGTGGGCGTGGTTGGAGCTCAATCTGTGAGAGGAGCGTCTGCGTCTAAGGCTTTTCTTTTGGGAGGTGCATTGCAAGATATTTTGAGATGGGCTGATTGGTCAAGTGACAAAGTATTCAGAAAATGTTATTTTAAACCTGTATATTGTGCTGCTTCATTACTAGGAGGAAGACTTTAAACTTACAATAACATTAGCCTACGGTCTTGCCATAAAATGTAGATTTATCAGCTTGGTGTTCAGAAAATCTAGATTTTATTAAAGACACAGAGGCTAATGTTATTCCCGCCCTGAACCCAACCGGGTTATTTAATGATGTTTTTTACTTTTCAGCTCAAAACCAACAATGAAGGTCTGGATGGGAAAATGGCTCTTCTTGGAGGAGGTTTGGATTCGAAAGATTTCCGATTCTCATGTTGGAATTATGGACATGTTTATGCAGTGTTGGTTTAAAAGGAAGAGGGAGGAGTGTTCTGCTATTTTATAGTGTTGGAATTCTAAGTTGTAAAGTTCTATTTATTTAAAGGGGCTGCTGTGTTGTGGCATTAAAGAGGTAATGCAACAACATCGGCCTCCGCGTCTTTAATAAAATCCAGATTTTCTGAACCCCAAGCGGATGAAAATCTACATTTTACTTCTTTTCTTCAGTTTCTCTATGAAGAGTTTGAGAAGCGTTTACCAGTTTCAGCCTTGAAAACACAATGGGCAGCGATTGGAGCTTTGTGAACCCCAAGAAGCTCTTGGGTAGATGATTCTCTGAGTACTAGGCTTATAGCTTTGTACATCCTTTTCTTTCAACTCAATGGGCAGCAATTGGAGCTTTGTGAACCCCAAGAAGCTCTTGGGTAGATGATTCTCTGAGAGGGGGGTCAATATAGCTTTGTACATCCTTTTCTTTCAACTCAATGGGCAGCGATTGGAGCTTTGTGAACCCCAAGAAGCTCTTGGGGTAGATGATTCTCTGAGAGGGGGGGGGGTCAATATAGCTTTGTACATCCTTTTCTTTCAACTCAATGGGCAGCGATTGGAGCTTTGTGAACCCCAAGAAGGGGAGGGGGGTCAATATAGCTTTGTACATCCTTTTCTTTCAACTCAATGGGCAGCGATTGGAGCTTTGTGAACCCCAAGAAGGGGAGGGGGGGTCAATATAGCTTTGTACATCCTTTTCTTTCAACTCAATGGACAGCGATTGGAGCTTTGTGAACCCCAAGAAGGGGAGGGGGGGTCAATATAGCTTTGTACATCCTTTTCTTTCAACTCAATGGGCAGCGATTGGAGCTTTGTGAACCCCAAGAAGGGGAGGGGGGGTCAATATAGCTTTGTACATCCTTTTCTTTCAACTCAATGGACAGCGATTGGAGCTTTGTGAACCCCAAGAAGGGGAGGGGGTCAATATAGCTTTGTACATCCTTTTCTTTCAACTCAATGGACAGCGATTGGAGCTTTGTGAACCCCAAGAAGCTCTTGGGTAGATGATTCTCTGAGAGGGGGTCAATATAGCTTTGTACATCCTTTTCTTTCAACTCAATGGGCAGCAATTGGAGCTTTGTGAACCCCAAGAAGCTCTTGGGGTAGATGATTCTCTGAGCGGGGGGTCAATATAGCTTTGTACATCCTTTTCTTTCAACTCAATGGGCAGCAATTGGAGCTTTGTGAACCCCAAGAAGCTCTTGGGGTAGATGATTCTCTGAGTACTAGGCTTATGGGAGGGGGTCAATATAGCTTTGTACATCCTTTTCTTTCAACTCAATGGGCAGCAATTGGAGCTTTGTGAACCCCAAGAAGCTCTTGGGGTAGATGATTCTCTGAGGGGGGTCAATATAGCTTTGTACATCCTTTTCTTTCAACTCAATGGGCAGCAATTGGAGCTTTGTGAACCCCAAGAAGGGGAGGGGGGGTCAATATAGCTTTGTACATCCTTTTCTTTCAACTCAATGGACAGCGATTGGAGCTTTGTGAACCCCAAGAAGCTCTTGGGGTAGATGATTCTCTGAGTACTAGGCTTATGGGAGGGGGGTCAATATAGCTTTGTACATCCTTTTCTTTCAACTCAATGGGCAGCAATTGGAGCTTTGTGAACCCCAAGAAGCTCTTGGGTAGATGATTCTCTGAGCGGGGGGGTCAATATAGCTTTGTACATCCTTTTCTTTCAACTCAATGGGCAGCAATTGGAGCTTTGTGAACCCCAAGAAGCTCTTGGGGTAGATGATTCTCTGAGTACTCGGCTTATGGGAGGGGGGGTCAATATAGCTTTGTACATCCTTTTCTTTCAACTCAATGGGCAGCAATTGGAGCTTTGTGAACCCCAAGAAGCTCTTGGGGTAGATGATTCTCTGAGGGGGTCAATATAGCTTTGTACATCCTTTTCTTTCAACTCAATGGGCAGCAATTGGAGCTTTGTGAACCCCAAGAAGCTCTTGGGTAGATGATTCTCTGAGGGGGGTCAATATAGCTTTGTACATCCTTTTCTTTCAACTCAATGGGCAGCAATTAGAGCTTTGTGAACCCCAAGAAGCTCTTGGGTAGATGATTCTCTGAGAGGGGGTCAATATAGCTTTGTACATCCTTTTCTTTCAACTCAATGGGCAGCAATTGGAGCTTTGTGAACCCCAAGAAGGGGAGGGGGGGGTCAATATAGCTTTGTACATCCTTTTCTTTCAACTCAATGGGCAGCAATTGGAGCTTTGTGAACCCCAAGAAGCTCTTGGGTAGATGATTCTCTGAGTACTAGGCTTATGGTAGGGGGGGGTCAATATAGCTTTGTACATCCTTTTCTTTCAACTCAATGGGCAGCAATTGGAGCTTTGTGAACCCCAAGAAGGGGAGGGGGGGGGTCAATATAGCTTTGTACATCCTTTTCTTTCAACTCAATGGGCAGCAATTGGAGCTTTGTGAACCCCAAGAAGCTCTTGGGGTAGATGATTCTCTGAGTACTAGGCTTATGGGAGGGGGGGATCAATATAGCTTTGTACATCCTTTTCTTTCAACTCAATGGGCAGCAATTGGAGCTTTGTGAACCCCAAGAAGGGGAGGGGGGGTCAATATAGCTTTGTACATCCTTTTCTTTCAACTCAATGGGCAGCAATTGGAGCTTTGTGAACCCCAAGAAGCTCTTGGGGTAGATGATTCTCTGAGCGGGGGGGCAATATAGCTTTGTACATCCTTTTCTTTCAACTCAATGGGCAGCGATTGGAGCTTTGTGAACCCCAAGAAGCTCTTGGGGTAGATGATTCTCTGAGGGGGGTCAATATAGCTTTGTACATCCTTTTCTTTCAACTCAATGGGCAGCGATTGGAGCTTTGTGAACCCCAAGAAGGGGAGGGGGGTCAATATAGCTTTGTACATCCTTTTCTTTCAACTCAATGGGCAGCGATTGGAGCTTTGTGAACCCCAAGAAGCTCTTGGGTAGATGATTCTCTGAGAGGGGGGTCAATATAGCTTTGTACATCCTTTTCTTTCAACTCAATGGGCAGCGATTGGAGCTTTGTGAACCCCAAGAAGGGGAGGGGGTCAATATAGCTTTGTACATCCTTTTCTTTCAACTCAATGGGCAGCGATTGGAGCTTTGTGAACCCCAAGAAGCTCTTGGGTAGATGATTCTCTGAGGGGGGTCAATATAGCTTTGTACATCCTTTTCTTTCAACTCAATGGGCAGCAATTGGAGCTTTGTGAACCCCAAGAAGGGGAGGGGGTCAATATAGCTTTGTACATCCTTTTCTTTCAACTCAATGGGCAGCGATTGGAGCTTTGTGAACCCCAAGAAGCTCTTGGGTAGATGATTCTCTGAGCGGGGGGGGTCAATATAGCTTTGTACATCCTTTTCTTTCAACTCAATGGGCAGCAATTGGAGCTTTGTGAACCCCAAGAAGCTCTTGGGTAGATGATTCTCTGAGAGGGGGGGGGTCAATATAGCTTTGTACATCCTTTTCTTTCAACTCAATGGGCAGCGATTGGAGCTTTGTGAACCCCAAGAAGGGGAGGGGGGTCAATATAGCTTTGTACATCCTTTTCTTTCAACTCAATGGGCAGCGATTGGAGCTTTGTGAACCCCAAGAAGGGGAGGGGGGTCAATATAGCTTTGTACATCCTTTTCTTTCAACTCAATGGGCAGCGATTGGAGCTTTGTGAACCCCAAGAAGGGGAGGGGGGGGGTCAATATAGCTTTGTACATCCTTTTCTTTCAACTCAATGGGCAGCAATTGGAGCTTTGTGAACCCCAAGAAGGGGAGGGGGGTCAATATAGCTTTGTACATCCTTTTCTTTCAACTCAATGGGCAGCAATTGGAGCTTTGTGAACCCCAAGAAGGGGAGGGGGGACAATATAGCTTTGTACATCCTTTTCTTTCAACTCAATGGGCAGCAATTAGAGCTTTGTGAACCCCAAGAAGCTCTTGGGTAGATGATTCTCTGAGCGGGGGGGGTCAATATAGCTTTGTACATCCTTTTCTTTCAACTCAATGGGCAGCGATTGGAGCTTTGTGAACCCCAAGAAGGGGAGGGGGGGGTCAATATAGCTTTGTACATCCTTTTCTTTCAACTCAATGGGCAGCAATTAGAGCTTTGTGAACCCCAAGAAGCTCTTGGGTAGATGATTCTCTGAGAGGGGGGTCAATATAGCTTTGTACATCCTTTTCTTTCAACTCAATGGGCAGCAATTAGAGCTTTGTGAACCCCAAGAAGCTCTTGGGTAGATGATTCTCTGAGTACTAGGCTTATGGGAGGGGGGGTCAATATAGCTTTGTACATCCTTTTCTTTCAACTCAATGGGCAGCAATTAGAGCTTTGTGAACCCCAAGAAGCTCTTGGGTAGATGATTCTCTGAGTACTAGGCTTATGGGAGGGGGGGTCAATATAGCTTTGTACATCCTTTTCTTTCAACTCAATGGGCAGCAATTGGAGCTTTGTGAACCCCAAGAAGCTCTTGGGTAGATGATTCTCTGAGAGGGGGTCAATATAGCTTTGTACATCCTTTTCTTTCAACTCAATGGACAGCAATTGGAGCTTTGTGAACCCCAAGAAGGGGAGGGGGGTCAATATAGCTTTGTACATCCTTTTCTTTCAACTCAATGGGCAGCAATTGGAGCTTTGTGAACCCCAAGAAGATCTTGGGTAGATGATTCTCTGAGAGGGGGGTCAATATAGCTTTGTACATCCTTTTCTTTCAACTCAATGGGCAGCAATTGGAGCTTTGTGAACCCCAAGAAGCTCTTGGGTAGATGATTCTCTGAGAGGGGGGGGGGTCAATATAGCTTTGTACATCCTTTTCTTTCAACTCAATGGGCAGCAATTGGAGCTTTGTGAACCCCAAGAAGCTCTTGGGTAGATGATTCTCTGAGAGGGGGGGGGGTCAATATAGCTTTGTACATCCTTTTCTTTCAACTCAATGGGCAGCAATTGGAGCTTTGTGAACCCCAAGAAGGGGAGGGGGGGGGGTCAATATAGCTTTGTACATCCTTTTCTTTCAACTCAATGGACAGCAATTAGAGCTTTGTGAACCCCAAGAAGCTCTTGGGGTAGATGATTCTCTGAGCGGGGGGGTCAATATAGCTTTGTACATCCTTTTCTTTCAACTCAATGGACAGCAATTAGAGCTTTGTGAACCCCAAGAAGCTCTTGGGGTAGATGATTCTCTGAGTACTAGGCTTATGGGAGGGGGGGGGTCAATATAGCTTTGTACATCCTTTTCTTTCAACTCAATGGGCAGCAATTGGAGCTTTGTGAACCCCAAGAAGCTCTTGGGGTAGATGATTCTCTGAGCGGGGGGGTCAATATAGCTTTGTACATCCTTTTCTTTCAACCCAATGGGCAGCAATTGGAGCTTTGTGAACCCCAAGAAGCTCTTGGGGTAGATGATTCTCTGAGCGGGGGGGTCAATATAGCTTTGTACATCCTTTTCTTTCAACTCAATGGGCAGCAATTGGAGCTTTGTGAACCCCAAGAAGCTCTTGGGTAGATGATTCTCTGAGAGGGGGGTCAATATAGCTTTGTACATCCTTTTCTTTCAACTCAATGGGCAGCAATTGGAGCTTTGTGAACCCCAAGAAGCTCTTGGGTAGATGATTCTCTGAGAGGGGGTCAATATAGCTTTGTACATCCTTTTCTTTCAACTCAATGGGCAGCAATTTTAAGCTTTGTGAACCCCAAGAAGCTCTTGGGTAGATGATTCTCTGAGAGGGGGGTCAATATAGCTTTGTACATCCTTTTCTTTCAACTCAATGGGCAGCAATTGGAGCTTTGTGAACCCCAAGAAGCTCTTGGGTAGATGATTCTCTGAGTACTAGGCTTATGGGAGGGGGGGTCAATATAGCTTTGTACATCCTTTTCTTTCAACTCAATGGGCAGCGATTGGAGCTTTGTGAACCCCAAGAAGCTCTTGGGTAGATGATTCTCTGAGCGGGGGGGGTCAATATAGCTTTGTACATCCTTTTCTTTCAACTCAATGGGCAGCAATTGGAGCTTTGTGAACCCCAAGAAGCTCTTGGGTAGATGATTCTCTGAGCGGGGGGTCAATATAGCTTTGTACATCCTTTTCTTTCAACTCAATGGGCAGCAATTGGAGCTTTGTGAACCCCAAGAAGCTCTTGGGTAGATGATTCTCTGAGTACTAGGCTTATGGGAGGGGGGGTCAATATAGCTTTGTACATCCTTTTCTTTCAACTCAATGGATAGCAATTAGAGCTTTGTGAACCCCAAGAAGCTCTTGGGGTAGATGATTCTCTGAGGGGGGGGGTCAATATAGCTTTGTACATCCTTTTCTTTCAACTCAATGGGCAGCAATTGGAGCTTTGTGAACCCCAAGAAGCTCTTGGGGTAGATGATTCTCTGAGTACTAGGCTTATGGGAGGGGGGGTCAATATAGCTTTGTACATCCTTTTCTTTCAACTCAATGGGCAGCAATTGGAGCTTTGTGAACCCCAAGAAGCTCTTGGGTAGATGATTCTCTGAGAGGGGGGGTCAATATAGCTTTGTACATCCTTTTCTTTCAACTCAATGGACAGCAATTAGAGCAAGGAGGACTTCGAGTAGAGGAGTTTCAGGCTACGAGGCTTAAGAGGGGGTTTCCAATATCTAGACCTTTGTGTGCCTTTTTTTACCTTGAGACTTACCTTTAGTTTTGAGGTCTCTTCAGAAGATTCTTTTGAGCCTCTAAATTCTGCAGATTTGCTGAGTATGACCCTTAAGACACCTTTTTGGCCATCAATAACGTCTGCCCATAGAATTGTAAGTTATGGGGTTTTTCATGAAGACGTCCATTTCTCGCGATTTCTGAGAATGCTGTGATTAAACGTGTAATACTCACTTTTGTTCCCTAAGGTGGCGTCTGTGGCACATAGGTATCGGGAGAGTATACTTCCTTCCATGTCTTCCCGCTTCTTCTTCCTAAGAGGAAGTCCCCTTCATGCACTGGGTGTGATGAGGGCGGTTTTCACCTACATGGAGAGATCTAAACCCTTTTGTAGATCTGATCACCTTTTTTGTCACTTTGAGTTCTATGCCCCTTTACATCGCATGTTGCCACTCTGCACCAGGTCCTACCTTCCTCACCAAAGCTAGAGCCACATCTAATGATGCAAATTGAACTGCTGAATCCTCCTGAGCGATAAAATCATTGACAGAAGACCCTTCAGGCCAAGACGAATGATGAATTAACCTGAATTCACCTGCACTTTTCCTAGGTACCACCACCGCCTATGAGGAAACCATCAAGTCTGGCAAAGTCTAGCAATGGCCATGACTCAGACGGGCTGCCATTCTTCCTTCCTTGACCTCGTTCCCTAGCTTCTGTCCCACAACTTGAGGGTGTTCCTTAGCAGACGTCAAGTATTCAGCAAACCTTCTGACCCTGGAACCTCGATAACCAAGTTAAAAACCTCATTTCAAAAGCAACCCTTTTTCTCTATTGGGATCCTCTTATCTGTTCGAGTCCTCGTGGTGCTGCACAAGCGCAAGCACTCTGCTGCCACCTGCTGCTGGAAATCACTCATCAAACTATACAATTGTGGGACCGGCTCTGCTGGCGTCGTCCCCTTCTCCGCGCCTGCCTCAGATTTGTATGGGGCAAAGTCCAAAGCAGCACCAGCAGATCACCTTGCTCGGCTCTGGGGCATCTGGGTGCAGAGGCGCTTTTTGGCATAGGATGCCCCGTTAAAGTCAATGGGAAATGGTCCTGTTGAAAAGAGGCTGCAAGAGGGGCCAGGGGGACCAGTCTGGTAGAACCCACAGGGGGGCTCAAGTATGAAGGTCTTGGGTAAGGGTGGGCGGAAAACTCCACTTCGCCGGCAGAGTGTGTGGAGTTTTTTGCAACTCCGCACTCTGCTTGGAGTGTGGAGTGTGGCAAAGCTCCGCCACCTCCCAGCAGAGCAGAGTTTACCTGCACGCACTCTCATTGTTTACTAAAACAACTGGGGTGATACGCCCATCCATGCCATTATTTTAAGAGGGATACATTCAGGCCCTTTTCTACAGGCACCACTCCAAAATGCTCCGGCGCATCAGGCGTCAGGTTTTTTTTATAGTTTGGGAGCCGCGAGTCCCACTCGCACTGCTAGTGTTGTACGCAGCAGCGCCAGTAATGTGTATGTCAAGCCTCCTGACTGAGTCCTTTCTCATGCTGCATGAGTCCTTGGCCGCCAGCGGAGTGAGTGGTGGTGCCTGCAGCTCAGCTCAGCCTCATGAATGCCGTGTGAGTCCATTGACATGCTGAGGGTTCGATTGCGTTGTGTGCACTAGGAGTACCACGATGAGCCCCAGCAGGTACTGAGTGAGGGTAAGGGGCTGGGGAGAGAGTCAGGGTACGGCAGAGAGAGACAGGGTAGGAGAGAGCCAGGGGCAGAGAAAGAGGCCAGAAGTCCATAAGCGAGGAGAGACTGAGTAGGGTTTCTGGCGAAGAACAAGGTGTCTGGTGCAGAGCCAGAGAGCCAGGGCTTTAGGGAGGGGGGCTGGTAGACCGGTGTATCCTGGGGAGTCACCTGAAACAGGGTAGAGACATCCCACAAGAGCCAGAGGCAGAAGGTGCGTCTGAATAGGAGCCGGGACTGATACACGAGAGAGCGCTACCGATTTCAGAAAGTGGGGTGAGGGAGGCAATGGACAGCTGGGGACCCCTGTTCCACAAGGAGCCCTGTGAGCTGCACTCACCGGAGTGAACTCACTCCAGGGGCTCAGACCAGAGGGATGCTCTGTGCAGGCCTTTGAGGGCCTGCCCTCTGTGGACATCACCAGATGCCGAACCGATCACCGGATGAGAAGGTGAGTGAGCTGCCCTCTCCCTTTGTCCCGGGGTCTCTCACTCTTCTTCCTCTTCCCTCCCTCCTCATCATCCTTCACTCTTCATCCTCTTCCCTCCACCCTTATTCTTCTTCCTTCTCTCCCTCCTCACCACTTCTCACACATCAGCCTCTTTTCTCCCTCACACCACATCTCTCAATGTTGCTATTATTTCTTTAAATGTTTTACACTGTTGTTAGTGTGTAAGTGAAGCAGATGTTTACATACACAAGTGGGCTCCTCCAACATACCTGATTTCAACGTATCCACATTGGTTTCAATATCTGTTGTCTTTTCACTGATTTTGCAGAGATCTGCCCTTAATAAATTGACCTCCCCTGAGATGGCATCCATTTTCGTCTCTAGCAACCTTGAGACCGGTGTGCCAGGTTCACGATTTGTACGTCACAATCGTTGTTAGGTAAGGCACAATGGTTGTTCCAATTTACTGAGCGGTGAAGTGATTTTGCCAGGATTCCAGTGAATGGTGCGGCCATCGAGCAAGCATTCCAGTGAACAGTGCTTGTGTCAGTTTTCCCTGGCTGGTGCCTTTTAGGGATGCTCTCTTACCTCTAAGTTATAAATTATAATAATCAAATGCACTGCAGGTGCAGCCTCTGTAGATAGAATCCTAGCTGTAGGAAGGTGGAATCTGACTATATGGTTGCCCCCACTTTTTTTTTTCCTGGTGTTTTGCTGGTTTTCGACTTAGTTTGGCTGGGATCCTGCTATTCAGGACCCCAGCCTATCTGCTTTCCCCTTAAATTGATTGCATGTACTTTAGGTACACTCCAGATTGGATTCTGGGGTACCCTTATAAGTCCCTAGTATATGGTATACTATGTACCGAGGGCATAGGTACCCCAGAGGCCTCCCAGGGGCTGCAGCATGTATTATGCCACCCCTGGGAAGCCTTTTAAAATGACACAACAGGTCTGCTACTGCAGCCTGTGTAAGGTGGTGCATGCACCCCTTACTGAGATATAGGTTCCCTATATCTCTCCATATCACTGCACATGTAAACCTATCAGTCACCCCTATGGCAGGCCTTAACAATCCTGAAGGCAGGGTGCTGGGTTTCATGTGAGAGGGTGCCCATGCATGAGCAGAGCCCATCTGCAGCTTTTGGAATCTTCATTCCGGGGTTGTTTGTGATGCAGCCAAACCATATACTCTTAAGTGCATTATAACCTCGTGGTAAATGCTTACTTTAAAACGGCTGCATGGAAACATGTCGTGTTTGGTGTCAAACACCTTGGAATCATACCTCCACCCCAGTAACTGGGGTGGGAGGTATGATTCCACTCTACTAGAGGGAGAAACATGACAGCACCGGTACACCCGGTACCAGCTTAACAGAACCCTGGCATCACAAAATGGATGCTGCAGCCACAGACACGAGTCTGCCCTCCTACTGCTGGACGAAACTCCGGCAGGGGAGGCCTGGACAATAGGTTTCCTGTCACAGGGAGGTGTGACCACCTCCCAGACAGGCTTTAGTGTATAGGGGCTGGGTGGGTGCACTCAAAGAGTGCTTTGAAGTCTGCACTGGGGGCACATTTGGTGTCCCTGTGCATAGTCCAGCTCATACCGGTTGTAGGGGCTACCAGCCCCTGCTCTGGCGCGAAACTGGACAAAGGAAATGGGTGTAGCCACCCCTCTTTCCTGACCCTCCCATAGGTGGGTCCCCAGAGTTTGTCCCACCCCTTCCTTGGGTATAAAGTAGGAACCCCTGACTACAGGACTTTAGATTTACCTGGACGAAACTGCTACAGAATCCCAGAACTTCAACTATCTACACGACGTTGGATGACCGAAGAATCTCCCTTGAAGTAAAGGAGTTACTCCCCTGCTTGGCAGGCACCAAAGACGCATCTGTCCGATTTGCATCTCCGAAGCTCCTGAGGACTCCGAAGAATTTTGCAACACAGGAGGTGGGTTCCCGTGGTCTCCGAGGTCGATCTGTGTGCTCAGCAAGTCTGAGGCCTGTATCCCTCGTGGAGACCGTGCAACCCGAACCCCTGGACACCGCGACCATTTGCAGAAGCATCAGCTTTGAGGCGACCTCTGAGGCTGAGCTTTGGGTTACTTGTAGCCCTGACCCCGAGCTGCAATTCCACTGAAGATTGCCAGCCTACACTCCACGAGTGTTCCGTGAGCTGGCCCTTTGTGTTCTCTCGAGGTCCCTTCGCGATCCCTGGTCCATCGACTGGTGGGTCCCTGTGAAGGCAACACTAAGATTAATTGGGCTACCCTGGTTGCTCCAGACGTGCCCTGACTCTCCATTGCTTGGGGAGTCCCACGGACCTTGCTGGTCCGCACCAAAGCATCTTTACTCTTCCAGCGTGGGTTGCTGTTGCCAAGGCTTGTTGGGTTCAATCCAAGCACCGACACCCCAGCACTCGACATCCTTTGTGGGACAGCTCGAATCCGGCTCCTGGTTGTCCTCGACGTCTCCTGGAACCCGTGGCTGCAGAGTCAAGCTTCACCTCTTCGCACCTGAAGCACCCGACATCGGTGGGCATTCGATTGCTCCGCTCCTGGTCACGTGAAGTGACCCAGACTTTGTCCCCTCTGCTTTCAGGTTCTTCACATCTTCGATCCAGGCTTGGATCATCCCGGACACTTTTCTCCTTCACGGCAGCAGCACTTTGCAGCAGATCGCCATTGAAATCAACGACGATTCCCGACACCATTTGACACCTATGCACCCGGCTTCCCTGGGTGAGGTAACTCGAGTACTCCAGTGCTCCCGTGGGTGTTGGCCCTAGAACCATCTAAGTCTAAAAGGGTTTGCTCAAAGTCCTCTCCTAAGTGTCCTTTATCTTTAAAAATCCAACCGCGACTTTCCTCATAGAATCCTACGGCGCTCACGGCTGAGTTCTCACACTGCACACGTCTCCCATGGGTCTCCTATGTCACTACCTTGGGTGGTTCCTTGGGGTCCCAGCGATTCTACGTGCTCTAGGCACTGTGTCTAGTCAAGTCGTGGTTCCTATACCACTTTCTTAATATATGGTTTGGTCCCCCCCTGGGGCCCATTGTATATTGTGCTATTTACTGTCGTTTTAATACTGTGATAGTGCATCTTGGACTCTAATCTCATAAAGAGATTAGTAGTGAGTGTTTAGAAATAAATACATATATTTTGAATATATACCTGGTGTGGTGCTCTTTCATTTGGTCACTCAAGAGATTATAGACTGGTAAAACAAGCTGCTTTACATTCCTTCAAGTCTTAGCCTGAAGGCTGCTCTCCACAGCTACCACTAGGATAGCTTTCAATAAAGGTTGTCTTTAAACCTATCATCAATAAGGGTCGTTTGGACTGGTGCAAGGTGCCCACTATAACTACTGGACAGCATATGCCAGGCCAACTTCTCAGACTAGCGTCACAGCAAACTTGAGGAGTTGCTGTCATCTTGTGAACTAGAATGGCGGTACTACACAACATTTTACTAGTAAGCACTGGTGGTAAATGGGTTTCAAAAGTTACTCCGCGTGTTCACGGAACTCCGCGGAATTTGGTGGAGTTTTCCAGTAACTCCGCGGAATTCCACAGATTGAAACTCCTTGAGCTCCGCCCAGGCCTAGTCTTGGGCATGTAGGGACACCATCAGTCCACTCAAACCCAGGCTGGAGGGCTCGTGTACAGTAGGGCTATGTGTGGCATGGTTGCATCGCTGCAGACTCTCTCGGTTCTCTGTTCCTGCAGAAAGAGGCTGCAGGAGGCGACTGGGGGACGAGTTTGGCCAAACCCACGGGTGGGCTCCATTCCAGAGGGTCTAATGACAACGTTGGCACCGTTGCCTCCGTCAGGCTGCGGGTCCTTGGTCGGGTGCTTTGAGGCATCGGGTCGTGGTCAGTCAGAGACACACTCTGTGTCTTGGTGACCTGGTGAAGAGGGGAAACCGGGAGCAGGGCCACTCTCGGCGCTGTCCTTGTGGATCCTGGCATCCCTCGATGATAAGTCTTGCTTGGTGCTGTTGAGGTCCGGACTGGACCACCAACAAGCCTTGGTTGCGGCAACTGCTCCAGTACCCAGGGTATTGATGCTGGAAGTACTAGTGTCTCCAAGCTCGGCAAGGAGACAGATCTGACCTTCTGGAGCACAAAGACTTTTCTCCTCTGTGCTGCTCCTTCGGTGACCCCGATGGCTAGAAAAGCGGTGGACTGGCAGATGCTTTGTGGTACCAGCAGATGCAGGGGAGCAGTTCCTCTACTCCAAGGGAGACATTTCCCAGTTGCTGAGGTGCTGGGCAATCCTCCAAGGGTTTTGGGGAGGGTGTCCAGCTCTTGGCAAAGTCGGTCCCAGCAATTGTCGAAGTGCAAGCAGCCTGGCAGGGTTTTGTGCCAAGCTTTGGTGCAGGTCTTCAGTTCTCGCTCTCTTCTGTCCTTCTTTCTTCCTCGGTTCCAAGTAGTTGAATCTGATTTTTGGTGTCAGTGGGTCCCCTAAATACTCAATTTAGGGGTGTTAAGGGGAGTGAAGTGTAGTAGTCAATGGGCTGCTTACCCCTGGGGTCACTACACACCCGAGATGACCACTTACTATGAGGAGTGGACATCAGCCTGTCCCAGAGTTCCTAATTCCACCACACACAAGATAGTGGAATTCCTATTTTTGTGTTCAGTTCAGGCTGCCCACCCTAGAGGTGCAGCCTGCCTGGCAGTGCAACACGCCTCCTGTATAGCTAATTTTCCTGTCAATCCTGGTGCCAAATGGGCCTCATGGTAGGGGGTGGCATCCTCCAGGGGTAGGGGAAGCCAGGCTCACATAATAAAGGCGGCAGGCTCTTAGAAGGTCCCTGCCTTGACATGCTGATTTTAATAGCCTTCCTGCTGTAGGAGGTGCAAACACTTCCTGCCAGAGCAGGCAATGTTTCTGACCTCCGAGAGCATGGCTCTCACCTCCTAGGGGTCATAAACCTGTCTGTGGCAGCAGGCTGGACTGGACCCGTCAACCGGCACACTAGAGGACTAGTAGGGTTCAGGGGATAACTCTAAGGTACCCTGTGGGTGCATGTCTTAATAAATCCATCACTGGAATCGGTGTGGGTTTATTAATATGAGGTGCTTGATACCAAACGCCAGAGGTTTCAGTGAAGCCATTATGTAGCTGGGGAACTCGTTCTGACCAGTGCCCAGTACATACCTTAAGATGGCTTCCCGGCTCACTTGCAATATCTAATACAAACAACAAGTGGTCCTAACGTTACTCCTCGGAGCGACCAAAGAGGTTATGACTCCAGGAATTCAATTAGCTGAGTCACAAGTTTCTCAATTGATATTTGCATAAGAGAGAACAACACACACCAGAGGGAAAGAAACAGCTGAATTCAGAGGAAAAAAGTATTTTTCTTTTCTTATTATACAAATAGCAAAATCATTGCAATACTGGCTGCGTATCAATGAACGGTCGCTCTAGGAAAGGGTGCAGGGAAAGAAGTGCTCATGTGTGAAGTGAGCGAGAGAAGGAGAATTCAAAGGAACAAAATATCGCAATTTACAGTAGACACTGGCAGGGATTATGCTGAGAACAGTTCACCAGTGCGGGTGGGCCTGTCCACGAGACAATTCTTATTTATTTCTTAGTGTCCATTAAGCATGAAGATGCCAAAAAATTCAAAATACATCATTCAAAGACAGGAAGGGGGGGGGGGGTTTCACCGTAGTACAGTATTAGGACCTCCGCTTGCAGGTCTTCATCAGGACAAAAAGGGGGGTGTAAGAGACAACTAGTAGCTAGTGCCTGATGTGGCAGGCGAGGTCACAGCTCCCGTGACTGGGTACTCCCCACAATCATGCGGAGTGTTCAATGTAATATCCAACACAGGGTGGTGCCACCATAGGAAGTCAATTGCTTGAGATTTACACCACGTATATGCGTGGTGAAACGGAAGAATCCATGTGAGCAGGAGAGAGTGGGACACTCAATGCGGCATATTCAGAAAGGGAACAAATCGCCAGGAATATCTTACTTAGTGCTGATCGGTCGCAGAGGTAACGCTCCTCTCATGTCCGCAGCTGCAAAGCCTTTGCATCATATCTGGCAGTCTGTGTGGAATTTGTGTGTGGGTCCCCTAAGGTGGCATAAGATACGCTGCAGCCCTGAGGGACCCTCTTAAGTACCCATGCCCATGGTACATGGGGTACCATTTACTAGGGACTTAAAGGGGTGTTAAAGTCCTCGGTCACTTGTAGTACAATCAGTCAATAACCTTGTTTTAAGGAAAGAGCCCTAGCGCTGAGGTCTGGTTAGCAGGCCTCAGCGCACTGTCAGAGTCAAACATCAACACCCAGTAGCTAAAAAAAGGGGGCAAAAAGTGGGAAGACAACTGCAACAAAAGCCCCGTTTCCTACAATTCCCATGCAACACGCGATTGTTGTGTAGTGCATACACTGTGAATGCGTTGCCTAGAGGTGTCTGGGAAAGTTCAGGTTGTGAGTGGGTGTGCATGCCATAGCGCCATTGAGAGCGCTGGAGTTGAGGATTCAGGCAGTGGGAGCGCCTCCCAGTGCATGTTGGAGGCTCAGAAAGCTGTTCCGACCACATGCTCATCTCCTCACAGAATGATGGGAAGCCCTTCCCTCTAGGTAGTCCATGTGCTTGATACAGTCTCTGTTCATATTTCACGTTTTCCTTCATGTACATCCTCTAATGGTATATGCTTTTTCCAGATGCTGTGTTTCTGGGTTTTCTCACGCGACCTCCGATTCATGTGTAGTCCACCGACCTGATTCAGTTGGGAGAGTACCAATTTGTAAAGCCAAAGGGCTCTTTTTTCCAGCTGTCTCTCATCTAAAATTGCCTCTGTTTCAAGGTTCGTCAATGGTGAAAATAAATTACCCTGATTTGTTTTTCACGATGTCGGTTATTCTGTTTTGAAAATGTGGGTGTGTACGTTGTAGCGTCCACCCGAGCCCGGGAGTGGGGAACAGACCAGGCCACACACTCAATTCAATTCAAATTTATTGTATGATTACTTAAAACCATCACAAATTACATAAACAGGAGTTATCTGAAAGGAGAACAAATGCACAGTAATCGAGGAGATGTGCCTTGGAAGAAGCATTTATAACAAACAATATATTGTAATTGAATAAAACAGGATATCTTACTGTAAAAGACGCAATGGCTTTTTATTTTTTTCCATATAAAAACCCTTGAAACACTAAAGTGATTGTCAATGTATGTAGGTATCTTGATAGTACAAAGCAGAGTTACTTATGAAATGCAACTGATTCATGCCTATAAAAATGAAAGTACAGTACAATAAAAGATTAGTTAAAAAAATAGGCACAGTCACTGCCAGGGCGAGACTGGGTCAGGTTGGAATGGGCTCTCAAACAGGATATGGCTTTTTAAAGTGCAAATTAGCACACCAAGATTTTAAAGTGCATTGTGCAGTCACAGGCATTGTATACATTTTGGGGCGCAACAGTTTGGGACTAGAATTTAAATGTATTGTTAAGTCATAGTCAGTATGTGACTTTTTAAAAGTGCAAATGAATTCGTAAACAAGTTCTAGTGTGGACAAGATTTTAAAAAAATTACAAATAAAGCAAGCCCTAATTTTAAAGTGCATTATTGGGTCACCCTGCCCCGGGAGATGGTGGGTGATTTTTTTACAGTACTGCATAAGCCTCTAACTCCGATCCTTGCTGCAGTGGAGGCTGGTGGGTCTGTCGGCAATTCGCTTTATTGAATAAGTTAAGAGCGTGCATTATAAATTTCCCAAATTTTGCCATTTCAGTCACTGTTTTCAGGCAGTATGGAAGAGAGACGGCCTCCTTGGCTGAGCGGGTTCCATACTGAAGATGGGCCTCAGCAGTGTCCGGCCGGCGTGCACTGATGCTGGGCAGCAGAGTCGTATGTGTGCTAGGGATCCCCTTCTATAATTGCACAGTCTACACCCGATGATGTTTGAGATATTCCACGATGGATTCAGTTCGCTATTGGGAGCGGAACCAGTCTTGCCACTAAAATCTGATTAAGAGCGAGTTTTCCCACTTCCTGTTGGAGATGAGGTTTGGCTGCGTGATTTATTTGTGGCGCTACTAAGGACTCCTGCAGGGCCTTCGCTGACAAGGCTTCCATCTCCAGTTCCTGTCACCGATTATACTGCTGTTTTCTTATAGCAGATTTGATGCTGGTGTCATTGATCTTGCTGGTGTCCCAGTTCTGTATTTCAAGTTGCAGACGTTCTTTGGCTACAGCGATGTTTGTGGACCAGGGGTTGTTAGCGCTTGTGAGGATTGTTTTTATTAAGCAAACACAAGGAGATGATGGAGGGAGCACTGAAACTTTTCAGGCACTCACCCCCAGTCATAGATCTGGGTTGAATCCATCATAGTTCTTTAGCTCACTTCGCCACCCCAGCTCAGACACAGCTATATGCAAATCAGTCTTGACCCTGTGCCTCATGGGAACAGTCCAGCCTGAACTGCCAAGCCATGTCTTCCCTGGACCGGAAACAAGCATCCTGGGACCGGTTTCGGGGTAACACACCTCATCAGCCAGGCTAGCTTGAATCCAATGGCAAAGTGAGCAAGGGACCCACGTCTGAGCATACCCTGCCAACTTAGGGCGAACAAAGCAAACACAAGGAGATGATGGACGGAGCGCTGAAACTTTTCAGGCACTCACCCCCAGTCACAGATCTGGGTTGAATCCATCATCGTTCTTTAGCTCACTTCGCCACCTCAGTTCAGACTCAGCTATATGCAAATCAGTCTTGACCCTGTGCCTCATGGGAACAGTCCAGCCCGGCCTGCCAAGCCAGGTCTTCACTGGACGGGAAAAAGCATCCTGGGACCGGTTTCGGGGTAACACCTCATCAGCCAGGCTATCTTGAATCCAGTGGCAAAGTGAGCAAGGGACCCACGTCTGGGAACCCCCTGCCAACTTAGGGCAAACAAAGCAAACACAATAACACAAAGATGATGGACGGAGCACTGAAACTTTTCAGACACTCACCCCCAGTCATAGATCTGGGTTGAATCCATCATCGTTCTTTAGCTCACTTTGCCACCCCAGCTCAGACACAGCTATATGCAAATCAGTCTTGACCCTGTGCCTCATGGGAACAGTCCAGCCTGAACTGCCAAGCCATGTCTTCCCTGGACCGGAAACAAGCATCCTGGGACCGGTTTCGGGGTAACACACCTCATCAGCCAGGCTAGCTTGAATCCAATGGCAAAGTGAGCAAGGGACCCACGTCTGGGCATACCCTGCCAACTTAGGGCGAACAAAGCAAACACAAGGAGATGATGGACGGAGCGCTGAAACATTTCAGGCACTCACCCCCAGTCACAGATCTGGGGTGAATCCATCATCGTTCTTTAGCTCACTTCGCCACCTCAGTTCAGACTCAGCTATATGCAAATCAGTCTTGACCCTGTGCCTCATGGGAACAGTCCAGCCCGGCCTGCCAAGCCAGGTCTTCACTGGACGGGAAAAAGCATCCTGGGACCGGTTTCGGGGTAACACACCTCATCAGCCAGGCTATCTTGAATCCAGTGGCAAAGTGAGCAAGGGACCCACGTCTGGGAACCCCCTGCCAACTTAGGGCGAACAAAGCAAACACAATAACACAAAGATGATGGACGGAGCACTGAAACTTTTCAGACACTCACCCCCAGTCACAGATCTGGGTTGAATCCATCATCATTCTTTAGCTCACTTCGCCACCTCAGTTCAGACTCAGCTATATGCAAATCAGTCTTGACCCTGTGCCTCATGGGAACAGTCCAGCCTGAACTGCCAAGCCATGTCTTCCCTGGACCGGAAACAAGCATCCTGGGACCGGTTTCGGGGTAACACACCTCATCAGCCAGGCTAGCTTGAATCCAATGGCAAAGTGAGCAAGGGACCCACGTCTGGGCATACCCTGCCAACTTAGGGCGAACAAAGCAAACACAAGGAGATGATGGACGGAGCGCTGAAACTTTTCAGGCACTCACCCCCAGTCACAGATCTGGGTTGAATCCATCATCGTTCTTTAGCTCACTTCGCCACCTCAGTTCAGACTCAGCTATATGCAAATCAGTCTTGACCCTGTGCCTCATGGGAACAGTCCAGCCCGGCCTGCCAAGCCAGGTCTTCACTGGACGGGAAAAAGCATCCTGGGACCGTTTTCGGGGTAACACCTCATAAGCCAGGCTATCTTGAATCCAGTGGCAAAGTGAGCGAGGGACCCACGTCTGGGAACCCCCTGCCAACTTAGGGCGAACAAAGCAAACACAATAACACAAAGATGATGGACGGAGCACTGAAACTTTTCAGACACTCACCCCCAGTCACAGAACTGGGTTGAATCCATCATCGTTCTTTAGCTCACTTCGCCACCTCAGTTCAGACTCAGCTATATGCAAATCAGTCTTGACCCTGTGCCCCATGGGAACAGTCCAGCCTGAACTGCCAAGCCATGTCTTCCTGGACCGGAAACAAGCATCCTGCGACCGGTTTCGGGTTCATAACCCTCATCAGCCAGGCTATCTTGAATCCAATGGCAAAGTGAGCAAGGGACCCACGTCTGGGCATACCCTGCCGACTATTAAGGCCTTCATGGTGTTAGGAAGAGCGGCCATTACCTGATAGTTGAACTTGGCCAGTGCTGGGATTGGTGTTCAAGCCCAAATTCTAATCTGATCAGGGAGTTCCTCGTATAAGAGGGGAGATGAAATAGCTTCTTATAAGCTGTACACTGGATCTTTTCAATTGCAGTTCCCAACATTCCTGGGAATGCCTGCTGGGCACAGTTGAGCACGGGTAATAGTTTGACACGAACTACCCTGCAAATGGAAGTGGATGTGGGGCTCTCAGGCATGTGGTTTAACTTACATAAGGCATATGTGACCATTTTTGCTTTACTTTTCATTTTATGTAAGAGCAGATTTGGTCTTCCAGTTTCACATATCCAGGCGCCCAGATGATTGTAATGTTGAACACAGTCCAGCTTCTGCAAGTCCAGTCCCCATCTGGTCAGCCTTTTCTTTGGGTATCTGCAGACCAGTTTTCGTGCAGTCTAGCAGCACTAGGTTGTCTACATACTGCATAAGTTGAATTCTCTTGTCACCAATTATTGGGGTGACTAGAGCGGCTCCAGATAGTGCCGAACCCAGGTCCACCGTATAAAGATTAAATAACATAGGGGCCAGCACACAGCCGTTTTAGTCCTCGGTCCGTGCTGATCCTTGCAGTTGCTGTCTCCCCTATAAGTTTTACACATACCCAAGTCCTGGTGTATAGGGACATGATTGCCCGGAGCAATTTGGGGCAGGTGTTCCACCTCTCAAGCTTCTTCCAAAGGCAGCCGAATAATCGATGAAACATGCGAACAGCAGGAATGAGTGAAGATTTGCTGCTTGCTGAGCTAGATATAAGAGGATGTCGACTGTTGACGCTCCTGCATGGAACCCTGTTTGATAGAAGGGTAAGAGGCCGGCCAAGCAAGCCCATTGCGCTAGGTCCTGGAGCAGTATGCCGGCGTATGCTCTGCCCTTAATGTCCAATAGCGCAATGAGGCGATAGTTTCTTGGGTCAGTGTTGGAACCCTTCTTAAAGATGGGTTGGAGATTGATCCTCTCCAGGACTCCGTGACGTCTTCATGGAGCCAACATTTTGCACACAGTGGCGCCAACGCGCGGACCAAAACTGTGTGTCTTCCCTAGACAGTGACCTGGAAGCCTGTTGGACCAGGGGCCCCGACCTTTCTGATATGTTTTAGGACTTCACAGATCGCAGGTTCACATGGGGGAGATGAGGGTTTCCTCTCGGTGTCCTCTGCATCTGCTTCCTTTTTGTCAGCAACGTTGGTTGGGGGCGTTGGTCCTGAGATTCACACAGTGCCTTGACGTGGGCGTTCCATTCGCTTGCACGGAGTTCCCTCTACTTTTGTCCCCATGGCATATGGCGTTGACATATCGGCAAAAGTGCTGATGTTTGTTTGCGGCTATCAAGTCAAATATTTGAATCATTTAGCCTCCTGCACCTTCCTTCTGTGATCTCACACCAGATGTTTATGTTCCCGGGTCGCAGAGTGTAACTGCTCCTTTGAGTGTCTGTGTTCATTTTCCTGTGCACCCTTTGTATGGCCCTTCAATGCTGCAGACTTTTCTTAATTTCCGCAACTGGGCCTAGTGGGTGAGTGTTTTCGCGTTATGTAGCATTCGGGGGTTTCCCTTGTAGTAATGTACATACAACGAAGGACAGCATAGACCAGTATGTAATTATCTCTGGCATAGTTGGTCACCCGGCCCAGCTTGTTTTCCAGGTGTCAAACTTTCCTACGGTCATACCAGACCATTTAATCCTCCATGTGAGCTTGTAAAATCTTTGCCATTAGTAAATCCTAGGGGGCTTGCATGGTAGTGGGTTCTGGCTGAATTCTCTCATCTGTAGGGTGGCGTGGTTGCTCTCATTTCGTTGTAGCACCTCATAGCTGGTGAGGCACTTGCTTAGACCCTGAAACAGGAAAACATTCAATAGTGGATTCATTTTTGAAAGAAGGGGTATGTGTTGCCCGTGAATTATTTGTTGAAGCTATTGCCTCCGCTGAATTAAGGTTATAGGTTTGCAGAAAGATGTTAAAGCGGATTGTGCCACTGTTGTTCCTGCAGTCTGCAGCGTCCTCCTCCAAGCGATGCATATTAAAATCCCCCAATAGCCGGATTTCTGAGGCTGGGTACTGTGTTATTAAGTTTTTCAGATGCTGTATCATCTGGTCCCATTTGTCCAAGATGCCCTTGTCATGTGCATTAAAATAAAGGTTAATAATTATTATGGCCAGCTGGACCCATTAGGCCTTTTGAAATGCCTGATTGGAACATTTCGGAGTGGCTATTTATTTCTGTGAAATTCAGATTTATTGAATGTCTAATGTAGATTGAAAACCACCCCGCCGGTCTCCCCGCTGAGCCTCGGAGGGGCGTGCACTGCCAGAGAGTGAGTTGACTGGTGTAAACTTGGGATGGTACTTGAATCCTGATCCCTGGGTGATACCTAATCTGGGTGGCCTTGGGGATACATGAGTGCCACCTGCTGTCATTGAGGGGCGCTGAGCCTCGGAGGGGCGTGCACTGCCAGAAAGTGAGTTGACTGGTGTGTAAACGTGGGATGACTACTTGAATCCTGACCTCAACAGACGACTCAGCTTCTACACCCCCACCCGCCAGCTCCGCTCGACCAGCCTCGCCCTCGCCACAGTCCCCCGCATCCGGAAAACGACCGCCGGCGGCAGATCCTTCTCCCACCTCGCCGCCAAGACCTGGAACACCCTCCCCACCAACCTCCGACAGACCCAAGACCTACTGGCCTTCAGAAGACTCCTCAAGACCTGGCTCTTCGATCAGTAGCAGCACCACCCCCCTCTACCCCCAGCGCCTTGAGACCCTCGCGGGTATGTAGTGCGCTTTATAAGTGACATGATTGATTGATTGATTGGGTGTGAGGTGGGAGCATCCTGTTCCTTGACAGTTGCTTTATCAGGCATCCGGGCAACTCTTTCATTAGCTCTATTGCCTTCATTTGGAGGGGCCCGAACCGGGTTTCTTTGTAGAGTATTGGATACAATCTTGCGGTTCACCGGAGAGGTTTAGTGGTTGAACTTCCTTCTGCATGTTGTTGATGCGTCACACCCCCCGGGTTGTCAGAGATACCATTCTCATAGTTTGCTTTTTTTCCTCCTGTCGTTTCCTCGAGCGTTTTTTTGCTCTCCGAATGAGAGAGTAAATTGCAGCGGGGGGCGGTGGAGGGGGGGGCGGGTCTCCACCTCCTGATGGCCCCCTGTTGTGCCGTCTATATTAATAACTCCGGCTTTGATAGTTGCCTGTTTTTAAGCATCAGTTCGATGACTACAGCTGTTAGGACCGATGGAAGAGAACCTAGGGGGCATATTAGCAAGGGCGTTATCGCCGCTTTAGCGGCACTTTTTGCCGATAAAGCGGTGATATTTTTATCGCCCTATTAGCAAGCTGTCGCTAACAGCTGTTAGCAACAGCTTAATGGCGATAGCGGCCGTTTTGTCGCCGCTTTGCATGTCAGCAATAATTATCGCTAATGACATGCAAAGTAGGCGTTCCTAACTAAAAGCAACCGCAAAGAGTCGCAAACCCAACTTCCCCCTATTAGCAATGCCCGCGAAGCGATAAAAAAAGTCGCGCTAACCGCGATTATCGCAGGAATTTAACACCTGATAAAAACTTGACTTAACCTTACAATCCACCTCCCATTGACAAGATGGGTTAAGTCCTCACCTGCCTATTAGTGAGCTTTCCATTAGCGCAGTGAATTTATCGCTGGATTTCTCGCGCTATTGCTGGGTTTCGCCGCTATCGCTGGATTTTTTATCGCATTGGAGATAAGCGTTGATAATAACGCGTTATCTCCACGATGAAATCCAGCGATAGCCGGCGATAAAAAAAACAGCGCTAAGCGCGCTTTGCGATAATTATCGCAACTCCTTGGTAATATCCCCCCTAGTTTGTCCATGATGTCGGTTCATGTACAATCTGTGGACGACTTCACGCTTTTATTTGTTTCATTGAGTGTGTCAACTTTTCTTGCCATGTCCGCCATGGCCGAGGCCTTTACTTGAAGCGTTTCCATCTGGATTTCCAGTTTTTGTTATTGCCACGTAAGGGCGTTTGTGGCCACTTTTAAGGAGGCGTTTATAGACCTAAGCAGGTTGTCTTGCATGTCAGAGAGTTCAAAGGATGGAAGGACTGGAGTTGCTTGTAGAGAATCGTTTAATTGTGACTGGGGAGGGCTTTTTAGACCAAGTTGAGTGCCTTGTGGAAAAGCTTCCCCGTTTGTGTGGCCCCACTTGTTTCTATTTCGGGGCCCTCAGCGTCAAAAAATACTGGTGCCTTCTTGCCGTCCTCAACTGTGTGACCCAAGGGCGTGTGATGGACTTATGCCGTGCTAGCTTGTTTGATGGGCGATCTGAGTGCCCTGAAAGAGCACTGAGCCCATCCTTCTGTGATGATGAATGGGGGTCAATTGTAGTTGAAGATAGTTCAGTAATTGAGATTATCCCATTAGAGTCACCTAGCTTTGGGCAGGAGCTGGACAGGAGCTGGACCTTTTTCTTCCCCAGGAGGGGGTGCCCACCTCGGAGGGGGCTGCTGCCCTCCGTTTGGGTGTAATAAGGGAGCATGGGCGCCCAGCTGCTCAATGCTCACCTCGGGATGTAAGCCCTTGTCTGTTGTTTTGTAGTAGGCCTTCATCCCCATCTTCCTGTCTCTTGGACTGCTCCAAGTATTGGGCTGGATTAAGTCAACGCTGCTCCTGACACGGCTCATTCCCACCTGTGTTGATGTTCGAAAAGGGGAATTATGTACTGGACGTTGCTGTGATCTTACTTTTGCTATTGGCTTTTCTGTAGTTTTCCTACAACTCCTTTTGGGCATTCCGAGCGAGCCCTTATGAAGGAAAATTCCACGGGAGAGTTTCCAAAAGCCAGAAGGGCGGGTCCTGCTAGCCTTGAGGTACTTTGGGACACTGAGTGTTGCGGCCTTGATTTTTCTTGGAGGGGCAATGAGTTGGGCGTGTGGGTTAAGCCTGTATATTTTTGGGTGGTGGCCTCGTGGCTAGTTTAACATTGGCTGTTAATCCCACTATCTGAGCCCTCGTCTGGGCTCACGTCAGAGGTTTCCTGCAGATATGATGCACACGTTGCTTCTAAGGGGCCAGTTTATTTGCTCTTCCTTGCGAGTTTGTGGTGAGTGATGTCATAAAGGGGGTAGGTGTGCCTGGATGTCCAGGTTTCACTTCCACGCTGCCTGGCTCATCCGATGATCAATTGTTGGCTGTAAGGTGCCACCACACCTCCCCGACCAGTAGTGACAGGGGATGGGCACAAGCATGCCTGGACTGCTCTGGTTGAAGGTGGAAGCTATAGCTAACAGCCTCAAAACCCTCTCAGAACCCTTGAAATCCCTGAACTTTTTACGTGGCTCTGCACTGTGCCTGCTGGTCTGCCCTTCAGTTTCCTGCTCAGCATTAGCGTAATTTGAAGAAACGTATGCCCCTCCTTACCCCCACTTGACCCTCCTGCATGCTGGCAGCGCAAGCACCCTGCCACCAACCTCCAGAGGCCGCTAGTCACCTCCCTGTGGCCTCTTACAACCATGAGCTTCTGTGCCCCCCACCCCGGCGTCTTCAAAAAGGTTGTCCGCTGTCGCTTTAGTTTCCAGGGGCACTTCGGGGAGGCACAGGCTTCTCAGCAGGAGTACGGGCACCCCAGCGGACACAAGCTGCACCGGCCTAATGCCGGCCACTTCCGTGTACCACTGAATGCCCGCAGCTACCTAGAGCTCTCTCCGCCATCTGTACTGGCCAGCGACGGGGGCTAGGTCCAGGAGGGAGGCGGAGTGGGAAGGCGGACCACCTCTCAGCATCACTGGATCCTCAGGCCCCAATCCTTGGGCCCCTGCAGGTCTGGTGGGCTCGGGGACTTAAAGCGAGATGACGGGCCTGGCGGTTGCCCTCGTCGACCCCGGAGCGAAAGGTGAAACCGTAGAGCCGCAGGGGGCAGAGGGGCGGCTTTTGCCTTTGTGGTGCACAGCACCACTGCTCGCTCCTTCGGCCTGCTATTCTACTGTTGCTCCGGCCCTTTGACCGCCTTCCCCGTCACATGTCACAAAACTAGACAGAAAATGTCATTGGTAGCCACACACAGCTCTGGTTTGCATGTCTTTATTCATCAGTATGTAACCGTTAACTGAACGCACTGCATCACAAACTTTGTTAACCACACCCAGACACACCCAACTGATTAGTGTATCCTCGGTGGACTCCTTACAAGCATTACAAAGAGTCCTCATGTACATAAGTACAAGACACGACATACGTGTGTCAGATATGCAGAGGGAGGATTTTCAGAAAAATATGACAGAGTCAGACCTTCTCCCTCGGATCCCTGTTACCGCAGGGTGAGACGGGGCTGCATCTTGGCCCCCACGTTGTTTTCCTTGTTTATGAACACGGTCATGGAAACACTGGGAAAATCCCAGCTTGGCACCCCCAGGATAGCTGGTGAACACATCCCTGTTCTGCTATTTGCAGATGATGCCCTGCTGCTCTCACATACCCCTGTGGGCTTGCAGGAATGGCTACACTATTTTGTGGGGTTCAGCAGGGACTGAGGGCTTGGGATCAATGCAGGCAAATCTAAATTTATGGCCACCAACCCTCAGCGCACTTGTAGAAATAAGATGACTGGAGGGTTCTAGCAAAGAACAGGTTAAGAGCTTTGACTATTTGGGAGTTAGGCTCACCGACAAGCTCTCTTGGGATCTTCAGCTGACAAAAGGCAACTCCATATTAACTCAGAGAGCAGCGGCTATTGTCAGGAGATATCAAGCAGCGACTATCAGGGCTGTGTATTGTCAGGAGATATCAGGCATCGACTATCAGGGCTGTGTATGGTCAGGAGATATCAGGCATCGACTATCAGGGCTGTGTATTGTCAGGAGATATCAAGCATCGACTATCAGGGCTGTGTATTGTCAGGAGATATCAGGCATCGACTATCAGGGCTGTGTATTGTCAGGAGATATCAAGCATCGACTATCAGGGCTGTGTATGGTCAGGAGATATCAAGCATCGACTATCAGGGCTGTGTATTGTCAGGAGATATCAGGCATCGACTATCAGGGCTGTGTATTGTCAGGAGATATCAAGCATCGACTATCAGGGCTGTGTATGGTCAGGAGATATCAGGCATCGACTATCAGGGCTGTGTATGGTCAGGAGATATCAAGCATCGACTATCAGGGCTGTGTATTGTCAGGAGATATCAGGCATCGACTATCAGGGCTGTGTATGGTCAGGAGATATCAAGCATCGACTATCAGGGCTGTGTATTGTCAGGAGATATCAGGCATCGACTATCAGGGCTGTGTATGGTCAGGAGATATCAAGCATCGACTATCAGGGCTGTGTATGGTCAGGAGATATCAGGCATCGACTATCAGGGCTGTGTATGGTCAGGAGATATCAGGCATCGACTATCAGGGCTGTATATGGTCAGGAGATATCAGGCATCGACTATCAGGGCTGTGTATGGTCAGGAGATATCAGGCATCGACTATCAGGGCTGTGTATGGTCAGGAGATATCAAGCATCAACTATCAGGGCTGTGTATTGTCAGGAGATATCAAGCATCGACTATCAGGGCTGTGTATTGTCAGGAGATATCAGGCATCGACTATCAGGGCTGTGTATTGTCAGGAGATATCAAGCATCGACTATCAGGGCTGTGTATGGTCAGGAGATATCAGGCATCGACTATCAGGGCTGTGTATGGTCAGGAGATATCAAGCATCGACTATCAGGGCTGTGTATTGTCAGGAGATATCAGGCATGGACTATCAGGGCTGTGTATGGTCAGGAGATATCAAGCATCGACTATCAGGGCTGTGTATTGTCAGGAGATATCAGGCATCGACTATCAGGGCTGTGTATTGTCAGGAGATATCAAGCATCGACTATCAGGGCTGTGTATGGTCAGGAGATATCAGGCATCGACTATCAGGGCTGTGTATGGTCAGGAGATATCAGGCATCGACTATCAGGGCTGTGTATGGTCAGGAGATATCAAGCATCGACTATCAGGGCTGTGTCTCCCATCCTGAAGGTATACAGATCGATGGCTTTGGGAGGTGTCCTGTATGGGGCAGAGATGTGGGTCAGGGGGATACCGTTCTTGAGTGGAGATGGAGAGGAGGGAAGTAGGGGGTACTCTTGTCGTGTGCTACTCTGCTTGTGGGAGGCAGGGTGTCCTCATCTTGATGCCCTCACACACCCCGAAGGATGTCATGCTTCATCATTGGGCTTTTGCTCCTCGTCGGGCCGGCGCTGCAATGCCCTACGGGTCCCCCGAAGGGTCTCTTTTTCGGAGATCTTTTATTTATTTTGAAGTTTGTCGAGCGCACAGCTACCTCCAACGGAGGTGTCCCGGCGCTAATTGCGGAGAGCAGAAGACGGAGGTACACTGCCAGGAGTTACAGGTGCTAGGAAAGGCTGAAGAACCAAGTTTTTAGGAGTTTGCGGAAGACCAATTCTGAATTGGCCTTCCTTATGAACTCGGGTAAGGAGTTCCAGAGATGGGCAGTTCTTACCGTAAAGACCGGCCACCCAATCTGGCTTTTTAAAGCGAGGAGTGGCAAGAAGTACTTGGTGATTAGATCTCAGAATCCTAGTCTGATGATATTTGCGGAGTCTTTTTCTCAGATAGAGGGGGCCCATTTCTTTAATTACCCTGTAGGCGAGGGTTAGCGCCTTAAATTCTATCCTCCTTTTTACTGGCAGCCAGTGTAGGCTCCGTAAATGGGGGAGATGTGATGTCGTGTTGGGATATTTCTAATGAGCCTAGCGGCCGCATTTTTGTATACTCTGTAGCTTTCTTATCAGGTAGTCAGGCAGACCCAGGTACAGACTGTTGGCATAATCTAACTGAGACGTAATGAGTGCATGAACTACAGTCTTTCTGCAGTCCATGGGAAGTAAATGGAGGAATCTCCGTGGGGATTTCATCTTCCAAAAGCATAGTGAGGATACATGACTAATCTGAGTCTTACAAGAAAGGGCAGAGTCAAACTTGAATCCCAGGTTCCTAGCCGAGTGCACAGGGTGAGGTGGGGGATTGAGCTCAGGTGGCCACCATATGTCCGAATGGGGCGGAGCTGGCTGATTAAAAAATAGAACCTCAGTTTTGTCGGTATTCAATCTCAGATAGTTCTCAGTCATCCAAGCCGATATGTCGACTAAACAATGTCTGAAGTTAGAGAAAGCAGCCTCGGATATGTCCCTAAAGGAAAAAACAAGCTGAGTATCGTCAGCATACGAGATGACACTCACCCCATGTTGTTCAATGAGCGGGGCTAACGGGGAGAGGTAGACATTAAAAGAGTCGGGCTCAGGGCTGAGCCCTGAGGGACTCCGCAAACTGTAGGGCGTGATGATGAGGTGTGAGGATGCAACAGTATTTTCTGGGACCGGTCTACCAGAAAGGAACCAAACCATGATAAAGTGGTCCCCATCACTCCCAGTTGTCTTAATCTGTCAAGCAGGATCATGTGGGATACCGTATCAAACGCTGCCGACAGATCGAGCAGCACGAGCATAGCGCAATGACCATTGTCCAAGGTCTCCCGGACATTCTCAGTTATTTCCAGCAGCGCTGCCTCTGTGCTGTGTCCTGACCTGAAGCCAGACTGGGAGTCATGGAGACGTTTGTTGGATTCTAAGTATTCGGAAAGCTGTTTTTGTACTTACCGTTCTAGAATTTTGGCAGGTGCAGGCAAAAGAGAAATGGGCCTATAGTTTTTCAGTTCAGCCGGATCAGCATCAGCTTTCTTGAGAATGGGTTGAACAAGTGCAGTCTTCCAAACTGAAGGGTAAATACCAGTATGCAGAGAAGAATTTTGATGAAGCCGTATGGGTGCGTGGGTGTAAGTGGCAGTGAAGTCCTAGAAAGTGTATTAAAAAATGGCTGGAGGGAGAGTGATTAATTTTTAATAAAGTGATCCCTCTGTCATTATTAAAACAAAGTGTATGGAGCTGCTTTAAGGGTATTATGTCCCTTGGTAGCTGGGTGATTATATGTCCCTAGTGGGCATATGTTATAGTCCAACATGTTTCGCGCTTCAGTGGTCTCAGGGGGAGATGCAGGGCACTTCGTCAGGACCGAATAAGAAATTTATATCTACAGTGGCCCGAAAATTTCGGTGCCCCCAGATAAATGAAAGGAGTAGAGATTCTGAAACAACAAGAGTCAAAAAACAAAGATACAATTTGCCATTAGGGTATTAATACCAATGGAAATTATGCTCAGGTCTGGGTTCTCCATTGGAGGGCCAGGTGCTTGTAGTTCATAGCGTGATCATTGCTGTTAATGGTCGCGGTATGTATACATGAGCTAAAAGGTGCTGTGATCTTTCTAAAAGTTGTTAAAAAGGAGGTTATAACTAGGTGACAGACAGACGTATAAGATCAATGATTAGTGCTCAGAGAATGGTGTCAGGGTTGTTCTCTGTATCAGTATTTTTATTTTTATTTGTGAACATACCCTGGTTATATTGAGTAGGCATGAATTGTATAAAGAGTCAAAAATTCAAAAGTGAAAAGGTTCTATTATCCAGTAAGCTTGTGAACCTTTTAAATCTAGGTAAGTAATACCATTAGGCCCTACCATTGATGGCAAACCTTGAGACGCTGTGTTATTATGTGTAAGCACTTAGATAATATATCTCACCCCTTAGTAGGTAGGGTAAGATCCCATGAGATCAGGGAGGGTCACTTGAGAGCTATAATGGGAAGGAAGAAAAAACAGAAAACCACATGTGTCATTTTTACAGGGCTTCCTAAGGCTCTAAGTTATAACTCACAGTTGGTTTTTAGAAATTGAAGGGAGAGGATGCTGCCATGTGCAGGATCTGTCCTGGACTGATCTTGCCCCTTAGTTACTCACAGTTCTCTCGGTGCATCTGGGCCGTGTCACCTGTGTGCCTCTCACTGTCTCCGCCGGTGGGGAAGTGAAAATTCTGTCTCCTTTTATAGGAGTGGCCTGCTTCCGGGTGGGGCGTTAATTGTTTAATCACTGCATTGATTGGCAAGTTTTGGTTGTTACTATGGGTGCCATTTTGGAGTGGTGTTTTCTATGATAAATTCATATGGGATGGTTTTGGTTGTTACTATGGGTGCCATTTTGGAGTGGTGTTTTCTATGATAAGTTCATATGGGAAGGTTTTGGTTGTTACTATGGGTGCCATCTTGGAGTGGTATCTACTATGACAAGCTCGTATGAGGAAGTTTTGGTTGTTACTATGGGTGCCAGTGCACCGCAAATAACACCAACAAATACGGTGACCCTTTATTGTGATTCATCAGCGCACTAGGGATACTTCATTTATCACATCTACCACAAGAACCCACTACAAGATGGCGACCGAGATTCTGCCTATTGCGCGCAGCACCAATACATTAGATATATAACTTCATATATAACTTCATACACAAGACATGCATCGCCCCCCTTTAAGTAAGATCACCGTACCATAACAATTATCAGCACACAGAGATTCAACAGCCCGTGAATATCTCTCATATGAGCATTTCATAGAAGATATCAATCCAAGATGGCACCCATAGTAACAACCAAAACTTGCCAATCAATGCAGTGATTAAACAATTAACGCCCCACCCGGAAGCAGGCCACTCCTATAAAAGGAGACAGAATTTTCACTTCCCCACTGGCGGAGACAGTGAGAGGCACACAGATGACAGCCCAGATGCACCGAGAGAACCGTGAGTAACTAAGGGGCAAGATCAGTCCAGGACAGATCCTGTACATGGCAGCATCCTCTCCCTTCAATTTCTAAAAACCAACTGTGAGTTATAACTTAGAGCCTTAGGAAGCCCTGTAAAAATGATACACGTGGTTTTCTGTTTTTTCTTCCTTCCCATTATAGCTCTCAAGTGACCCTCCCTGATCTCATGGGTTCTTACCCTACCTACTAAGGGGTGAGATATATTATCTAAGTGCTTACACATAATAACACAGCGTCTCAAGGTTTGCCATCAATGGTAGGGCCTAACGGTATTACTTACCTAGATTTAAAAGGTTCACAAGCTTACTGGATAATAGAACCTTTTCACTTTTGAATTTTTGACTATTTATACGATTCACGCCTACTCGATATAACCAGGGTATGTTCACAAATAAAAATGAAAAATACTGATACAGAGAACAACCCTGACACCATTCTCTGAGCACTAATCATTGATCTTATATGTCTGTCTGTCACCTAGTTATAACCTCCTTTTTAACAACTTTT
This sequence comes from Calotriton arnoldi, assembly GCA_963921515.1. NCBI lineage: Eukaryota > Metazoa > Chordata > Amphibia > Caudata > Salamandridae > Calotriton > Calotriton arnoldi. The sequence goes on from CAWUFW010000466.1 coordinate 1,540,866, forward strand.
AGAAAGATCACAGCACCTTTTAGCTCACGTATACATACCGCGACCATTAACAGCAATGATCACGCTATGAACTACAAGCACCTGGCCCTCCAATGGAGAACCCAGACCTGAGCATAATTTCCATTGGTATTAATACCTTAATGGCAAATTGTATCTTTGTTTTTGACTCTTGTCGTTTCAGAATCTCTACTCCTTTCATTTATCTGGGGGCACCGAAATTTTCGGGCCACTGTAGATATAAATTTCTTATTCGGTCCTGACGAAGCGCCCTGGATCTCCCCTGAGACCACTGAAGCGCGAAACATGTTGACCATAACATATGCCCACTAGGGACATATAATCACCCAGCTACCAAGGGACATAATACCCCTTAAAGCAGCTCCATACACTTTGTTTTAATAATGACAGAGGGATCACTTTATTAAAAATTAATCACTCTCCCTCCAGCCATTTTTTAATACACTTTCTAGGACTTCACTGCCACTTACACCCACGCACCCATACGGCTTCATCAAAAGATCTCCGAACAAGAGACCCTTCGGGGGACCCGTAGGGCATTGCAGCGCCGGCCCGACGAGGAGCAAAAGCCCAATGATGAAGCATGACATCCTTCGGGGTGTGTGAGGGCATCAAGATGAGGACACCCTGCCTCCCACAAGCAGAGTAGCACACGACAAGAGTACCCCCTACTTCCCTCCTCTCCATCTCCACTCAGGAACGGTGACTCCCTTTGATATAAGTTTAATTTCGGGAGCACGGGTCACCGGACCTTTTAGAATAGCTCCTAGAGTCCCCCTCTTTTGATAAATAGGGTCAGGGGGATACCTCACAACTAAAAATAACAGAAAACCAATTTAGAAGATCAGTTCTGAGTGTCCTTAACAGCACCCCCTCACACCTAGGGATGGGGGGTTTGAGCCTCAAAAGGGCTGACCAAATTGCTCGTTTAAAAATCCTGACTTCCTGAGGTAGGATCTGGAGACCCCGGGATCTGGTTCCTTTTAAAGGTGGATTGTAGGAGTCACTGCTAATCGATAAGCAATGCACCTCGCCATGGATCAAAGCTGTGAAAGGTTCTGCTGTGAGCTGAAGCTTGGGGGACGTTTGAGAAGATCCCAGAAAGCAGAGGGTGAACCCGACCCAAGGGGTCCAAAACCTTTACTGGGAGCATCTTCTATAAGATGCGTGCCGCGAGGCAAGGCCAGGTGGTCTGACAGGTACAAAAGCCACAAATGCCCCCCGAACTTTGAGCCGCTCCTCAATAGAATTACCCCCCCAGCAGCTAAATCACTATATTCGCTTCCGGGTTGGCGCACTGCCACTCAGGAGTGTCACTTCGAGATGGTGTAAAGAGGGGGAACAGAAATGCCCGTTTACCCTAATATGTTGGATGCGGGGTTCATTTTGTGTTGGTCTGCCACAAATATAACGCCCCAGATCCGGGTGGGACCTGCCCCTCTAGGAGGGAAGCAGTGCTCGGGTGCCTGATGGACATGAACATCTGACACCTCGGAACCAATTGTATTTGTAACTGCAACATCTGCACCTGGGGCGGGTCCCTCGGAAGACCCCACTGTAGGAGCCCCCAGCGCTGGGGCATTATTGTGAACTGGTCCACAGCAACCTTCTGGCATTGGCTTGGGCCTGTTGTTTAATTCGAATGTGCTCTCGCTGTGAATAACACCTCGACCCTGGTTCCCTACTATTCTTCTATTCTCGTTGGGAATGACTAGTTCTACGCACGGGGGGCTGCTGCTATGCAATGTTGGCCAAACCATCTTATTGCATCTTAGCACCTTCTCTTATGAAATTGTTTCGTCGACATTGAGATGAATTATTCTTTTATGCTTTTACATTTTGTAAGCTGCTATCTGCATGAATGCGGGAGAGGATGTAGCCTAATGGCTGGAGTGTGGGCTGCCCGACGTCCACGAAGGGGACCCTCCTAAGAGGGCGGCCCCTTTAGTGCCACAAGATGGCACACGGGACAGAACAGCGTCGCGAGACCCCTTCGGGGTCCCGCTCGTCATTTCCGGCCCAGGTGGGGGAAGGGGAGAGGTATAAGTTCCTCCCCCGCCCACCTAGCAGCCTCTTTCTCCTCACCCCTGACGCCGTTTGGACATGCCCCACGGGAGCTGCCAGCATTAGTTGCACGGTGAGTGCATTTGTCCATTCCCCCCCCCTCTATCGCCCGGTCTCCCCAATGGGGTTGCACCCGGGGCAGGGCGGCCCGGTCAGGCGAGCCGCCTTAGGGGGGGGGCTGGTCTGTTCAGCTCCCTGGGGGTTGTTAACGGGGTCTCCTCCGGCCCCTTCCCCGGCCTCGTGTTGGTGGGGGCGGGGGTCGGTGTTGGGGGCGGCAGCTGTCTCTCCAGCACCCCCCCTGCGCGTCCACCAGTCCGCGAGGCACGGCGCGCCGTATCAGCAGGGGCCTGGTTAGGCAGGGTGGATTTCCCGCTCCTCCTGCATTCCGGCGATGCACGGTCCCTCCCGCCAGCGGCACCCGCGGGGGCTGGAGATGACGCCGTAAAGGGCAGCAGGCAGCGTAGCAGGCTCGACTGCGGAGCATCGCCGGTAACTCCTTGCCGCCGGTGCGGCCTTGCGGGCGTCCAAGGCTCCTGTGCCTCTGTGCTGCCCCTGCCATTTACTCGGGTAAGCGCGGATTCAGTTGCACATTTATAGACGCATTAGTCTAGGCATGCGTCACGGGGTGCTAGGCCCGTGTCCCACTTATCGGCAAGGAGGATTACAACGGCTATGGGGGCGGAGCGGCAGGCGGGGGGGCCAACATCTACTGAGGATGGCTGGTCCCCTGCTCCATCCTTGATTCTGGGCAAGCACTTAATCTCCCCACGCCTACCAAATAATGAATGTATCCTTCTGGAGCTCATGGAATGCGCTCCAATACATTCGGGTCGAGTTCGCGCTATATAAATCTGCAATAAATCTGCAATAAACAACAACACAATTTTGGGTTTCTTTGCGGGGATGCACAGGCAGCGCCCTGGTCGCCTGTGTTGCGGGCCTGCCCCTTCATATCTTGTATCAAGAGTTGGGACATGTATGCAGCACCCGGGCGGGAATGTTACACTAATGCATGTCTTGCTTTGTGTCCTAGCCTTTCAGTCGGGGCCCAGCAATTCGCCACCACCCGCTTTACCGGCCCCGCCCAGACAAGGATCATTTAGGTACAGATGGTCTGGGCACGACAGGCGACGCCACCTTGGCATGGCCAGGGTACAGGTTAAAGGAAATGTCCTGTTTGGAATCTAACATTTGTTTACTTGCAGGGGCGGTGTCTCTCGATCTCGGCCTTCCCGCGAAGCGTCTTTGGCATCTTTTAGTGTCAGCAAATAGTTGGGCTCATCATTATTTAAACGGTTTATCTTTCGTAATGAGCTTGGTGTCCGTTTTCGAGGGCCATTTCGCGCTATAGAAACGAACATGCATAATTAAGTCACTGTCGCGTGGCCCCGACCCTTGGGCTCATTTTCAGCCTGCAGCGGTTAATCCATTCTCTTGCGGGGTTTTTCAGGTCAGAGGGCTCTGCAACAAATTAAATGCACATCGACAAACCACATGACCCCAGGCAGTTTGCTTGGCTTCGAATCGAGCTTTGACATTGGTCGTGTCCACCTCATGGTGCTATTGTTGGTGTCACCATGGTCATAGTTCCCGCACGCGCGGGTCAGTGGCCGTCGAGTGCAAGCTGTCACAAGGCCATGGGTGAAAGGAGTTTCTGTGCAACTCATTGCCAGCCAGTGAGTTGAACAAACATCTCCATACACACAACCGTTACTGGCCCTGCTTTAGTGGGGGCAGGGGAGTGAGCTGAGCTGAGTTACAAGGAAGTTGGTCGTGAGCTTGACATGACCGGGTCTAGTGGGTCAGTGGTCTATCACCTCCACCGCAGGGATCAGGTTTGCCCTCAGGGTCACATGGCTCTAATCCCGGTGGGTACACTCAGCCTTTCATCCTGCTGAGGTTGATAAAGTGAGTACCATTGAGTTGGGATCCACAACTCTGCTCTGGGTGGCAGTACATGGCGTTATATGTTTTAGGACACAGCACAAATGCGTGGGGTTATTCATATTAAAATGAGTTGTCGATTGGGGGACAGGTAGGGGTGTGTCCCGGGGTGACCCAACTGGGGGGTCACAAGTGAAGAAGCAATGGGCGTCCGCCTTGTCTGGGCCCGGCAGTATTACCGAACACTTCTTCTTGGCAATACACATCCTCTTTAGTGACGGGTGTGGCTCGTTCAGTGGCCTCGTCACCTTATTGTTGGAATCCTGGTAGTGGGTAATGTCTGGGGGCAGTCATGGGCCAGAGGGCGGGTGAATTGCATTATTCCCTCTCGGGGGAGTGGGAAAGAAGCAGATCTGGATCGTGTTTCTTCCAGAAGTGTTAATACAACAGGCACATTACATGTGTGGCATAGGGGTTGTAGGAGAGTAGGATCTGCTTCACATGGGTACCCCCACTTTTTGCTAATGCTTCACTGTTTTTCGACTTTAGTCTGGCTGGGGCCCTGCTAATCAGAACCCCAGCCTAGCTGCTTCCTCTCTAAAATGGTTTCCATGTGCCTTAGGCACATCTCTGATTGGAATCTGGAGTGCCCTTGTAAGTCCCTAGTATATGGTATACTATGTACCCAGGGCATAGGTACCTCAGAGGCCTACCAGGGACTGCAGCATGTATTGTGCCACCCCTGGAAGGCCAGCCAAAAGGACACCACAGGTCTGCTACTGCAGCCTGGGTAAGGTGGTGCATGCACCCCTTACTGTGATATAGGTTACCTATATCTCTACATACATACACATATATAAACCTATAAGTCACTCCTATGGCAGGCCTTATCAATCCTGAAGGCAGAGTGCATGGTTCCTATGTGAGATGGTGCCCCTGCATGAGCAGGGCCCCTCTGCAGCGTTTGGAGACCCTTCTCTGATGCTGTTTGTAGTGCAGCCTGACCATATACTCTTAAGCGCATTATAACCTCGCGTTAAAATGCTAACTTTGGGATGGCTGCACGGAAACATGTTGTGTTTGGTGTCAAACATCTTGGAATACTACCCCCCCCCGCCAGTTCTGGCGGCAGGGGTAGCATTCCACCCTTCTAGAGGGAGAGACATGTACACACCGGCCTGCCCGGTAACTTCTTTCCAAGCCCTGGCATCACAAAATGGATGCCGCTGCCACAGACACGAGTCTGGCCTCCTGCTGCTGACCGAAACTCCGGCAGGGGAGGCCTGGACAATAGGTTTCCTGTCCCAGGGAGGTGTAACCACCTCCGCAGACAGGATAGTGTGTATTGGGGCTGGGCGGGAGCACTCTCTGGTGCTTTGAAGTCCTGCACTGGGGGCACATTTGGTGTCCCTGTGCATACCCCAGTTCAAACCGGCTCAGGGGCTTCCTGCTCTGGCGCGAAACTGGACAAAGGGAAAGGGGTGTAACCACCCCTCTGCCCTGACCCTCCCATAGGTGGGTCCCCAGAGTATGTCCAACCCCCTATCTTAGTATAAGTATGGGACCCCAGTCCTTAGGACTTTAGATTTACCTGGACGAAACTCTGACACAGAATCCCGGACCTTCGACGCTCTACATTAAGATTAGAGGACTGAAGAATCTCCCTTGGGGTCAAGGAGTGACTCCCCTGCTTGGCAGGCACCAAAGAAGCAATTGTACGGTCTGCATTGCTGAAGCTCCCGCCGGACGCCGAAGTCTTTGCATCACCAGAGGTGGATTTCCAGACTTCCCGAGGCTGCCCTGAGTCCCCAGCAAAGCTGAGGCCCGTAGCTGTCGTGGGTAACGTGGAACCGTGACCCCTGGACACCGAGCACATTTGCAAGTGCATCCTCTTCCTGGGCTCCCACGAAGTTGTGCTTTGGGCTCCGAGTAGCCCCCGCCTCCAGCACCGACTGCACCGAAGATCACTGGCCTCCACTCCACGAGTGTCCCGGGAGCCAGCTCCAAGTGCGTCCACTCGAGGCTCCTTCGCGGTCGCTAGTCCGTTGGCTAGTAGGCCCTCCCGAAGGCCAATCTTCTTCTGCTTGGGCTTCCCTGGTTGCTCCAGGCGTGCCCTGACTTACCCTCGCTGGGTGAGTCACTCAGACCTTGCTGGTCTGCACCACCGTCCTTCTTCTATTTCCACAAGACTTGCCGTTGCCAAAGCTTGTTGGGTCCAATCCGGTCGCCGACACCTCAGCAATCGACAAACGTCGTGGTGTGGTACTGAAAATTCGGGACCTGTGTCATTAACATCATTGTAACATGACGATTTTGGTATCAGCAGACCGGTAATGACAGGTATGCTATATCTGAGTATTTGCGTCATATTCGAGTGACGGGATCACTCTAATAACGATTCCCTTGTGAACCCTCGGGTTCCATTTTGTGTACGGCAGCCATTTTGTGGTTGCCCTCACATAAGGCAATGTCTCAAGCCAAAACGCGCCTTAGGGGACACGTACACTTCCAGTGACCTGGGCAAGCTGACTCCACTGTCCAGAGCCAGAACCTGTTCGGCCAGTTTTAGTTCCCAGTGGCCGATCGAGATTAGGGGCCCAGGTGCAGCATGCCATAAACCCTTCATTGCACACATCTATATCTAAATCTTATTCACACCTGTCACTGCTCTTTCTTTATGACCTGCTTTACGAGGAGGAGGTGCCCGGTTTTATTAGGAGTCCAGATTATATCTGTTGCAGGTGTTGGGCCTCACTGGGTATTTGGTTGTGGGCTGGACAAACTGAAAATGGGCTTGTCATCATGAATCTGTCTTTTCTTTTGTTGTAAGAAATATGTGAATGACCCACTGTAAAAATAAGGAATGTTTGCCTAAAGCATAATATTCTGTATAAAAGAGATAGCTGGTTTCCATGAGAAGGCAGTCTCCTGAGAACATACACATTGTTGTACTTCTAGGATACCTGTTGCTGGCTGCAGCCAATAAATTGATCTTTGAAGCCACCAAGAAGACTCTGTGTTTCTGTAGTCTGAGACAGGAAGAACTCGAGGTCATTGGGTGTGTTCCTGGCACCGCTGGGTCCAATAAAACCCAGTATTTCAATTGGCGCCCAACGTGGGGCGATTTCAGCGGTACCGGTCCAAGCCAGAGGTCGTGAGGAGCTTCGTGTAAAATTCTGGAGGAAGGCCAACCACTTCATCGACCCCTGTATGTCGTTCGTGGTCCGAAAGTCTTTGCTGCGAGGTTCCCCGCGTCCCGACGGCTACGAAGGACTGCTGCCCTGACTATCGCCCTGTCTTGGACCCTTTTATGATTTGTAGAGCGAGACAATAGACGAGTCTTCTGGTGACGTCATCGATACCTCAGTTAAGTATAAATGGAGCGTCTCCCAGTCCTTAGTCTTGGTTCTTAGTTTTGGGTATCCCATGGGATCTTTGATTTGTTAGGATCTTTTGATTTGGAACTTGCAAGTACCAAAGCCGAAGGACTCGTGTATTCACGAGACTGTCGTATTCGATAATCCTTTGAAGTTTGAAGCTAGACTAGTGAGCGAAGATGCCTGGTCTTAGCAGACTTGGAAATTTGTTTTGTCTTGGTTGTAATAGGGATTCCCGATTGGAGGACTCGTGTCCGGTTCCTCCAATTGGAACTCCAACCTATGAGCTCTACGTGAAGCATGGAGTGGGCCCTATCACGTATAATAACGTATGGGTTAGGTACACAAGGAAAGATGGTGTCCTAAAGTGGCCCCAATATGGTAGTTTTGACACCGAAATTCTGGATAATTTAGAGGTTAGACTTTTTAAGAAGAAAGCCCGGCCGGCGATGTTTGACTCTTTCCGCCTATGGCGAAAAGAAGCCAAACAGAAAGAAATTAAATTAGTAAAGAAGAATAAAAGAGAAAAGGGTATTTCAATAATGCAAGCTGCTATGCAGTATAAGGATGATGAAGAGGAACAAGCGAGTGAACAGCTGCACAGGCAACGTAAATTGGCAATTGATAAATGTTATCCAGTTTTGCCACCTCTTCAGCAAGATACAGTGAAGGAACTTGAGAAGGATCCTTTAATGTCTCATTTGTTGAATTCACCACCTCCTTATGCGCAGAGTGCTACAGCACCTCCGCAACCTTTAGTTGTACAACCCCCAGTTGTTGTACCTCCGGTTCTTCCACAACCACCAGCTGTTTTTCAGTTGGCTCCTACTACTATGGCGCAGCCCCCTCAAGGGCTGCCACCTTTACTACCTGTTCCATCTTTACTTCCTATGACTTTGCCCCCTGCATCTATTTCCCTCCACACTATCCCTTCTGACACTGCCTCTGCATTTGCTTTGTCTCCTCCTGTTTTTCCTCCTGTTCATTTGTCAACTTCTCCTTCTGTCCGACAGAGAATGACAAACACTGTTACTAGTATTTTGTCTCCTTTCTTTGGGTCACCGACTACGACCCCCGTTTTAGAGCGTAAACAATTGCGTAGCCAATTGCCCGATTCTAGAGAGAAGGGAGTATTGGATCATTTGGCGCATAAATGGGTCACTGACCCTACAAGATATGAGTTAGAGTCTGTTATGGATGTCTTCCACCAATGGCAAGCACCGAAACAGAGATATGTTTTTGACAAAATGTGCGAAGTTCTTCTTGAAAGATTAAAAGATTGTGATATGGAGGCCAATCCGCCTGAGTTGTGTCGTGTACGGTTTGAGTTTTCCAAAGGCACGATTGTGGGTTCCGATATTGAGAAAGCAGTTGCGACATTATTATCATTTAGGAGTGAGGGTATTTCTCGACTGTTGTTTGAGCCAGAACCCTCTGTTAAAAGGAAGGTCAGACAGTATCCCATGAGAGAAGTTCCCCCAGTTTGGAAAGAAGGAGACCTAAATGCTGTTCCACCTATTCAGCCTCATTTTCAACGTGTGTGGGTACATGTTCCATGGAAGCGAACTGAAGTCCTGGCTCTTAAGCAGACTCTACCCGACCCCCGTAAAAACCCTGCAGGTTATTATAAGGAATTATCACAGACTGCAGACTCCTGTGTTATGAATTTAGCTGATATAGACATGTTGTTTGGAAATGTGGTCCCACAGCCTTTATGGAGAGTGATCCGTCACACGGATCATGCGCCGGAGTTAGGGGACACATGGATTAATATCAATGCGGCAAATGACAGACAAGTAGGCGGTGCTAAACCAGAGCCTTTAGTAGCAGACCTCCCTGGTAGGATCGTTACTTACATGAAGACTTTGATGCCTGCAATGCGTGTAAATTGGGATAAATTGTCTGCATGCAAGCAGAAGAAGGAGGAAAGTGTATCTGACTTCTTCACTAGGTTTGAAGAGACATTTATCGACCACAGTGGTCAGGATATGAGTACAGAAGGTGGTCAAAGGTTGTTTGTTGACAAGTTTGTGCATAATTTGCTTCCCGAATTGTGTAAAAAATTGAAAGATTCAGAGAGTTCTTGGGCCGTTTCCTCTTCAGCACAGATATTGGCTACTGCACAATACTACGAAAATAGAGATAAAGATGAGAAAGATAGAGCAGACAAGAAAACTAAAGAGTTAAAAACAAAGGTTCTTTTACAACAAGCGTATCCGCCTCGTAGTAATCAGCGTGACTATCAGCAACCTCAACAGTATCAGAGGAATTCGCAAAGGTTTGAGTATCCTCAACAACGTGCTCTGATAGGCCCTAACCAATGTTCATATTGTAAGGAAGAAGGTCATTTTAAATATAATTGCCCTATTTTGTTGCAGCGTATGAATGGTATTTCTGTCGCAAGAGGTCGAGGTGTTCCACAAGCACCTAGAGCTAGAGGACGCGGAAATTTCACCCAGAACGCGCGCCCATTTCCTCCTCAAAATTCAATTAATAGTTTTGATCAGCAGAATAACGCGTCTGGTAGGACGACTCAGTACTATGCTGATGACTACTATGCAGAAGGTGAGAGTATGGAAGGTGATGATTGCTAGGACAGCCATAGACAAAGAGAGGGAGTTGTTTCAGTTCCAGTAGATCAGAGTGGACCTTATATTGAGGTGATTACATCAGGTGTGTCAGAGCCTTTTCTGTTGGATACTGGTGCTACAAAGAGTTCTATTATGCACTCTAAATTCCCTGGCGCACCTTTGTCTGGCGAAACTAATGTTTCAGTAGGTTTTTCTGGCGCCCCGGTTAGGAACCCGATTTCTAGCCCTATGTCTCTTTCTGTTGGACCTTGTGAAATCGAAGCACCACTTATTCTAACGACAGGTTGTGGTGAGAACTTGTTAGGATTGGATCTGCTGAAAAGATTGTATGCGACATTGTATTGTTCTCCTTCGGGAGTACAACTCACATTGGGTAAGACAGTGGTTTCACCAATATATTTGTCAAAGGACAAACTTCCAACAGAATTGTCGTTTCTCCCTGATATTCTTTGGGCTACTGGTCCCAATGATGTAGGTCTTTTGGAAATACCGCCATATGTTGTAACGTTGAAAGCCAATGTTAAAATGCCGCGCATTCCCCAATACAAGATCTCTAATGAAGGTGAAAAAGCGTTGCTAGCGATCATTTATGATTTGATTGAGAAAAATGTAATTGAAGAGACAAGAGGTAATGTTTGCAATAGTCCTGTTTTACCTGTCTTGAAGCGTACTGACTCTTCTCAGCCACCTGTTTACAGGTTTGTGATTGATCTTAGAGAGGTAAACAAGATAGTTGTGCCACAGTTTCCAGTCGTTCCCGATATCACTGCTTTACTGACAATGATTCCAGCCTCAGCCACTTGGTTCTCGGTGATTGACTTGAAGAATGCTTTCTTCAGCATCCCTATTGCCGTAGAGAGCAGGGATATTTTTGGATTCTGTTTAGGAGGCCGAAGCTTCCGATTTCAGAGAGCTCCTCAAGGTTTTTGTGAAAGTCCTTCTATCTATAGTCAGGCTCTGAAGTCTCAGCTTGACACTCTTGTGTTACCTGATGGCGCTACCCTTCTACAGTACATCGATGATTTGTTAGTTGCTGCAGATACTAAGGAGATTTGTAAAGAAGCCACTTTGTCATTGTTGCGTCATTTGTCTGATTTACACCACAAAGTGTCTCTTTCCAAGTTACAGTATTGTCGACAAGAAGTGACCTATTTAGGTCACCTCTTATCGAAAGAGGGAAGAAGATTGACCCCAGAAAGAATTCAGGCAATTGCAAAATTAAGTGTGCCAATGACACAGAGAGAAGTGCGTGCTTTCTTAGGTATTACATCCTATTGCAGACAATGGATACCGAATTTTTCATTGATGGCTAAACCTTTGGTAGCATTGACCTATAAAGACACGCCGAATCCCCTTCCTTGGTCCGAAGATTGTCAGAAAAGTTTTTCCGAATTGCGTGATGCATTGTGTTCGGCTCCTGTGTTGGGTACCCCCGACTACAGCAAGCCCTTTACGCTGTATGTCCATGAGAGAGAAGGATGTGCATTATCAGTGTTAACACAGTCTTTTGGGGACAAGCAACGTCCATGTGCATATTTCTCGTCGATTTTGGACCCGGTAACTAGAGCGTTGCCGAGTTGTTTGAGAGCCACAGCGGCAGCAGCTGTTTCTATTCGACAGTCTGCTGGTTTGGTGATGAATAATACGCTGGTCGTGATGGTCCCACATGCAGTGGATATTTTGTTAAACAGGACCAAGACACAGCACTTAACTAGTGCTCGATTGTCAGGTTACGAGTTGACACTTTTAGCGAGCCATGTGCACATAAGAAAATGCAACACGCTGAACCCAGCTACATTGTTGCCAATTATAACAAAGACAGATGTTCCGGAACAGCATGATTGCTTTCTTAGGACAGAAGAAGAAACGAAAGGGAGAGTAGATCTTAGGGACACTCCTCTTGTAAAGTGTGATGGTACCTTATGGGTGGATGGGTCATGCTTCAAGCTTCCGAATGGTGATACGACTGCGGCATATGCTGTCACGACTTTACATACGATTGTTGAAACTGCACGTATCCCACATAATTCAGCTCAAGCAGCAGAGTTGACTGCACTTATGAGAGCGTGTGTATTATCAAAAGGAATGAAAGTGACCATATATACCGATAGCCAGTATGCGTTTGGTGTGGCCCATAGTTTTGGACGCTTGTGGAAGGAACGTGGGTTCCTCACGTCTCACGGTACGAAAATACAGCATGGTCAATTGGTGAATGAGCTCCTGGAGTCACTTACTTTGCCATTGCAAGTCGCGATTGTGAAATGCAGTGCACATAAGAAGATCACTGACGACGTTGGTCGCGGTAATATGTTTGCTGATGAAGTTGCGAAAGAAACAGCAAGAGATGTGATGAGTCGAATGTATGTTGCGGGCCCTGCAAGATGGATTGGTGACGTTGGAATGTGTGAAGATACGATAGAGAGTGTGAAGTCCATCCAAGCTGAAGCTACGGAGAAGGAATTAAGTACGTGGAGAGAGAGTACGGGTAAATTGGATGCAAATGGTTGTTGGGTTGAATTGTCGGAGCATCAGCGATGGTTGTTACCCGATACATATGTGCTTGCAGTGGTTACAATGGCACATGGGATGGCCCACATCAGTGTGAAAGGAATCTGTAAGTTATTGGCTCCAGCGTGGCAAAATGCTGGAATTCCCAAATGTGCAGAGAATGTGGTCAAAAATTGTATGGTTTGTTTGAAATACAATCCTGGTAAGGGAACCCCAACTCCAGCTGGTCATTTTGCGCCTCCAACGTATCCGTTCGAGGTTTTGCAGCTAGATTTCATCCACATGGAGAGGTGCAACAATTTGAAATACGTACTCATTGTTGTTTGTGCCTTTTCAAGATGGGTAGAGGCATATCCTCTGAAAGATAATACTGCCTTGTCCACAGCGAAAGCCCTTCTCAAAGAGTTCTTCCCTAGGTTTGGTTTGCCGAGAATGGTGTGGAGTGATAATGGGGGTGAATTTGTGGGTCAAGTGATGAAACGAGTGTGTGAAGGTTTAGGAATCCGGCAGAAATTTCACGCTGCAAATCATCCCCAATCAGCTGGATTAGTTGAGTGCTATAATGGCACTCTTAAACTAAAACTGGCCAAGATACAAGCAAGCTCTGGCCTTAAATGGCCTGATGCGTTGCCATTAGCACTGTTGTCAACTAGGATGACCGTACATTCCCGAGTAGGACTTAGTCCTCATGAGATAGTGTTTGGTCGCCCGGCTAACATATGGGGAGTGCCGAGGCCAACGAAATTCAGCGAGATTGAACACCCTGTACTGCTTGATTACTTGCATGATTTGACGGCTAAATTGCGTGTTTTACACCAACAGGTTCATAATACACTGCCTCAGGCTTCTAAAGATCCAGGGCATGCAATCAATCCCGGATCGTGGGTGTTAATCAAGAACTTTCAGCGGACAAAGAACGATCAGCCCCGCTGGATTGGCCCCTATTTGGTGATTTTGTCCACAAGATCTGCAGTGCGAGTACAAGGGAAGAAAAACTGGATCCACGGCGTACACTGTAAGAGGGTCCCTTTGCCTCTACCATATGACCGGTGGGTCCAGGAGGGAATTGCTGACTCGGAAACTGAAACAGTGCCTCGTTTTCTGCCTTTTAGTGACGCACGCGTCACAGGGACAAATTCTGAGCGAGAAAGTGACGATCTTCTCCAAAGAGCAATACCATCACCACTTCGATTGGACACTACTGAGCCTGAACTTTTGTTTTGCGACCAGACATTGCCTGGAAAAAGCCGTTATAACTTGCGACCGAGAGTCATGGACAAATAAAATGAAATTTTGGTCCTCCCATCCGAAAACCTGTTTTTGAACCACCATCCGGGTTCAGCTGTAGGGTCGTGGTGAAAAGACTTGAGTGTGTAGCCTGCGGACACAAGGTCTACGGGTCTGGTTTGTTCTAGGGCGTTCCCTGGGACATTCAGAAACACTCTCGTGAAGAAAACCAACCGCCGCGAACAGCACGTTAGAGGATGGAGCCTTTTCAGATGGAGAGACCTGTTGAAAGAATAAGTTTCAAGAGGAAAATATGTGCAACCATGAGCAGAAAATGTTTTCTAATTATGTGTCTTTGTATTTTACTTAGTCTAATGATGTCTTTAGTGGGGTATATCATATTCTCTTTTCAAGTGACATCTGCACCCACTGTACAGCCCATGCCTTCCTCTACTATCTCCTCACATTCTTTTCACCCTCTACCTGAACACGAGTCCGTTAGAAGATTAGAGTTTATGAACAACTCCTTTGTTCAGCTCTTACACCAACACCAGCTAGTAGTGAACAGAACCAACTGTTGGGTGTGTGGCCTTATGCCTCATACTACTGAGAAAGGTATTCCCTACCTAGTGCTGCCATTCAGCTACAATGGTTCTGTGTGGGCATACCGAACGATGTTCATCTATGCTCGCGAAATCCACCCCCTACGTTCCGTCAAAGACAACCCAAAGAATAGTGCTCTAGTTAAGGGGATAGTCGACATGATAAGGGGAACTAGTTCCTACGAAACTATCCCGGAAGATGAGACACTAGCGTATATTGGATGGAACGTGACTGGATATGGAGCGAGTCTGAGCGAGAACCAGCAAGCAAAAAGATCCGCTCCAATTTGGATTGTACCCCATCAGGGTCATCTATGTCTGCAAGGTAATGGCAAGAATCCAAGAGCTCAGTTAGGGAAGAGTATCTGCACTGAAACGTATATTTTTGCGTCTCAGACTTCCCCTTTGTTCTTAGCAGCTAGGGGTACCTACTTTATCTGCCATGATAGGGCCTACACGTGGTTGCCCCCTGACTTCTCGGGCACATGCTTCGTTTCATTCCTGTTGCCTCCCACCTACACAGCTGCAGCAGATTACCATAAGATAAGAAGAATTAGGGGTGTCTTCAGCAAGGAAGACACTGCAGGACAAGAAGCGGGAGACTTCTTTAGGGGTTTTCTGCCGTTCTGGGGACCTATGGCTAACAACAGGAATGTGAGGCAATTGACGCGAGTGGTTGAATCCACCATAGTCGAAACTGTCGGTGCCCTTAATAATTTGACTGCTGAGCTCCAGTCGGACCGCCTTATGACCCTGCAGAACAGGGTCGCGTTAGACATCATACTTGCAGACCGTGGTGGGGTATGTAGAGTGATCCAATCCAGTTGTTGCATTTTCATTCCAGATAACGCTCCAACAGTGTACCAGGCCATCTCCAAACTACATAGGATCTCTGAATCCATCCATGTAGATGAAGGAGACTGGTCGTTGATGGGATGGTTCTGGGAACTGTTATCCACCTGGGGATGGAAAGTTCTGATGGTCATTGGGATACTTCTAGCCATCCTTTTCCTGTTTTGTCTGTGCATACAGTGTGTTCCTGCCATATGCGGCCTATGTGTTACCTGTATCAAGGTACGAGCTAAGTAATAGGATGATGCTACAGCAACATCTCAATGAATTCATGAACATAGACCTAGACTCAGATTAGCATGAGTGTAAGTAAATTGCCTATGTAAGGGCAAAAGGAGGGTCTGTGGTACTGAAAATTCTGGACCTGTGTCATTAACATCATTGTAACATGACGATTTTGGTATCAGCAGACCGGTAATGACAGGTATGCTATATCTGAGTATTTGCGTCATATTCGAGTGACGGGATCACTCTAATATTAACGATTCCCTTGTGAACCCTCGGGTTCCATTTTGTGTACGGCAGCCATTTTGTGGTTGCCCTCACATAAGGCAATGTCTCAAGCCAAAACGCGCCTTAGGGGACACGTACACTTCCAGTGACCTGGGCAAGCTGACTCCACTGTCCAGAGCCAGAACCTGTTCGGCCAGTTTTAGTTCCCAGTGGCCGATCGAGATTAGGGGCCCAGGTGCAGCATGCCATAAACCCTTCATTGCACACATCTATATCTAAATCTTATTCACACCTGTCACTGCTCTTTCTTTATGACCTGCTTTACGAGGAGGAGGTGCCCGGTTTTATTAGGGGTCCAGATTATATCTGTTGCAGGTGTTGGGCCTCACTGGGTATTTGGTTGTGGGCTGGACAAACTGAAAATGGGCTTGTCATCATGAATCTGTCTTTTCTTTTGTTGTAAGAAATATGTGAATGACCCACTGTAAAAATAAGGAATGTTTGCCTAAAGCATAATATTCTGTATAAAAGAGATAGCTGGTTTCCATGAGAAGGCAGTCTCCTGAGAACATACACATTGTTGTACTTCTAGGATACCTGTTGCTGGCTGCAGCCAATAAATTGATCTTTGAAGCCACCAAGAAGACTCTGTGTTTCTGTAGTCTGAGACAGGAAGAACTCGAGGTCATTGGGTGTGTTCCCTGGCACCGCTGGGTCCAATAAAACCCAGTACTTCAGTGGGACAGCTCGAATCCAGCTCCTGGTCGTCGTCGACGCCTCCTGGACCTCGTGGCTGAAGAGTCAAGACGACCATCAACCTACCTGAAGCACCCGACATCGGTGGGCATCCGCTCATCGCCTTCCTGGTCACTGGCTAGTGACCCAGACTCTGTCCCCTCTGCTTTCAGGTTCTTCAGATCTCCGATCCACCTTTGGATCCACCCGAACACTTTCGACTTGGCCGCCAGCAGCACTTTGCATCAGATCGCCATTGAAAACGACGACGAAACCCGACCCCGAAAGACACCTATGCACCCGGCTTCCCTGGGTGAGGTAACTCGAGTACTCCGGTGCTCCCGTGGGTATAGACTCTAGAATGACCCAGTTCTAAAGGGGTTTGCTCCAAGTCCTCCTCTAAGTGTCCCTTTTCTTTAAAATTCCCACCGCGACTTTCCCCATAGAAGTCAACGGCGATTCGCGGCTGTGTTAGCACACTGCACGCGTCCCCCGTGGGTCCCCTGTGTCACTACCTTGGGTGGTTCCTTGGGGTCCAAGCACTTCTACAGGCTCTAGGCCTTGTGTCTAGCTCAGTCGTGGTTCTTATACCACTTTATAGGTATATGGTTTGGTACGCCCCTAGGGCTCAAACGTGTATTTGTGCTATTACTGTTGATAACTAACTTATAACTTATGTACTTCGAACTCTAGCCTCATAAAGAGACTAGAGGGGTGTATTTAGCAATAAATACATATATTTTGAATATATACCTGGTGTGGTCCTCTTTCATTTGGTCACTCAAGAGATTATAGGCTGGTAAAACAAGCTACTTTGCATTCCTTCAAGACTTAGCCTGAAGGCTGCTCTCCATAGCTACCACTAGGATAGCTTTCAATAAAGGTTGTCTTTAACCTATCTCCAATAAGGGGTTGTTTGGACTGGTGAAAGGTGCCCACTATAATTAGTGGACAGCATATACCAGGCCAACTTCTCACATTGGTGTGCAGCGTGTGGGATTCCAGCTTGCTATTGTTTTACCAGATAATCTCAATTGAATTGATCAACTGAAAACCACTAAGGGTACCTAAGGTACATATAAATCAAGCTTAGTATACAGTAAGTTCTACTGAACTTAGAGTTGTGTGTTAAGGGATAGCACACCCTTTCTACAACTCAAGAGAGTTTAGTAGGCCACACTAGAGTAGGTAGTGCATACACCACACCTCACTAGTAATGTCTTCAAAGCCAGGACCCAGTGAGTCCTTGCCAGAAGCCAGCGGGCTTCTTCCCTCCAAGTATGATAAACTCCCATTCTTGGAATTGAGAGCATTATGCAATACTAGGAAGTTGAAGGCAGGCAAAAGTGCCAGCACCCAACACCTGAAGGAGGTGTTACTGGCTGATGATCTCAGCAGACCCCTAGGGTCTGAAGAGGTAGGCAGAGAGGATGGGGCAGAAAATGAGGAAGGGGGCAGGGGTGAAGAACCCCAGGCCCCCCCTCTGAAACTGGCCAGGAAGGTGAAAATGACCTTGACCTGGAGAACCCAATTCCTCCTGTGGAGGAGGAGGATCAGAATGACCTCCCCTTTGTCCCCCAGGAAGAATTGTGAGTGTGCCCAGAAGGTCTAGATCTCCTTCTCAGGAGTCTAACCAGTCTGACACCTCAATAGGGACCTCTGTCTCTTCTCATAGGAGAGAATCCTCTCATGACAGGAGAAAGAGACTGATTCAGTATGAGCAAGCCCAGCTTGAGCTCAGAAAACAGCAGTTGGCTATAGACAGGGAGTCCCTAGATCTCTACAAAGAGAGAAAAAAGATGGGACTAGAGTCCCATGGTGGCAGCAATTTCCCCAGAGATAGGGAAAGGTCTTATGACCATAGAAACCTGAGCAAGATTGTCCCTCCCTACCAGAGTGGGGATGAATCCACAAATGGATAACTGCACTGGAGAGGGCCTGTAAAGGACAGAGGGTCCCCCAGGATCAGTGGGCAGCAATCTTGTGGCTCTCCTTTGCAGACAAAGGTAGACACAAGCTCCTCACTGTAAGAGAAGAGGATGCTGACAATTACAAAGTCTTGAAGAGTGCTCTGATTGAGGGGTTTGGCCTAACCACTGAACAATACAGGTTAAAGTTCAGAGATACCCAAAAAGCACAGACTCAAGACTGGGTGGACTTTGTTGATTGTTCTGCTAAGGCTCTGGAAGGTTGGTTAGTGGGCAGTAAGGTATGTGACTTCAAAGGATTGTACAATCTTATCATGAGGGAGCAGATTCTTAATAACTGTCAAAATCAACTGTTGCATCAGTACCTGGTGGACTCTGATCTGACCTCTCCCCAAGAATTGGGAAAGAAGGCAGACAAATGGGTCAGAACCAGGGTGAGGCAGAAGGTACAGAACCAAGGTGGTGACCCAAAGAAGCAAGATTCTAAGAACTCTGATAAGGGTGGGGAGAAGGGTAAAGACCAGAAGTCTTCACAAGGCCCCCAAAAATCTTCTTCAGGTGGGGATTCACAGTCTAACAAAGGGAAAGGTCAAAAGAAACCATGGTGCAAGGTCTGTAAGCAAAAGACCCACTGGACCAGTGATTGCACCAAGTCCAAAGACTCTACTCCAGCCCCCACCAATGCCCCTAAGGCACCTGCTCCCCCTAGTGCAGTTACAGTTGGTGGTGGGACTACACAAGCCAAGGGTTTAGTAGGGTTGACCCTGGGTAAGGAGATGAGCTCTGACCTAGTCAGAGAACTCACTCAGGCTGTCCTAGTCTGTGATGGAGGCATGGATGTGACCTCCTCTGTGAGTCCCAGTAATCTGGGCAAGTACAGGCAACAGCCCTTAATCAATGGAAAAGAGGCTTTGGCATTTAGGGACACAGGGGCAAGTGTCACCATGGTGACACAAGACCTTGTGAATCCTGGGCAGATTATACTTGGTGAAATGTACCAAGTGACCAATGCTAGCAATGTCAGAACAGACCATACTCTGGCAGTTGTTAACTTCTCATGGGGAGGGGTAACTGGCCTTAAGAAGGTTGTGGTAAGTGCAGACCTACCAGTCGAATGCTTGCTTGGCAATGATTTAGAAACTTCAGCTTGGGCAGAAGTGGAGCTCAGGACCCATGCAGAAATGCTGGGCATCCCTGCAGATGTGTTTGCTGTGACCAGGTCACAAGCCAAAATGTCTAACACTGAACAGGCCTTGGATTCTGGAATAATGGACCAAGTGCCCTCCAAGAAGAGGAGTAGTAGGGTAAAGGCAGTGCCTTCCCCCTTGGCTCAGAAGGAAGATCAGTCTCTTGAGGGGATGATCTCAGTCCTGAGGAAGGAACTGTCCCAGAGGAGCTTGAACCTGACCAGGTTGAGTTCTTGGGGACAGGGCAGATCTGAGCCAGGAGCAGCAGAGCTGCCCCTCTCTTGAACCCCTCAGACAGCAAGCTGCTGCTGAGGCTGCTGGGAAAGCTAGTGGTCCCCATACAGTGTATTGGGATGATGGACTCTTGTACTCAGAGTGTAGAGACCCCAAGCCTGGTGCCACCAGGAGGTTGGTTATACCTCTGAAGTTCAGGGGCTTCCTATTGACCCTAGCCCATGACATTCCCTTAGCAGGTCACCTGGGCCAGAACAAGACTTGGGACAGAATTGTCCCTCACTTTCACTGGCCCCACATGTCTGAAGACACCAAGGAGTTTTGTCGCTCCTGTGTAACCTGCCAAGCCAGTGGCAAGGCAGGTGGCACTACAAAGGCCCCCCTGATACCACTACCTGTGGTGGGGGTTCCCTTTGAAAGGGTGGGGATTGACATTGTTGGTCCCATGGATCCCCAAACAGCATCTGGGCACAAGTTTATCCTGGTGGTATTGGATTATGCCACCAGGTACCCAGAGGCTATTCCCCTTAGGACCACTACAGCACCTGTGGTGGCAAGGGCCCTCCTGGGAATTTTCTCAAGAGTGGGCTTCCCTAAGGAGGTTGTATCAGACAGGGGTGCTAACTTTATGTCTGGGTACTTGAAAGCAATGTGGAAGGAGTGTGGAGTGACTTACAAGTTCACCACACCCTATCACCCACAATGCAATGGTTTAGTTGAGAGATTCAACAAAACCTTGAAGGGCATGATTAAAGGGCTCCCAGAAAAGCTTAGGCGAAGATGGGACATACTCTTGCCCTGCCTTTTATTTGCATACAGGGAGGTGCCTCAAAAGGGGTTGGCTACAGCCCCTTTGAACTTTTGTTTGGTCACCCTGTCAGGGGTCCATTGTGCTTGGTGAAGGAAGGATGGGAGTTACCTCTCAAGCCCCCAAAGCAAGACATAGTGGACTATGTACTTGGTCTCCGCTCCAGGATGGCTGAGTACATGAAAAAGGCAACTAAAAACATTGAGGCTAGCCAGGAACTTCAAAAAGCCTGGCATGACCAAAAGGCTGTACTGACTGTTTACCAGCCAGGACAGAAGGTGTGGGTGTTGGAGCCAGTGGCCCCAGCAGCTCTCCAAGACAAATGGAGTGGACCCCATACCATTGTTGAACAGAAGGGTGAGGTTACCTACTTAGTAGACCTAGGAACACCCAGGAGTCCCCACAGGGTTCTCCATGTCAACAGGTTAAAACCATATGTGGACAGGGCAGACATGTGCTTGCTCATGGCTACTGATGAGGGACAGGAGGAAGAGTGACCCACTCCCTGACCTGCTCTCACAGAACCCTGATGATGGGTCAGTGGATGGTGTAGCCTTGGCAGGCAGCCTCACTGCCCAGCAGCAAACTGATTGCAGACAGGTGCTCAATCAGTTCAGACACAGATTCTCACTGACACCCAGTCAGACCACCTGGTGCACTCATGAAGTGGACACTGGGGACAGTGCCTATTAAAAATAAGATTTATAGGCAACCTGACCATGTCAGGGACTGTATCAGGACAGAAGTCCAGAAAATGTTGGATTTGGGAGTTATTGAACCCTCAGATAGCCCTTGGGCTAGTCCAGTGGTCCTTGTGCCAAAACCTCACACCAATGGTGGGAAAGAGAGATGAGGTTTTGTGTGGACTACAGGGGTCTCAATGCAGTCACTAGGACTGATGCCCATCCAATACCAAGGGCAGATGAGCTAATAGACACTTTGGC
This sequence comes from Calotriton arnoldi, assembly GCA_963921515.1. Taxonomy (NCBI): domain Eukaryota; kingdom Metazoa; phylum Chordata; class Amphibia; order Caudata; family Salamandridae; genus Calotriton; species Calotriton arnoldi. The sequence goes on from CAWUFW010000466.1 coordinate 1,562,278, forward strand.
CTCAGCCAAGTATCTAAGCACATTTGACCTGACAGCTGGCTACTGGCAGATCAGACTAGCTGATGATGCAAAGCCAAAAACAGCATTCTCAACCCCTAGTGGGCATTATCAATTTGTGGTGATGCCCTTTGGTCTGAAGAATGCACCTGCCACTTTTCAGAGGTTGGTGAATACAGTCCTTACAGGTGTGGAAGCCTATAGTGCAGCATATCTAGATGATATTGCTGTCTTTAGCTCCACCTGGGAGGATCACCTGGTCCACCTCAAATGTTTTACAGGCCCTGCAGAAAGCAGGCCTGACTATCAAGGCCACCAAGTGCCAGATAGGGCAGAGTCAGGTTGTGTACCTGGGCCACCTTGTGGGTGGAGGCCAGGTTCAACCCTTGCAGAGCAAGATCCAGACCATCATGGACTGGACTGCTCCAACTACCCAGACTCAGGTGAGAGCCTTTTTAGGCCTGACTGGGTACTATAGGAGATTTGTCAAGGGGTATGGATCAATAGTGACACCCTTGAATGACTTAACTTCCAAGAAAATGCCCAAAAGGTTCAGTGGACAGTTAGCTGTCAAAAGGCATTTGATGACCTAAAGCAGGCCATGTGCACTGCTCCCATTCTACAGAGTCCTGATTACTCCAAGAAGTTCATTGTCCAAACAGATGCATCTGAATTGGGGGTAGGGGCTGTACTGTCACAATTGAATGATGAAGGTCAGGATCAGCCAGTAGCTTTTATTAGCAGAAGGCTGACCCCTAGAGAAACGTTGGTCAGCCATTGAGAGGGAGGCCTTTGCTGTGGTCTGGGCTCTGAAGAAGTTGAGGCCATACTTGTTTGGTACTCACTTCCTTGTTCAAACAGACCATAAGCCCCTCTTATGGCTAAAACAAATGAAAGGTGAAAACCCCAAACTGCTTAGGTGGTCCATTTCCCTACAGGGGATGGACTTCACAGTGGAACATAGACCTGGGAGTAACCATGCCAATGCAGATGGACTCTCTAGGTACTTCCACTTAGAACATGAAGACTTAACTGGGCAAGGTTAGTTTAATGTCCCTACGTTTGGGGGGGGTTGTGTAGGAGAGTAGGATCTTCTTCACATGGGTACCCCCACTTTTTGCTGATGCTTCACTGTTTTTCGACTTTAGTCTGGCTGGGGCCCTGCTAATCAGAACCCCAGCCTAGCTGCTTCCTCTCTAAAATGGTTTCCATGTGCCTTAGGCACATCTCTGATTGGAATCTGGAGTGCCCTTGTAAGTCCCTAGTATATGGTATACTATGTACCCAGGGCATAGGTACCTCAGAGGCCTACCAGGGGCTGCAGCATGTATTGTGCCACCCCTGGAAGGCCAGCCAAAAGGACACCACAGGTCTACTACTTCAGCCTGGGTAAGGTGGTGCATGCACCCCTTACTGTGATATAGGTTACCTATATCACTACATACATACACACATATAAACCTATAAGTCACTCCTATGGCAGGCCTTATCAATCCTGAAGGCAGAGTGCGTGGTTCCTATGTGAGAGGGTGCCACTGCATGAGCAGGGCCCCTCTGCAGCGTTCGGAGACCCTTCTCTGATGCTGTTTGTAGTGCAGCCTGACCATATACTCTTAAGCGCATTATAACCTCGCGTTAAAATGCTAGCTTTGGGATGGCTGCACGGAAACATGTCGTGTTTGGTGTCAAACCTCTTGGAATACTACACCCCCGCCAGTTCTAGAGGGAGAGACATGTACACACCGGCCTGCCCGGTAACTTCTTTCCAAGCCCTGGCATCACAAAATGGATGCCGCTGCCACAGACACGAGTCTGGCCTCCTGCTGCTGACCGAAACTCCGGCAGGGGAGGCCTGGACAATAGGTTTCCTGTCCCAGGGAGGTGTAACCACCTCCCCAGACAGGATAGTGTGTATTGGGGCTGGGCGGGAGCACTCTCTGGTGCTTTGAAGTCCTGCACTGGGGGCACATTTGGTGTCCCTGTGCATACCCCAGTTCAAACCGGCTCAGGGGCTTCCAGCCCCTGCTCTGGTGCGAAACTGGACAAAGGGAAAGGGGTGTAACCACCCCTCTGCCCTGACCCTCCCATAGGTGGGTCCCCAGAGTATGTCCAACCCCTATCTTAGTATAAGTATGGGACCCCAGTCCTTAGGACTTTAGATTTACCTGGACGAAACTCTGACACAGAATCCTGGACCTTCGACGCTCTACATTAAGATTAGAGGACTGAAGAATCTCCCTTGGGGTCAAGGAGTGACTCCCCTGCTTGGCAGGCACCAAAGAAGCAATTGTCCGGTCTGCATCGCCGAAGCTCCCGCCGGACGCCGAAGTCTTTGCATCACCAGAGGTGGATTTCCAGACTTCCCCGACGCTGCCCTGAGTCCCCAGCAAAGCTGAGGCCCGTAGCTGTCGTGGGTAACGTGGAACCGTGACCCCTGGACACCGAGCACATTTGCAAGTGCATCCTCTTCCTGGGCTCCCACGAAGTTGTGCTTTGGGCTCCGAGTAGCCCCCGCCTCCAGCACCGACTGCACCGAAGATCACTGGCCTCCACTCCACGAGTGTCCCGTGAGCCAGCTCCAAGTGCGTCCACTCGAGGCTCCTTCGCGGTCGCTAGTCCGTTGGCTAGTAGGCCCTCCTGAAGGCCAATCTTCTTCTGCTTGGGCTTCCCTGGTTGCTCCAGGCGTGCCCTGACTTACCCTCGCTGGGTGAGTCACTCAGACCTTGCTGGTCTGCACCACCGTCCTTCTTCTATTTCCACAAGACTTGCCGTTGCCAAAGCTTGTTGGGTCCAATCCGGTCGCCGACACCTCAGCAATCGACAAACGTCGTGGGACAGCTCGAATCCAGCTCCTGGTCGTCGTCGACGCCTCCTGGACCTCGTGGCTGAAGAGTCAAGACGACTGTCAACCTACCCGACATCGGTGGGCATCCGCTCATCGCCTTCCTGGTCACTGGCTAGTGACCCAGACTCTGTCCCCTCTGCTTTCAGGTTCTTCAGATCTCCAATCCACCTTTGGATCCACCTGAACACTTTCGACTTGGCCGCCAGCAGCACTTTGCAGCAGATCGCCATTGAAAACGACGACGAAACCCGACCCCGAAAGACACCTATGCACCCGGCTTCCCTGGGTGAGGTAACTCGAGTACTCCGGTGCTCCCGTGGGTAGAGACTCTAGAACGACCCAGTTCTAAAGGGGGTTGCTCAAAGTCCTCCTCTAAGTGTCCCTTTTCTTTAAAATTCCCACCGCGACTTTCCCCATAGAAGTCAACGGCGATTCGCGGCTGTGTTAGCACACTGCACGCGTCCCCCGTGGGTCCCCTGTGTCACTACCTTGGGTGGTTCCTTGTGGTCCAAGCACGTCTACAGGCTCTAGGCCTTGTGTCTAGCTCAGTCGTGGTTCTTATACCACTTTACTGGTATATGGTTTGGTACGCCCCTAGGGCTCAAACGTGTATTTGTGCTATTACTGTTGATAACTAACTTATAACTTATGTACTTCGAACTCTAGCCTCATAAAGAGGCTAGAGGGGTGTGTTTAGCAATAAATACATATATTTTGAATATATACCTGGTGTGGTCCTCTTTCATTTGGTCACTCAAGAGATTATAGGCTGGTAAAACAAGCTGCTTTGCATTCCTTCAAGACTTAGCCTGAAGGCTGCTCTCCATAGCTACCACTAGGATAGCTTTCAATAAAGGTTGTCTTTAACCTATCTCCAATAAGGGGTTGTTTGGACTGGTGCAAGGTGCCCACTATAATTAGTGGACAGCATATACCAGGCCAACTTCTCACAGGGGTTATTGTCACAGCTGCATTCTCCATACATTTGGGTCAGGGGAGGCAGCTTTGCCTTGCAGGTCTGACAGTAAGGACCTTGTTTAGTCTTAAATAGTTTTCTTCAAACGCTCGCATAGCCACAAGGGTCAAGTGTCGGGCCAACCCTGTCAGGTAGTTGGTTGTGCTGCCTGGTGAGAGGTGAAGGGGGGATGGGCCCTGCAGCGTCAGTGAGGCAGGTGTACTAACGTGGGGGTGTGGGGTGCCTCCTTCCAGCTAAAGCTTTGTTGTGCAGCGGGGCATGACAACACCCGGTTGGGGAGATAGGGATGCAGCAGCTTCCCAGAAGAGCCTTAAGGGGTGAGTAGGAGCACACAGAGGGTTGAAAAGAGAGCTCCAGCGTTTTAGGTGCCTCGAATTCTTATTTCTCGCACGAGCAGAGCCAGCCATGCTGTTATCTTTTCACACCAGGGTCACCTTTTACTGGTCAGACCAGCGTGATGTAATTATCTGCTGGGCCTGCTTGGTCACAGCAGGTTTAGAGGCTAGGATGGACAGGTGCCTCAGAAGCTCGGAGGCAGGCAGGCCTGCGGATGTCTTGGGAAGTTCCCTGAGGGTTACTGTCATGAAGGCCAGGGATAGAGAAACTTCCATTGTTTGGGGGGGCCATACTCGCAGTGAACGATGTTATATCTATTCCACTGCAGCGCCAGCTGGTTTGGGGCCAATGTCTCAGCAACCAAAATCCAGAGTGAATTTAAAATACAGCTTTTGCTGTTGGGCTCAATGAGAGTTTCGGTGGCGGAGTGGTGTTGCCACGTCCAGCCATATGCATAGGTTCCAGTTCAGGATCCGGAGGAAGCAGATTTTGGGGGCAGCTGGGTTTACCTCCAAGGGGTGGTTTTAGTATACCTCAAAGGGGTTGTTTCCGGAGTATGGTCCTCCTGGCCTGGATGGCTGCTTGGCATCCGAAGTCTCTTGCATATTGCCTGTCTTGGGTTCCCCAATTACTTCACACATTTATAGATATGTCCTGGTTCATTGCGTTGTTTATTAAGGTTTCCGTTGCAAGACATCCATTGCTTAATGCCACTTGCTCCGAATTGCTTCAGAAGCGGCAGGCACGTATCCTGTTAGAGACAGTCACCAACGTATATGTCTTTTGCTCCACAGTAGGACACGTACGCTCAATGTTTACGAACGGGAGCGATAGGGGAGGAAGTGCCACAGGGTAGATGGGCACTTACGCTCATTGTATACTAACTGGAGCAATAGGGGATGAAGTGTCAGAAGGGGCATGACTAAAGAAGTTTGAAACTGCAGGTAGCACATTTGGTTTTGTGCATGCTAATTAGGCCTTTTAGTATTGTGGTATTTGGTATGATCCGTACGTTAGTCTCAGGGATGCTCAGTGTTAATCTGTACGTCTTGTGATTTTGAAGGGACGATTGGCTTTTTTCTGACTTGCCCTTGTCCATTATTCGTTCCCGCTCCCGCAGAGCCGAGTGTAACTGATGGTACCCTTCCCTAGATGCACGGCGCCAAGCTGTCCCTAGGGTCCCTCTTAAGACTCAGCTGGCTATCTTACTACAGGATTGGTTATCAAGCAGTTGGCATCTTCGTATCCGACTCACACTTTACATCTGGCCTTTGAGACCTTGTGACGGGGGAGGGTCTTTCAAACTGTGACTCTAATTTTATTTTATGTATGTTATCTTTAAAAGAGGTTTCTTTAATTTGGCAGGACTTCAAATGCCCAGTTAAATGCCACTTGATTCTCTGTCTCCTTGTTTTAATAATGGCGGTCACAAAGTGATTAAGGGACATTCTAGCTGCCTGCAATCTAAGTGCTTGATCGGGTGATGCTTTCCTGTACCAATCGGTCCACAGTTTTCCACACTAGGAACATGACCTCTTGGTGCTACCTTAACGGCAGTATCTGTCTTGACATATGCTTCTTTAGTAAGAGAGCTCATTGGGTTAAGGCGTACACTGCAAAGATCTGCTGGTAACCATCAAAGGTTGGCTTCCAAGGTTTGTAAAGTTGATGAGAGGGGTCATGTTCTGCTGCAAAGCTCTGTGCATAATCTATCGGTCACAGATTTGAATACTAGTACATGTCATGATGTGTTCCTGCAATTGGCAGAGAGTTCGAGGTGTAATCTTCAGGTCAAGATCCTTTTCTAACAAGAGAGCTCACTGGGGTATGTGCCTGCTTCAAACCCCATCTGTAATGTTCAGTGCATAAGGAGCTAGCTCAATCTTTCACTCATTGAGTGTGATAACATTAGTACCAGGAAGTGGCAGGTCCCGCGGGGCGCCCACCTCCGGGCCACTTGCAGGTTGTTTATGGTGTTCTCTAAGGGCAGAGGAGGGGTCTTGGCAAAGTGAACCTGGACCGAATCACCTACCTCATTTCACAGGATCACTCGCTGTTGGGTCTATCCAACGATCATCCCTATTAGCATGTAGTACTGCAAGATTTTGAACAGGGTCAAACAGGCAGGGGATTGACTTGGGAAGGCACAAAAGACTATTCCCCCTGGGTACTGGACCATGTCGCAACATTGTTTCAATACAGTTGTATCAACAATCCGGGGGAGGGGCCAACCGGTGGCCAGTTAACGGGATCGTCCCTCAGCATAACCAGGGTGGGTGCACCGGTACAGCTACGCATCATCAGTCATAACCCTTAGTCGGATGGGGATTGGAGTCTGTTCAGTCTGTCCCCATGTTCTCACCACCCCCTTGCCGGCTTCTTGGTATACACTAACAGAGGTGGCATAGGGCCACTCACGCCAGGGTTGGGCCGGAAGGAGGGTGACTCAGCTGCGATAGATCGCTGTCAGACGGTGAGGATCCTGCAGGCAATTGGAAAATAAAGGGCAGGCTAGTTGTGCGTATTTTCTCCAGGGTCCCACTAGCCAAAAGCATGGCCCCTGTTTGACACACCGGGATACCTCTGACAACCGCTGGCTGGGGAGGATGTAGCCTAACGGCTGGAGTGGTCGACGTCGAAGCTGGGGAACCAGGTTCGAGTCTCGGCGATGACGCTGAACATCCTGTGATTCTGGGCAAATCACTTGGGGGCATATTACCAAGGGCAGTATCGCCACTTTAGCGGCACTTTTTGCCGATAAAGCGGCGATATTTTTATCGCCATATTAGCAAGCTGTCGCTAACAGCTGTTAGCGACAGCTTAATGGCGATAGCGGCCGTTTTGTTGCCGCTTTGCATGTCAGCGATAATTATCGCTAATGACATGCAAAGTAGGCGTTCCAAACTAAAAGCGACTGCAAACCGTCGCAAACACAACTTCCCCCTATTAGCAATGCCCGCGAAGTGATAAAAAGTCACGCTAACCGCGATTATCGCTGGAATTTAACACCTGATAAAAACTTGGCTTAACCTTACAATCCACCTCCCATTGACAAGATGGTTAAGTCCTCACCTGCCTATTAGCAAGCTTTTCATTAGCGCAGTGAATTTATCGCTGGATTTCTCGCGCTATTGCTGGGTTTCGCCGCTATCGCTGGATTTTTTATCGCCTTGGAGATAAGCGTTGATAACGAGTTATCTCCGCAATGAAATCCAGCGATAGCCGGTGATAAAAAAAAAAAAGCTAAGCGCGCTTTGCGATAATTATCGCAAATCCTTGGTAATATGCCCCTTAATCTCCCCGCGCCTAACAAAAATGAATGTGTCCTTGTGTAACGAAACTGGTGCTATGTAAAGCGCTCTGACACCCGATATCTTCGGGTCTAGTTTGCGCTATATAAAACTCTAAAAATAAATATTTGTATATTGTGGTTACTTATGTACACTGTTCTTGTCAAGATTTTAGCTGTGGCATGAATCGTGCTGTTATGGTCTTAAGTGACCGAAATAAAGAAGTTGATGATGACGAACCGAGTGAGAGACTGCAAAGGAGGGAGCGCAGGGGGGAGCGCAGGAGGGAGCGCAGGGGTGAGTGAGACACTACAGACCACGCCCCTTTCACAGACTCCGCAATGTTTAATTCACAATCTAATAGTCTCAGAATTGAAGCTTTTTCAATTCTAATTATTCAAAAAAAATGTTTGTTATTAATCTCCTACGGCTAACAAGCATTAGCAGCGCCAGCTCTGACATTTCTAAACCCATTAACACAAGCTCACAGGGAGTCCTGCTCACTCCTTTGATTTGCATGTGATAAAGACTGAGGCAGTAGGATGTCACTCATGTGCACACCGGTCATTCACAGCAATCTGTCAGCTGTGCCAGGGTGATCCTCGAGGGGTCTCTGAGATGTATATCTTTGTAGGAGCGTTAATCACCCCCTCCGTCGCTGTCACTCAAGCCTGCTCCTTTCACTGTTGCTTTGGCCTCAGCCACCATGCAAGTAATGCGTCTGGAGATCCACTCTGATCACAAAAGATCACCAGTGCCAAAGTGCACCTATTTGTATTAAAAGACGCCAAACATCAGCTCAGATGCTCAGTGCCTGCACACTTGAGGCCCTGCTCTGCCTAGGTCAGTTCAGCCAATCAGAAGGTGGGGAGTGGTGGGCGTGTCTGTGAGCCCCCCTGCAGGTACACTCGTGCAGTCTAGCCTGTGGCTGTGGCCCAAACCGAGAAGGTGAAATCAGCACAAACACATGATACCGCGTCACTGAGTGCATAAACACAGAGCAGAAGCCTGCTGCCCCATCTTCCCCAGCCCCTCTGGCTCCCAGACACGGCCTGCCTGTTCCTAGCAGGTACCTCCAGCCCCTCTGGCTCCCAGACACGGCCTGCCTGTTCCTAGCAGGTACCCCCAGCCCCTCTGGCTCCCAGACACGGTCTGCCTGTTACTGGCAGGTACCCCAGCCCTCCTGACTTACAGGGAATGCCTCTATTTTGTTTTCTCTCACTTAAAACGGATGGAAATGAAATTTCCCCGCGTGGTTGGAAATCCACCCACAGTTCTTGACTCTGCTGAACCCTGGCCCTGCCAAAGCTCTTCCTTCCACACATTCTTGGGGTGCCCTCTGTGCAGGGGTCCTGGGGTACCCTGTATGCCATAAGAAGCTGCACCCCGGAATGTGCAGGGGTCCTGGGGTGCCCCGTGTGCACAAGGAAGGGTCCCGGGGTGTGCAGGAGTCCTGGGGTGCCCTGTGTGCACGAGGAAGGGCCCCAGGGAGTGCAGTGCCCTGTGTGCAGTGGTCTTGGGGTGCCCTGTGTGCAGGGGTCCTGGGGTGCCCTGTGTGCAGGGGTCCTGGGGTGCCCTGTGTTCAGGGGTCTTGGGGTGCCCTGTGTGCACGAGGAAGGGCCCCAGAGTGTGCAGGGATCCTGGGGTGCCCTGTGTGCAGGGGTCTTGGGGTGCCCTGTGTGCAGGGGTCCTAGGGTGCCCTGTGTGCAGGGGTCCTAGGGTGCCCTGTGTGCAGGGGTCTTGGGGTGCCCTGTGTGCACGGGGAAGGGCCCCAGAGTGTGCAGGGATCCTGGGGTGCCCTGTGTGCAGGGGTCTTGGGGTGCCCTGTGTGCACGAGGAAGGGCCCCAGAGCGTGCAGGGATCCTAGGGTGCCCTGTGTGCAGGGGTCCTGGGGTGCCCTGTGTGCAGGGGTCCTGGGGTGCCCTGTGTGCAGGGGTCTTGGGGTGCCCTGTGTGCACGAGGAAGGGCCCCAGAGTGTGCAGGGATCCTGTGGTGCCCTGTGTGCAGGGGTCCTGGGGTGCCCTGTGTGCAGGGGTCTTGGTGTGCCCTGTGCACGAGGAAGGGCCCCAGAGTGTGCAGGAGTCCTGGGGTGCCCTGTGTGCAGGGGTCTTGGGGTGCCCTGTGTGCAGGGATCTTGGGGTGCCCTGTGTGCAGGGATCTTGGGGTGCCCTGTGTGCAGAGATCTTTGGGTGCCCTGTGCAGGGGTCTTGGGGTGCCCTGTGCACGAGGAAGGGCCCCAGAGTGTGCAGGGATCCTGGGGTGCCCTGTGTGCAGGGGTCCTGGGGTGCCCTGTGTGCAGGGGTCTTGGGGTGCCCTGTGTGCAGGGGTCTTGGGGTGCCCTGTGTGTACGAGGAAGGGCCCCAGAGTGTGCAGAGGTCCTGGGGTGCCCTGTGTGCAGAGGTCCTGGGGTGCCCTGTGTGCAGGGGTCTTGGGGTGCCCTGTGTGCAGAGGTCCTGGGGTGCCCTGTGTGCAGGGGTCTTGGGGTGCCCTGTGTGCAGGGGTCTTGGGGTGCCCTGTGTGCAGGGGTCTTGGGGTGCCCTATGTGCAGGGGTCCTGGGGTGCCCTGTGTGTACGAGGAAGGGCCCCAGAGTGTGCAGAGGTCCTGGGGTGCCCTGTGTGCAGAGGTCCTGGGGTGCCCTGTGTGCAGGGGTCTTGGGGTGCCCTGTGTGCAGAGGTCCTGGGGTGCCCTGTGTGCAGGGGTCTTGGGGTGCCCTGTGTGCAGGGGTCTTGGGGTGCCCTGTGTGCAGGGGTCTTGGGGTGCCCTATGTGCAGGGGTTCTGGGGTGCCCTGTGTGCACAGCTAAGCACCCCGTATTGTGCAGGGTCCACAGCCTGTGCAGCATCAAGCACTGTCCTTCAGGGCGCCACAGAACAGAGCTATGGAGACATCACAGGAAGCAGCACTTCCGCTTCCGGGTCAGCGACGGCAGCGTCAGCAGCAGCAGAGAATGCTGAGAAGGCAGGGCACTGCCAACCTCTTCCTTTGTCCAGGAAGGAGCCCTGTCTGTCTGAGGAGCAGGAGGGGCCCTGTCTGTCTGTGTACAGAGGAGGAGGGGCCCTGTTTGTCTGTCTGAGGAGGAGGGGCCCTGTCTGTCTGTGCAGTTATCTTCAGACCCCAGATCTGAACCAGGCCCCCTCCCCCAGGAGGAGGAGAGAGCCTGGAAGTGTCTGCACAGGTCCCTGCTCAGGTAGGAGATTGTCAGCACCTTCCATGTGTTTGTAGAAATGGACTGAATAATCCTGGAGGAAATCTCTGCAGGAGCCGGGGTGAGCTGGGCTCTTCTATCCGGGGCCTCTGGGGCTGAGCTGGGCTCTTCTATCCGGGGCCTCTGGGGCTGAGCTGGGCTCTTCTATCCGGGGCCTCTGGGGCTGAGCTGGGCTCTTCTATCCGGGGCCTCTGGGGCTGAGCTGGGCTCTTCTATCCGGGGCCTCTGGGGCTGAGCTGGGCTCTTCTATCCGGGGCCTCTGGGGCTGAGCTGGGCTCTTCTATCCGGGGCCTCTGAGGCTGAGCTGGGCTCTTCTATCCGGGGCCTCTGGGGCTGAGCTGGGCTCTTCTATCCGGGGCCTCTGGGGCTGAGCTGGGCTCTTCTATCTGGGGCCTCTGGGGCTGAGCTGGGCTCTTCTATCCGGGGCCTCTGGGGCTGAGCTGGGCTCTTCTATCCGGGGCCTCTGAGGCTGAGCTGGGCTCTTCTATCCGGGGCCTCTGGGGCTGAGCTGGGCTCTTCTATCCGGGGGCCTCTGGGGCTGAGCTGGGCTCTTCTCTCCGGGGGCCTCTGAGGCTGAGCTGGGCTCTTCTATCCGGGGCCTCTGGGGCTGAGCTGGGCTCTTCTATCCGGGGGCCTCTGGGGCTGAGCTGGGCTCTTCTATCCGGGGGCCTCTGGGGCTGAGCTGGGCTCTTCTATCCGGGGCCTCTGGGGCTGAGCTGGGCTCTTCTATCCGGGGGCCTCTGGGGCTGATCTGGGCTCTTCTATCCGGGGGCCTCTGGGGCTGAGCTGGGCTCTTCTATCCGGGGGCCTCTGGGGCTGAGCTGGGCTCTTCTATCCGGGGCCTCTGGGGCTGAGCTGGGCTCTTCTATCCGGGGCCTCTGGGGCTGAGCTGGGCTCTTCTATCCGGGGCCTCTGGGGCTGAGCTGGGCTCTTCGATCCGGGGCCTCTGGGGCTGAGCTGGGCTCTTCGATCCGGGGCCTCTGGGGCTGAGCTGGGCTCTTCGATCCGGGGCCTCTGGGGCTGAGCTGGGCTCTTCTATCCGGGGCCTCTGGGGCTGAGCTGGGCTCTTCTATCCGGGGCCTCTGGGGCTGAGCTGGGCTCTTCTATCCGGGGCCTCTGGGGCTGAGCTGGGCTCTTCTATCCGGGGGCTTCTGGGGCTGAGCTGGGCTCTTCTATCCGGGGGCCTCTGGGGCTGAGCTGGGCTCTTCTATCCGGGGCCTCTGGGGCTGAGCTGGGCTCTTCTATCCGGGGCCTCTGGGGCTGAGCTTGGCTCTTCTCTCCGGGGGCCTCTGGGGCTGAGCTGGGCTCTTCTCTCCGGGGGCCTCTGGGGCTGAGCTGGGCTCTTCTCTCCGGGGCCTCTGAGGCTGAGCTGGGCTCTTCTATCCGGGGCCTCTGGGGCTGAGCTGGGCTCTTCTATCCGGGGCCTCTGAGGCTGAGCTGGGCTCTTCTATCCGGGGCCTCTGAGGCTGAGCTGGGCTCTTCTATCCGGGGCCTCTGAGGCGGAGCTGGGCTCTTCTATCCGGGGCCTCTGAGGCGGAGCTGGGCTCTTCTATCCGGGGCCTCTGGGGTTGAGCTGGGCTCTTCTATCCGGGGGTCTCTGGGGCTGAGCTGGGCTCTTCTATCCGGGGGTCTCTGGGGCTGAGCTGGGCTCTTCTATCCGGGGTCCTCTGGGGCTGAGCTGGGCTCTTCTATCTGGGGGCCTCTGGGGGGCTTTCCTTCCGGCCCTGGGGGTGTTTGTGGGAATTATTTGTGTTAAAGAGGGGATCTGTGCACTGCACTGCAAATGACTGCACTGTGAGGAGTCTACATGCTGCACTGGATCATACTGCAGTGAGGAATCTGTGCTCACTGCACTGCATCTTACAGCACTGTGAGAAATCTCTGCCAGGAGCCGGGCTGAGCTGGGCTCTTCTATCCGGGGGCTTCTGGGGGGCTTTCCTTCCAGGCCAGGGGTTGTTTGTGGGAATCATTTGTGCTAAAGAGGGGATCTGTGCACTGCACTGTGAGGAGTCTGTGCGCACTGCACTGTATCTTACTGCACTGTGAGGAATCTGCACTGCGCTCTGAGAAATCTGTGCGCACTGCACCTTACTGCGCTCTTATAAATCTGTGCGCACTGCACCTTACTGCGCTCTTATAAATCTGTGCGCACTGCACCTTACTGCGCTCTTATAAATCTGTGCGCACTGCACCTTACTGCGCTCTTATAAATCTGTGCGCACTGCACCTTACTGTGCTCTGAGAAATCTGTGTGCACTGCACCTTACTGCGCTCTTATAAATCTGTGCGCACTGCACCTTACTGCGCTCTTATAAATCTGTGCGCACTGCACCTTACTGTGCTCTGAGAAATCTGTGTGCACTGCACTGCACCTTACTGCGCTCTGAGAAATCTGCACACACAAATGATACAAATAATAATGATAATAAATGTTTATTGTTTAGTTAGTTAAAACCTTAACAATTTTTCGCATGAGTAAAAATAAGCAATAAAATTTCTTCAATTTTAAAAACTGAAAAGCTTTAGATTCTCAGTTGTTATAATCGTGGGGTTTGTAGCGTGCGGTGAGCAGTTGCTAAATCGTAAAGTGTCAGTGTTCCGCCACTCAGTTAAGAGTTACTTTTCAGGCCTAATTGTAAGGTTACAAACATTCTCCAATTAGGTATCATGAATAATAAAGTTTCTTAACATATCGTAGATTTCTCTCTGCTTTGTAGCTCGAGATTCTGTTTTCAGTGGCGGTTCAGGCGGGTCCAGCCCTGCTCTTATGGCCGCTCTGCATGTCCTTATTCTATTGGTGTTTAGCGCTTTTCTTAATAAAGTGACTCGTGCTGTGCAAAGTTTGGGACATGTGCAGATTAGATGAATAAAGTCCTCTTTGTTACTGCCGCAGAGTCGGCATAGTGTCGGCCCTTTGTGGACCCTGGTTGCCTGGTCTGCGATCGATGGTAGTTTTCCGAAGCGAAGAACCATCAGTTGTCTTTTCCGGTAGATCGAGAATGTGATACTCAGATAAGTGCAAGGGTCTTATAATTTTTGATCACCATCCAGGCGTGTGTTCTGTCGCTGAAGATGTTTTTATCAACTAGCAAGGAGTGAAATGTTGCAGTTTTGCTTGACTTGCTTGAAGGTTGAATAAGTCAAGTTGTTGTTCCAAAGCTCCCCCGTGCAAGTTGTTATTAGAGCTTTTTGGAGGTATTGATTGTATGGTGATTTTTTTGTCGTTGTCTAATTCCGCCCAGAGAGCTTTGTTCAGTGTGGAGTTAGCTTTATTCTGTTTCGGTCGGTACCAAGTCTTTATTGTTGCATACATCCTCCCTATTGTTTTGTGTATTAAACCAAATTCAAGTCTCACCTGTGCTGGGGAAGTCTGCACACACTGCACCTCACCTTACTGCACTCTGAGAAATCTGTGAGCACTGCACTGCACCTTACTGCGCTCTGAGAAATCAATCTGCACACACTGCACTGCATCTTACTGCGCTCTGAGAAATATGTGCACACTGCACTGCACCTTACTGCGCTCTGAGAAATCTGTGGGCACTGCACTACATCTTACTGCGCTCTGAGAAATCAATCTGCACACACTGCACTGCATCTTACTGCGCTCTGAGAAATATGTGCACACTGCACTACATCTTACTGTGCTCTGAGAAATCTGTGCGCACTGCACCGCACCTTACTGCGCTCTGAGAAATCTGAACACACTGCACTGCACCTTACTGCGCTCTGAGAAATCTGTGCGCACTGGACTGCACCTTACTGCGCTCAGAAATCAATCTGCGTGCACTGCACTGCATCTTACTGCGCTCTGAGAAATATGTGCACACTGCACTGCACCTTACTGCGCTCTGAGATCTGTGGGCACTGCACTACATCTTACTGCGCTCTGAGAAATCTGTGCGCACTGCACCTTACTGCGCTCTGAGAAATCTGCACCTCACCTTACTGCACTCTGAGAAATCTGCACATACTGCACTGCACCTTACTGCGCTCTGAGAAATCTGTGCGCACTGCACTACATCTTACTGCGCTCTGAGAAATCTGTACGCACTGCACTGCACCTTACTACGTTCTGAGAAATCTGCACACACTGCACTGCATCTTACTGCGCTCTGAGAAATCTGTGCACACTGCACTGCATCTTACTGCACTCTGAGAAATCTGTGCGCACTGCACTGCACCTTACTGCGCTCTGAGAAATCAATCTGCACACACTGCACTGCATCTTACTGCGCTCTGAGAAATATGTGCACACTGCACTGCACCTTACTGTGCTCTGAGAAATCTGTGCGCACTGCACTACATCTTACTGCGCTCTGAGAAATCTGTGCGTACTGCACCTTACTGTGCACTGAGAAATCTGTGCGCACTGCACTTCATCTTACTGCGCTCAGAGAAATCTGCACATACTGCACTGCACCTTACTGCGCTCTGAGAAATCTGTGCGCACTGCACTACATCTTACTGCGCTCTGAGAAATCTGTACGCACTGCACTTTACTACGTTCTGAGAAATCTGCACACACTGCACTGCATCTTACTGCACACTGAGAAATCTGCACACACTGCACTGCATTTTATTGCGCTCTGAGAAATCTGTGCACACTGCACTGCATCTTACTGCACTGTGAGGAACCTGTGCACACTGCACTGCATCTTACTGCACTGTGAGGAATCTGTGCACTGCATCTTACTGCACTACCAGGGGTATTTATAGAGGAAATCTGTGCACACTGCTCAACGTTTACTACACAATTTGGGGTGCTTACAAAAGAGGTAATCTGTGAACACTACACTGATATTTACTACACTGTGATGGGTGTTTACAGCAAAAGAGAAAATCTGTGCACACTGCACTGCTGTTTACTACTTTGGGAAGGGTGTCTATATATGAAATCTTCATAGTTGAAATCTGTACACTGCACTGCTATTTACTACAATCTAGTGCAGAGTTCTTCAATCTGTGGGGCGCGCCACCATCCCAGGGGGGCCCACCATCCCAGGGGGGGGCCCACCATCCCAGGGGGGGGCCCACCATTCCAGGGGGGGGCCACCATCCCAGGGGGGGCCCCACCATCCCAGGGGGGGGGCCCACCATCCCAGGGGGGGCCCACCATCCCAGGGGGGGCCCACCATCCCGGGGGGGGGGCCCACCATCCCAGGGGGGGCCCACCATCCCAGGGGGGGGCCCACCATCCCAGGGGGCGCGCGCACTCCACCCTAATCTTACTTTTGTTGTCTACTGTCCCACTCGCAAGTCTTCACCCATTTCAAATGGGGATTTTGATTCGCTGTTGCTCCGGCTTTCTCCAATCAGCACATGGAACGTCATCTGTGACGTTCCACCAATGAGGGGGACAGCAGCTGAGATGCAGGAAGAGCCGCGACATTTGCGGGTATAAAGTTCCCGCGTCCATTACTTGCTGCCTTTTCCTCCTGGTTTCACCGGCGCCGAGAAGGGCTGAGATCTGCACCAGGTGAGAGGTGGGGGGGGGGGAGAGAAGGGCTGAGATCTGCACCAGGTGAGAGGGGGGAGAAGGGCTGAGATCTGCACCAGGTGAGAGGGGGGGAGAAGGGCTGAGATCTGCACCAGGTGAGAGGGGAGAGAAGGGCTGAGATCTGCACCAGGTGAGAGGGGGAGGGGGAGAGAAGGGCTGAGATCTGCACCAGGTGAGAGGGGAGGGGGAGAGAAGGGCTGAGATCTGCACCAGGTGAGAGGGGGGAGAAGGGCTGAGATCTGCACCAGGTGAGAGGGGGGAGAAGGGCTGAGATCTGCACCAGGTGAGAGGTGGGGGGGGAGAGAAGGGCTGAGATCTGCACCAGGTGAGAGGGGGGAGAAGGGCTGAGATCTGCACCAGGTGAGAGGGGGGGAGAAGGGCTGAGATCTGCACCAGGTGAGAGGGGGAGGGGAGAGAAGGGCTGAGATCTGCACCAGGTGAGAGGGGGAGAGAAGGGCTGAGATCTGCACCAGGTGAGAGGGGGAGGGGAGAGAAGGGCTGAGATCTGCACCAGGTGAGAGGGGAGGGGGAGAGAAGGGCTGAGATCTGCACCAGGTGAGAGGGGGAGAAGGGCTGAGATCTGCACCAGGTGAGAGGGGGAGAAGGGCTGAGATCTGCACCAGGTGAGAGGGGGGAGAAGGGCTGAGATCTGCACCAGGTGAGAGGGGGGGAAGGGCTGAGATCTGCACCAGGTGAGAGGGGGGAGAAGGGCTGAGATCTGCACCAGGTGAGGGGGGGAGAAGGGCTGAGATCTGCACCAGGTGAGAGGGGGGGAGAAGGGCTGAGATCTGCACCAGGTGAGAGGGGGGAGGGGAGAAGGGCTGAGATCTGCACCAGGTAAGAGGGGGGAGAAGGGCTGAGATCTGCACCAGGTGAGAGGTGGGGGGGGGAGAAGGGCTGAGATCTGCACCAGGTGAGAGGGGGGGAGAAGGGCTGAGATCTGCACCAGGTGAGAGGGGGGGGAGAAGGGCTGAGATCTGCACCAGGTGAGAGGGGAGGGGGAGAGAAGGGCTGAGATCTGCACCAGGTGAGAGGGGGAGGGGAGAGAAGGGCTGAGATCTGCACCAGGTGAGAGGGGGGAGAAGGGCTGAGATCTGCACCAGGTGAGAGGGGGGAGAAGGGCTGAGATCTGCACCAGGTGAGAGGGGGGAGAAGGGCTGAGATCTGCACCAGGTGAGAGGGGGGGAAGGGCTGAGATCTGCACCAGGTGAGAGGGGGGAGAAGGGCTGAGATCTGCACCAGGTGAGAGGGGGGAGAAGGGCTGAGATCTGCACCAGGTGAGAGGGGGGAGAAGGGCTGAGATCTGCACCAGGTGAGAGGGGGAGGGAGAAGGGCTGAGATCTGCACCAGGTAAGAGGGGGAGAAGGGCTGAGATCTGCACCAGGTGAGAGGGGGGAGAAGGGCTGAGATCTGCACCAGGTGAGAGGGGGGAGAAGGGCTGAGATCTGCACCAGGTGAGAGGGGGGAGAAGGGCTGAGATCTGCACCAGGTGAGAGTGGGGGAGAAGGGCTGAGATCTGCACCAGGTGAGAGGGGGAGGGCTGAGATCTGCACCAGGTGAGAGGGGGAGAAGGGCTGAGATCTGCACCAGGTGAGAGGGGGGAGAAGGGCTGAGATCTGCACCAGGTGAGAGGGGGGAAGGGCTGAGATCTGCACCAGGTGAGAGGGGGAGAAGGGCTGAGATCTGCACCAGGTGAGAGGGGGGGAAGGGCTGAGATCTGCACCAGGTGAGAGGGGGAGAAGGGCTGAGATCTGCACCTGGTGAGAGGGGGGGAGAAGGGCTGAGATCTGCACCTGGTGAGAGGGGGGGAGAAGGGCTGAGATCTGCACCTGGTGAGAGAGGGGGGGAGAAGGGCTGAGATCTGCACCAGGTGAGAGGGGGGGGGAGAGAAGGGCTGAGATCTGCACCAGGTGAGGGGGGGGGAGAAGGGCTGAGATCTGCACCAGGTGAGAGGGGGGGGGAGAAGGGCTGAGATCTGCACCAGGGGAGGGGGGGAGAAGGGCTGAGATCTGCACCAGGTGAGAGGGGAGGGGGGGAGAAGGGCTGAGATCTGCACCAGGTGAGAGGGGAGGGGGAGAAGGGCTGAGATCTGCACCAGGTGAGAGGGGAGGGGGGAGAAGGGCTGAGATCTGCACCAGGTGAGAGGGGGGGAGAAGGGCTGAGATCTGCACCAGGTGAGAGGGGGGAGAAGGGCTGAGATCTGCACCAGGTGAGAGGGGAGGGGGAGAGAAGGGCTGAGATCTGCACCAGGTGAGAGGGGGAGGGGAGAGAAGGGCTGAGATCTGCACCAGGTGAGAGGGGGGAGAAGGGCTGAGATCTGCACCAGGTGAGAGGGGGGAGAAGGGCTGAGATCTGCACCAGGTGAGAGGGGGAGAGAAGGGCTGAGATCTGCACCAGGTGAGAGGGGGGGAGAAGGGCTGAGATCTGCACCAGGTGAGAGGGGGAGAGAAGGGCTGAGATCTGCACCAGGTGAGGGAGGGGGAGGGCTGAGATCTGCAACAGGTGAGAGGGGAGGGGGGAGAGAAGGGCTGAGATCTGCACCAGGTGAGAGGGGAGGGGGAGAGAAGGGCTGAGATCTGCACCAGGCGAGGGGAGGGCTGAGATCTGCAACAGGTGAGAGGGGGGAAGGGCTGAGATCTGCAACAGGTGAGAGGGGGGGAGGGCTGAGATCTGCACCAGGTGAGAGGGGGGAGAAGGGCTGAGATCTGCAACAGGTGAGAGGGGGGAGGGCTGAGATCTGCAACAGGTGAGGGGGGGAAGGGCTGAGATCTGCAACAGGTGAGAGGGGGGGAGAAGGGCTGAGATCTGCACCAGGTGAGGGGGGGGGAGAGAAGGGCTGAGATCTGCAACAGGTGTGAGAGAGAGGGGGGGGGGGAGGGAATCGATGGGGCACCACGTGCCCCTGCTTCTGCAACGTCACGGGGTTCATTCCTCCAGCTGCAACCAAAACCGAACGAGCAGACAATCCTCAGGACTCTCTGCTCGTTCGCAGACTCCCTGCCTCCCAATGCATCTCTGCCTCCCGCTGCAGCTGGAGGCATTAACCCCGTCCTGGGAGGATTGGCTTTTCCCAGAACGGAGACAAAGTTTCTTTTAGAATTATTCAGGCAGTAAAGCATGCATTAGCTTCCTAGACTGTATTGCACTGGTAATTATACAATGCTTGTTTGTTTACTGTGAGGGCTGAAGTACTTTTGGGGGTTATGAGATATCCCTAGTCTTGTCTTCAGAGGCACCTTTAGGGCAGCAGCCCTGGGTCTGCACAGAGAAGCTAAATTACACCATTTCAAACCTGTTTGTAAATATTTGGGAAATGTTTAACTTGCTCTAAAATATTCCAGGCCTGGAGTTCAACTATTACATAAGCCTCCCAGGCAATAGTGTGGAATGTTGCACTGGAAGAGCACAGCAGCCAAGCGGGAAAGTTAGTAGTTTCTTTTAGAATTATACAGGCGGCGGCAACACCCACAGGGCTAGAAGGGCTTCAAGTTGCTTCAAGGGCTTCAAGTTGCCAAAAGAAACAACCTGCAAATTGCTTCTCTTGGCACTAAATGCGGTTTATAAATAACGAAGTATGTAATCATTTATAATGTGACTTTTCTGTCTTTGTTCCCTTTAATTATCAGTCATGGATCTTCAGGCCGCCCTAGAACACAATTTAAAGTGCTTTCTGTTTATATTTGCTGTTCGAAGTATGCACAGATAAGTGCTGAAAATACAGCTTTAGGTGACTGCTTATTTTTGTACCGCCTGGGACATCAAAATAATGAGCTGGCAACCCTAATCACAAGACTGGAAGTTTGCTGCAGGATCAGCACGTTATTTATTTCCTCCACCCTCGATCCCTGGTTAATGCCATAATAGCAATAGTTTAACTTATATGTGAAACCCTACGCCGCCGTCAATAACATGCTGAAATACTTCAAGTGTCTGGGAATGCACCCTGCATTCAGACAACACACTCCTCATTTCGCCCTTCACTTTCATGCTCACCCTGCACTCACAGCGATCACAATGCCCTCACACTGTTCCCCCTGCACTCACAGTGATCACTCTGCACTCACAATGCACTTGCGCTGTTCACCCTGTACCTCACCCTGCAGTCACACGAGCACACTACTCACCCTGCACTTGTGACACTTCACTCACCTGTCCCCCTCACTGCTCACTCTGCAATCTCACTCAAATAAGCCCATTACTAACCATACATTCATTTGTCCCACTCTGCACTTACATCCGCAAAACACACAAGATGATGGACGGAATGCTGCACATTGGCAAACATTCACCCCCAGTCACAGATCTGGGTTTAATCCATCGTTATTTTGCTTCACCACGCCACCCCAGTTCAGACATAGCCATATGCAAATCAGTTTTGACCCTGTGCCTCATGGGAACAGTCCAGACCGAACTGCCAAGCCATGTCTTCCCTGGACCGGAATCAAGCATCCTAGGACCGGTTTCAGGCTATCAGCCTTCATCAGCCAGGATAGCTTGACTCCAGTGGCGTAGTGAGCACGGGACCCACGTCTGGGCATACCCTTCCCACTTAGGGCGAAATGCAAAACACACAAGATGATGGACGGAATGCTGCACATTGGCAAACATTCACCCCCAGTCACAGATCTGGGTTTAATCCATCGTTATTTTGCTTCACCACGCCACCCCAGTTCAGACATAGCCATATGCAAATCAGTTTTGACCCTGTGCCTCATGGGAACAGTCCAGACCGAACTGCCAAGCCATGTCTTCCCTGGACCGGAATCAAGCATCCTAGGACCGGTTTCAGGCTGTCAGCCTTCATCAGCCAGGATAGCTTGACTCCAGTGGCGTAGTGAGCACGGGACCCACGTCTGGGCGTACCCTTCCCACTTAGGGCGAAATGCAAAACACACAAGATGATGGACGGAATGCTGCACATTGGCAAACATTCACCCCCAGTCACAGATCTGGGTTTAATCCATCGTTATTTTGCTTCACCACGCCACCCCAGTTCAGACATAGCCATATGCAAATCAGTTTTGACCCTGTGCCTCATGGGAACAGTCCAGACCGAACTGCCAAGCCATGTCTTCCCTGGACCGGAATCAAGCATCCTAGGACCGGTTTCAGGCTATCAGCCTTCATCAGCCAGGATAGCTTGACTCCAGTGGCGTAGTGAGCACGGGACCCACGTCTGGGCATACCCTTCCCACTTAGGGCTAAATTCATACGGTCACCTCACTCGCCCTGCAGTCACTCCTCTTACCCTACTCTCTCACTGTTGCATGGCTCACCGTGCTCTCACATGGGCACTCCTGCCACCCACACAGCACAGAGGGTTAATGTGCCTGCTACAAAGAACGTGTACTATGCAGATCAAAGAACTGAGTGTGAGTAAACTATGAGTAGCGCTATAAAAAAATGAAATGTCTGTCAGAAAGGTGCTATAGAGAGATGAGGTGCATTGATGGTGATTGGTAGTGAGGGAATTCATGGAGGAGGAGAAAATGGGGGAGGGGGTGCCAAAAAAGACTGTTGCACTGTGTGCGACCAGTGGTAGGGCCAGCCCTGCTGGGCGTGTTGCCCCCCCCCCTCCTGAAGTTCGGGTCTAGTTGCGCCCCTGCACACAAGTATGGGCATGTCGTGCCCCATCAAGATTTTCGTCCTACATTACAAAAGAACACATTTACATGTACTGAAATCCAGCCTTTCAGGGGGCACCTTGATAGAGACAGCTCTGTTTTTGCCCTGATGGCCTGGAATAATTCCTAAACAGATTCTTGTAAATACCGTTTGTTTTTCTCCATTTCTTTTTAATGTGATTGATGTGAGAGAGTCTATTACTATTTGCAGAGAAATGTGTTTGTTTCAAGCAACAACCATAAAGTTTAATTTTGTTCAAAACGGGTCCTCGCATACGAGAAATTGGAGGATATCACAGATATTATTCGCTGCTGCTTTGTTACAACAGTGAAAACACAAATCACTATCTCTGAATATTAGATGTAAACACTTTTAGAATTTCGACCATAGTGTCTGTGCACCATTAGTAGCCTGGTTAAAGAGGGTATGGCAGAGCTGAAAGTGAATCATAAACTCAAAGCTGTTCTGAGCAGGGGCCCCCAAAATAGGCAGAGGTGGCAAGCCATCTCCCGATTCATATGCAGGAAGAACTGATTGATCTCCAGAGTGACCGCACTCTGCAGGTACATTTCAGCTCGTCCTATTTATGTGAGATCTGGTTCTCCGCACTTGCGGTATTAAAGACTAAGTACCGTTCAAGACTGGATGTGGAGCACAACCTGAGGACGGCAGTAGCAAAAATCCATCCCTAGATTGACCGTCTCTGTGGCAAAAAACAGGCCCACCCGTCACATATATGTTGGTGGTGTTATTATCAATCTGTCATGTGTAAAACAAAGCATCCTAGTAAACACAATTTGCGCACATTTTATCTTGGAGAATTGTGTTTTGAGCTGTGTAATAAGCCTCTGTCATTTAACCACACCCACTCACAAACCTGCAGTTACCTAAACACTCTTAATGTGTTGAACATTATTTGCCGGATATGGCCCGGGATATGCGGGTGGCGGTCGATTATGTAGTGTACCAGATTCCAGAAATTTCTGTCAGGTGGTGGGGGGGCCCGACATTTAAAAAAAAAAATTCGGCTGGGGGGGGCTCAACCTACAAAAGTTTGAAGACCTCTGGTCTTGACTGTCCATCCTGGTGTTTTAAAAGGGTTTAATTTATCCCAATGTTAGTTTACTTGAGGACTACATTTGCGGCGGCATCATAACTTTTTTATTTTCTTCACTTTAATGACCCATTATAATCTCCGCATGTTTATTTTTTTCTTTGAACTGAAGCTGATTTTCGTGAAGTGACCAAGAAAGGTGAAATGCGTTCGTAATTTAGATAACAGTGGCCGTACTCTAAACGTTGCAGAACACGTCCTATGCTCAACTCTGCGTGCTTCGAATCTGCCCGCTTCATTTCAAAGTTCCTTTGATTTTTGGAAGATGAACATGGTCCTGCAGCTCGCCTTTCTAAGCAGTCGACTGACATGGGAAGGCTTTATCGCCTGATTAATGTC
Organism: Calotriton arnoldi; assembly: GCA_963921515.1. Classification (NCBI taxonomy): domain Eukaryota; kingdom Metazoa; phylum Chordata; class Amphibia; order Caudata; family Salamandridae; genus Calotriton; species Calotriton arnoldi. The sequence goes on from CAWUFW010000466.1 coordinate 1,585,505, forward strand.
CTTTATGGTCCTCCCCTATTGGTTTTTTCCGTCTCTACATTCAAAATCTATATTTTGATATAAAACCGTCCCAGTTATCTGGGTTGTACACAAACCAGTGAATACTCCGGTTCTAACAAACGCAGCAATTACCATTGTTTTTCATGTGGAAATGGGGCGGCAACATTGTCAAAATGACTAGGGGTGTCGGAGAATGGATTTATTTTTTCCCTTGGAAAGTGAAAAAAGTTTGCAAATACACATTTTATGACTATTTAGACAAGTGTAGCTGTTCCTCACTTACTTTTACGTTTGTAAATACCTGCAAACGTGAATCCACTCGCAAAGCTATAATTATCACAGCACTTTAGATCTCTTTTAGTGCACTCATCAGCACAGCACCACCTCATCAGTTCACCACCACCCGCAGCACCACCTCAACATCAGCTCAGCACCATCTTATCAGCACAGCACCACCTCCACATCAGTGCACCCCCACCAGCGCAGCCCCACCTCAGAAGCAACTCGGCACCACTTCAGCCTCAGCACAGCCCCAACTCCGTATCACTCAGCACCATCTTAGCATCAGCACAGCACCACCTCCGCATCAGTGCACCGCCACCAGCGCAGCCCCACCTCAGAAGCAACTCAGCACCACTTCAGCATCAGCACAGCCCCAACTCAGTATCACTCAGCACCACCTGAGCACCAGCTCAGCACCACCAGAGCAGCATCACAGAATGACTCGGCACCATCTCAGCATCCGCACAGCACCATCCCCTGATCAGTGCGCCGCCACCAGTGCAGCACCACCTCAGCACAAGTGCAGCACCACCTCAACATCAGCACAGCACCACCTTTGCATCAGTGTACCACCACCAGCGCAGCCCCACCTTAGCACCAGTGCAGCTCCACCTCATCAGCACAACGCAGCACCACTTCAGATTCACCTCGGCACAGCACCACCTGAGCACCAGGTCAGTATCAGCGCAGCACTGCCTTCGCACCAGCACTTCTCCACCTCATCAGCAACTCAGCACAACATTAGCGCATCACCTCAGCACAGCACCACCTGAGCACCAGCGCAGCACCACAACCTCAGCATGACTCAGCACCTCAATAGCATCATTCAGCACACCTCCCCATCAGCACAGCACCACCTCAGCACAGCACCATCTCAGCATCAGCACAGCACCACCTCGTCATCAGTGCATCCCCACTAGTGAAGTACCCCCTCAGCACTAGTGCAGTACCCCCTCAGCACCATCTCTGCATCAGCACAGCACCACCTCGGCATTAGTGCACCATCACCAGTACAGCCCCACTCAGCACCAGCGCAGCCCCACCTCAGTAGCAGTTTGGCAACAGTGAAGCACCAGCACAGCACCTCCTCAGCATCATTCAGCACCTCCTGAGCACCAGCTCTGCTCCACCTGAGCACCACCTCAGCTTGACTGAGCACCACCGCATAACTCAGCTCCACCTCAGCAGCACCTGAGCATCACCTCAGCATCACTCAGCACCACCTCAGCCTGCCCTCGGAATCTGGCATCTGTGGGTTCTTCCCTAGTGTCAGTCCGCTGCAAGTGTTGTAATTCAGGTACTCTTTCCCAACCTCCACCCTCCCGTTGTTTGTCTCTTCTTCCCCCCACCCATAACACAAAAATAGAACAAACCAGCACTAGGTCGAACAAAGAAGCAAGCAAACAAGCACACACTGGTCTGTATAATTGAAAGTCCAACTCGTCTCGAGTCAATCAATTGTTTTGTAAAGATCCGATCCACTGTTATTGTGTTTCTTCTTTTACTTCACAATGACAGTCCCAGGTATATACATCCAAAACACTGCAGCCGACACGTGTTTCGTCCCCCCGGACTTTTCCAAGGCTGCAAAGGCATTACATAGGCATTATACATGTTGTTATGATAGTGAGAGGATACCCAAATGGGTATCTATAAAAGACCCTCCCCATGTGAGAATGCCAGCCGCATGCTAGTTGATTTTGTGAAGGGCCAATGAGCTCAAAGATATAACAAGTGTAAACTATTGTGAGTAGAGATCCAGTATAAATCCGAATGTGCACAAAACAGAGAGAGGAAGGAAAATAACCGCGTGAGAATGACACTCTCTGAAGACATTGAGTCCCCACTGGTGGCACTGCTAATGCTAGATATGTCCGAAGTATGAGTTGTAATGGCAGTCTGTGCCAAGTCTCCCTTCGTGTCTGTGGTCATATATAAGTTTTGACATTGCTGGGGAGGGTCTTTTATAGGGGATGAAACACGTGTCCACAACAGTGGATTGGATTGCTTCTTTACAAATCAACTGGTTGACTCGAGACGAGTTGGACTTTCATTTATACAGACCAGTGTGTGCTTGTTGGCTTGCTTCTTTGTTCGACATATTGCAAACATACCCTGTTGGGTCTGTTTTTTAAGCACCTATGGTGACTGGGTGCATAGCATGATAGCGCCACCTTGAAATTGTGTCTATTCATATGCTTTTTCACTTCATATAGTATACCTATAAAATGCAATATTCAGGCCAAGTCATCGGAGCGATCTAGTTTTGTCTCTGTACGTTAAACCAGCATTAGAACAGGCAGGAACAAGTTGCCAGCATTGCAAGGACAAAAAAAGATTTGTTGTTTCTTTTTTTAATAGGGTCGTTCAGTTGTACATAATGTCTTCATGGTTATATATAAGGTAATAAAATTGATTATAACACTTATTTATTATAACTTTTCAACATGCTACACCGAAGCTACACTGTTCTACAACATAGCTTAAAAATATTGGCAAAGCCATTAGCTCTGGCTAAACACTTATAAGGTCCCTAAGGCGAGACCTATTGGCTATGCCAATGCTTGTTTATACATGCTGAGCGATATTCACCGAGAACCTGTGCTCTCGATCTCTCATTTTATTCACACTGTGAGGGGCATTCACAGCTGAAATGAAATGTCTGCACTGCACTACATTTTCCGTGCAGTGATGTGCATTACAGACACACTGCTTGTTACTCACTCTCAGAGGTTCACATCTGTTCTCTGCGCTGCCCTCTGCTTACACTGAAATAGTTTATTTACTACAGAGCACTTGTGTGCACTCTGCACTGCACGAGGTAACGTGTTCACAATGTGCTGCTTTTCACCACAGTGCACTCTTTTTACTCACACCTCGCTGGGCATATCACGTGTAAAGATGGGCTCTCTACACACTTCCCTCCTTTTTCTCACGTTATGAGGAACGTTTACAGTTGCAGTAAAACATGTGTACTCAATGCACCTCTTTGAGCAGACCCTGTGAGGGGCCGGTGCAGTTAATAAACCTGCTGGGGGCATATTAGCAACAACAGGCGAAAATTATCGCAAACCACGCTTAGCGCGTTTTTTTTTAACGCCGCCTATCGCTGGATATTATCGCGGAGATAACATGCTATTAGCAACGTTTATCTCCAATGCGATAAAATATCCAGCGATAGCGGCGAAATGCGTGATGCGCTGGAAATCCAGTAATATTCACGCAATAACGCCATGGTGGACTTACCTGTTTGTTGTGTGGGAGGTGGATTGTCAGGCTAAGTCATGTTTTTAGCAGGTGTTAAATTCTAGCTTCGCCTGCGTTGCTAATAGGGGGAAGTTGTGTTAGCGACTGTTTTCAGTCGCTTTTAGTTGGGAACGCCTACCTTGCATGTCATTAGCAATAATTATTGCTGGCATGCAAGGCGATGGGAAAACCTGCCACTATCGCCAGAAAGCTGTCGCTAACGCCTGTTAGTGACAGCTTGCTGATAGGGCGATAAAAAAATCGCCGCTTTCGTGGCAAAAAGTGCTGCTAAAGCATGGGGCATATTAGCAAGGGCTTTATCGCTGCTTCAGAAAACTATTCGTCTTAATAAAGAACTGTTTCCTTCAAAACACCTTCACATAAGTTACATCTCTTGGGGGATGTACACAGGTTTGAATGTTTATTCTTCGTGAGTTCTATATTTAACCAGTGAATTTGTATTTGGAAACATGTATTTGGCATTTTTTCCTTGTTTGATTAAAAATATCCTGAAACGACATTTTGCAGAAATATAAAAAATATTTTATTTTTGAATTTTTATTTCAATTAATTGCAAATATCAACGAAACCAATTTTTTTTTGTCAATCGGTTTATTGAATTTTATTCAAAGGTTACAAACATTTTATAAAAACCATATTGCGTTCAATCTTTCTTCACAGGCGCATAATCCATGCATTAGATAGCTATCGTATAAGCACAGTTTAGTGACACATTTCGGACTGCCCCTCTGAGCAAAATCTGAGAGGAGAATCATGCGCAGATTCCGAATGCGATCCTATTAACCTCCATACAGGTGAAGCGCAGGTCCCCAAAGCTAAACTCTGAAAAGTTTGAACACCATCATAGGTAAAACAACCAAAAAACCAATGGTTAAGTGTAGAGATAGTTAAAAAGCAAACAACCATACCCAGGGAGACACATGCTTATATTTTGATATGTGGAGAGGGGCCGAGAAGTAAGCCCCCCCCCGCGACCTGTGTGGGAGGGCTCACGTGTGGGGGGAGAAACCCGGGGTCCCACCCTCGGGCGGGGGGGGGGGGAAGGAGTCCCCTATTAAATCAGGAAGAGATGTAGTGCCCTCAGTCTTGGACTGCATGCGAATAGAGGAAGCCCCTCCGATAGATAGCTTACTAGCGGGCTCCAAACATAGTCAAAGCTCTTACGGGAGTCCTCGGCAATGTCTGACAATCGTTCCAGGGCCAATGCGCACCACAAGCGGGCGTGCCATTGTGTAAGTGAGGGCGCCTCCGGCTTCTTCCAGGCTGCCGCCAGAGCCATCTTGGCCGCTCCTAGACACAGCCACATGATGGACCGGTCCCCTTGGGTCTGATACTTGAGAATTGGGTTGCATACTCCCAGTAGTATATGTTCCATGGAATCCCCAATCGGGTACCCCAGTATGAGCCTGATTTGGGACAGTATTTCTTTCCAGAAGGGCTGTATAGCAGGTCAATCCCACCATATATGTCTAAAGTCCCACAGGAGGCCGCAACCTTGCCAATATCGATCGGGCGTGTCGGGGAAAAATTGAATGTAGTTTTTGTGGGTAGAGGTACCAGTCGTATAAGGTTTTATAGTGGGCTTCCCTCAAACATGGATCGATTGTATTTCACAATATCTTTGTACAGGGAGTCCCATTGCTTTTCTGAAGGAGGTGTCGGAAGAATGCCCTCCCAAAATGTTCTGTGGCGCTGTGATCGCTGTGGGCCCAGTGTAAGCAAGAGTCTGTAGAGGAAGGAGATGCACCCCCTCCCTGTGGTGCCAGTTTGGACGAATTTTTCCAATGGGAGCAGTTCCCTAGTGGCTGCCTGTCGGATCTGCGGCTGCTGGACCCAGTGTACTAACTGTGCGTAATGGAAGCCTTCAGTTCGTGGAAGCTGGAAACTGGTCCTGCAGTCTGCGAAGGAGCGTATCTTCCCTCCGGTGAAAAGGTCTGAAATCATGATGCAACCTCCCTCCCTCCAAAGATCAAAGGGCCCTTCTTGAAGCGCTGGGGGGGAAGGCAGAGCTAAAGTGGATGGGGGTATACAGGGATGGAAATGTGGTCAATGGTAGGGTTTGGTCACCGTATCCCATACCTGGAGGGTTGTTGCTGTGGGTATGCTCAGATAGGAGTTGGCTGACCTGTCCGCTCTCTGTCTCTAGGGCAAGTCCCAGATGGTTCTACCCGTCACCTGTCTGTCTATATGGAGCCACAGTTTTTTGGATTCCCTTAGTGACCATTTACCCAGGACCCGCAGTTGAGCTGCTCTAATATATTAAAAAATCTGGGAGAGCCAGACCCCCTTGAATCGTGGCCTCGTCAAGAGGTGATGGGAGAGACGCGCTCATTGCCCCTGCCATATGAAATTGATAATCATGGTTCTCCGCTCTTTAAATAACCCCTTCTCAGGCAGGATAGGTAGCCCCTGGAAGAGATAGAGGCGGGGGAGCACGTTCATCTTTACTGTGTTAATCCGACCTATCCAGGAGATATTGGCTGTGCTCCATTTTTTTGAAGTCATTTTTAAGCTGTCTAAGCAACGGGGGGAAATTGGCCTGTAGGAAGGTGGAATCTGACTATATGGTTGCCCCCACTTTTTTTATGGTGTTTTGCTGGTTTATGACTTAGTTGGACTGGGATCCTGCTATTCAGGGCCCCAGTCTATCTGCTTTCTCTGTAAAAGGTTTCCATGGGCCTTAGGCACATCTCTGATTGGAATCTGGAGTGCCCTTATAAGTCCCTAGTATATGGTATACTATGTACCAAGGGCATAGGTACCTCAGAGGCCTACCAGGGGCTGCAGCATGTATTGTGCCACCCCTGGAAGGCCATCCAAACTGACACCACAGGTCTGCTACTGCAGCCTGGGTAAGGTGGTGCATGCACCCCTTACTGTGATATAGGTTACCTATATCACTAAATACATACACACATATAAACCTATAAGTCACTCCTAAGGCAGGTCTTATGAATCCTAAAGGCAGAGTGCATGGTTCCTATGTGAGAGGGTGCCCCTGCATGAGCAGGGCCCCTCTGCAGCGTTCGGAGACCATCTCTGATGCTGTTTGTAGTGCAGCCTGACCATATACTCTTAAGCGCATTATATCCTCGCGGTAAAATGCTAACTTTGGAATGGCTGCACCTAAACATGTCGTGTTTGGTGTCAAACATCTTGGAATACTACCCCCGCCAATTCTGGCGGCGGGGGTAGCATTCCACCCTTCTAGAGGAGAGACATGTTAACCCTGGCCTGGCCGGTAACTTCTTTCTAAAGCCTGGCATCACAAAATGGATGCTGCTGCCACAGACACGAGTCTGGCCTCCTGCTGCTGGACGAAACTCCGGCAGGGGAGGCCTGGACAATAGGTTTCCTGTCCCAGGGAGGTGTGACCACCTCCCCAGACAGGATAATGTGTATTGGGGCTGGGCGGGAGCACTTTCGGGTGCTTTGAAGTCCTGCACTGGGGGCACATTTGGTGTCCCTGTGCATACCCCAGTTCAAACCGGATCAGGGGCTTGCAGCCCCTGCTTTGGCGCGAACTGGACAAAGGGAAAGGGGTGTAGCCACCCCTCTGCCCTGACCCACCCATAGGTGGGGCCACAGAGTAGTCCAACCCCTATTTTTAGAATAAAGGTAGGAACCCAGTCCTTAGGACTTTAGATTATCCCTGGACGAAACTCTGAAACTGAATCCTGGACCTTCGACGCTCTACTCACGATTAGAGGACAGAAGAATCTCCCTTGGGGTCAAGAGTGACTCCCCTGCTTGGCAGGCACCAAAGAAGCATCTGTCCGGTTCGCATTTCTGAAGCTCCCGTCGGACGCCGAAGTCATCGCATCACCAGAGGTGGATTCTCAGACTTCCCCGAGGCTACCCTGAGTCCCCAGCAAAGCTGAGGCCCGTGGCTATCGTGGGTGACTTGAGACCGTGACCCCTGGACACCGAGCACATTTGCAAGTGCATCCTCTTCTGGGTCTCCCAAGAAGTCGTGCTTTGGGCTCCGAGTAGCCCTAGCCTCCAGCACCACCTGCACCGAAGATCACTGGCCCCCACTCCACGAGTGTCATGTAAGCCAGCTCCACGTGCGGCGTCACGAGGCTCCTTCGCGGTCGCTAGCCCGTTGGCTAGTAGCCCTTAACGAAGGCCAATCTTTTCCTAACTTGGCATCCTGGTTGCTCCAGGCCTGCCCTCACTTACCCTTGCTGGGTGAGTTCCACAGACCTTGCTGGTCTGCACCATCGACGATCTACATCTTAATCGAGACTTGCCGTTGCCAAGGCTTGTTGGGTTCAATTCAGTCGCCGACACCTCAGCACTCGACAGACATCGTGTACCAGCCCGAATCCTGCTCCTGGTCGCCGACAACGCCTCCCGGACCTCGTGGCTGAAGAGTCAAGACGACCGTCAACGCACCTGAAGCACTCGACATCGGTGGGCATCTGTCCATCGCCTTCCTGGTCACTGGCTAGTGACCCAGACTCTGTCCCCTCTGCTTTCAGGTTCACCAGAACTCCGATCCACTCTTGGATCCACCCGGACACTTTTCTCTTGGCCGCCAGCAGCACTTTGCAGCAGATCGCCATTCGAATCGACGAGCGAAACCCGACCCCGAAAGGCACCTATGCACCCGGCTTCCCTGGGTGAGGTAACACGAGTACTCCGGTGCTCCCGTGGGTAGAGACTCTTCAAAGTCCTAGATCTCAAAGGGTTTTGTCCTAGTCCTCTTTTAAGTGTCCCTTTCCTCTATTTTCCCGATCCCGACTTTCTCCATAGAAGTTAACGGCGTATCGCGGTTGTGTATTTACACTGCACGCGTCTCCCGTGGGTCCCCTGTGTCACTACCTTGGGTGGTTCCTTGTGGTCCAAGCACTTCTAGAGGCTCTAGGCCTAGTGTCTAGTTCAGTCGTGGTTCGCATACCACTTTATTGGTATATGGTTTGGTACGCCCCTAGGGCCCAAACGTGTATTTGTGCTATTACTGTGATTTAAGATCTTATAACTTATGTACTTCGAACTCTAGCCTCATAAAGAGACTAGAGGGGGTGTTTAGTAATAAATACATATATTTTGAATATATACCTGGTGTGGTGCTCTTTCATTTGGTCACTCAAGAGATTATAGACTGGTAAAACAAGCTGCTTTACATTCCTTCAAGACTTAGCCTGAAGGCTGCTCTCCATAGCTACCACTAGGATAGCTTTCAATAAGGTTGTCTTTAACCTATCTCCAATAAGGGGTTGTTTGGACTGGTGCAAGGTGCCCACTATAATTAGTGGACAGCATATACCAGGCCAACTTCTCACATGGCCCTGTATAAATCACTCAGTTTGGGGGTAATTTGTATGTATGTAATTGCCTTACGTGCCCACCGAAAGGAAGACATCCCCTCTACCGTTCTTTGTACCTATGGGGACAGAGTCAAGTTTAGTATAAAAGATTTAGATAGGTTAACCTTAAAGCCTGACACTTTTTCGAACTGTCCTAGTTCCCGGTGTATTTCGGTCCGGGAGGCAACTGGGTTGGTTATTGGCAAGAGTACATCAGCAGCAAACAACAAAATTTAGTGATCATCTGACCCAAATCGAATCCCACTAATCTTCGGATTTGCTCTCACCCGCGCTGCGAAAGGCTCTATGCTAAGAGCGAAGAGCATCGGGGACAGGGGGCAGCCCTGTCTAGTACCCCTAGCCAGGTTAAAAAAAAAAATCAGAGGCCACCCCATTCACTAAGACCCTAGATCTTGGGTTACTAAAGTTAGCTCGTACCATCCCCACAAAGGCCTCACAGAACCCAAATCGACGTAGAGAAAACTGTAGGAAAGTCCAGTCGACTCGATCAAAGGCCTTCTCTGCGTCGAGCGATAATAAGGTGGAATACCCTTCGGAGATTGTCGTGAGTCTGACGACCTTTAATAAACCCTAATCGGTCGTGGTGTATAAGAGTGGGTAGGATTATCTCTAGTCTAGTAGCCAAAATTTTTGAGTAAAGTTTTGCATCTAGATTTAACAGAGCGATAGGTCTGTAGGAGGTACATTTTTGAGGGTCTTTACTCGCCTTCGGGATTATCGAGATCAGAGCTTCTCCCATGGAGGGGGACACCGTTTGGTTTTTCGCATTAGCATTAGAGTAGCAAGCTGAGGAGATAGTTCGGCTGCAAAGGTTTGATAAAACTGCGCCGTAAACCCATCTGGGTCTGGGGCTTCATGTCGTTTGAGGGAATCAATGGCTGCCTGCACTTCCTCCTGGGATATAGCGTGGCCCAACTCCTCGTTGGTTGACTCTGGAACCTGGGGAAGTTCCAGAGCATTTAGGTATTGCGTCTGGTCTGTCACCCGGGATGGGTCGGCCTGGTACAGCGTGCTGAAGAAATCGTGGAACGCTCCTGCCTTCCCCTCCTCGCTAGTGTGCGCAACCCCATTCCTGTCAATGATTTGCTTCACATAGTCTTTCTCCTGTTTAACCCTTAGTTGCCTTGCTAAAAGAGAGCCTATCTTATCCTTCCCCTCGTACCCGTGGGCCTGGAGTCTCAATATCGTCTATTCTGCTCTATTAGTGTAGATGGCGTTCAGCTTCCCCCTGAGAGCTGTGACACGTCTAAGGGCTGGTGCCGAAGGTGTGTCCTTATGAGTTTTTTTTTCGCCTTGAGTAACTCTTGTTCCAACTCGAACCGCTCCTTCGTCTGGAGTCTCCTGAGGTAGGTAACTAGGGAAATGCAGTGGCCCCATATGTGTGCCTTGAAAGCATCCCAGTTGTTTGCTGGGGATGTGTCCGTGGGATAGTTAATTATGAAGAAATCCCTAATAGCTTTGCGTAGGTCATCCCTGTGTAATCTATCCCTGCACAATACCTCCGGGAAATACCATCTGGTCAATTTAGAGCGTGGAGCTGGCCAATTCAATACGCAAGTCAGGGGAGCATGGTCCGAGATAGCCATGGGAAGGAAGAGGGAAGCTGTGGATGCATGTAAGTGTGATCGACTAACAAAAATGTGGTCTTTCCTCGAGTACGTCCTGTGGGGGGTGTGAAAAGAAAGAATAGTCCCGCATGCAGGGATTAAGGGTCCTCCAAGTCTAATGGACCCAGTTGTTGTATGGATAGTTTCAGTGCTTTGCTGAACAGCCCCCCCCCCTCCCTCCCGGCTTTCTGTGGATGTGTAGTGTCTATCTGTGAGTCCCAGATGAGATTAAAATCTCCCATGAGAATAATTTTCCCTAAAGCAAATCCCGCTAGGGAGGCAAAAGCAGAGATGAAAATCTGCCTGTCCTACATTAGGCGATACAAAAGGGGATGATGGACGGAACGTTTGAGCCAATCAAACACTCACCCCCAGTCAACTGATCTGGGTTTAATCCATCATCATTCTTTAGCTCACTCCACCACCCCAGTTCAGACATGGCCATATGCAAATCAGTCTGACCCTGTGCCTCATGGGAACAGTCCAGCACGAACTGCCAAGCCATGTCTTCCCTGGACCGGAAACAAGCATCCTAGGACCGGTTTCTGGCATTCCAGCCGTCATCAGCCAGGCTTGCTTGAATCCAGTGGCAAAGTGAGCAAGGGACCCACGTCTGGGCATACCCCCGCCAACTTAGGGCGAACAAAGCGATACAAAGGGGATGATGGACGGAACGTTTGAGCCAATCAAACACTCACCCCCAGTCAACTGATCTGGGTTTAATCCATCATCATTCTTTAGCTCACTCCACCACCCCAGTTCAGACATGGCCATATGCAAATCAGTCTGACCCTGTGCCTCATGGGAACAGTCCAGCACGAACTGCCAAGCCATGTCTTCCCTGGACCGGAAACAAGCATCCTAGGACCGGTTTCTGGCATTCCAGCCGTCATCAGCCAGGCTTGCTTGAATATCGCTTTGTCCTACATTAGGAGCATACACTGCGGCTATCGTGTAGAGCCTGCCCAATAACAACCCCCTAACCATGATGAATCTCCCCTCCTTGTTGCTTTTCGAAGCCTCATGGTGAAAATGAGCAGAGGAGTGAAACAACAGGGCAACTCAATTCTGTTTTTTGGGACTGGCGGACCGAAATATCAGGGGGTAGTGTCTGTGCTTCAGCCTGAACTCTTCTCTCTTTTTATGATGAGTCTCCTGCATGGCTACCACCTGCGGGCCCTGGTCCCCCAGGAATTTCCAGAAGCGTTGCCTTTTGTTAGGGGAGTTAAGGCCCCTAACATTCCATGATATTAGTTTAACCCCCATTTTCCTTCGTCTTGACGTATGCAATAGCTGGACTCCCCCACCCCCCCCCGAACCCTCCCCCCATTACATTCGAGTTGTGGTCCCTGGGTGAAACATGTGACAACACAATTAAATGAACAAAAAACATGAACTGTTCAAGATTCTGCAAAGTCCCGTTTGACTGTATCCTCAGAAGGCTACTGGGGAAAGACCACTCCAGCACCCAGAGCCCAGTGAGAGATCTCTGGAAGACCTTATCCCTGGCATAATTCCATCTCGGTTCCAACCATCTATGCGGTGCTTGTCGGCTAATGCGTCCTGGTGTGTGACAATATAAAAAGAAAAAGGAGGGGACGAGAACCCTCTGCGATACTGTCCCCTTGCTAGGGGGGATCCAAGCGCCTCTTGGGGGGCTCCAGTGTCCTCAGCATGCTAGACGTTCCCGCAGCCTGAGCAGCGTATCAGATGCTTATGCGTTCTCATCACGATAACTTCTTGTTTGCTTTTTTGGGTGTCTGCCAGGCTCCAGGAGTTCCCCGGCCCGTGGGCCTTCCGGTGAGAGCTTCTTTCCACAATGTTTCCTTTTGTGGCGACGCTCTCCCCAGACAGAGCAAGGCCGCCGCCCCCTCCACCTCTGTGAAATGCTGCTGCTTGTTATTTAGGGAGAAGGCCAGACCGAATGGGTATGTCCACCTATATTTAATGTGGCGCTCCCTTAAGGCAGACGTGATCAGCCGAAATTGTTGGCACCTAATCAGCGTGGCCTGGGCGACATCTTGGAAGTGTGCACAGGTCGCTCCTTGTTGGTCCACGAGTTCCCTGTCTCAAGCTTTACGGAGCCCCATTTCCTTGACTTTGAAGAAGGCGAACTTGGCCAGGATGTGTCTCAGGCGTTGATTTTTCCCTTGCAAAGCCGGGCCCACCCTGTGGACACGTTCCAGAAGTACTTTGTGTGCCCCCTCACCTACAATGCTCGTGAACAAACCCACCATGTACGCCTTCAGGTCTGTTCCCTCTCTCCCTTCCTCTAGGCCCCGCATCCTTATGTTGTCCCTTCGGGAGCGGTTTTCCAGGTCCTCACACTTGAGGCGCAGAGTTCAACTGGGCAGTAAGGGATTCTGAACCTTCTTCTAATGGCTGGAGTCTACCTTCCAGCTCCTGGCATTTCGCTTCTAAGTCGAGGTTGCGCGCCCCAATGGAGTCCACGTCTGCCTGGAGCGCATTAAGTTTTGCGCCCATTTCCGATTTGAAGGAGTCGAAGGAGGCTCCTATGTCCGCCTTTATGTCCTCTCTGAGCTCCCTTTTGAAGTCCTTCAGGGTCGCAAGGAGGTCCTCCCGGGTGAGCGCCATTCATTCTGTCTCCTGGGTGCCCTCTTCCTCCTGCACCTCTCCTGCTTTGGGCGCCCGAGGTAGCTGGAGACCTTGTTGGGCTGCCCTTTTGTTGGGTTGTATAGGGGCAGCTCTGTGTCGCACCCCACACCCCTCCGCTCTAGAGCCACAGGGTCAGAGGAGGGAGAGCGGCGCTGTCGTGAGGAATCTGTGGTAGCACCAGGGTCCAGGCACACCCAACACCTCCAAGTGGGCCACGCGGTTCTTTGGAGCTTGCTAGAATATGGCTTCCCCAGGTTCATGTGGTGCGTGGATTCTGTTGTCGCTCTCTGTGCTGGGGTCACCGTGATAAGACTGGAAGGACCATGGGCGCCATATTAGGGTCAGGCAAAAGGCCAGGCATCTCCTTCGGGGGTTCTTAATCTCCCCCAGCGCGCAATGTGGCCCAGCGGGCTCAGCCCGGGTAGACCACCCTCTCCTCTACCTGTCTTCAGTCTATTTAGCTCCTTGCCTGCCGCTCTAGCGGTCAATCGCGCTTCGGGGGAGGGGCCCATCTCACCTTCATGTGTCTGGCCTGGGGGCCCGAACGCTGCCTCTGGGTCTCTCCGCACAAGCCACCTTCACCCGAGTGCGAATGCTCACTCAGCGGCCCCCTCCTGGGTTCGAATGTGATCCGTGTCTCTGGGGGAACTTTATTGCTGCCGGTTGCTTCTGCCGTGTGAGGCCGCCATTTCAGGGGAGCAACATCATGGCTCCTTATCGCGCATGGACCGCCGCTGCCACACTGGTGTCCCCGCTCCACTCATAGGGTCTCCGGAGTCCCGGATAAGCTGCCTCCTTGTCCACGCTCCCTCTGGCCGCTGAGTATTGAGGAGCCTTAGTCGCAACGGGATCCGTCCGCCATTTTAGCTAGGCGGCCGCAATCCCGATCGCCTTTCTAAAAGTAATTTCTGGCCCCTGCTCACCCGCATTAGTTGTCCAGGGGAGCTCTCCGCCGTTTAAAAGTCCAGTCCCGGCTTTTCTTTCGCCATCAGCCCGGGACTGGACGCTGCAAAGCACTCTCTCACAGGGCTCTTTCACGGAGCCCAGCGAGATCACGTCTTCGCGGCCATGATGGCTGCGAAACCTATTTTTAAGTGAGTTTCTTATTAATTGTTTTCAAATGTTTCCTACCTTTTGGTAGTCCAGATACATATAGTAGCACCTTTGTCATGCTGCATTTTATTGTGTTGTAGTAACAATTGTATAGCGGCTCATACACAGGATGAGGCGTCAGAACACTCGTGGATAAGTAAGGGGCGACTCCATTTGTTTGTCGTTGGTAGTAGATTTTGAATTTACAATGTTTCCCATGTTCCAGTATTAAGTGTAGGGCTGGAGAGGAGCTTCATTCGTGTCGGGGTGAACCTATAGCTCTGCATACACACGAAGATGAAGCAGAATGACGAAGACTAAGAGATACCATCATATATTCTGCATATTCTTATATTTCTGTGTCTGGCTACAGCCTCCTTTGTGGGAGCAGACGTAGGGCCTGATGACGATCTTGGCAGACGGGATAATGCGTCACAAACGTGACAGATATCCCGCCCACCAAATTACAGGTTCCATAGGATATAAAATCATATAATGGAATTGTAATTTGGCGGTCGGGATATCCGTCACGTGTGTGATGGAGTAACCCTGTCCACCAAGATCGTAATCGGGTCCACACTCTAGCGTTGGTTACTGTTTGCTCAGACTTAGGAGCAGTACATAAAGATGACGCATTGAATGCTTGATTCATTCTCTGGTAATTTTTTGGGGCCGCATTCCAGTCCATAATTCTTTTGCCCACTGTGACTCTCCAAACAGGAGCCATTCTTATGCAAATCACCACTGGACCTGTGCCAGTAGCCCAAACTGCCAGGCCACACCCTTTCGCCCTGAAACGAGCGTCTCAAGACTAGTTTCAGCGATGTCGGACCTCACTATTGCAACGAGATTCCTTTGGCACAGCAAGCACAAGACCCACTTTTGTGCATTCCCATCACACTGAGGACACTTTCAGTGGCGACTGCTGCCAATAGAAAGTGGTGGGGCAGCACTGGGGGAAATATTTTTTTAAGTACTTACTGCCGCTGCCCAGCTTCTTGCACGAGTGGGTAGATGGTTTGTGCTTCCGGTAGTCCACTGCCCACACTGCACAGGCTCCCAGACTCCCCACCCAATCCAGACACTGCTCTCATGCTAGTACCCAGCATGAGAGAAGCGTCGGGATTGGTCGGAGCGGTCTAGTTTGACACTCGCTCAGGGACAGGGAGCCTGTGACTCTTCTCCACCTGGCTGTGTAACACACCTGGGTTAGAGAAATGTAAGTGCACATGTTGTTATGACCATCCTAAGACAGCCAGCCAAACCAACATGCGCACTTACAGTGCCCACCACTTCTCCTCCCTGCTACTGTCCATGGAGCATGGCCCGCATCAAACTCCGGCTACTCTGCTCAGTCATTGAAAAATAAAACTACAATAAATTGTTTTATCATTTTATTTTCATCTGCTGGCTCTGAGCAGTTGGACGACACTCCTCCTGCCATAACGGAGGAGCCGCCGCTGGACATTTTACTAAGTCAGATGTAAAGGTGATCGGTGGAATGCTGGACACAGTCTCAGCTACTGTTAATTACATGGGACCGCTTTACAGTCCGTTGTTTCTTGCCCACGGAGCTACTCCAGGCAGGAACCTACATGATGCTTGGGCCTGCTCCAGTAGGAGAAATCTACTGGCTCCAACTCTTAAAATGTATTTTGTTGAACTCAAAGTACAAACTACAAAATGTCATGCAGGAACCTAGGAGAGTAAATCTCTCGACCTCCACCTCTCCAATCTTTTCTATGAGGACATCCTCACACATGTTAGTTTATTACTTAGTAGTAAATGTGGAAGGGACCAGCGAGAGTACCTGGAAAAAGGGGCATCCTTACTACCAAGTGGGAGGGGATTTTTTTTGAGGAGTAAAAGGGTTTAGGGTGGGTTTGGGCTGGTTTTAGGGAGAGACATGCACCCACCAACAAAAAGGTAAGTCCAGTGCTATTCATAAACTGAACTTCTAAAGTTTCTACATCTAGAAAGGGCCCAAAACAGTAAAAATGTAGTCCAGCTCAAGATGGAGTAAGTCCAGCACCACACATGGCCAACCACTGGTGCTGTAACACCCGCTCAAAGAAGTAAGAACTTAAAGTAAAACCACACAGGAAATAATGTTACATTACTTTATTTAAACTAGTTAAAAGTATATAAATTAATTTCATCTAATGTTCGCAAAATTATGTAAAATCAAAATAGATTTATTAATTTTGAATAGTGTTATTATTTTTATTTTAAAATATTTAAGTAACCTTTTTACAATTTAAATATAAATGTAACATACTTTTTAGATACATATAACTAAACTGCTTTTTAATAACATAATTAAACTACTTTTAATTAAATCTATACATTACTTAATACACAAATGTATATTTTCTTACCTTAGGTGGGAATATTTGTTTTTATTTAATCATCAGAAAAATTATTTAATATATTCAACATAATTACTTTTAAAATGAAGTTAATAGTGCTGTAGCCTTTTTATTTTGTTCTACATTTAAAATAAATATATAAAATTAATTTACTTTAATATTTAATATCTAAATATATTAACTTTTTTACTTTTTCCTGTACTTTACCATAAGGAGATCTCCGCCGTCAGCCTGGTCCCATAGACAGTAGATGCTCACATTCCAAAAAGCACCCCCTTTCAAAAGAACTATCATGTCCATTCCATGGTGCATTTTTTGGGTCTTTCCAGTCCTAGGGGGAGGACATCCAACACATGTGGGGTAATAAATTTCACCCTCAACTAAACAGGGGATTTTTTTTATATGTGATTGTGTGTGCGTTGCTTTTATAAACTATTGCTCTGTGCTATCCTGCAGGGTTAAGTGAGTCACGCTGCCAAAGGGCACTTACTCTGCTTCTGGTTGGTATTACTTTCTTACTTCCTTATTATTTATTTGTTTATTATATGAGATTGTGTGTGTGCTGTTTTTAAGACTATGGCACCTTGCCATCCAGCAGTTAAGTGAGTTGCGTTGTCAAAGAGGACCAACTCTACTTCTGTGCCCTGTTACTTTCTTACTTCCTGATTAGGCCATCGTTGTAGCACCATCTTGGGGGCGGAGGGGCTGTAGTTATTGCAGGCACTTAGGTAGGCAGAAAGGCCTATTTAAACCTGATGCAGATGTGTCCACACTGTTTCTGATGAGACTTGATTTCACCCGGATCTAAACGGGGTTTACTGTATGCCTTGTAAGTGTCTTAAATGAGATTGTATGTGCACTGTTTTTAAAACTGTTGTGCTATGCCATCTAGCAGTGGTTAAGTAAGTTGCACTGACTCTACTCGTGTTCCCTGTTGAACAAGTTACTTACCTTCGGTAGCGCTTTTTCTGGCGGATACAGTATCTACCTGTGGATTCCTCACCTTCTGAATATCCCCCATGTGCAGCATTCAACTGAAACTTTTCTCCATAGCTCTACTACGTCGACGAGTACGTCATAATACCACGGCTCAGCACGCAACTCCACGTGACGTCATCTGAGCCATAAGAAATTCTCGTCGGTGTGCTAATGTCAGTTTTCACCCATTTTTTCCGTGCCTTCGAGGTAAACGATTGAACCGACAACACATACACCAAAACATAAGTAGTATACGGCATATGCCAAGACAACCTCATACATTTATAAACATAACAAAAATGCACTTAAATTGCATATACAATTGCATAATCATGAGTTTCACAGTATTCCTTATTAGAAACATCATACTGGATTACTATAACCACTCTTATTTCCGGTATACGCAGACCGGCAACAGGGAGGCGGGTGGGTCAGTGAGGAATCCACAGGTAGATACTGTATCCACCAGAAAAAGTGTTACTGAAGGTAGGTAACTTGTTCTTCAAATGGTTACATCAACCTGTGGATTCCTCACCGTTTGAATAGAATCATCAGGTAGTCCTGCTCCCGGGGGACGGTGCCTGCCTGCACCAAAAAATCCTGTTACACAGAACAAGCAAAATGGCCATCCCTCCTCACTTCCGAATCCAAGCAATAATGCTTTGCAAAAGTGTGGAGGGTGGCCCAATTTGCCGCTTTGCAAATATCAACCACAGAGACGCCTCTACCCAAAGCAGAAGTTGAAGATTTAGCTCTAGTAGAATGAGTTCTAATACCTTCAGGTGGCTCCTTCTTAGCCATGGCGCAGCAGATCTTGGTACACAGGATTATCCATCTGGCAAAATCCTCTTGTGTACTGCTTTCGCTCTCATCTTGCCCACATATCCAAAAAACAGCGGTCATCCAATCTGAACGAGTTCTGTCCATGTAGAAACTCACAACCCTCTTAGGGTCCAAACGATGTAGCCTCTCCTCCTCCTTCGATGGATGCGGGGGAGAGTAAAAAGTAGGCAAGGTATGGAATGGAGTGACCACCTGTTTTTTTTCCGGGGGTTTTAAGTAGAGTGAATTTGACCAGAAGGTATCAAAGTGCTTTACATGAGCACCAGTTGCGTTACAGACGGACACATTAATTTTTGTTAGGCATGGGGGATTATGTGATTTTTTCCCAGAATCGCAGGATGTTGAGTGTCCCTGCCGAGACTCGAAACCGGTTCCCCAGTTTCGAGGTTGATCGCTCTATCCGTTAGGCCACATCCTCAACTTTGGCAGGAAAGCAGCTCTGGTTCTAAACATCAACTTATCTGCATGAAATAAAGCTTAGTATTAAGGGCATAGGTTATTGCCACTAAAAATATAGTTTTTAAAGTAAGAAGCCTCAACGGGCAACTGTGTAAGTGCTCAAAAGGAGGACACATAAGAATTGTAAGCACTACATTAAGATCCCACTGAGGCATGATAAACAGAGTGGGAGGAAACTTATAAGTAAGCCCCTTAATGAACCTTAAAACTATAAGGGACTTAAAAATGGAAGGTTGGGCAGGCAAACAAACGAATGCCGATAAGGCAGACAAATGCCCTTTAACCATTGCAACTGTGCAACCTTCCTGCGCCAGGAAAAGTGCAAAACTCAAAACATGCGACAGATGGGCCTTCAAAGGGTCAATTAACTTTTTTTCCGCACCATTTCACAAACTTCGCCCACCTGCCAACAAAGACTGTCTTGGAGTGTCTTCTGGCTGGTAAAATAACATCCACCACATCAGATGGGAGAGAGAACTCTGGTTGCCCCGTTCACTCTCCAGGCATGAAGGTGCCGGCTCTGGAGGTGGGGGTGTAGAACCAGCGACTGCGACAGGAGGTGTGACCTGAGAAGGAGACGGAGCAGAGGGCACAATGAGAGGCAAAGAAGGTCTGTGTACCATGCCCTTCACGGCCAATCCGGGGCTATGAATATGACTTGGGTCCGGTCTTGGCGAATCTTCCTGATGAATCAAGGGTATGGGCGAAAAGCGTAAAGCAGCTGGTAGCCCCAGTCCAATTGAAACGCATCCCCCAATGCTCCCTGCATCGGATACTGTAGGCTGCAGAACGACGGGCGGTGCGCGTTCTCGAAAGTGCCTAACGGGTCTAACTGAGGAATCCCCCCACATCCCGAAAATGTGCTGAACCACATTCGGATGGAGATGCCACTCGTGATTGACTGAATAATGCCAACTGAGACTGTCCGCTTGTACATTCAGAACTCCGGACAAGTGATTTGCAATGATGCCAATCTGATGGTCCTGAGCCCAGGATCAAAGCTGCAGAGCTTCTCTGCAGAGAAGCTACGACCCTACTCCTCCCTGTTTGTTTATATACCACATCGCTGTAGTATTGAAAGAAACCAGCAGAAAGAGGCAGAATACGGGTCAGATATGAGCAGGAAGAGGCAACAAAGGGCAGGAGCGAGTAGAAAAAGGCAAAATAAAGGTTAGAAATGAACCGAAAGAGGCAAAATAGAGGTCAGAAACCAGCAGCAAGCGGCAAAATAAAGGTCAACAATGAGCAGAAAGAGGCAGAACAAGGGTCAGAAATGAGCAGAAAGAGGCAACATAGAGGGCAGGAGCAAGCAGTAAGAGGCAAAGTAACGGTGAGAAACTAGCAGAAAGAGGCTGAATAAAGTTCAGAAATATGCACAGAGGCAGAATAAAGGTCAGAAGGGAGCAGGAAAAGGCAGAATAAAGGTCAGACGACAGAAAGAGGCAAAATAAAGGTGAGAAATGCACACACACACACCCCACTCGCAGACCCATACACCCACTCAAACTCACTCATACACCCTCTCAGAGGCCCATACAGCCACTCACACACCCGCTCATCTACCTATATATCCACTCACACACCCCCTCTCAAAGGTTACAGGTTACAGTTAGGAAATACAGTTTTAAAAAACATTGCAATTCACTAAAGACCACAGGTTACAGGGACGTTATAGTTAGGAAATAGAATTTTAAAAACTGTAAAAATTCACTGAAAGACCAAGGGAATGGGCCGCGTGCGCCCTCCTCCCAACTATATTATATACACAATGCCTTGGGACCTGGCCCACCCGGGAGCTGATCTTCAAACAAGCGTGCAAGAACACACTTGGGGTTTTTTTTTGCCGTGGATTCTCGGTTCCTCCTGCGATATCGCTGCATAAGAAAAAATGTTTTTTTGCCCTGGTGTGGTTCCTGGAGGACCCCAGCACTAGGGCTAGGGGTAAGGGTATTCCTGC
The DNA here is from genome assembly GCA_963921515.1 of Calotriton arnoldi. Classification (NCBI taxonomy): domain Eukaryota; kingdom Metazoa; phylum Chordata; class Amphibia; order Caudata; family Salamandridae; genus Calotriton; species Calotriton arnoldi. The sequence goes on from CAWUFW010000466.1 coordinate 1,606,308, forward strand.
ACTGTCCCCTTCACTTTTTTTTGCTTTTCGTTTGGGACTCAGCTGAGACAGAGTCCCAAAATGGCTGCCAACACTTCCTGTTTGAAGTGTTGGCAGCCAATAAGATCTCTGAACAAGATTGGTAGGATTCACAGAGGGTTCACGCCTCTGGAGATCTATTTCTTTTTACATTAATATCTCAATATCTACTGAACGGATTTACACCAAATCACAAAAAGCACGCTTTCTGGACCAACATCTAGTTTTCTTCAAAATTTGGTGTAATTCTGTTCAGCAGTTCGGGCTGTAGTCGTGTCTAATCTCTATGAGAAATTGCATGGGGAAAAGGCATATTGGGACCTCCCCTTTTTCTCGGTCCCCGCTGGACGAGGCAGTTAAAATTAGGACCCATTTACCATAGGAAAAGCGTTTTTTGTTTTGCCAATAACTTTGGCGCCGTTTGCTGAATCTTCATGACATTTTCAAAACTAGTGTGCCACTCACTTCAGCTGCTGTCTGAAAAGTTTCGGGGCAATTGGCCATTTGGGGGCAGAGAAAAAGGGGGGCCCCAAAACGCGTTTCCCCCAAGCAATTCCCATAGAGATTTTAGACACAACTACAGCCCAAACCGCTGAACAGAATTACACTAAATTTGGCAGAAAGCCAGATCTTGATCTAGAAAGATATCTTTTGTAATTTGGTGTAAACCTGTTCAGTAGTTTTGGCGTTATTAAAGAAAAAAGATTTATGTATAACCAGGGAAGCAGATCCAATACGGTAGACCCGCGGTTCTGTGCGCCAACAGCAAGTACGTGATTGGCTGGCCGCAACCTGAGAGGAAAGTTGCAGCTGCCATTTTTTATACTGAGACTCGGTCCTGGGGGGGAAAATCGACCCAGAAAATTGGATGAAGGGGTCAGGGTAGAGGTACCCTGACCCCATGGGAGTGATGGAGGGGTCTCTGAGCACCCCTCATGAGTATTAAAGTGCCCCAAACATTTTTTGGGTTGTCTGAGGTTCCGCGAATCAACCGCGGCGCTCAGCATAACCAACCATATAAATCTGCAATGGATCCACGGATCCAGCGCTCAATTAAAAATACACACACTCGCACTCCCACACAGTGTCCAATACCCCTAAACATCCACTCTCACACTCACTCACAGACCCACAAAACCACTTACTAACACACCCACTCATAGACCCAAACACCCGCACAAGTACTCACATATGTAGTCACAGACCAACAAAGCCACTCACACACCCACTCACACACCCACTCACACATGCATGCAGCAACTCAGACCCCCACAGCCACTCGCAGACAAACACACACCCATACAGCTACTCACACACCAACTCACAGACCCACTCACACACCCATACAGCCACTCAGACACTTATACAGATACTCACTTCTCAGCATACCAACACAGTCCTTCAAAGACCCACTTGCACACCCATGCAAACACTCACACACCCACACTCATACAGACACTCAACAAACTCACACAGCCACATACTCACTGACATGCCAACACACTTACCGATAGAGCCACTGTTATACCTAATCACAGACTGATACACACACTCACACACCCACATACCCACTTACACACCCACACACCCACATACCCACTTACACACCCACACAGACATTTACATATCTACTAACACACCCATAGTCACTCACACAGATACTGACACCTACACATCCACTCACTGACCCACTCACACACCCATACAGCTACTCACACACACCCACTCACATTCCCACGCAGCCACTCACAGACCCACTCACACACCCATACAGCTACTCACACATCCACTCTGACCCATGAAGCCACTCGCAGACCCACTCACACCCCATACAGCCACTCACACACTTATACACACTCACTTCACACATACCCACACAGTCCTTCAAAGACCCACTTGCACACCCATGCAAACACACACCCACACTCATACAGGAACTCAACAAACTCACACAGCCACATACTCACTGACATGCCAACACACTTACCGATAGAGCCACTGTCATACCTAATCACAGACTGATACAGACACACACACACCCACTGACACACTCACATACCCACTTACACACCCACACACTCACATACCCACACACTCACATACCCACTTACACACACACCCACACACACACCCACACAGACATTTACATATCTAACACACCCATAGTCACTCACACAGATACTGACACCTACACACCCACTCACTGACCCACTCACTGACCCACTCACTGACCCACTCACACACCCACTCACTGACCCACTCACACACCCACTCACATTCCCACGCAGCCACTCACATTCCCACGCAGCCACTCACATTCCCACGCAGCCACACAGACCCACGCAGCCACACAGACCCACGCAGCCACTCAGACCCACTCAGACCCACGCAGCCACTCACAGACCCACTCACACACAGCTACTCGCACATCCACTCTGACCCATGAAGTCACTCGCAGACCCACTCTCACCCCCATACAGCCACTCACACACTTATACACACTCACTTCACACATACCCACACAGTCATTCAAAGACCCACTTGCACACCCATACAAACACTCACACAGCTACTCAAACACCCACACACTCAGTTACAAACATACCTATAGAGGAACTCCCACAGCCACATACCCTCTGACATACCAACGCACTCACCCATAGAGCCACTGTCATACCCACTCACAGACTGATACAGACACTCACACACCCACTGACACTCACATACCCACTGACACTCACATACCCAATAACACACCCACACAGACATTTGCGTCCCCACTAACACACCCATAGAGTCACTCACACAGGTACTGACACCCACACAGCCACTCATACACTCTCACTCCCATACAGTCAGACACACCCATTTGCACATGCCTAATCATATAGACTCACACACCCACACAGGCACTCACACACCCACACAGGCACTCACACACCCACACAGGCACTCACACACCCACACAGGCACTCACACACCCACACAGGCACTCACACAGGCACTCACACACCCACACAGGCACCCACACAGGCACCCACACACCCACACAGGCACCCACACAGGCACCCACACACCCACACAGGCACCCACACAGGCACCCACACACCCACACAGGCACCCACACAGGCACCCACACACCCACACAGGCACCCACACACCCACCCAGGCACCCACACACCCACCCAGGCACCCACACACCCACCCAGGCACCCACACACCCAGGCACCCACCCAGGCACCCACACAGGCACCCACACAGGCACCCACACAGGCACCCACACAGGCACCCACACAGGCACCCACACAGGCACCCACACAGCCACTCACACAGCCACTCACACAGCCACTCACACAGCCACTCACACACCTAACAGACTCACACACCCACTCAACAGTCACACACCCAATTACACACACATCGAAGGTCCCTGCAGGCTGTGCTGCCAATCAAAGGAAGACGCAAACCACACCTTCTGCCTTTGTAAGTCCACTCTAAACTTGCGCCGTCACTGGCTCAGGGCCTTCTGGATCCAGGCTGGGGCCTGATCCTGCAGACAAGCAATAATAGCATGCTTAAACGCGGGGGACCCCAGAGTAATTTCCCGAACAGTGAAATACTTATATGGGTTGACAAGGCCCTTAGTAAAGAACAGCATTAGTCTGCTCAGCCCACGCAGCAGTGACTGCTGGCTTCTACTAGGGGTTGGGTAGAAGCACCTTGCCCTCAAAACACTGCACAGGTACTTTTTTTTACTCCTTGGACTCCAGTTACCACCTGCACAGGCCACCTTTTTGCACAAAGCACATAATCTCACTTGCACAACTCGAATACTGACTGCCTTAGGCGGAACAACTATCAAAATCTTGCCTACAGGTCACGCTACCTCTTGCTACTTGCACAAAGCAGGTCTCAAGACACAGTAGGGATATTAACTCACGAACTTTGCGAAGTTTCCATCTCGATCATTTTAAAGAAACTTGTCTCTTACTCCATTTTGTATTGTAATGATTTGAACTAAATCTAACAATTAGCCTTTTTTCACATCCACACAGACATTTACATCCCCACCAACACACCCATAGTGTCACTCACACAGGTACTGACACACCCACTCCTACACCCACTCCTACACCCACTCACACTTCCATACGCAGTCACACACCCATTTACACATGCAAACACCTAATCACATAGACTCATTCACCCATACAGAAACTCACACACCCATGCAGCCATTCTCACACCCACAAACCTACATAGACACTCACACACCCACTCAAGCATCTACTCAATTACACACCCACACAGAAATTTACATTCCACTAACACATCTATACAGTTACTCACACAGCGACTGGCACATCCACACAGCCACTCAGACACCGACTCACTCACCCAAACAGCCACTCTCACACCCACTCACAGACCAACACAACCAGTCACACACAAAGTGACACACCCAATTGTTCGCCCACAAAGATATTTCCAACCCCACTAACACACCCATACTGTCACTCACACAGGTTCTGATGCCACCACACAGAGGCACACCGATTCACACACCCAACAGCCACTCTCACACTCACTCACTCAAAGTCACACACCCACACGGTGAAGGTCCCTGCAGGCTGTGCAGCCAGTCAAAGGAAGACGCAAACCATACCTTCTGCCTTTGTAAGTCCACCCTAAACTTGCGCTGTCACTGGTTTAGGGCCTTCTGGATCCAGGCTGGGGCCCGGTCTTACAGGCAAGCAATAATAGCATGCTTAAACGCAGGGGACCCCAGAGTAATTTCCCAAACAGTAAAAAATCTACAGGGGTTCACCAGGCCCTTAGGAAAGAACAACATTAGTCTGCTCAGCCCACTCAGCAGTGACTGCTGGCTTCTACTAGGGGTTGGGTAGAAGCACCTTGCCCACAAAACACTGAACGGGTACTGAACTACAGTTTTTTTTTTTTACTCCTTGGACTCCAGTTAACACTTGCACAGGCCACCTTTTTGCACAAAGTACTTTATCTCACTCGCACAACTCGAATACTGACTGCCTTAGGCGGAGCAACTATCAAAATCTTGCCTACAGGTCACGCTACCTCTTGCTACTTACACAAAGCAGGTCTCAAGACACAGTAGGGGTGTTAACTCTCAAACTTTGTGAATTTTCCAACTCTATCATTTTAAAGAAACTTGTCTCTTACTCCATTTTGTATTGTAATGATTTTAACTAATCTAACAATAAGCCTTTTTCACATCCACACAGACATTTACATCCCCACCAACACACCCATAGTGCCACTCACACAGGTACTGACACACCCACACAGCCACTCATACACCCACTCACACTTCCATGCGCAGTCACACACCCATTTACACATGCAAACACCTAATCACATAGACTCATTCACCCATACAGAAACTCACACACAGGCACTCACACAGCCACTCTCTCACCCATACAGTCACACTCACACAGCCACTCTCTCACCCACTCACAAACCTACATAGACACTCACCCACTCAAGCATATACCCAATTACACACCCACACAGATATTTACATCCCCACCAACACACCCATAGTGCCACTCACACAGCTACTGGCATACTCACACAGCGTTTTTTGCATACTTGTGACCACACAAGGTATTTGCTCACCTAGAAGCATGCATGCTAAGCACTCTTCACTATGCATGACTCTATAAACAATATCTGTGTTGATCGCATGCTATGTCTATTGACAAGGTTGTTTTCATAGATATTTCGACTCATGAGATGCATCAGATCACGGCAAAGTGCACACCATGCACGCAAGGACAGTGAAGCAAATCCATGCAAAGTTGTTTTTTAATGTTGTGTATGTCCTTTACGTTGTATGTGTTTTTATCTTACAGATTTCAACCAGTAAGTGAGTCCGCCTGCTGCTGTCTTTTGCCTGATCGCTGGGGGGACTGCTAGTCCCAGGATACATTGCATCCCCTGGAGGGAGGTGCATTTCACCGTCAACGCGCTTCAAAAGCGCGAAACTCCATTGCGGCGCGGGCGCAGCCCGGGCCAAGGGCGGGCCCGTCACTGACAGGAAGAGACAGGACAGGGCCACCCCCCTGAAAAGTGGATATTGAACAGTCGGCTACAGTTCACAGGTACTGCCCGTTTACCATAAACTCAAAATACTGGTGCTTTATTACTGCCTACATTTGTGTAAGTAAGCGCAGCATAAGGGAGAAATGGGTAAAAGGAAAGCAATTGATGCCCCGGGAGAAGGACAAATAGGGAAAGGCAAGAAGCTCAAAAGGTTGGGAAAGCGGTCAACATTACAAAATAGTAACCGAGCTATAGCTCGTATTGATGAGCTGGTTAATGAGTGTGAGGCGATAGTAACAACTCCTACGGATCCGGGATGTAGCATGATAGCAGAGTCACCAACCCCGAGTTCCAGTGTCCAATGTAGAAATCCACCCCTACATGTCCCAGATATGTTTAAGATAAAAATGTGAACCTTAAGGGACCATCTATGGGTGACGCAGTAGAATGTACTAGAAATTCCCAAACCATAGTTACAAGTACCGATGGCACAAGCACTAGTCAAACGGAACCTGTAATAGAATGTTCGAACAGGTTTGCTGTATTATCTTCGTTGGATGAAGAAGGCCCTGATGTAGCTTATACTGATGAGGTTGTAAACATAAGACACGATGCCACTCCACTCTGTTCGTGCAAGATCATGTGTTTAAATTTATTCTCTGGTCGGTTGACTAGCTTAAAAGTCCAAACTCACTGAGGAAGTTACCTCACTCAAAAGCTTAGTTGGAAAGCTAACAGAGTTAATGAAAAAACACTTGCAAGACATTCCTGTTGGTATAAGCAAACTTCCATTGACTCTGCAATCACAGGAGAGTACGCCTATCGGGCTAAGCCTGGGAAGTAGGGAAAGATTAAAAAGCAACACTGCAATGGACCCTTTGACAACCAATAATGACAATTATAAATACCATCGAGTCATGAATTCCGCTCAACCTCTAGTTGCAAATGGTGTGGAAGTGAATCAGGGTTTTCAACGACAGAATGGGGGAGCAAGTAGGAACCATCATTTGTCGCCGAAAACCAGTCATCCCCCAGGGTTAGAAACAACCGATGATTACAGCAAATGGGGGGAAAAGCACCAACACGAATCATGAGGAACCAAATATTTCTAACAAGTGTACCAAAGCTAATTCTCAGCTCAGCAAAAGAGGATGAACCCACTTTGATTAATAAAAGTATTCACTGGCTCAGACAGGTGCGTAAATGTAGATCTGTCATAAGGGAGGATATATCATCGGCAAAAAGGTGCTCGTTAGAAGGTTCAAATTTTGACTGTTTGCCTTACCCTGGCATCTCGAGATCTGGTGGATAATTTGGTGGCCTTTGAGATCAGGACATCAAATCTGATTACAACACAGATAAAAATGAAGTATAATCCCCCAACTTCACTAATAAAGCAAAACCTAACTGCCCCTAGTCTATTAGCCAGTGAGGGATCAAGTCTGTCAAACATAGATTGAAGTCTAAAGAACCCAATCTCCCCCTATAAATCAACCGATGGCTTCACATTTAGAGGTAATTGCTGAAAACGATTCACACATACCAATTTGCTGCTACATGAGCGGGTTGGTTAGCGAAGTATTGCCTGAGAGAGAGTGTAGTAGAAAGGCCCAAGACAATCATTGTCCCCCTGCAAATTTTGTCCAATACTTGACGGCAGGGGCAAATGATGCATTAAACTCCCCTGCTGGTCCTTTCCCCCTACTGATCCCTGATCAGCTGATTTTTGATACATGGAACATTGCAGGTTTGCACTCTAAAATATCATCCTTGGACTGGCTAGATTTTATAGACAAACATGACATCTGTGCCTTCCAAGAAACGTGGTCATTAAATCTGATTTTTCATGTAGGTTATTTAAATTTCTTTAAACCAGCAAAGAGGGGGCTGAGGGGCAGACCCTCCGGAGGTCTTACCATTTGAGTAAAACAGTGTATGAGCTATAAAATTGAGGAAGTCTATGTTGACAGCCCCGATATTATGGCCATCTCTCTAAGCTTAAATAACTCGTGTTACCTAATTCTGATAAATGTTTATGCGAGGGGGCTTTCTGGAGGAAGGCAATCTACCACAATCACCAAATTAGAACAATTATTAGGCGACCTTAAAGGCGCAAATAACGTGGTGATTGTGGGAGATTTTAATACTACTTTTGAACCCCTCGATAGGGAGGATGGCAATCTCAGTGAGGAGGAAGATGCCCAATGAAGCATTCCCTCACTTGAGTTGCCACCAATAAGAAAATGGACTGAGGCCGCATTACAATTAAAAGCATTATGCTTGGAGAAGGGATTCAGGGCTGCGAATGGAAGAACGCCCTCAGACAGGATGGGCTCCCCCACATATAGTAATGGATTAAGAAGCAGCCGCATAGACTATATTCTCATCAACCTTTAACAATGGTCAGCCCTCATAGATATGGTGGTATGTGAGCGTATCGAAAGCGATCATAACCCGCTTGTGCTATCGATGTTGTCTCCAGGCTCCAAAAAACCTCGGCGAACAACACCTGAGAGTGAAATCGCGGAAGTTCTACTATGTAACAACTTGAGGCGGGTGAAATGGGATAGGATTGTAACTAATGTAAATTCCCTCACACACATGAAAGCAGCTGTGGAGAGCACCCTAGTAGATTTTCATAATATGACAGCACATGAGAAAAGTAATGCTACAATCACCAAAGCTCATGATGAATTGTTTGTAAAAATCAATTCCTTTTTTACAAAAACATATAAATCAATTGATAAAGGACCAGTTAGGAAGGACAGATGGTATAATAAAGGCTGTAGAGCGGCATATAGGCAGTTGTCCTTAGCCATTAAATTAAAAGACATGGGGAAAATAAGAACCGCCCGAACTTTTTATAAGACCACCCTAGTAGCAGCAAAGAGGGATTGGGACGAGCAAAGATGGTTAGAGCTCCTACAAGCTAGCAAGGGGAAAAATATGCAGACTTTTTGGAACTTGGTTAAATGGGGGAATGTTGGGTCAGGGCAACAGCCACATAATCATGTTGCCCCGGCCACGTGGGTCTCCTTTTTTGAGGAGCAATTTGCCGCCAAAGATGGTGACGATACCTATTTTCCAATTCCCAAGGCTGACCAGCCCCTGCTATTTGTTCAAGAAGAGGTGGAGAATGCTCTGAAGGCAGTACCCAGGGGGAGAGCACCAGGGTTAGATCGTATCCCCGCAGACCTGTTTGTTCACAACAAAGATAACTGGGTACAGTATATTGTTTGGTTAGCAAATGCTATTGCTAATGGAGCCCCCATCCCCGAATCTTGGCGTGGTGCCGAAATCCTTCCTATTTATAAAAAAAGTGGATCACTCCTGCCCTAGCAATTATAGGCCGATTAGCCTTATTGATTCCATACAAAAGATTACCGCAAGGCTAGTGCTGAGCAGGATACAGGATTGGATTGAAACCAAAGATAATTATCCCCCCCTTCAGGCAGGATTTCGCTCTTACAAGCACCATTGACCAAGTTTTCCGGTTTTTATTAATTTATTCGCGTATTGTTGTAATAGCAGGTGGCACCATCTATGCAGCCTTTGTTGACCTCCAGTCAGCTTTTGATATGGTCCCGCGTAAGAAGCTATGAGAAGTATTGCATCACCTAGGGATGCCAGCTGAACTTTTATCTATGGTAGTGCGATTGCATGAAGACAATTTCGCACAAGTCCGATGGGGCACCCAGGGAGATGTAACCCCACGATTTCCAGTCTCCAAAGGGGTGCGGCAAGGGTGTGTCCTAGCCCCAACCTTATTTTCATTATTTATTAATGGGGTTGTAAATTATTTTCTCACACACCCGACAGATGCACCATCCCTTGCTGGCACCAAAATACCGTTATTTATGTTTGCGTACGATACCCTGATTATATCAAAAACACAGGCAGGGTTAGACAGGGCACTTGGGCGATTTGAGGTGTTCTGCCAAGATCACGACTTGGTGATTAATGTAGATAAGACAAAATTTATGGTCTTACATAAGCAGAATGTAGCTAAAGGGAGGGTAGCCATGAACGGGAAGCAATTAGAACAGACAGACCTGTTTACATACTTGGGGATTACCCTGAGCAGAAAACTAAACTGGAAACCTCACATAGACCTCATGGCTCTCAAACATAGTCAACTAGCCGGGGTTCTATTAAAATAATTCCATCTCTCCCATACCAAGACCATAGGCCCAGCAATTAAGATTTATAACACCAAGGTCAGGTCCTCCATAATGTATGGGGCAGAACTTTGGGGCTTCAACGACCTCTCTCCTCTAGTACTGGCCCAGAATAAATTTGTGAGAGCCCTGACTGGACAACCACAAAGCACCCCATTAACACCTTTGCTATCTGACTTGGGTTGCAATCTGCTGGTGGAGGAAGTACGATTCAGACCAGTAGCATTTTGGCGCCGATTGTGGTCCACCCCAGAGCTCACACATTATGCAATGGCAGTGAAGGATGTAGTAGAGGTAGATAAACTTGTAAGGTTGTCTGGCTCCAAAGGGTTAAGTCCATGCTGGTAGATATGGGCATGGGTCATCTATGGGAGGACCCGGTTGGTAACCAGTTTCCATCAAAAAAAGAATTTAAGGAGGCATATTGGTCGATGGTTAAGGCAGAGCTCATGCACTCCACAAAGGTAACTTCATTGACTGGTCTATTTCTGGAGCATAAGATTGCTCCCAAATATGAACATTTTTGGGATTTTATAACTATACCCAATGATGGGAGACTATATTTTCAATTTAGGGTAGGCAGCCTTCCAGTTAATTTTTATACTAGAAAATGGTCTACTACGAGTAACAGTAAATGTTTGTACTGTAAAGAGCAGGATGAAACGGTACTACATATCCTATTTGTTTGCCCAATATATAAAATCCCCCGGAAAAAATGGTTAAAACCAATTTGTTCCAATATGGGCACGCGGTCGAGCGCTACAGCTTTGCGCATCCTTATGACCAACACTAATGAGTTAAATGTAATAGCTATTGCTAAATTTTTAAGTTGGTCTTGGAGAATTGGCGCAAATTTTTCCAAAAATCAAACGACCGGGCCCATAGGTAATGCTGAGGAAGACTCATCCCTGGTTAGGGACTCAGCATGATCAAGCTCAGGGGAGATACTCTAGAAACATCATTGAGTTTGAGAAGTGACAATAAGGAATAGTAGATTTTATATATATATATATTCACTGAAAAAACCATAGGTCTTAGGGACAGTTATAGTTAGTTGGACATTTCACTCGTATAAAACCATAGAAATTCCCCTGTTATAGTAGTTCAGCTAACTATAACTCGCGCCCCCGCAATGCACTGCTGATGACGTCACATATTACATCACTCATGACATGGTCAGTGACATCACTGATGACATCTCAAATGACATCACTGATGACATCATCCAGTGACTGTGTGTTTCTGTAAAGTTTAAATATGTTTAATATATATAGGGAAAGGCGTATTGAAGAATGAGTGGGTGTATAAGTGTCTGAATGGATGATTTAGTACGTGCGTGACTGACTCTACAAGTGAGTGATTAAACATATCTTACTGACTGCATGGGTTAGTGACTAAACTGTGTGAATGTCTGTATCCGTCTGATTGTTGGTGTGTAAGTGGATGCATGGATTTGCGAATAGCTACATGAGTGTCTATATGGGTTATTGATTGGTTCTCTGAGTATCTGTATGGCTGCCTGAGTGTTTGTGTGGGTGGGGTGTGTGTGACTCTGTACATAGATGTGTGAGTGTGTGATTCACTGGGTGCATGATTTCAAGAGTGCATCTGTGATGGACTGCTTGGGTGGGTGAGTGTGTGTATGGGTGTGTTAGTGAGTGAATGTATATCTCAGTGGTACATGTGCGAGTAACTACATATGTAAAATTCAGTATATATGTGTGTTAGAGTATTTAAATGGCTATAAGTGAGAGTGTGTGATTGTGAGAGTGTCTGTATGGATGTGTGTATGCTTGTATCAGTTATTGTATAAGAGCGTAAGAATGTGCTAGTATTTGTATGAGTAAGTGAGCTGGTGTGTGTATAACTGTATAGGTGAGTAAATGGGTGTGTGATAAATTTTTTGCATGACTGACTAGGTGTGTGAGTACCTCTATGGATGAGTGGCGGTGTGTGAGTGTTTATATAGGTGTATGAGTGCATATGATAGTCCTGTACTGAGTGACTGTAAGTATGAGTGACTGTACGGGTGAGTGAGTAGATGTGTGTGTGTAGACCTAAGAATCAGTGAGTGGGTATGTAGTTATTGGTATTGGAGTGTGTATGGTTTGAGAATGGCAGTCTGTAATTTAGAGTGGGTGTATCAAAAGTTATATTAGGGTGTAAGAAGATGCATGAAATTATCACATGGATGATGTCATCAGTGATGTCATTTGAGATGTCATCAGTGATGTCATCAGTGATGTCACTGACCATGTCATGAGTGATGTAATATGTGACGTCATCAGCAGTGCATTGCGGGGGCGCGAGTTATAGTTAGCTGAACTAACTATAACAGGGGAATTTCTATGGTTTTATACGAGTGAAATGTCCAACTAACTATAACGTGTCTGAAACCTATGGTTTTTTCAGTGAATTTCAAAAGTTTTTTAAATGCTAGTTTCTAACTATGCCTACAGAGGTAGGACATGTGAAGAAAGAAGAAAAAACGCACAGAAAGAAGCAAAAGAAATGCAGAAAGAAGCAACAGAAGTCCACAAAGACGAAGAAAATTGCAGGAAGAAGCAAAAGATGTGCAGAAAGAACCAACAGAGGAGCAGAAAGAGGCCTTGTTGCAAAATCATCCTGTGCCCACAACTTTTTCAGACGGGTACTGGTGGTAACTGACTCTGACTAACCAGAGTCAGTGCTATGCTAAAAGACACTTAGAATACAGTGAAAACACCTACATACACTAGGGAACACTATGCGTTGGGGTACCCCTGTGATTAGCATGACCTCCTCTGCAAGTCCCTAGTACATAATAGGGCAGGGGGATTAAAACTACCTCTTAAAATGCGCTACAGGGCGCGTTTGCACAGTGGTGAAGGGAGGGGGGGGCCTGAGGTGACATGTGTGCAAACGCGCCCCGTGGCGTGTTTTAAGTTGCGGGATTAAGTCCCCTTGAATCCTGAGGGTCCCTGGGGCCCAACTAGCCCCCCAGGTACCTACAGTTAGGGCCACAGTGCTGAGTTGCAGAGAGGCGATCCGAGGCCACGCACCTTTTTTCACCTCTCTGCAACGCAACTCTGTTGTGCTTACTGAAGGTACCTGGTGGGCTAGTTGGCCCCCAGGGTCCCTCAGGATTCAAGGGGAATTAATTCCCCAACTTAAAACGCACCACAGGGCGTGTTTGCGCACATGTCACCTGAGGCCCCACCCCCTCCCTTGACCACTGTGCAAACGCGCCCCGTGGTGCGTTTTAAGTTGGGGGATTAGGTCACCTTGAATCCTGAGGGTCCCTGGGGCCCAACTAGCCTACCAGGTACTTCACAGGCCTGTGTTGCAATGCCTGTAACAAATTGTGCAGTTGTGTTTAGGTAGTGAAGGGGGTCGAGCTGGGGGTAGTGTTTTAGGGTTTAGGGTAGTGCAGTGGTGTTTGTGTAGTGTAGGGGGTCAAGCTGGGGGTAGATTTAGGGTTTAGGGTAGTGCAGTGGTGTTTGGATAGTGTATGGAGTCGTGCTGGGGGAGTGTTTTAGGGTTTAGGGTAGTGCAGTGGTGTTTGGGTAGTGTAGGGGGTTGTGCTGGGGGTAGTGTTTTAGGGTTTAGGGTAGTGCAGTGGTGTTTGGGTAGTGTAGGGGGTTGTGCTGGGGGTAGTGTTTTAGGGTTTAGGGTAGTGCAGTGGTGTTTGGGTAGTGTAGGGGGTACTGCTGGGGGTAGTGTTTTAGGGTTTAGGGTAGTGCAATGGTGTTTGGGTAGTGTAGGGGTACTGCTGGGGGTATTGTTTTAGGGTTTAGGGTAGTGCAGTGGTGTTTGGGTAGTGTAGGGGTTCGTGCTGGGGGTAATTTTTTAGGGTTTAGGGTAGTGCAGTGATTGTGTAGTGTAGGGGGTAGTGTTTTAGGGTTTAGGGTAGTGCAGTGGAGTTTGTGTAGTGTAGGGGTCGTGCTGGGGGTAGTGTTTTAGGGTTTAAGGTAGTGCAGTGGTGTTTGTGTAGTGTAGGAGGTCGTGGTTTAGGGTAGTGCAGTGGTATTCGGGCAGTGTAGGGGGTCGTGCTGGGGGTGGTGTTTCAGGGTTTACGGCACTGGTGTTTGGGTAGTGTAGGGGGTTATGCTGGGGGAGTGTTTTAGGGTTTAGGGCAGTGCAGTGGTGTTCGGGTAGTGTAGGGGGTCGTGCTGGGGGGGAGTGTTTGAGGGTTTTGGGCAGTGCAGTTGTGTTCGGGTAGTGTAGGGGGTCGTGCTGGGGGGAGTATTTTAGGGTTTAAGGTAGTGCAGTGGTGTTCGCGTAGTGTAGGGGGTCGTGCTGGGGGTTGTGTTTCAGGGTTTAGGGCAGTGCAGTGGTGTTCGGGCAGTGTAGGGGGTCGTGCTGGGGCTGGTGTTTCAGTGTTTAGGGCAGTGCAGTGGTGTTCAGGCAGTGTAGGGGGTCTTGCTGGGGGTGGTGTTTCAGGGTTTAGGGCAGTGCAGTGGTGTTCGGGCAGTGTAGGGGTCTTGCTGGGGGTGATGTTTCAGGGTTTAGGGCAGTGCAGTTGTGTTCGGGCAGTGTAGGGGGTCTTGCTGGGGGTGGTGTTTCAGGGTTTAGGGCAGTGATGTTCGGGCAGTGTAGGGGGTCGTGCTGGGGGTGGTGTTTCAGGGTTTAGGGCAGTGCAGTGGTGTTCGGGCAGTGTAGGGTGTCGTGCTGGGGCTGGTGTTTCAGGGTTTAGGGCAGTGCAGTGGTGTTCGGGCAGTGTAGGGGGTCTTGCTGGGGCTGGTGTTTCAGGGTTTAGGGTAGTGCAGTGGTGTTCGTGCAGTGTAGGGGGTCGTGCTGGGGCTGGTGTTTCAGGGTTTAGGGCAGTGCAGTGGTTTTCAGGGAGTGTAGGCGGTCGTGCTGGGGGTGATGTTTCAGGGTTTAGGGCAGTGCAGTGGTGTTCGGGCAGTGTAGGGGGTCATGCTGGGGGTGGTGTTTCAGGGTTTAGGGCAGTGCAGTGGTGTTCGGGCAGTGTAGGGGGTCATGCTGGGGCTGGTGTTTCAGGGTTTTGGGCAGAGCAGTGGTGTTCGGGCAGTGTAGGGGGTCGTGCTGGGGGTGGTGTTTCAGGGTTTAGGGCAGTGCAGTGTTCGGGCAGTGTAGGGGGTCTTGCTGGGGGTGGTGTTGCAGTGTTTAGGGCAGTGGTGTTCGGGCAGTGTAGGGGTCTTGCTGGGGGTGATGTTTCAGGGTTTAGGGCAGTGCAGTGGTGTTTGGGCAGTGTAGGGGGTCTTTCTGGGGGTAGTGTTTCAGGGTTTAGGGCAGTGCAGTGGTGTTCGGGCAGTGTAGGGGGTCTTGCTGGGGGTAGTGTTTCAGGGTTTAGGGCAGTGCAGTGGTGTTCGTGCAGTATAGGGGGTCATGCTGGGGGTGGTGTTTCAGGGTTTAGGGCAGTGCAGTGGTGTTCGGGCAGTGTAGTGGGTCATGCAGGGGTGGTGTTTCAGGGTTTAGGGCAGTGCAGTGGTGTTCGGGCACTGTAGGGGGTCTTGCTGGGGGTGGTGTTTCAGGGTTTAGGGCAGTGGTGTTCGGGCAGTGTAGGGGGTCTTGCTGGGGGTGATGTTTCAGGGTTTAGGGCAGTGCAGTGGTGTTCGGGCAGTGTAGGGGGTCTTGCTGGGGGTAGTGTTTCAGGGTTTAGGGCAGTGGTGTTCGGGCAGTGTAGGGGGTCTTGCTGGGGGTGGTGTTTCATGGTTTAGGGCAGTGCAGTGGTGTTCGGGCAGTGTAGGGGGTCGTGCTGGGGCTGGTGTTTCACGGTTTTGGGCAGTGCAGTGGTGTTCGGGCAGTGTAGGGAGTCATGCTGGGGCTGGTGTTTCAGGGTTTAGGGCAGTGCAGTGGTGTTCGGGCAGTGTAGTTGGTCGTGCTGGGGCTGGTGTTTCAGGGTTTAGGGCAGTGCAGTGGTGTTCGGGCAGTGTAGGGGGTCGTGCTGGGGGTGGTGTTTCAGGGTTTAGGGCAGTGCAGTGTTGTTCGGGCAGTGTAGGGGGTCTTGCTGGGGGTGGTGTTTCAGTGTTTAGGGCAGTGGTGTTCGGGCAGTGTAGGGGGTCTTGCTGGGGGTGATGTTTCAGGGTTTAGGGCAGTGCAGTGGTGTTCGGGCAGTGTAGGGGGTCTTGCTGGGGGTAGTGTTTCAGGGTTTAGGGCAGTGCAGTGGTGTTCGTGCAGTATAGGGGGTCATGCTGGGGGTGGTGTTTCAGGGTTTAGGGCAGTGCAGTAGTGTTCGGGCAGTGTAGGGGGTCATGCAGGGGGTAGTGTTTCAGGGTTTATGGCAGTGCAGTGGTGTTCGGGCAGTGTAGGGGGTCGTGCTGGGGGTGGTGTTTCAGGGTTTAGGGCAGTGCAGTGGTGTTCGGGCAGTGTAGTGGGTCATGCAGGGGGTGGTGTTTCAGGGTTTAGGGCAGTGCAGTGGTGTTCGGGCAATGTAGGGGGTCTTGCTGGGGGTGGTGTTTCAGGGTTTAGGGCAGTGGTGTTCGGGCAGTGTAGGGGTTTTGCTGGGGGTGATGTTTCAGGGTTTAGGGCAGTGCAGTGGTGTTCGGGCAGTGTAGGGGGTCTTGCTGGGGGTAGTGTTTCAGGGTTTAGGGCAGTGCAGTGGTGTTCGTGCAGTGTAGGGGGTCGTGCTGGGGATGGTGTTTCAGGGTTTAGGGCAGTTCAGTGGTCTTCGGGCAGTGTAGGGTGTTGTGCTGGGGGTGGTGTTTCTGGGTTTAGGGCAGTGCAGTGGTGTTCGGGCAGTGTAGGGCGTCGTGCACGGGGTGGTGTTTCATGGTTTAGGGCAGTGCAGTGGTGTTCAGGCAGTGTAGGGGGTCGTGCTGGGGCTGGTGTTTCACGGTTTTGGGCAGTGCAGTGGTGTTCGGGCAGTGTAGGGGGTCATGCTGGGGCTGGTGTTTCAGGGTTTAGGGCAGTGCAGTGGTGTTCGGGCAGTGTAGGTGGTCGTGCTGGGGCTGGTGTTTCAGGGTTTAGGGCAGTGCAGTGGTGTTCGGGCAGTGTAGGGGGTCGTGCTGGGGCTGGTGTTTCAGGGTTTAGGGCAGTGCAGTGGTGTTCGGGCAGTGTAGGGGGTCGTGCTGGGGCTGGTGTTTCAGGGTTTTGGGCAGTGCAGTGGTGTTCGGGCAGTGTAGGGGGTTGTGCTGGGGGTGGTGTTTCAGGGTTTAGGGCAGTGGTCTTCGGGTAGTGTAGGGGGTCTTGCTGGGGGTGATGTTTCAGGGTTGAGGGCAGTGCAGTGGTGTTCGGGCAGTGTAGGGGGTCTTGCTGGGGGTAGTGTTTCAGGGTTTAGGGCGGTGCAGTGGTGTTCGGGCAGTGTAGGGGGTCGTGCTGGGGGTGGTGTTTCAGGGTTTAGCGCAGTGCAGTGGTGTTCGGGCAGTGTAGGGGGTCGTGCAGGGGTGGTGTTTCAGGGTTTAGGGCAGTGCAGTGGTGTTCTGGCAGTGTAGGGGGTCATGCTGGGGTGGGGTTTCAGGGTTTAGGGCAGTACAGTGGTGTTCGGGCAGTGTAGGGGGTCGTGCTGGGGATGGTGTTTCAGGGTTTAGGGCAGTGCAGTGGTGTTCGGGCAGTGTAGGGGGTCGTGCTGGGGCTGGTGTTTCAGGGTTTAGGGCAGTGCAGTGGTGTTTGGGCAGTGTAGGGGGTCTTGCTGGGGGTGATGTTTCAGGGTTTAGGGCAGTGCAGTGGTGTGCGAGCAGTGTAGGGGGTCTTGCTGGGGGTAGTGTTTCAGGGTTTAGGGCAGTGCAGTGGTGTTCGTGCAGTATAGGGGGTCGTGCTGGGGATGGTGTTTCTGGGTTTAGGGCAGTGCAGTAGTGTTCGAGCAGTGTAGGGGGTTGTGCAGGGGTGGTGTTTCAGGGTTTAGGGTAGTGCAGTGGTGTTCGGGCAGTGTAGGGGTCGCGCTGGGGGTGGTGTTTCAGGGTTTAGGGCAGTGCAGTGGTGTTCGGGCAGTGTATGGGGTCATGCACGGGGTGGTGTTTCAGGGTTTAGGGCAGTGCAGTGGTGTTTGGGCAGTGTAGGGTGTTGTGCTGGGGCTGGTGTTTCAGGGTTCAGGGCGGTGCAGTGGTGTTCAGGCAGTGTAGGGGGTCGTGCTGAGGCTGGTGTTTCACGGTTTAGGGCAGTGCAGTGGTGTTCGGGCAGTGTAGGGGGTCGTGCTGGGGCTGGTGTTTCAGGGTTTAGGGCAGTGCAGTGGTGTTCGGGCAGTGTAGGCGGTCGTGCTGGGGCTGGTGTTTCAGGGTTTAGGGCAGTGCAGTGGTGTTCGGGCAGTGTAGGGGGTCGTGCTGGGGCTGGTGTTTCAGGGTTTAGGGCAGTGCATTGGTGCTCGGGCAGTGTAGGCGGTCGTGCTGGGGCTGGTGTTTCAGGGTTTAGGGTAGTGCAGTGGTGTTTGGGTAGTGTAGGGGATCGTGCTGGGGTAGTGTTTTAGGATTTAGGTTAGTGCAGTGGTGTTTGGGTAGTGTAGGGGGTCGTGCTGGGGGTAGTGTTTTAGGGTTTAGGGTAGTGCAGTGGTGTTTGTGTAGTGTAGGGGTCGTGCTGGGGGTAGTGTTTTAGGGTTTAGGGTAGTGCAGTGGTGCTTGTGTAGTGTAGGGGGTCGTGCTGGGGGTAGTGTTTTAGGGTTTAGGGTAGTGCAGTGGTGTTTGTGTAGTGTAGGGGGTCATGTTTTAGGGTAGTGCAGTGGTGTTTGGGTAGTGTAGGGGGTCGTGCTGGGGGTAGTGTTTTAGGATTTAGGTTAGTGCAGTGGTATTTGGGTAGTGTAGGGGTCGTGCTGGGGGTAGTGTTTTAGGGTTTAAGGTAGTGCAGTGGTGTTTTTGTAGTGTAGGGGGTCATGTTTTAAGATGCAATGCTCCAATACCTGACCAGTCTGCACTACATAAAACTGCAAAAAAACTAAAAATAAAAAGTGTTTTGCACACTTTTGTCATTGGGCTATATGTGGGCTACATCTGGGTAATATTTGTGCTACATTTGGGCTCTTTTTTCACTGGTGGCCATCTTGGAAGACTTCTTTGTTATGAAATTTCCTAATTTCTTCATTTACTGCAGTCTCCTCAGTAGGAAATGCTTTCAGTTTTTTACTTTGATTCCATCAAGAAGGCATTCAGATGTGTCTCACATCTGCCATAAATTTAGAATGTTAGCACTCTAGTTGCTCATTAGATCACTGGAGTAAAGCTACTGCTCACCAGGGAGTTAACTGGTAGTCTGCTGCTGGTATTGAAAGTGATTGTTTCAGTCTGCATGTCAGAATTTTCTAATGAAATAGAAGAGGATTTGAGATCTCACTTAAAACATGCCCTAATTTTTCTTTCTGCAGCACTAACCATAATTTCTATTTTCAAAAAGAACCCCTCATTTTGTTCCTTTTTAAATTAAATGTTTTAAGTGTTACCGGTTTATTCCAATCAAGATGGCTTCAGGTGTGCCATACTTTTGTCATAAGTAAGGTTGTTAGCGCTCTAGTTGTTCTTTAGAACACTCTGGGAAGCTGCAGTAGAACACAAAGGCATCAACTGACAGGCTGCTCCTGTTGAAATATAACAGGAAGATATTTGAGATCACACTTGAAATATGTCTTAATTTTTCTTTCTACAGCACTAACCATAATTTCTATGACAAAATGAACCCCATCATTTTGTTCCTTTTTAAATTAAATGTTTTAAGTGTTACCAGTTTATTCCAATCAAGATGGCTTCAGGTGTGCCATACTTTTGTCATAAGTAAGGCTGTTAGCGCTCTAGTTGTTCTTTAGAACACTCTGGGAAGCTGCAGTAGAACACAAAGGCATCAACTGGCAGTCTCTGCCCTTGTTGGATGTACATGTTTTACTGAGAATGTCAGACTTCATTCTCACATGACTGAGAAAGATAATGTGAATTTACAGAAAATATGCTCTCATTTTAGCTTCTGGAGCACCTTCCAAACCTACATGGGACAAGCATGAGAAAATAGTGTTCTCTCAAACATGATTCATGATATCCCAGCAGAAGGTTTTTCACATGGTAAAATCACCTTAGAATACACCACAATTCCTAAAATTAGTATGGTACCATCAACAAATAAATTCTAATGTAAC
Source organism: Calotriton arnoldi (assembly GCA_963921515.1). NCBI lineage: Eukaryota > Metazoa > Chordata > Amphibia > Caudata > Salamandridae > Calotriton > Calotriton arnoldi. The sequence goes on from CAWUFW010000466.1 coordinate 1,626,579, forward strand.
TAAAGCCTGTTATCACCCTTTATAGTTCTCCTTTTGGTGACCCTCAAAATCTTCTATTCAGTACAATGCATTTCAATGAGGTACTATCATTTATATTGGTCCCAAGATGGCTGCCAGCAATTCCAGGATGAAGTGCTGACAGCCAATCAGATCTCACGATGACATGTGTGGTTAGGCTCCGCCCAGATATATATGTGACTTTACTTTTGATTTTCTCAGGAACTACTGAACGGATTTACACCATTTAAGCAAAAGGCACGACACTGAACCAAGGGCTACCTCTTTGCCAAATTTGGTGTAATTCCGTTCAGCAGTTCGGGCTGTAGCTGCGACTAAAGGTTCCTATGGAAAAATGAATGGGGAAAACGCGTTTTGGGACCCCCCTTTTTTCTCGGCCCCCGCTTGACGTATCACCCCGAGACTTTCAGGATAGGAGCGGACCGGAGCGCCCCAACAAGTTGGAAACTTTCGCGAAGATTCGTCAACTGGCGCCAACGTTATTTCATATAGAATGTCGCGGATTTCCTATGGATAATAGGTTTTAACTATAACTATCTACTGGCGACCGCCAGTAGATAATATATATATATATATATATATTTGTCCACACGAAGGGCGCACTATCACACAGCTGGTGCGCGCTGCGAGGCCGGACTCGCCTCGAATTAATATTTTTCACCAACAAAAAGACGCTGCACTCTTCCAGGGGATTGTTTTAACGGTTTATTGTGCCATGGAACTTCTCCTTCCCTCACCAACGGGTTTCGACCAGCAGGTCTTGATCACGTTGCAACAATTGGTCCCTCTACCATTTCTAGTATTTATACCTCTTGCCCAGCTAGCATATTAGGTGCATTCTGGGTCAGGTAGTTTTTTTTATTTTACAAAAAACACCCAAAATTGTGTGAAAGCAAAATCTATTAAAGTGCAACTAAAATAAAACTATTATTAACACCATTTTGTCATTGTAGGGGGTATTAATCATTTGGAGTGAGACAGTTGATATTATATCAATTGGCATTTCAAAGTTTGTAACTCACACAATCACAGTCTCAGTGACATATTACATCTCACATTCCAAGTGAGTTGGTGAATTGAGTCCGATCTATGTATATGAGTATCTGGACATATGTCTCATATTCCATTCGGCTAAGTGCCATTAACTCAATTCCTCCAGCATTTCTTTATAAGTATGGGTCTCAGTGCCCAATTGATTACTTTATGCCGCTTAGTTGTCTAAATCTTGGTCACTCCATTTTCATCTCCTCCCCAATTGGACACTGTACTTGCTTGTCATTACTTTGTTACATTTAATATAAAGAAATGCTGGAGGAATTGAGTTAATGGCACTTAGCCGAATGGAATATGAGACATATGTCCAGATACTCATATACATAGATCGGACTCAATTCACCAACTCACTTGGAATGTGAGATGTAATATGTCACTGAGACTGTGATTGTGTGAGTTACAAACTTTGAAATGCCAATTGATATAATATCAACTGTGTCTCAGTCAAAATGATTAATACCCCTACAATGACAAAATGGTGTTAATAATAGTTTTATTTTAGTTGCACTTTAATAGATTTTGCTTTCACACGATTTTGGGTGTTTTTTGTAAAATAAAAAACTACCTGACCCAGAATGCACCTAATATGCTAGCTGGGCAAGAGGTATAAATACTAGAAATGGTAGAGGGACCAATTGTTGCACCGTGATCAAGACCTGCTGGTCGAAACGCGTTGGTGAGGGAAGGAGAAGTTCCATGGCACAATAAACCGTTAAAACAATCCCCTGGAAGAGTGCAGCGTCTTTTTGTTGGTGAAATATATAAATATATATATAATCTACTGGCGGTCGCCAGTAGATAGTTATAGTTAGGACCTATTATCCATAGGAAATCCGCGACATTCTATTTGAAATAACTCTTGCGCCGGTTGACGAATCTTCGCGAAAGCTTCCAACTTGTTGGGGCGCTCCGCTCCAACCCTGAAAGTCTCGGGTTGATTCGTCAAGCGGGGGCCGAGAAAAAAGGGGGGTCCCAAAACGCGTTTTCCCCATTCATTTTTCCATAGGAACCTTTAGTCGCAGCTACAGCCCGAACTGCTGAACAGAATTACACCAAATTTGGCAAAGAGGTAGCCCTTGGTTCAGTGTCGTGCCTTTTGCTTAAATGGTGTAAATCCGTTCAGTAGTTCCTGAGAAAATCAAAAGTAAAGTCACATATATATCTATGGGCGAGTAGGGTCCGCGTATCCTGAGCGCACCCTGCGCGCACCGTCCCGATCACGAGCTGCATGCTAATTGGCTGTCAAGTGGCTGTCAACACTCCAAATCAGGAAGTGTTGGCAGCCATTTTGTCCTCGGTAGAACCGAGGGACAGAAACAAGTGTGCAAAAAGGGGGCAGGGTAGAAACACCCTGACCCCCTAGGTCTGCTCAGGGGGTCCCACAAGGACCCCCTGGGCAGAAAAAAGAAACGAAAAAAAAAAAAAGACCGGCATCTGCCGAGGCCCCGCCCCCTCCCTGCAGCAGTCTGCAAACGCGCCCCCTGGCGCGTTTTAAGAAGGGAAGTAATTCCCCTTAAATACTGGGGGTCCCTGGGGGCCAACTAGCCCACCAGGAACCTCCGGTATGCGCCAGGGGCTGCGTTGCAGAGAGGTGTACAGAGGCCACACCCCTTTTTGCACCTCTCTGCAAAGCAGCTCTGTGGCGCTTTTTGGAGGTACATGGTGGGCTAGTTGGACTCCAGGGACCCTCAGTATTCAAGGGGACTTAATCCCCCCAACTTAAAACGCGCCACGGGGCACGTTTGCACAGTGGTGAAGGGAGGGGGCGGGGCTTCAGGTGACATGTGTTGCAAACAGGCCCCGTGGCGCATTTTAAGATGGGGAATGAAATCCCCTTCAATCCTGAGGGTCCCTGGGGCGAACTAGCCCACCAGGTACGTCCAGAAAGCGCCACAGAGCTGCGTTGCAGAGAGGTGCAAAAGGGGCGTGGCCTCTGAACACCTCTCTGCAACGCAGCTCCCTGGCGCATACTGGAGGTACAGGGTGGGCTAGTTGGACCCCAGGGACCCTCATGATTCAAGGGGACTTAATCCCCCAACTTAAAACGCGCCACAGGGCGTGTTTGCAGACATGTCACCTCAGGCCCCGCCCTTCACCATTGTGCAAATATTCCTCTAAAATCAGCCGAACTACGAATTCCGATTTACTCACCTGTTATCAGGAGAGACCTCCGTGCTGCATCTTTCAGCCCAGTACTGATCCTGAAAAGTAATTTTAACCGTACTTACCAGTAACTTATATTTCCTTCCGTAGGAATCCATTGTCTGGTTTTCAGCAGAAAAGTTTCAAAGTGTTGATTTTCACAAACTACAAATATTCCTTAAAAATCGCCTGTATGACTTAAACGCATTCTTTCAACTGTTTACAGGAGATGCACCAGTGCTGGATCCAGGATCCACCACTGAGTAAGAAAAAGTAACGATAACACTACTTACCTGCTAAGTGAATTTCCTCCCATAGGATAACCTTGGTGATTCTATGTGAAAAAGTTTCTAAGTGTCAACTTTTAAAATACAATAATATTCCTTAAAAATCACTACTGTAACCAAAACGCTTTTACTCAACTGTTTACAGGAGATGTCCCAGGACTGAATCTAGGATCCAGTCCTGTGGTTAGAAAAGTAATCCATAAAGTAACTAATTGCATTTAACTAGAAATTCACATTGAGCTGAATGTTGCATTGTTTGAAAATGTGTTGCCCATTGCAACAACTGTAACTACTGTACTTAAAAGTCTATTGCCTATGTGCTAAGTATTTAAACTAAAGTAATTCATTCTGAGAAAGTATATTTTGTAATGTATAATGTAATTACAATGTAATTTAAAAAATATGTAAAAATAAATAGTTTAAAAAAATGTAGTAAATCAGTATAAAAATAAATATAACAATTAATACATTTAAAAATTGTCATTTACAAAACCTTTGAAATTCACTGAAAAAACCATAAGGTTTTAGGGACAGTTATAGTTAGTTGGACATTGCACTCGTACAAAACCCGTGGAATTCCCCCGTTATAATAATAATAATAATAATAGTTCATTTGTAGAGCGCCTGGCTACCCCAAAGGTGTGTCCCCGCGCTAGAAGCGCAAACTGCATAAAAGACTGCTGGACTAATGTTTATACAACCAGGTTTTCAGTCCTCTGCGGAAGGTAGGTTCAGATTTCTCTGCGCGTAGCCATAGAGGTAGTGTATTCCAGTTCTTGGCCGCTAGGTAGCCAAAGATCGGGCGCCCATCCTAGCTTTCCTTATCCTGGGAACTTTGAGCAGGTGTGCTCCTGTCGATCTTAATTGACGGCTGGGATTGTATGGAGTGAGAAGATCATGTAAGTAGCTGGGGCCTTTCCCTTGTAGGCTCCTGTGACAAAAACACATGGCCTTAAAAATAACTCTTTTCTCGATAGGCAGCCAGTGTAGGGAGTCTAGAGCTTTAGTTGTTGAAGCACGGCTAGAAAGATTGAGAACAAGGCGTGCCGCTGCTTTTGAATACGTTGAAGACGCATCATGCAGTCTTTTGGTGCGCCCAAATAGAGGACGTTCCCATAATCGAGTTGTGAGGTCACCAGAGTGTGAACTAAAGTTTTTCTGGCTGATACAGGGAGGACGTCAAGGGTTTTTTCAGCATCTTCAAGGTGCTGAAGCATCTCCCTGCCACTTTCCTGGTTTGGGACTCAAAAGAAAGTTTGGTGTCGAGCCATACTCCTAGGTTTTTAACCTCGGCTTTGGGCTCCGGGACAGACCCCAGTGTTTGAGGCCACCAGGCTGTATCCCAGATGGAGGGTGATTTCCCAATGATCATGACCTCCGTCTTACTACCGTTCAGTTTAAGGCAGTGGTTGGACATCCAGGAGGCCAGATCATTGAGACATGAGGAGAATTGTAGCGCCGATTCACCAGAGTCTTGTGCCAGGGTCACCACAAGCTGAGTGTCGTCAGCATACGACACCATAGAGATCTTGTATTTGTCCATAATTTTGGCCAACGGTCCAATGTATAGGTTAAAAAGGGTGGGACTCAGAATAGATCCTGTGGGACCCCTTGGCGGAGTGGAAGGGGTTTGGATCGATGGAGGTTTTGCACAATTTGGAAGCTGCGATCTTTCAGATAAGACCGTATCCATTGTAGCGCTATCCCATTAAGACCACACACCGTTAAGCGTTGGATAAGGAGCCTGTGAGATACCGTGTCGAAAGCGGCACTTAGGTCCAGCAGGACCAAGGCCACCGTCTGACCAGCATCCGCTCGTCTCCGTATAGTCTCTGTTGCGAAGAGTAGAGCAGATTCAGTAGAGAAGGATGCTCTAAAGCCAGACTGCGTTGGATGAAGAAGGTTGTGTGTATTGATATGCTCCACCAATTGTTTATTCACAACCTTTTCAGTAAGTTTAGATTTGTAGGGGAGCAAGGAGATGGGACGTAGGTTCTCCAATAGCTCAGGATTGGCTGAGGGCTTTTTTTTTAGAGGTATAACAATCGCATGTTTCCATGCCAGCGGAACCTCTCCACAACTGAAGGATGTATTCATTAGTTCGTGTATTTTGGGTATTATAATTTCAATGCCCTCCTTTAATCTGTTTGGTGCCGCTGGGTCGTCTGGGGAGCCCGATTTGATTTGTAGAGCCATTTCCTTGAGCACCAATACGGATGGGGTGAGGAACTCGCACAAGGGTGTCGGGCAAATCTCATTACGTTCCTCATTAGGACCATTGAGGCAGTTGCGGGCTTCCTCAGGAAAGGAATCATATATAGTGGACACTTTTTGTAGAAAGTAGTCTGCGATTACGTTGCAGCGCTCTTCAGAGCTGCAAGGTGTCGCGAGTGTTCTTTCCAGGGACGAGAGCTCTTTCAGAGTGGCATACAGTTCCTTAGAGGAGTTCTTGGCCATGTCGATTCTCTCTTTATAGTACATGGAGCGCCTCTTTTTTAGGAGGGAATGGTATTTATTCTGTGCTGCAGCTAACTATAACTCGCGCCCCTGCAATGCACTGCTGATGACGTCACATATTACATCACTCATGACATCACTGATGACATCTCAAATGACATCACTGATGACATCATCCATGTGCGAATTTAATGCATCTTCTCACACCCTAATAACTTTTGATAACACCCACTCTAAATTACAGACTGCCATTCTCAAAACGATACACACTCCAATACCAATAAGTACATACCCACTCACTGATTCTTGGGTCTACACACACACATCTACTTACTCACCCGTACAGTCACTCATACTTACAGTCACTCAGTACAGGACTATCATATGCACTCATACACCTATATAAACACTCTCACAACGCAACTCATCCATAGAGGTACTCACACACCTAGTCAGTCATGCAAATAATTAATCACACTCCAATTTACTCACCTATACAGTTATACACACCAGCTCACTTATTCATAAAAATACTAGCACATTCTTACGCTCCTATGCAATCACTGATGCAAGCACACACTCATCCATATAGCCACTCTCACTTATAGCCATTTATATACTCCTACACACATATATACTGCCTTTCACATATGTAGTTACTCACACATGTACCACTGTGATATACATTCAATCACTAACACACGCATACACACACTCACCCACACAGTCCATCACAGACGCACTGTTGAAACCATGCACCCAGTGAATCACCCACTCACACATCTATGCACAGTCACACACACCCCACCCACACAAACACTGAGGCACCCATATAGATACTCAGAGAACCAATCCATAACCCATATAGACACTCATTTAGCTAGTCAGAAACCCATGCAGCTGCTTACACAACAGACGGATACAGACATTCACACAGTTTAGTCACTCACCCATGCATCCAGTAAGATACATTTAATCACTCACTTATAGACTCAGTCACGCACCTACTAAATCATCCATTCAGACGCTTATACACCCACTCATTCTTCAATACGCCTTTCCCTATATATATTAAACATATTTAAACTTTACAGACAGTCACTGGATGATGTCAGTAATGTCATCAGTGATGTCACTGACCATGTCATGAGTGATGTAATATGTGACGTCATCAGCAGTGCATTGCGGGGCGCGAGTTATAGTTAGCTGAACTAACTATAACGGGGAATTTCACGGGTTTTGTACGAGTGCAATGTCCAACTAACTATAACTTTCCCTAAAACCTATGGTTTTTTCAGTGTGTGTGTATGTGTATATATATATATATATATATATATATATATATATATATTCACTGAAAAAACCATAGGTTTTAGGGACAGTTATAGTTAGTTGGACATTTCACTCGTACAAAACCATAGAAATTCCCCCGTTATAGTTAGTTCAGCTAACTATAACTCGCGCCCCGCAATGCACTGCTGATGACGTCACATATTACATCACTCATGACATGGTCAGTGACATCACTGACATCACTCATGACATCTCAAATGACATCACTCATGACATCATCCAGTGACTGTGTTCTGTAAAAGTTTAAATATGTTTAATATATATATAGGGAAAGGCGTATTGAAGAATGAGTGGGTGTATAAGTGTCTGAATGGATGATTTAGTACGTGAGTGACTGACTCTACAAGTGAGTGATTAAATGTATCTTACTGAATGCATGGGTTAGTGACTAAACTGTGTGAATGTCTGTATCCGTCTGTCTGTTGGTTTGTAAGCGGCTGCATGGCTTTCTGAATAGCTACATGAGTGTCTACATGGGTTATTGATTGATTGTCTGAGTATCTGTATGGGTGCCTGAGTGTTTGTGTGGGTGGGGTGTGTGTGACTCTGTGCATAGATTTGTGAGTTGGTGATTCACTGGGTGCATGGTTTCAAGAGTGCATCTGTGATGGACTGTATGGGTGGGTGAGTGTGTGTATGGGTGTGTTAGTGATTGAATGTATATCTCAGTGGTACATGTGTGAGTAACTACATATGTGAAAGGCAGTATATATGTGTGCTGGAGTATATAAATGGCTATAAGTGAGTGTGTGATTGTGAGTGGCTGTATGGATGAGTGTGTACTTGTATCAGTGATTGTATAAGAGTGTAAGAATGTGCTAGTATTTGTATGAGTAAGTGAGCTGGTGTGTGTATAACTGTATAGGTGAGTAAATGGGTGTGTGATTAAGTTTTTGCATGACTGACTAGGTGTGTGAGTACCTCTATGGATGAGTGGCGGTGTGTGAGTGTTTATATAGGTGTATGAGTGCATATGATAGTCCTGTACTGAGTGACTGTAAGTATGAGTGACTGTACGGGTGAGTGAGTGGATGTGTGTGTGTGTAGACCTAAGAATCAGTGAGTGGGTATTTAGTTTTTGGTGTTGGAGTGTCTATGGTTTTGAGAATAGCAGTCTGTAATTTAGAGTGGGTGTATCAAAAGTTATATTAGGGTGTGAGAAGATGCATGAAATTATCACATGGATGATGTCATCAGTGATGTCATCAGTGATGTCACTGACCATGTCATGAGTGATGTAATATGTGACGTCATCAGCAGTGCATTGCGGAGCGCGAGTTATAGTTAGCTGAACTAACTATAACGGGGGAATTTCTATGGTTTTGTACGAGTGAAATGTCCAACTAACTATAACTGTCCCTAAAACCTATGGTTTTTTCAGTGAATTTCAAAGGTTTTTAAATGCTAATTTCTAACTATAACGTGTCTGAAACCTATGGTTTTTTCAGTGAATTTCAAAGGTTTTTAAATGCTAATTTCTAACTATAACGTGCCTGAAACCTATGATTTTTTAAGTGAATTTCAAAGGTTTTTTTAAATGCTAGTTTCTAACTATACCTACAGAGGTAGGACAGGTGAAGAAAGAAGAAAAAACGCACAGAAAGAAGCAAAAGATGTGCAGAAAGAACCAACAGAGGAGCAGAAAGAGGCCTTGTTGCAAAATCATCCTGTGCCCACAACTTTTTCAGACGGGTACTGGTGGTAACTGACTCTGACTAACCAGAGCCAGTGCTATGCTAAAAGACACTTAGAATACAGTGAAAACACCTACATACACTAGGGAACACTATGCGTTGGGGTACCCCTGTGATTAGCAGGACCTCCTCTGCAAGTCCCTAGTACATAATAGGGCAGGGAGATTAAAACTACCTCTTAAAACGCGCTACAGGGCGCGTTTGCACAGTTGTGAAGGGAGGGGGGGGCCTGAGGTGACATGTGTGCAAACGCACCCCGTGGCGCGTTTTAAGTTGCGGGATTAAGTCCCCTTGAATTCTGAGGGTCCCTGGGGCCCAACTAGCCCCCCAGGTACCTACAGGTATGACCACAGAGCTGAGTTGCAGAGAGGCGTTCCGAGGCCACGCACCTTTTCACCTCTCTGCAACGCAACTCTGTTGTGCTTACTGAAGGTACCTGGTGGGCTAGTTGGCCCCCAGGGTCCCTCAGGATCCAAAGGAATTAATTCCCCAACTTAAAACGCACCACAGGGCGTGTTTGCGCACATGTCACCTGAGGCCCCGCCCCCTCCCTTCACCACTGTGCAAACGCGCCCCGTGGCGTGTTTTAAGTTGGAGGATTAGGTCACCTTGAATCCTGAGGGTCCCTGGGGCCCAACTAGCCCACTAGGTACTTCCAGTAAGCACCACAGGCCTGCGTTGCAACGCCTGTAACAAATTGTGCAGTTGTGTTTAGGTAGTGAAGAGGGTCGTGCTGGGGGTAGTGTTTTAGGGTTTAGGGTAGTGCAGTGGTGTTTGTGTAGTGTAGGGGGTCATGCTGGGGGTAGATTTAGGGTTTAGGGTAGTGCAGTGGTGTTTGGGTAGTGTAGGGAGTCGTGCTGGGGGAGTGTTTTATGGTTTAGGGTAGTGCAGTGGTGTTTGGGTAGTGTAGGGGGTCGTGCTGGGGGTAGTGATTTAGGGTAGTGCAGTGTTTGGCTAGTGTAGGGGGTACTGCTGGGGGTAGTGTTTTAGGGTTTAGGTTAGTGCAGTGGTGTTTGGGTAGTGTAGGGGTACTGCTGGGGGTAGTGTTTTAGGGTTTAGGGTAGTGCAGTGGTGTTTGTGTAGTGTAGGAGGTCGTGTTTTAGGGTTTAGGGTAGTGCAGTGGTCTTTGGGTAGTGTAGGGAGTCATGCGGGGTAGTGTTTTAGGGTTTAGGGTAGTGTAGGGGGTCATGCGGGGGGTAGTGTTTTAGGGATTAGGGTAGTGCATTGGTGTTTGGGTAGTGTAGGGGGTCATGCGGGGGGTAGTGTTTTAGGGTTTAGGGCAGTGCAGTGGTGTTTGGGTAGTGTAGGGGGTCGTGCTGGGGGAGTGTTTTAGGGTTTAGGGCAGTGCAGTGGTGTTCGGGTAGTGTAGGGGGTCGTGCTGGGGGAGTGTTTGAGGGTTTAGGGCAGTGCAGTCGTGTTCGGGTAGTGTAGGGGGTTGTGCTGGGGGTAGTATTTTAGGGTTTAGGGTAGTGCAGTGGTGTTCGGGTAGTGTAGGGGGTCGTGCTGGGGGTGGTGTTTCAGGGTTTAGGGCAGTGCAGTGGTGTTCGGGCAGTGTAGGGTGTCGTGCTGAGAGGTGGTGTTTCAGGGTTTAGGGCAGTGCAGTGGTGTTCGGGCAGTGTAGGGGGTGCTGCAGGGGTGGTGTTTCAGGGTTTAGTGCAGTGGTGTTCGGGCAGTGTAGGTGGTCATGCTGGGGGTGGTGTTTCAGGGTTTAGGGCAGTGCAGTGGTGTTCGGGCAGTGTAGGGTGTTGTGCTGAGGGGTGGTGTTTCAGGGTTTAGGGCAGTGCAGTGGTGTTCGGGCAGTGTACGGGGTCGTGCAGGGGGTGGTGTTTCAGGGTTTAGGGCAGTGCAGTGGTGTTTGGGCAGTGTAGGGGGTCGTGCAGGGGGTGGTGTTTCAGGGTTTAGGGCAGTGCAGTGGTGTTCGGCCAGTGTAGGTGGTCTTGCTGGGGGTGGTGTTTCAGGCTTTAGTGCAGTGGTGTTCGGGCAGTGTAGGGGGTCTTGCTGGGTGTGGTGTTTCAGGGTTTAGGGCAGTGCAGTGGTGTTCGGGCAGTGTAGGGGGTCTTGCTGGGGCTGGTGTTTCAGGGTTTAGGGCAGTGCAGTGGTTTTCGGGCAGTGTAGGCGGTCGTGCTGGGGCTGGTGTTTCAGGGTTTAGGGCAGTGCAGTGGTGTTCGGGCAGTGTACGGGGTTGTGCTGGGGGTGGTGTTTCAGGGTTTAGGGCAGTGCAGTGGTGTTTGGGCAGTGTAGGGGGTCGTGCTGGGGCTGGTGTTTCATGGTTTAGGGCAGTGCAGTGGTGTTCGGGCAGTGTAGGGGGTCGTGCTGGGGGTGGTGTTTCAGGGTTTAGGGCAGTGCAGTGGTGTTCTGGCAGTGTAGGGGGTCATGCTGGGGGTGGTGTTTCAGGGTTTAGGGCAGTGCAGTGGTGTACGGGCAGTGTAGGGGGTCTTGCTGGGGGTGGTGTTTCAGGGTTTAGGGCAGTGGTGTTCGGGCAGTGTAGGGGGTCTTGCTGGGGGTAGTGTTTCGGGGTTTAGGGCAGTGCAGTGGTTTTCGGGCAGTGTAGGGGATCGTGCAGGGGGTGGTGTTTTAGGGTTTAGGGCAGTGCAGTGGTGTTCGGGCAGTGTAGGGGGTTGTGTTTCAGGGTTTAGGGCAGTGCAGTGGTGTTTGGGCAGTGTAGGGGGTCGTGCAGGGGGTGGTGTTTCAGGGTTTAGGGCAGTGCAGTGGTGTTCGGGCAGTGTAGGGGTCGTGCTGGGGCTGGTGATTCAGGGTTTAGGGCAGTGCAGTGGTGTTCGGGCAGTGTAGGGGGTCTTGCTGGGAGTGGTGTTTCAGGGTTTAGGGCAGTGGTGTTTGTGCAGTGTAGGGGGTCGTGCTGGGGATGGTGTTTCAGGGTTTAGGGCAGTGCAGTAGTGTTCGGGCAGTGTAGGGGGTTGTGCAGGGGGTGGTGTTTCAGGGTTTAGGGCAGTGCAGTGGTGTTCGGGCAGTGTAGGGGGTCGTGCTGGGGGTGGTGTTTCAGGGTTTAGGCCAGTGCAGTGGTGTTCGGGCAGTGTAGGGGGTTGTGTTTCAGGGTTTAGGGCAGTGCAGTGGTGTTCAGGCAGTGTAGGGGGTCTTGCTGGGGGTGGTGTTTCAGGGTTTAGTGCAGTGGTGTTCGGGCAGTGTAGGGGGTCGTGCTGGGGGTGGTGTTTCAGGGTTTAGGGCAGTGGTGTTCGGGCAGTGTAGGGGGTCTTGCTGGGGGTAGTGTTTCAGGGTTTAGGGCAGTGCAGTGGTGTTCGGGCAGTGTAGGGGTCGTGCTGGGGGTGGTGTTTCAGGGTTTAGGCCAGTGCAGTGGTGTTCGGGCAGTGTAGGGGGTCGTGAAGGGGTGGTGTTTCAGGGTTTAGGGCAGTGCAGTGGTGTTCGGGCAGTGTAGGGGGTCGTGCTAGGGTATGTGTTTCAGGGTTTAGAGCAGTGCAGTGGTGTTCCAGCAGTGTAGGGGGTCGTGCTGGGGGTAGTGTTAGGGTTTAAGGTAGTGCAGTGGTGTTTGTGTAGTGTAGGGGGTCATGTTTTAGGGTAGTGCAGTGGTGTTTGGGTAGTGTAGGGGGTCGTGCTGGGGGTAGTGTTTTGATTTAGGTTAGTGCAGTGGTGTTTGTGTAGTGTTGGGGGTCGTGTTTTAGGGTTTAGGATAGTGCAGTGGTGCTTGTGTAGTGTAGGGGGTCGTGCTGGGGTAGTGTTTTAGGATTTAGGTTAGTGCAGTGGTGTTTGTGTAGTGTTGGGGGTCGTGTTTTAGGGTTTAGGGTAGTGCAGTGGTGTTTTTGTAGTGTAGGGGGGGGTCATGTTTTAAGATGCAATGCTCCAATACCTGACCAGTCTGCACTACATAAAACTGCAATAAACTCAAAATAAAAAGTGTTTTGCACACTTTTGTCATTGGGCTATATGTGGGCTACATCTGGGTAATATTTGTGCTACATTTGGGCTCTTTTTTCACTGGTGGCCATCTTGGAAGACTTCTTTGTTATGAAGTTTCCTAATTTCCTCATTTACTGCAGTCTCCTCAGTAGGAAATGCTTTCAGTTTTTTACTTTGATTCCATCAAGAAGGCATTCAGATGTGTCACACATTTGCCATAAATTCAGAATGTTATTACTCTAGTTGTTCATTAGATCACTGTAGTAAAGCTACTGCTCACCAAGGAGTTAACTGGAAGTCTACTGCTGGTATTGAAAGTGATTGTTTCAGTCTGCATGTCAGAATTTTCTAATGAAATAGAAGAGGATTTGAGATCTCACTTAAAACATGCCCTAAATTTTATTTTTGCAGCACTAACCATAATTTCTATGGCAAAATGAACCCCCTCATTTTGTTCCTTTTTAAATTAAATGTTTTAAGTGTTACCAGTTTATTCCAATCAACCAAGAACTACCTCTTTGCCAAATTTGGTGTAATTCCTTTTTTCTCGGCCCCCGCTTGACGAATCACCCTGAGACTTTCAGGGTAGGACCGGAGCGGGCCATAAAGTTTGAAAATTTCGCGAGGATTCGTCAACCGACGCAAGAGTTATTTCAAATAGAATGTCGCGGATTTCCTATGGAAAATAGGTCCTAACTATAACTATCTACTGGCGACCGCCAGTAGAGATATATATATATATATATATTCACTGAAAAAACCATAGGTTTCAGACACGTTATAGTTACAAATTAGCATTTAAACAACCTTTGAAATTCACTGAAAAAACCATAGGTTTTAGGGACAGTTTTAGTTACTTGGACATTGCACTCGTACAAAACCCGTGAAATTCCCCCGTTATAGTTAGTTCAGCTAACTATAACTCGCGCCCGCAATGCACTGCTGATGACGTCACATATTACATCACTCATGACATGGTCAGTGACATCACTGATGACATCACTGATGACATCATCCAGTGACTGTGTGTTTCTGTAAAGTTTAAATATTTTTAATATATATAGGAAAAGACGTATTGAAGAATGAGTGGGTGTGTAAGTGTCTGTATGGATGATTTAGTAGGTGCGTGACTGACTCTATAAGTGAGTGATTTAACGTATCTTACTGAATGCATGGGTTAGTGACTAAACTGGGTGAATGTCTGTATCCGTCTGTCTGTTGCTGTGTAAGTGGCTGCATGTGTTTGTGAATAGCTAAATGAGTGTCTATATGAGTTATTGAATGCTTGTCTGAGTATCTGTATGGGTGCCTGAGTGTTTGTGTGGGAGGTGTGTGTGCAACTCTGTGCATAGATGTGTGAGTGGGTGATTCACTGGGTGGATGGTTTCAAGAGTGCATCTGTGATAGACTGTAGGGGTGGGTAAGTGTGTGTAAGAGTGTGTTAGTGAGTGAATGTATGTCCCAGTGGTACATGTGTGAGTAACTACATATGTGAAAGGCAGTATATATGTGTGTTGGAGTATATAAATAGCTATAAGCGAGAGTGACTGATTGTGATAGTGGCTGTATGGATGAGTGTGTGCTTGTATCAGTGATTGTATAAGAGCGTAACAATGTGCTACTATTTGTATGAGTAAGTGAGCTGGTGTGTGTATAACTGTATAGGTGAGTAAATGGTAGTGTGTTTAATTATTTGCATGACTGACTAGGTGTGTGAGTACCTCTATGGATGAGTGGCGGTGTTTGAGTGTCTATATAGGAGTAAGAGTGCATATGATAGTCCTGTACTGAGTGACCGTAAGTATGAGTGACTGTACGGGTGAGTGAGTGGATGTGTGTGTGTAGACCTAAGAATCAGTGAGTGGGTATGTAGTTATTGGTGTTGGAGTGTCTATGGTTTTGCGAATGGCAGTCTGTAATTTAGAGTGGGTGTATCAAAGGTTATATTAGGGTGTGAGGAGGTGCATCAGATTATCACGTGGATGATGTCATCAGTGATGTCATTTGAGATGTCATCAGTGATGTCATCAGTGATGTCACTGACCATGTCATGAGTGATGTAATATGTGACGTCATCAGCAGTGCATTGTGGGGCGCGAGTTATAGTTAGCTGAACTAACTATAACGGGGAATTTCACGGGTTTTGTACGAGTGAAATGTCCAACTAACTATAACTGTCCCTAAAACCTATGGTTTTTTCAGTGAATTTCAAAGGTTTTTTAAATGCTAATTTCTAACTATAACGTGCCTGAAACCTACCGTTTTTTCAGTGAATTTCAAAGGTTTTGTAAATGACAATTTTTAAATGTATTAATTGTTATATTAATTTTTTTCATACTGATTTACTACATTTTTAGAAACAATTTTTTTACATATTTTATTTTTTAAATTACATTGTAATTACATTATACATTACATTACAAAAATACTTTCTCAGAATGAATTACTTTAGTTTAAATACTTTGCAGATAGGCAATAGACTTTTAAGTACAGTAGTTACAGTTGTTGCAATGGGCAACACATTTTCAAACACAATGCAACATTCAGCTCAATGTGAATTTCTAGTTAAATGCAATTAGTTACTTTATGGATTACTTTTGTAACTACAGGACTGGATCCTAGATTCAGTCCTGGTACATCTCCTGTAAACAGTTGAGTAAAAGCGTTTTGGTTACAGTCGTGATTTTTAAGGAATATTATTGTATTTTAAAAGTTGACACTTAGAAACTTTTTCTCATAGAATCACCAATGTTATCCTATGGAAGGAAATTCACTTAGCAGGTAAAAACTGTTATCGTTACTTTTTCTTACTCAGTGTTGGATCCTGGATCCAGCACTGGTGCATCTCCTGTAAGCAGTTGAAAAAATGCGTTTAAGTCATACAGGCGATTTTTAAGGAATATTTGTAGTTTGTGAAAATCAACACTTTGAAACTTTTTGCTGAAAACCAGTCAATCTTAGCCTATGAAGGAAATTCAAGTTACCGGTAAGTACGGTTAAAATTACTTTTGAGGATCAGTACTGGGCTGAAAGATGCAGCACTGAGGTCTCTCCTGATAACAGGTGAGTAAATCGGAATTCGTATTTCGGCTGATTTTAGAGGAATATTTTAAAGTTCCAAAACTCCACACTTAGAAGAATTTCCAAGTGAAACCAGTCAATGTTAGCCTATGAAGGAAATTCAAGTTACCGGTAAATACGGTTAAAATTACTTTTCAGGATCAGTACTGGGCTGAAAGATGCAGCACTGAGGTCTCTCCTGATAACAGGTGAGTAAATCGGAATTCGTATTTTGGCTGATTTTAGAGGAATATTGTAAAGTTCCAAAACTCCACACTTTGACTGGTTTCACTTGGAAATTCTTCTATGTTAGCCTATGAAGGAAATTCAAGTTACCGGTAAGTACGGTTAAAATTACTTTTCAGGACCAGTACTGGGCTGAAAGATGCAGCACTAAGGTCTCTCCTGATAACAGGTGAGTAAATCGGAATTCGTATTTCGGCTGATTTTAGAGGAATATTTTAAAGTTCCAAAACTCCACACTTAGAAGAATTTCCAAGTGAAACCAGTCAATGTTAGCCTATGGAAGGAAATTCAAGTTACTGGTAAGTACGGTTAAAATTACTTTTCAGGACCAGTACTGGGCTGAAAGATACAGCACTGAGGTCTCTCCTTATAACAGGTGAGTAAATCGGAATTCGTATTTCGGCTGATTTTAGAGCCCCCCCCACACTGGTTTTATTTTCAATAAAAAAAAAGCCCCGGGGAGGTGGTGGTCCCCGGGGCTGCGGGAGGGCTCAGAGCCCTCCCGCACCATTTTTTTAAAAAGCCCCGGGGGTGGCGGTCCCCAGGGCTTGGGGGCCCTTTGAGGCCCCCCACACATTAAATTATCCCCCCCCCACCATGCCCCCGGGACTTGGGCCACCCGGGGGCCAATTAACATCGAAGCGCGAAATCCGCGACATTCTATTTGAAATAATGTTGGCGCCGGTTGACGAATCTTCGCGAAAGTTTCCAACTTGTTGGGGCGCTCCGCTCCTACCCTGAAAGTCTCAAGTTGATTCGTCAAGCGGGGGCCGAGAATAAAGGGGGGTCCCAAAACGCGTTTTCCCCATTCATTTTTCCATAGGAACCTTTAGTCGCAGCTACAGCCCGAACTGCTGAACGGAATTACACCAAATTTGGCAAAGAGGTAGCCCTTGGTTCAGACTGGTGCCTTTTGCTTAAATGGTGTAAATCCGTTCAGTAGTTCCTGAGAAAATCACAAGTAAAGTCACATATATCTATGGCCGAGTAGGGTCCGCGTACCCTCCCGATCACGAGCTGCATGCTAATTGGCTGTCAGCTGGCTGTCAACATTCCGATTCAGGAAGTGTTGGCAGCCATTTTGTCCCTCGGTAGAACCGAGGGACAAACAAGTGCGCAAAGCGCACAAAGGGGGCAGGGTAGAAATACCCTAACCCCCTAGGCCTGCTCAGGGGGTCCCACAAGGACCCCCTGGGCAAAAAAAAGCTTTTTTTTTTTAAATCTTCAGGATGCGCTCAGGGTGCGCGGATCCTGCCGAAAAAAAAAAAAAATCTAAGCGCGGTCTCCCGCGGTTCGATGTTAATTTGCCCCCGGGTGGGCCAAGTCCCGGGGGCATGGTGAGGGGGTTTAAATTTATGTATGGGGGGGCCTCTAAGGGCCTCCAAGCCCGGGGACCGCCACCCCCGGGGCTTTAACAAAAAATGGTGCGGGAGGGCTCTTTGCCCTCCCGCTGCCCCAGGGACCGCCACCTCCCCGGGGCTTCTGTTTTTTGTTTTTAAACCTGTGTGGGGGCTCCAGCCCCCACACGCCCGAGGACCGCCACCTCCCGGGGCTTTGAAAATGTGGGGAGGGGGCCGCGCGGCCCCCTCCTGGAGCCAGTGATGGCCCTGGGGACCGCCACCCCCAGGGCCGGCTCCTGCAGTGTCCCGGGGTGCCTACCCCCGGGACACTGCTGTTTGCAATGACAGGACGGGAGCCTCGCGGCTCCCGTCCTGTCATAGCAAACTTGCTTTGGATATTGGAAGCAACAGCAGGGAAACCTGCTCTCGCTTCCAATATCCAAAGCTGATTGCTTTTCCACATGGGGAGTAGCATGTTAGCTGCTCCCCATGTGGAAAAGCAATTCCGGCTCGCGCAGGAGGCGGGGAGCCGGCTGGGACTGTGGGGGGATTGGGGACCCCCCCACAGTCCCCAACCAGAGGCCAGGCCCCGGGGGATGGGGTCCCCGGGGCCAAAAGTGGCCAAGGGAAGGGGGGCCACGCAGCCCCCCTCCCATTAAAAAAAAAAAAAAAAAAAACCGGCATCGTGCCGGAGGCCCCGCCCCCTCCCTGCAGTACTCTGCAAACGCGCCCCCTGGCGCGTTTGCTGAGGTGGAACGAATTCCCCTTGAATACTGGGGGTCCCTGGGGGCCAACTAGACCACCAGGAACCTCCAGTATGCGCCAGGGGGCTGCGTTGCAGAGACGTATACAGAGGCCACGCCCCTTTTTACACCTCTCTGCAACGCAGCTCTGTGGCGCTTTTTGGAGGTATATGGTGGGCTAGTTGGACTCCAGGGACCCTCAGGGTTCAAGGGACTTAATCCCCCAACTTAAAACGCGCCACGGGGCGCGTTTGCACAGTGGTGAAGGGAGGGGGCGGGGCTTCAGGTGACATGTGTGCAAACAGGCCCCGTGGCGCGTTTTAAGATGGGGAATAAATTCCTTTTCAATCCTGAGGGTCCCTAGGGGCCAACTAGCCCACCAGGTACCTCCAGTAAGCGCCACGGAGCTGCGTTGCAGAGTGTTGTACAAAGGGCGTGGCCTCTGAACACCTCTCTGCAACGCAGCCCCTGGCGCATACTGGAGGTACCTGGTGGGCTAGTTAGCCCCTAGGGACCCTCGGGATTGAGGAGGAATTAATTGTCCAACTTAAAACGCGCCACATGGCGTGTTTGCAGACATGTCACCTTAGGCCCCACCCCTTCCTTCACCATTGTGCAAATATTCCTCTAAAATCAGCCGAACTACGAATTCCGATTTACTCACCTGTTATCAGGAGAGACCTCATTGCTGCATCTTTCAGCCCAGTACTGGTCCTGAAAAGTAATTTTAACCGTACTTACCAGTAACTTGAATTTCCTTCCATAGGCTAACATTGACTGGTTTCACTTGGAAATTCTTCTAAGTGTGGAGTTTTGGAACTTTATAATATTCCTCTAAAATCAGCCGAAATACGAATTCCGATTTACTCACCTGTTATCAGGAGAGACCTCAGTGCTGCATCTTTCAGCCCAGTACTGATCCTGAAAAGTAATTTTAACCGTACTTACCAGTAACTTGAATTTCCTTCCATAGGATATCATTGCCTGCTTTTTGCTGAAAAAGTTTCTAAGTGTCGATTTTTGAAACATACAAATATTCCTCTAAAATCAGACGAAATACGAATTCCGATTTACTCACCTGTTATCAGGAGAGAACCCAGTGCTGCATCTTTTAGCCCAGCACTGACCCTGAAAAGTAATTCTAACCGTACTTACCAGTAACTTGAATTTCCTTCCATAGGAATCAATTGTCTGGTTTTCAGCAGAAAAGTTTCAAAGTGTCGATTTTCACAAACTACAAATATTCCTTAAAAATCGCATGTGTGACTTAAACGCATTCTTTCAACTGTTTACAGGAGATGCACCAGTGCTGGTTCCAGGATCCACCACTGAGTAAGAAAAAGTAACGATAACACTACTTACCTGCTAAGTGAATTTCCTCCCATAGGATAACATTGGTGATTCTATATGAAAAAGTTTCTAAGTGTCAACTTTTAAAATACAATAATATTCCTTTACTATCACTACTGTAACCAAAACGCTTTTACTCAACTGTTTACAGGAGATGTCCCAGGACTGAATCTAGGATCCAGTCCTGTGGTTAGAAAAGTAATCCATAAAGTAACTAATTGCATTTAGCTAGAAATTCACATTGAGCTCAATGTTGCTTTGTTTTTGAAATTGTGTTGCCCATTGCAACAACTGTAACTACTGTATTTAAAAGTCTATTGCCTATTTGCAAAGTATTTAAACTAAAGTAATTCATTCTGAGAAAGTATATTTTGTAATGTATAATGTAATTACAATGTAATTTAAAAAATAAAATATCTAAAAATAAATAGTTTAAAAATTTTTTGTAAATCAGTATCAAAAAAATAAATATAACAATTAATACATTTAAAAATTGTCATTTACAAAACCTTTGAAATTCACTGAAAAAAACCATAGGTTTCAGACACGTTATAGTTAGGAATTAGCATTTAAAAAACCTTTGAAATTCACTGAAAAAACCATAGGTTTCAGACACGTTATAGTTGGGAATTAGCATTTAAAAAACCTTAGAAATTCACTGAAAAAACCAGAAGGTTTTAGGGACAGTTATAGTTAGTTGGACATTGCACTCGTACAAAACCCGTGAAATTCCCCCGTTATAGTTAGTTCAGGTAACTATAACTCGCGCCCCCGCAATGCACTGCTGATGACGTCACATATTACATCTCAAATGACATCACTGATGACATCATCCATGTGAGAATTTAATGCACCTCCTCACATCCTAATATAACCTTTGATACACCCACTCTAAATTACAGACTGCCATTCTCAAAACCATAGACACTCCAACAACTACATACCCACTCACTGATTCTTAGGTCTACACACACACATCCACTCACTCACCCGTACAGTCACTCATACTTATGGTCACTCAGTACAGGACTATCATATGCACTCATACTCCTATATAGACACTCAAACACCGCCACTCATCCATAGAGGTACTAACACACCTAGCCAGTCATGCAAATAATTAAACACACTGCCATTTACTCACCTATACAGTTATACACACACCAGCTCACTTACTCATACAAATACTAGCACATTCTTACGCTCTTATACAATCACTGATACAAGCACACACTCATCCATACAGTCACTCTCACAATCACACACTCTCGCTTATAGCTATTTATATACTCCAACACACATATATACTGCCTTTCACATATGTAGTTACTCACACATGTACCACTGGGACATACATTCACTCACTAACACACTCTTACACACACACACACACACTTACCCACCCATACAGTCTATCACAGATGCACTCTTGAAACCATCCACCCAGTGAATCACCCACTCACACATCTATGCACAGAGTCGCACACACCCCACCCACACAAACACTCAGGCACCCATACAGATACTCAGACAACCAATCAATAACTCATATAGACACTCATGTAGCTATTCACAAACCCATGCACCACTTACACAGCAACAGACAGACGGTTACAGACATTCACCCAGTTTAGTCACTAACCCATGCATTCAGTAAGATACGTTTAATCACTCACTTATCGAGTTAGTCACGCACCTACTAAATCATCCATTCAGACACTTATACACCCACTCATT
Source organism: Calotriton arnoldi (assembly GCA_963921515.1). Taxonomy (NCBI): domain Eukaryota; kingdom Metazoa; phylum Chordata; class Amphibia; order Caudata; family Salamandridae; genus Calotriton; species Calotriton arnoldi. The sequence goes on from CAWUFW010000466.1 coordinate 1,647,929, forward strand.
CTTCAATACGCCTTTCCCTATATATATTAAAAATATTTAAACTTTACAGAAACTCAGTCACTGGATGATGTCATCAGTGATGTCATTTGAGATGTCATCAGTGATGTCACTGACCATGTCATGAGTGATGTAATATGTGACGTCATCAGCAGTGCATTGCGGGGACGCGAGTTATAGTTACCTGAACTAACTATAACGGGGGAATTTCACGGGTTTTGTACGAGTGCAATGTCCAACTAACTATAACTGTCCCTAAAACCTTATGGTTTTTTCAGTGAATTTCTAAGGTTTTTTAAATGCTAATTTCTAACTATAACTGTCCCTAAAACCTTATGGTTTTTCAGTGAATATATATATATATATATAATTTTTTTTTAATCAGTTTTAATGGTCAATGTTTTTATTAATGAATTGTACATTTTACTGTTCACTGTAAATTTGTATAGTTGTCATTTTATGGATTGTTAATTCATTCATTGGGATTGTTGATGACAAAAACTGTTTTTAACTTTTGGTACCATTGGACACTGTATTTTATGGTAGATGGCTTTTATGATTGATTCAATCGAAATAATGCTTGAAATTGAGTCCGTAAGTATGGCTATACTACTACATACACAGCACACCTTAGTGTGTGTGCTGATATTTCACTCACGTGGCTATCTACACTTTGGTAGCCACTTCACTTTTTTCACGTCAGTTTTGGTCCTGAAGAAAGCCTTGCGATTATCCAAAAGGCTGAAACATGTCGACCTACACTTAGGGGATATTGAAGACCCATTTTTATCTTCACCATATCCCCGCCTTTGATTTTAAACGTGTCCTAGGACCCTACAAATAAAACATTTACCGTTGGGCTATCCCAGAGACACTATTAACCTCACCACCCCTTGAGCACACATCTCACTGACAAAACGAAAAAACCCGCTCCGCTATAACTCAGGCGTTGAAGCACAGCTGGGTTGCATTCGGCAGCCCAGCTGGGAACCCAATGATGAAGCATGCCACCAACTAGGTTGGTAGGTGAGGGTTCTTCTTACAAATTCATTGGATGTTTGTACTCTGTTGCATTATACTGAGTCAATGAAAGGTTCTTTTGTCACTTGCTCTTGCTGTCGTCTAATTGTTTTAGCCATTGTATTTTAACTATACTGAACTATGAAGTTATCGTTTTTATTGATGTTGGCTGCTATTTTTTAATTTGTACCTCGTTCTGAGTGTGTTAAACTCAGTAACCTTCTGCACATTGCACTTTTCACGGGGCTTATTCTTCCCCGGGTGTCCATCTTGTTTGTGCCACGCGCTCCCTACGGTCAGCGCTCTAGTGGCTGCACGCCGTCCTGCCTCCAACCTTACTTAATGGCCCAAGAACGGACGCCTGTCCGCGCCCGATCAGGACCAGGGGCCACGACCCCTGCTTCAACTGGGAGGTATAGTTTGAGTTACTCCTCTCAGCAACTCCTAAAGTATCGCAGTAAGGCACTTTCTGATTGCACCTTACTTAACCTTGAGGAAGCTGTAAGTTTGCTTTTTCTACGGGGATTCACAAGGAGGATACGAATAGAATATGCATTAAACAAAGTGACTTTAATACTTGTACCAACACTAAGTCCCGGGGAAATTCCTCACAAAAATGATGGGCCATTCAAGGGCCCATCACTTTCACACGCCCACATTCCTAACACAGCAACCACACAAGCTGATGGATTGCGTGGAGTGTCGCTCGGCTGGCAGTGTGTGTAGTGACCAGCAGCAAGTCACTACTCACACACCGCCAGCCGAGCGCCAGTCCACGCACACCGCCAGCCAAGCGCCACTCCACGCACACCGCCAGCCAAGCGCCACTCCACGCACACCGCCAGCCAAGCGCCACTCCACGCACACCGCCAACCAAGCGCCACTCCACGCACACCGCCAGCCAAGCGCCACTCCACGCACACCGCCAGCCAAGCGCCACTCCACGCACACCGCCAGCCAAGCGCCACTCCACGCACACCACCGGCCAAGCGCCACCCACGCACACCGCCGGCCAAGCGCCACTCCACGCACACCGCCGGCCAAGCGCCACTCCACGCACACCGCCGGCCAAGCGCCACTCCACGCACACCGCCGGCCAAGCGCCACTCCACGCACACCGCCGGCCAAGCGCCACTCCACGCACACCGCCGGCCAAGCGCCACTCCACGCACACCGCCGGCCAAGCGCCACTCCACGCACACCGCCAGCCAAGCGCCACTCCACGCACACCGCCAGCCAAGCACCAGCCTACACACACCACCATCACATTTAGGATTTTTTATACAAAAAGAAAACACAAACAAATTGCAAATAGATACAAATCTACTAACACAAAATCAGAAACGAAATACATTGCACTAATGCCAACCTTGAAACAGAAAAACAATTCTTAAACATTACAGACCAGGCAGTTCACTTTACCACTCATGGTTGCTCCCAATAATTCTTTTTGCTTGTGGTACGCTCTATAACAAGCAGGCACACACAGCCCAGGGTTAGAAGGACACTCAGGGCAGTACATACGAGTCTCCTTCCGCGCACCTCTTCGCCAACAGACTCTACATCTCCTAGTGGGAAAGTCTTTTGAGGGTGTAGGAGGAATGTGATCAGGAAAGTGGCGATCTTTCAATCGAGCCACATCCTCCACCACTCCAACTCTAGGAACACTTGCCTGTTCCACAACAACAAGGCTGCCTATGACAGACTGCTGAAACTGAACAAAAGTCAACTTTGACGCAGGAGAACACTCCTTGAACACAACAAAAGCATTGAAAGTTGCTAAATTGAAGAGATGGATGGCCAAATTCTTATACCAAATGTAAGCCTTACGAATAGCAGTGTAAGGTTCCAACCTCTGATCTACTCTATCAACACCACCCATGTGCTTATTGTAGTCTAAAATGCACACAGGTTTGCGCACTTCAGCAATCTGACCCCAAACAGCCACAGGTGAACTACTCTCCATGGATGGTAGTCAGCATGTACACATCCCTCCTGTCCACAAATTTCACAGCTAGTAGTTCATCACTACGCAAGGAACTGCACTGTCCCCTCTGAAGTTTTTGCAAACAAGCTCTTTTGGATAACCTTTACGGTTAGAGCGGATTGTGCCACAAGCAAAAGTGTCCACTTTGAACAATTCCTTAAACAATTGCACAGCAGTGTAGAAGTTATCAAGGTACAAATGGTGGCCTCTGTTAAACAGTCCTCTAGCAAGATACCACACAATTTTCTCTGAAACTCCAAAAGTGGTCGGACAACCAGGGGGTCAATAGTGGAATCCCTACCAGTGTACACACGCAAATTAAAAACATATCCTGTCCTACTCTCAGGCAACATATACAGCTTAATTCCATAGCGTGCCCTCTTGCTAGGAATGTACTGCCTAAAAACCAAACGGCCCTTGAACAGGACCAAAGACTCATCAATAGATATTTCTTTCCCTGGAGTATAGATCTCTGAAAATCGATCTACAAAGTGATCAAGAACAGGCCGAATCTTAAAGACGGTCACATTCAGGGTGATCTCGTGGCAACGCCAAACCATTATCAACAAAATGCAGCATCCGAAGCAAAAGTAAATACCGATCACGAGTCATAACTGCAGGAAATATGGCCGTTGCCATCAAGGGACTGGTAGACCAATATGAACCCATGGACGGCTTCCTTATCAAACCCATCAAAAAAGTTAAACCCAAAAACTTCTTCATCTCTTCCAGATTTGTGGGACTCCACCGGGTAGCTCTAGAATGGGGCCTAAGTCTAGCACTGTTGTCCCTCAAAAACTGTTCAGCATACAAATTAGTCTGCTCAACAATCTCACCCAAAAATACATCATCCATAAACAACTGAAAATACTGTATAGGCAAATAATGTTCACAATCCACTCTACACCCTGCATAACCACTAAAGGCAGGCAACACCGGCTGCACCATGTTTGGATCAACCCAGAGTCCAGCACTTCCAGTAGGAAGCCTAGCAGCCCCAGGCTGCAATCCAGATGCCTCTTGCACCATCGGCACAGTAGTATCCTCCTCTAAATCAGGCACTTCATCTGCACTGAGAGTACCTTCATCATCCGATGATTCCATGTGGAGAGAACTCACTGCCTGAATCTTCCCTCCCTCCTCTCCCTCAGACGCACTGTCAGTCTCATAATCCTGCTCAGAGGAAGATTCAAGAAGCAAACCAACCACCTTCTGAGCAGTCATTCTACGGCAAGCCATAATGCTTACTAATAAAGGTTACTTGTCAAACAAGTCAACAACAAACCCTTTGTAAAAAAATAAAAAAAAAATAAACAAAATGTAGCTTTATCACAAAGACCTATATACTCCAACACTATACCACTCACGTGACAGAAGCAGCTAGACTCACCACCACCTACTCTGCACAGACACAGTAAGGATCAACAATATCCCACTAAAAAAGAAGAAAAAAATTACACATGACAATGCAAAACATCGCAAAGAATTTCATGCTCTGAACACTAACAAATATGCTGCCATTATGACACCACTTACAAAAAAATTCATTCATGCATGACAATAATACTCATTTGGAGTACACACAACAAAAATATTTTTCTTACCAAATAAATACAATTACGCAAAATTGCAGAACAACCACTGCCGAAACCGCAAACAGGAATCAAAAGCTTTGCACTAGAATAAAAAGGAGGAAAAAAAACATTACAATCGCATATGCAAATAATGCACCAGTCCACACACAATCCACCAGCCAAGCTAAGGGGTAGGTGGGCCTAACAGTATAAATAAAATATTCACCCCCGTAAAAGGGGAGCAACCCTTGCCCTTTTGGCCACTCCCCAACACAAAAATTTTAAAAAAACCTGGTGTCTACTGGCTTCTGCCCTCCTTGGGGGCAGATGGGCCTAAAAACATACTGCTATTCTGCCACCCAAGGGGTCACTCTCCACAAATAAATGCCTGGTGGACTAGTGGGAAGATACCTTTATCTTCCGCACACGATCTCTCACTACTCAACTCTACTCTCAACTCTATTCACAACTGGATGTTAGCTCACCAACTCATTCTGAATCCCGCCAAAACTGAATTCCTCCACCTCTCTCTCACCTCCTCCTGTTCAATCTTGGATGGATCAGCTGAACCTACTCAACAACAAACCTCATTGTCGACATCGCTAAATCCCTAGGTGTCATTCTTGACAAAAGACTCAACCTAATCTCCCACAACAACTCTATTGCTAAGAACGCACATTACCAGTTGCGCCTTCTATGGGGGATGCGTCGGTTCTTCCCGGAGAAAGACTTAAAAACCTTGGTACAATCTCTGGTTCTCTCAAGACTGGATTATTGCAATTCTCTTCTGACGGGCCTACCCAAATCCCACCTCTCCCTCTCAAATCCATCCTCCATTCAGCAGCTCGCTTCATTTCAGGGTCTAAACGAAGCGACCACGTCACTCCTATCCTGTCCTCTCTTCGATGGCTTCCGATCGAGGCAAGATCTATTTACAAAACTGCCTGCATCACACACAAAGCCTTACACACGTCCTCCCCTCGTTACCTGGCGAATAAATTGAAATTGTCCGGTGGCTCTCGCCCTTCTCGCAATGCGGAAAAGCTTTTCTGCTTGAGCTCCCCCCCCCGTCTTCAAAAGGGAAAGATCGATGGCGCAATCCTTCTCAGGCAATGCGGTGAGAATCTGGAACTCGCTTCCCCCATTGCTCCGTGCCACCTCCTCTACCCGGATCTTCAAAGCTGACCTCAAATCTCTTCCCTTCCAAAGACACTTTCAGAACTAATACTTTCACTCTCAGCCCCCTCTAGGAAGTTCGCTCTTCATTGTAAATTTGTACTTTTTCCTGTACATTCCTCACCCTTGCGTGCTGTGCTGGATTTGTGTACCCTTCATTTTAAGTCTCCTGTTTAATTCACGCCCTCTCTACTCCCTCAAGGAAGTTCTTCCACTATAGGAAATTCTGTACTCCATGCCTATAGAAGTGCCTTCCCAGTGTGTTCCGAGTGACTGCCACTTATTGCAGTATTATACCTCTATTTGTATTTTGTATCTCGTATCATGCACAATTGTCACTTTTTCCTCATGTAATGTAACGCTTGCTTTTGTATTATGCTCACTTGTAACCTTCTCCTCATGTAATGTTACTGTTCCTATTGTGCAGCGCTCTGACACCTTCGGGTAAAGCCCTGCGCTATATAAAAAAAACTGCCCCTCCCCCCCCCCCCCCGGGGGGCAGAGCCCCAAAAACATATGGCCCCCAAAAGGGGAGAGACCCTTTCCCAAGGGGCCGCTCCCCAAAACAGTATTCATTTTTTTTTTAAATTCCCTGGTGTCTAGTGGGCATTCCTGCTGCACGATCGCATGATCGTGCAGCAGGAATGCACAAGAGAGGCATCGAGGGAAAGGAAAGGGTTTTCCTTTCCCTCGATGCCTCTTCTGTTTGAAATCCCCCCCCTCCCCGGAGCCAAAACTAACCTTGTTCCCCGATGCGCTGGAAGCAAATGGCTTCCAGCGCGTCGGGGAACAAATGGAAACCCCCAATGACGTCAGCGCGCCTCGCGCGCTGATGTCATTGAGGGGAGGGTGCGGGGGGAGACAGGGGAAGCACTTCCCCCCCCCCCAAAAACCCGACGATCGGATTCCCACGGGGGGAGCGCCAGCGCTTCCCCCCCCGTGGGTGGTCTTATGACGAGCTGGACTCGTCATGAGCACACGACCACTGTGTGCCGTGACGAGTCCAGCTCGTCATAAGCATCGAAGGGGTTAAACTGTGTTTAATAGGGACTGTGCACTTCGTTTTTTGGCCAGGAGAGGGAGTAAAGTTGTATTCAAACAGTAGAGTTAGATTTCAAGTTTGTGAGGCCTTTACCTGCAGTAGTCCAAAGTGTGGATTGAGGCTGTCTGTCTCCTAGGAGATTCTGAACCGGAGAAGCAGCTCCCCAGCCCCCAGGCCAGCAGGCCTAGGACTGGGGATTGGCTATTCAGCTCCCAGGCAACTCTGAGCCCTCCCCTCACACCTGCCCAGGCCCCTTAAGGCTTTGCTGGGTGCACCCCAAATCATTCTCCATCTTGTGAGTTGCAGCCTACCTGTGCCCCAGATTGCATTGAGCAGAGTCCAGGAAGTGGTAAGGAGGCAGACTAGTGCTGTCTCCCCCCCCCCCGTGTTTAAAAAAACGATTTTCCCTTCCTGTGATTACTGTCTTTGCCTGTGGTTGTTACAGTTTAAAATTGTAGTTTTAACCTGCCTGTGATTGCATATTTTATCACCTGTTTTGTGTTTTAAACTTGTGGTTTTCCTGCCCATGATTGCTTCCATTTAACGTGTTGAATTGTGGGAGTTGCAGTCCAAAACCTGTAGTTTTTCCCCCTCTCATTCCTGGTGACTATTCAGGTTTCCCTCCAAATTTCTCCTTTGCTCTGTGCTAAGACCGGTATGTTAAACCGTGCACCCCCAGCCACCATTTTGTGTTATCAAGCCAGTGAATCCAGCCCCCTGCCTCCCCCAGCAACAGGGATATTCTACATCAGAGGGTGCTTCTGTGAGCTGTTTAAACTGTGTTTAATAGGGACTGTGCACTTCGTTTTTTTTGGCCAGGAGAGGGAGTAAAGTTGTATTCAAACAGTAGTGTTAGATTTCAAGTTTGTGAGGCCTTTACCTGCAGTAGTCCAAAGTGTGGATCGAGCCTGTCTGTCTCCTAGGAGATTCTGAACCGGAGAAGCAGCTTCCAACTCCCTGGCCAGCAAACCTTGTCTGAGGTTGCTGGGACCTTATATAGTCTGCTAGTGGTTGGTACATGTATACAATGATTGGTGGTTGTATCTGATGTATCTACTGGATTGCGTTAGTGTCCTCATTGGTTGGGTATTTGAGGGTTTTGATTGGTTTCTGGGTCTGTGATTCAATCAATGTAGGGTTGGGACTAGGGCTAGGGTTATGATTTCTATTGGAAGTAGGGACTAGGGCTTCCTGTGCCATTGGTTGCTTGGACTTGGGTTGGGACTACTAGTAGGGCTAGGGCCTCTATTGGACGTAGAGATCAGGGTTTTTTTTTTAACTGATTGGGTGCTTGGAATAGGGCTAAGATTGGCTGTAAGGTCCTGATCTCCTATTGGTTCTAGCTTTTAGGGCTAGTGTTGTGATTGGATAGTATTAGGGCTAGGGTTCCCAATGGCTGACGGGGTCACCTGATTACTAGGGCTATAAAAGGCCAGGGTTAGGGCGTCGAGGCTAAGGGCAGAGAGGACAAGGGCAGTTGCCTGTTTGAGCCTGTTTGAGACTGGCCAGGGCCAGAAATGCTGCCCATCCTCACATTAATTAATGTGTCTGTTACTTTTCTCCTGAAAAAGCATATCCAATGCACTACCCTATTTCTCATCCTGTACCTCTATCAATATCTTTAATCTACATATACTTACCTCTTTTATGCATCTATATACTTTCAATGTACTTATGGATCTATATATTTATCACTTTCTTCTAATTTAGCATTTCAAATGCACTACCCTATTTCTAAGCCTATACTTCTCTCAATATATCCTCTGGCCCAACCTTCTGACTCATCTCAAACTTCTTTCTACTACTCTTTCCAATTCACTACCCTATCTCACCCTATACATCTATCACTATATCCTCTACACCCACTCTCTCATTTATCCCAAACGCCATACCACTACTATGTTCCCCAAAATAACCCTTTCTTGACTCTCTCCTACTCTACCCCTCCTTGCATCTTCTGACACCTCCTTTACTGTACCGATCCCCAAAACAAACCTTTCTAAACTCTTCCCTTTGACTCTTCTCCTCCAAAAACCCTTTTACTCATCCAAAAGCCTCCTCCTACTGCTGTGACCTAAAAAAAGAAATCCTTCACTCTTCTATCCCTCCACTATCCTTTTCAATCAAAATAACAGACTAGCATGTTCACTTCTCTAATTCCATATTCCACTATACTAATTCACCACTAATCCTTTATGGGTTCCAGAGTAGCGTGCTACTCGCCAACAAAGCGCTTCAACACCCATCAGGGGTAACAGGCGCTATATGAATGCAAACCTTTCTTTCCCTTCTATCCTTCTCACTCCAAATAACTGACTAATATCCACCACTCAAATTACTTTCATATTTCACCATACTAATTCACCACTAATCCTTTATGGGTTTCCGGAGTAGCGTCCTACTCGCCCAAAAAAGTAATTCAACACCCCATCAGGGGTTAGAAGCGCTATATAAATACAAACCTTCTTTCCTCTTCTATCCTTCTGCTATCCTTCCGAATCCAAATAACTGACTAACATATCCACCACTTAAAATTTACTTGCATGTTTCACTATACTAATTCAACACTAATCCTCTATGGGTCCCGGAGTAGCGTGCTACTCGCCGAAAAAGCGCTTCGACGCCTCGTCAGGGGTAGTAAGCGCTATACAAATGCAATTACAATACAATATATCTTGTGGCTACAATTCTCTGATTACCTGCAACATGTCTATGGTCCAATCAGGGAAGACTTTAGGGTCACATTGTTCTGTAATGATCCCCGCGTCTCACCCTATGGCAATGTTTAACCAGGACATCAGCTCCAGAGATGTAGTATAACAGTCAGATATACCAGGGCAGTCATTGCGTCGAAGGGCTAGTTTGATTCCAGCTGTGTGGTGTCTCGTTGCTCCCGTGCACGTTGGTGCTTGGCCTGTTTGAGGAATTCCTGCACTGCATGGGGTGTCGTCAAGATGCGGGTTTTGCCCGCATGAGTAACCCGGAGCCTGGCCGGATATAACATGGCGTAGGGAATGTTCATGTCACGGAGTTTCTTCTTCACCGGACCGAACTCCTTTCGGGCGAGCTGGACTGACAAGGTGAAATCCGGGTAGAAGGCTATCTCACAACCATTGTATTCCAGGGGATGTTTATCTCTAGCCATTCGCAACGCTGCATCTCGGTCACGGTAGTTCAGGATCCAGGACACTATAGGCCTCGGGGGAGCCCCAGGCGGTGGTTTCGGCGCAAGAGACCTGTGTGCACGTTCTACTATGAGCATTGGTGAATATTGCTCTGATCCAAACAGGTCCTTTAACATTTTCTCCACATAGTCTTCAAGCTTGCCAGTGTTGGTGCTTTCTGGTACGCCTGCGATGCGTAAGTTGTTGCGGCGCGATCTTGATTCGAGATCTTCATTTTTTGCTTTGATAATCTCCAAAAGCTTTGCCATGTCATCGCATTTAGAAGTAGTTGCATGAGTCTCATCTTCAACCGCTGATATCCGCTGCTCGGCTTCCTCTAAGCGCTCGCCATGTTTGTCTATTCGAGCGGATATATGGTCCATCCAGATAGTAAGTGCGTCTATTTTACCATCGATGGCCTGGAGACTTTGGTGAATGGCGTTGAGGGTCGCCTCCATCTTGGCGTTTGATCCTGAGTCTGTGTCTGGCTTCGTTTCCGCCGTGACGCCTGGAAGTCGCGGTGTACGACGGGGCACAAACGGTAACTTAGTTTGCTGTTCATCATTTTTTCCCATCCTCAGGCATTCACCGCAGGCCCGCAAGTATCAAGTGCCCAAAAAAGGAATCAGCGAGGCGAATGGTGCATAAAGTATAGCGTAGTGCCTCGATTTCAAAGGTTACACATGTCTTAGTGCGGTCTAGCGCAGCTCATATGTCACACATCCAGATAGCCGGTTGTTACGTGTCAGAGCAGGTGACGTGCTATATATGAATAACCCTATTTGCCGTTGAGTAGATAGGGAGAGAGCGTGTGCTTCACCAGAGGCGCAATACAATATGATCACTGAATGTTCAATTATACCAGCGCACTATCTGTTGTAGCGCTTGATGTATACATGGTATTGAGGCAGAGTGGAGACACCATCCGATCTCGTTGACTGCTGTATAATGCCTGATATATTTAGAGACTCCCGTAGACTGATGGCTGGTGGGGAATTTGCATCCAGTCTACGCCCGGCAGTTCGTTACCCTCGCAGCGTTTTGGAGCATGTTTCAGCTAAATCAACGCAGCGCTTACAGTGTTACTTCAGTCCTGCACACTGTACTCCCATGCACCGGTGTCACGCTAGCGACAGCCCCGGGTCCGCTTCACGTTGCAGTTCATCCGGAGAGCTGCGCCGCAGTCATCAAGAGCAGGTATCTTGGCACGCAGAGATCTATATGGTTATTTGGCTCGATTTATAAAAGCGTGGTGCGCGCTATTTGTCAGCAGTGAGGGGTCCCAGATTACGCCGTAGATGCCGCATCTATTCCGCTTGCCGCCATTTTAGCCGCCGTAGGGATATGTGCTGTCTTCCGTGAAGGAATTGCCCAAAGCCGCGTCATTGCCCCAAACAGCAGTGCCGCTCTTCTAGTGCTATGCGCATGGAGTATCCACATTTAGAGATGCCAATGCTGTGTGCTACACTTACGATTTTCAGCAGAGATAGTCAGCGCCCGCCATTTTCCCGTTCATTCCTGTGAGACGGTAGTAGCTCGGATTTTCCAGGGCGGCAGTTTTGTTTTGGCAGGCTATTGTGGTATCACCATGTTACGCTGTGGTTCCGATGCATGAATCCGTAGTGCAAGTGCAGCATTGATCGATATTTACATAAATGCCGCTCCGGCCGTCAGAGCTACGCTAGTGCGTGGCCATTTTGCAGCGGGCTCTCTAGCGCCCCCCTGTTTAACCAAAAGTTAAACATTCTTCGAAATGCAGACAGCATGAGCCTCTCCAAATGAGGAAGGAAGGATACAAATCCCATTAAATTGTCGAAATTTTAAATGATTTATGTTCTCTCCAGAGCATATTTTATAAACTTCTTCCTAGAGAAAAGTAACGTTCTTGGAATATGTGATTTTTACCAGATGTCTTCAAAATACAAGGACTACAAGGATGGTGCTCGGTGTTGGTATATTTTTATTATGCAAACAACAGATCTTCACACTTTTATTCTCCATTTTATTGTATCATTATTCCATTTAGAAATATAAAAGTATCTTTTTGATTATATGCTAAACAGCTCTAACTTGTCTCGATTTTCTTACACAGTAATTGGTAATATGGCCAGCTTGTTAGGTCGAGCCTAACACCACCTCAGCACCACCTCAACATCAGCACAGCACCATCAAAGCACCATCTCAGCATCAGCACAGCACCACCTCCACATCACTGCACCACCAGTGCAGCACCAACGCAGCACCACCTCAGCATTGGCGCATCACCAACTTGGCACCACCTGAGCACCAGCAAAGCACCACCACAACAGCACCATGTCAGCAGCACCACTTCAGCATCAACACTATCTCAGCAGCAGCACAACACCACCTCCTCATCAGTGCACCACCACCAGCGCACAACCACCTCCGCACCAGTGCAGCACCACCCCTTCAGCACTAGCGCAGCACCACCTCAACATAGCACCATCTCAGCATCAGCACAGCACCACACCTGTATCATTGCACCACAACCAGCGCAGCCCCATCTCCTCACCAGTGCAGCCCCACCAAAGCAGCAATTCAGGACCAACGCAGCACATCAGCGCAGCACCACCTCAGCAGCATCACTTAGCACCACCTGAGCATCAGCTCAGCACTACCTGAGGACCAGTGCAGCACCACCACCTCTGCATGACTCTGCACCACAGCATCACCTCCGCACCAGCACAGCATCACCTCAACACCACCTCAGTCTGCCCTTGGAATCTGGCATCTGTTGATTCTCCCCGGGTGTCAGTCTGCTGCTCATGTTTGTAATTCAGGTACTATTTCCCAACAACCACCTTCCCGTTGTTTATGTATCCCCCATAACAAACAAAAAATATATAAGAAGCAAGTATTCAAACAGGCCAGAAGAAGCTGCCAGCACTGCAAGAACAAAACACTAGAAGACATTTTTTATGTTCTTTTTTTAATAGGGTCGTTCAGTTGTACATAATGTCTTCTTGGTTATATATAAGATAACAAAAATGCTTATAACACTTTTTTATTATAACTTTTAAACAATCTGCACAGCGGCAACACTGCTCTACAACATAATTTAAAGACATCGACAAAGCCAATATCTCTGGCTAAACACTTATACGGTCCCAAAGGCAAGACCTATTGGCTATGCCAATGCTTGTTGTGTTTGCTTGTGAGTCTAATTATATCCCCTGTCTCTCTCGCTGTTCGTGGATTAAGCTATGGTGTCAGTATCCACATGTGATATACAATGTCACCTATAATAGTAAATATATTTAGGAACGTGTAAATCAATCATTCAAGCAAACAAGATCTGTAGAGCACAGCTAATCACCCGAGAAGGGTATCCAGGCGCTGAGATCTGCTGTTGCGGGTGGATCATCTTGTATTGGCATCTTTTCTGGCTGGGGAGCCAGTAGAGATCTTGAGGTGGGGGTGATGTGGGTCCTTTTTGGAAGGTCGAAGATGAATCTGGCTGCTGCTTTCTGAATGGTCTGCAGTCTCTTCAAGAGGTGATTGGTGATTCCGACATAAAGTGCGTTACCCTAATCCAGCTGGCTGGTGACAAGGGCTTGGGTGATGGTGTGTCTGGTGTTGACGGGGAGCAATTTGAAGATTTTCCAGAGCATGCGGAGACTGAGGGAGCAGGCAAACGAGACAGCATTGATCTAGCTTTTCATGGTGAGCTTGCTGTCAAAGATGATGCCAAGTTTCGGGCGTAGCCTACAGGTGTGGGTGATGATCCTAGTTCAAAGGGCCACTGTAGGAGAGTAGGATCTGCCTCTTATGTTGCCCCCACTTTTTTTCTGATGTTAGCACTGGTTTCTGGCTATAGTCTGGCTGGGTCCCTGCCAATCAGGGCCCCAGCCTCTCTGTTCTCTCTAAACGACATGGAGTGCACTCTAGGTGCACTAGTGATTGGATACTGTGGTGCCTTATGAGTCCCTAGTATATGGTACCTTAGGTGCCAAGGGCATAGGTACTTCACAGGCCTACCAGGGGCTGCAGCATGTATTATGCCACCCCTGGGAAGCAGTCTAAATCTGACACCACAGGCCTGCTACTGCAGCCTGGGTGAGGTGGTGCTAGCACCCTCACTGAGATATAGGTTTCCTATATCTCTCCTGCACACACATATAAACCTATCAGTCACCCCTAAGGCAGGCCCTATCAATCCTGAGGGCAGGGTGCTTGGCTTCTATGTGAGGGGGTGCCTCTGCCTGAGCAGGGCCCCTCTGCAGCTCTCAGAGTCTATTCTCTGGGGCTGTTTGTGGATGCGGTTAAACCATATACTCTTAAGTGCATTATATCCTCGCGGTAAATGCTAACTTTGGAATGGCTGCATCAAAACATGTCGTGTTTGGTGTCAAACATCTTGGAATACTACCCCCCCCGCCAATCTTGGCGGCGGGGGTAGCATTCCACCCTTCTAGAGGGAGAAGACATGTACCTGCTGTGGAAACGCGGTAGAATCCTAAAGAGCCCTGGCATCACAAAATGGATGCCACCAGTCACAGACACTGGGCTGCCCTCCTGCTGATGACCGAAACTCGCAGTGGAGGAAGCCCAACAATAGGCATCCTGTCACAGGGAGGTGTAACCACCTCCCAGACAGGGTTTAGTGTATTGGGGCTGGGTGGGTGCACTCTTAGAGTGCTTTGAAGTCCTGCACTGGGGGAGCAGAAGGCTCCTCTGTGCATATGCCAGTTCAAACCAGCTCAGGGGCTACCTGCCCCTGCTCTGGCGTGAAACTGGACAAAGGGAAGTGGGTGTAGCCACCCCTCCCTTGACCCTCCCATAGGTGGGGTCATAGAGCTAGTCCATCCCCTCTTTTTAGTATAAGAGGGGAACCTTGCCATTGCAAAGCAGATAACCCCTGGACGACGCTCTACAGAAGAATCCTGGCCCTTCGACGTTCCACTACCTTTGGAAGACAGAAGAATCTCCCTTGGAGTCAAGGAGTGACTCCCCTGCTTGGCAGGCACCAAAACGACAACGACGGTCGCAAACTACGCCGCTCCCGCCGGAGTCCGAAGTCCCTGCAGCCCAAGAAGTGGATTTCCTGACTTTTCCAAGGCCATCGTGAGTCCCCAGCGAAGCTGAGGCAAGTGGACCCCACGAGTGACGAGGAACCGCGACCCCTGGGTACCGTGCACTATTGTCGAGTGCAACCCCTTCACAACGTTCTACAAACTTGTGCTTTGGACCATGTGTGGTCCCGACCTCCAGCAGGAATCCCTCCGAAGATCAGAGGCCTACACCGTCCCGAGTGACCGTGGGCCCCTGTTGAGTGATCCCGCCCGAGGTGTCTTCGCGATCCCTTGCCAGCCGGCTCGTGGGTCCCCAGAAGACTTCTTAAAGAAACCAAAGGGCTCCCCTGGTTGCTCCAGGCCTGCCCTGACTTACCCTCGCTGGGTGAGTCCCTCAGACCTTGCTGGTCTGTGCCATCGACTTTTCTTCATCTCCCCGAGACTTGCTGTTGCCAAGGCTTGTTGGCTCCAATCGAGTTGCCGACACCGCAGTAAGCTGCAGACTTCGTGGGACACACAGAATCCAGCTCCTGGTCGTCGTCGACGCCTCCTGGACCTCGTGGCTGAAGACTCAAGGCACCCGCAACCGACCTGAATCAACCGACGACGGTGGGCATCCATCTTCCTTGCCCCGAGTCACTGCCAAGTGACTTTGAACACTGTCCCCTCTGCTTTCAGGTCATCCTTCTTCAGAATCCAGGCTTGGATTCCACCGGACACTTCTTCAGCTCCCGCAAGCAGCAAGTCTTCTTTGTTCGCCATTGAAAACGACGCCGCGACCCGACACCAAAGGACACCTATGCACCCGGCTTCCCTGGGTGAGGTAACTCCAGCACTACGGTGCTCCTGTGGGTGTGGGCCCTAGAACTACTTACCCTGTAAGTGACTTGCTTGTAGGTTCTCCCGAAGTATCCTAGAACTCTTAATTTCCAACCGCGACTTGCCCCATTGAAGTTAACGGCGATCCGCGCCTGTGTATCCACACTGCACGCGGCCCCCGTGGGTCCTTTACTTACCTGCCTTGGGTGGTTTCGTGAGGCCCCAGCACTTCTGAAGGCCCTAGGCCTTGTCTCCCTGCAAGTCGTTGTTGCTAAGTCCCTTTTTAGTATATGGTCTGGTACGCTCCTAGGGCCCCAGCCATATTTTGTGCTTAACTTATTGTGAAACGTTGATTTGTGCATATGTTTATCTTCTAATCTCATAAAGAGATTAGTAGAGAGTTATTTAGAAATAAATACATATATATTTGATATATATACCTGTGTGGTGTCTTTTCATTTGGTGATTCAAGAGATTATATGGTAAAACAAGCTGCTTTACATTCCTTCAAGACTTAGCCTGAAGGCTGCTCTCCACAGCTACCACTAGGATAGCTTTCTTTAAAAGGTTGTCTTAAACCTATCTACCATAAGAGTCGATTTGCCCTGGTGCAAGGTGTCCACTTTAATTAGTGAACAGCATATACCAGGCCAACTTCTCACATCCACCATGCGTCGCTCCATGGGGAGGTGTTGTTCCCGAAGATCAGCACCTCTGTTTTGTCAGTGTTGAGTTTCAGGCAGTTATTTCTCATCCAGTCGGCAACACTTGTCATGCATCTTTGGAAGTTGACTCTAGTTGTGGAGGGGTCTCTGGATAGCGAGAGGATCAGATGGGTGTCGTCTGCGTAGGAAATGATGTTTAGTCCATGGGTTCTAATGATGTTGGCCAGGGAGGTCATGTAGGTGTTGAAAAGTGTGGGGCTGAGGAATGAACCTTGAGGGACACCGCAGATGATGAAAATGGGTTCCAAGGTGAAAGAAGGTAGGCGGATTCTCTGGGTTGTAACAGAGGAAGGAGGCGATCCATTTGATGGCGTCACCTTGGATTCCTATGTGTTGAAGTCTCTTGATAAGGGTGTGGTGGGATAGGGTGTTGAATGCTGCAGACAAGTTGAGGAGCATCAGAGCTGCAATTTATCCATGGTTGAGAAGGGTTCTGATGTTGTCTGTGGCAGTGATCAGGGTGGTTTCAGTGCTGAGGTTCATGCAGAATCTGCATTGGGAGGTGTCCATCGGGCTGTTGTTCTCCAGGTGTTCGGTGAGTTGATCGTTGATGGCTGTTTTGAGAACTTTGGCTGGGAAAGGGAACAAGGAGATTGGGCTGTAGTTCTTGAGCTCGTTGGGGTCAGCGGACGTTTTCTTGAGAAGGGGTTTGACCTTTGAGTGCTATCAGTCTTTGGGAAAGGAGGCTGTGGTGATGGATGTGTTGAGGATGGAGGTGAGCTCGCTGCTGATTTCCTTGCTTCTGAGGTTAAACATATGGTGGGGACAGGGGTCCGTGGGTGATCCTAAGTGGATGGAGTTCATGATGGCTGTGGTGTTCTCAGTAGAGAGCTGGTCCCAGGTGGTGAGAAAGTGGTTGGGGTTCGTATATGTGGGAGTGGTGAAGGTCGCTAGGCTGGGGCTTGAAGTTTTGTAGATGATGGAGATCTTGTCATGGAAGAAGTTAGACAGGGTGTCGCAGAGTTCCTGGGAAGGGGTGATGGTGTTTTATGCGGCAGAGGGTTGGAGAATTGCTAAAAATAAATATACTTTTTAAAATGTTATAATTTTTAAACATACATAGCCTTTACAAGCGAACAGCCCTCGTACAATTCTCTTGTTACTAAGTGTTTATACAGTTCCCAGTGACCAGGAATACAGGAGTCATGTGTGCTACCTGGAAACTGTGTTACTGTCACATGCTGAAGCTTCAGCAATGGTAGGATATGATGATTACCACTGAATTATTTTTCTTGCTATGAATATTTTTGTGAGGCCTGAGGTTGTACTTAGATTTTATATTCCACATTTTAAGGAGTAGTGTTTTTCAAAGTAGAAACATTTTCTTGTTCAATTCCAAAGAATTTAAATCCTAAAAAAATAGCTATTTGACAGATCTGTGTCATGCATTCTAATGTGAACGAACTATAATTGAAAGCATTAGGATTCATTAAAAGCTAATGTTAAAAGGTTTTGGTATGTTATGTATACTCAGTTCTCCATGTTCAGTGTATACCTTTAGTCATGTCAGATCTCTTTATATCCTACAGAGAAAAGATGCAGGAACGCATACGTAGGAGATGAAGAATCAAGGACATAATCAAATACTCTTTCGAAGTGAAAGGCTTCCAGTGTCGATAAACAGTTGATTTAAGACGGGAACCCACACTTCAGCAGATGAAACCCAGCAAAAAAACGTCCAGATATATTCAGTGGATAGCAGAATCTGACATTAATGGCTTTATGTGATGGAACAACAGCTGTACTTCATTCTACCCATTAACAAACTCACTAAAGGAATATTCGATCAACCATCTCTACGACAAGGTACCCTTCTTATAGACTCCTCTATGTTCTCCTCTGTTTCAGAAACGTCTCAAAAATGTGTAAATAAATGGATCAATCACTAAACATAGCCATCACACATTTGCAAAAACCTACACAATTTGGAGATGCCAACACTGAGAGAAAAAGTAATGTGCAATGAGTATAGGAAGAGCTTCAATTATCCATCACACCTGAGGAGCCATCAGCAACTGCTCATCCAGTGAATGTCGGGACTGTCTTTAGAACACAACCTTAAGGACCCCTCAGCGCATGCACAGAGATAACAAACCACTTAGATGCAATAAATGCGGTGTTTACTATGAAAATCTAAAGAATTATCAGCAAGTACACACAGGTAAAAAAACATATATATGCAGTGAATGTGAGGATTGCTTCCATAATGCATCTATTATATAGATAGATTAGAGAAAACACATAGGAGAAAACATATAAATGCAGTGAATGTGGGAAGTAATTTAACATGACATTAAACCTAAAGAGCCATCTCCATGACACATACAGAAACAAAACCATACAAGTGTAGTGAATGTGGGTAAGCTTTACTTACTCATCACACCTAAAAAAAATCAGACGGACCCAGAAGAAAAACCATCCAAACACAGTGAATGTGGGAAGAGCTTCAATATGTCATCAATCCTAAAGAGCCATCTGCAAACACACACAGGAGAAAAATCATACAAATGCACTGAATGTGGGAAGAGCTTTAATCGTTCATCAAACCTAAAGAACCATCAACTAACACACACAGGAGAAAAATCATTCATGTGCAGTGAATGTGGGAAGACCTTTAATCGTTCATCAAACCTAAAGAACCATCAACGAACACACACAGGTGTGAAACCATTCAGGTGCAGTGAATGTGGGAAGACCTTTAATCGTTCATCAAACCTAAAGAACCATCAACGAACACACACAGGTGTGAAACCATTCAGGTGCAGTGAATGTGGAAAGGACTTTGGTAGGTTATCAACCCTAAAAGGTCATCAGCGAACACACACAGGAGAAAACCCGTATACCTGCAGTGAATGTGGGAAGACCTTTAATCAGTTATCAAACCTAAAGACCCACCAACGGTCACACACAGGTGAAAAGCCATACTCGTGCAGCGAATGTGGAAAGCGCTTTAATCAGTTATGGTACCTAAAAATTCACCAGCGATCACATACAGGAGACAATCCATTCATATGTCGTGAATGTGGGGATACCTTTAATCGCGCATCAGCCCTAAAAATTCATAAGCGAACACACACAGGTGAAAAACCATATGCATGCAGTAAATGTGGGAAGAGCTTTAGTATCTCATCATCACTAAAATATCATCAGCAAGCATGCGCACGGAAAAAACGACACACCTGCAGCGAATGCGAGAAGAGCTTTAATCGATTATCACACCTAAAAATTCACCTCCGAACGCACTCTGGAGAAAAAAACATACTTTTGTAGTGAATGTGGAATTAGCTTTAATCGCTCATCAACGCTAAAGATCCATCAGCGAACACACACAGGAGAAAACACTGCACCCGTGTAGTGAATGTGGGGCGTGTTTCAATCACTCAACAACCCTGAAGACTCATCAGCAAACACACGAAGTAAAGATTTCACACAGATCATCAACTTAAAAGAAGCCTACAGCATGAAAGAACTTGACCAGGACGGAGTATATGCATACATAGGAACAAATAAAAACGCAGTGGCAAAAAGCAAAAAAGGTAAAGAATTTTGTTGAAAAGTGCAATTAAGTCTGAAGAGTTTTTTAAGTCGGTAACAAACAGTAAGTTATAAACTTACCACACCTGTTTTATCCTCTATGTACAGAATCACAGATAATAACAAATACACCAATTGTCTCTGAAAACATATAAATTGCTGTAGGATCATCATTTAACATACAAAAGTTAATTTCTAGGTTGTACTTTCCAAGAGCAAAAAGTGGGGTAGACCTCAGTGAATCTGACTGCACCTATCTGTCAACAATGATACCCCTACATACATACCCAATGATACCCTTACATACTAAACTGAGAGCAGCAAAACAGACTAACTCTTCTTCTTTTATCAAACCTGAATAAACATTCGCAAAATGAAAGGCATAAGAGGCAGCTCTTTAATCCAAGAAGAAAAGAAGTACCAGAAACAACAACACAGTAAAAGCAACCGTTCAAGAAACTTGACTAATACAAATGAGATGTTGAGGAGGGCAGAAATCTAGCAAAAAACCCAGAAATGTTACCTCTGCAGTGTTTGATACTGTTCTTTGACAGTTATTTTAAGTAAAAAGGTCTTAATACAGTGTGTTACTTGGTTCCTATCGCTCTGCAGAAATGTTTCTAGCTTTTGTAGTGCGCCAGCCCCCTCATTCTTTAATATCTACTTGGTTCCTATAGTTCATGTCTTCAGAAACACAGATGTAGCCGTAGAATCTGACACTGATGAGACCCAGCACCAGACACAATTATCTAGGGATGCCTCGTCAGTGTCTGACCTTCAGAGAGTCTCTGATGAGGCCGCTGTGGGTGCACAGTAACTATCTGCAACTTAACTGCTCCAAATTAGAGCTTATTATCTTTAGGGTCAAAGGTCGCTGTAATCTATCATCTGTTACACCTCTGTGTATTTTTGAGCAGCAGTTTCCTGTCACTAAGTGGGTGAAATTTGAGGCTTCACCTTTGAAGCTGACCTCTCTCTGAGTCCCGAGGTAGACTCGCTCATGTGCAGCCGTTTCTACCAACTACAGCTACATGTTTTAAAAAGCATCACGCCTCGGCTACAACATACACACTGAGCATAAGTGGTGTGAACACCTATCAACAGCAATCCACTCTATACTGGTCTTTTGGCATCAAAGTAATCCGATACAGCAAGTCTAAAATGAGGGCATTCACACATCCCAGGGCTCAGCCTAGCTAAGCATGCCCTTCACTGCCTCTCTGTGAGGGTTCACATTCTTTCCAAGATTGGCAGCGTGTCTCAAAAAGTAGTTATTCTTAGTAGCTTGAGACCTGTGGTAAGAGGCCTTTCGGCAGTGGATGCATTAGAAGTGCACTCAGAAATCCCATGTGGACAGTAAACAGGCAAACAAGTGGCTGTGCAGAAAGGAACACAACCCACAGGAGAGGGTGACACATGCCCAGCCTTCTGCCCACAAAATGTTTTACCATCTGCAAAGAACAATCAGATATATCAGGTGAATGCAGAGTTTGATGTGCGCAGTGCTAAACAGCATAATACCTCGTTCTCTCCTCATCCATTTCAAGTTGTGTAAGCATTACAAGATTATAGTACTGGACATTCAATGGGTCCACGACCAGCCACGGTTACGGAGCACAAAGAAGTTATAATAACAAGAGACACATCAGTCTCCGCCATTAAGAAAGGTTGTTCTGTCAACAGCAGACATACTGTTAAAGGAGAAACTCACAACTATGCATATGATTTTAGCAGTGTGGGGTCTCAAGCGATCACTGTTCTGTGCACTGAAAGAAACAAGAAAACAAGTATCTGGAGAGTAAAGTGTGGAACAAAGCAACACAAATCGTTCCAGTCGTCATAGGCACAATCGGATTAATCAAGAAAAGCTACATGGCCAACATACCACAAACTACACAGAGGTTATCTTTGCCACAGTGCAAGGATTATAAATAACAATCCGAGGTTATATTATCAAAACATACTCTGACTTTGGAATGAGGACATTTTTGCCAATATGTGTATTCAAACCTCACTTGGAGACACTGACACAGGAGACGAGAGGACATAAATTTAAGTACTGGTACTTCCTGGAAACCATTGTACTATGTTTGAGAGACAAAATCTCAGCTTGTGAGAAGTGCCCAGCGCCAACTCTGACCTGGGGTAGCGGCAACAGAGCCAACCCGTTAGATCAGGAACATTCCTGCTGCAGTCGGTCAGGAGGGCTTCATAACAGTCACCAAAATTTAAAGTCCAGAGTTACAAAATCCATTGTACATCTAATGCCCTGTCACTGGCCTTTTACATGTCGTGGCAATGTACCTCTAAAGACGCCGACTCTAACATCTACATGTTATGACATGTCTACATCTACGGAGTCCCAGCTCTACATGTTCTGCTGCTCACCAAAATCTTGTTTTCACACAGTTTCCATGTATCAGTGGCATATGAAATGCCGTCCATGACTTAGAGGGAAGAGTTGGTGTCAGCTTGAACCAGCCGTAATAGACTTGAACTGGATGGTTAAAAAAAACAATGTTTTTACTCTTGACCCTGATAAGTTGCTATACTCAGTTTAAGTTGTTATCTCCCTCCTTCCCTTTGGATCTCCAAAATTTTTCATCACATAGACGTGCAGTGCTGGAATTATAAGGCCAAAAGAAAACCCCAACAATTAAAATAGATGCATTTGACTCACAAGAAAGTTGCAGCCTACCTGTGTCTCAATTGTGTAATAGTCACAAGGTTTCTAATTAGAACTAAGCGCAGTTCTCACACAATTGAAAGAGAATTTAATTACAATAGATCAGACACCGCACAATGTTTTGATGCCATTTGTACCGTAGGAGATAGTTAATAAGAACTTCATTCTGTTAGATTTGTAGATTGTATTTTGATTAAAAGTATCTACTGATGAAGGCCCAAGGATGTAAAAATGTTACAAGGTGCATTGAGCGTCATACTTTGCCACCTTCAATGTCCTGCAAGGATAGCATAGCTTAGTTGATGTGTATGTACAAAGGTGAGGACAGGCTGCATTTGCTGAGAGTGTTCTTTAAATGTGTAGCTTCTACTTGCAGTTCGGCTGCCAAGGCATTTGAAAGCAAGCACGATACATCGCTGCAGTCTCCTGTCCCTCCTTCGTCAAACAAGGTTCGGAGCATCTCCTGGAGGGACGAGGGACCATGATGTGACTTGAGCGTCTGCATCACTGATGAGGAGTGGTCCCTGTGCAGGAAGTTTGAAACACTAAACTGGCTTCA
The DNA here is from genome assembly GCA_963921515.1 of Calotriton arnoldi. NCBI lineage: Eukaryota > Metazoa > Chordata > Amphibia > Caudata > Salamandridae > Calotriton > Calotriton arnoldi. Next base: position 1,671,245 of record CAWUFW010000466.1, read on the forward strand.
GGGGACAAGAGGAGAGGACATTGGGCGCTGCATCAGTTTAAAGAGACATTGAACATCAGCTTCACATGGTCCATCAGCCACATCTCTGCAGCGTGGAGCCAACCACCATGATAATCTTAAAGTCTGCATACTGGATCAGTGAGATTCACGGCTATTAAAGGCGGTGACTCTTCACCTCGATGAGACTTTATATGCATGGTAGCGACCACCCAGCGTGGCCCAAAGACTGTCTATTGCAGATCTCATACAGCACTTACTAGCCCTATGTGGGGCTCGGAAGCGCTTGCCAGCATGGGTAGCACGCTATACAGTGTAGGGTGTGTGGGTGGAAGGGTGTTGTCTTTGTTTTGAACCTATGTGGGAAGTGTTTTCAACAGCCGGCGAGTCGCGAAGGGAAGAAGGCGTCTCCAGCATCGCTTCAAAGTCTCATCAGGGACAGAAGAGACTTTATCTGCGGTGTCAGCACTCATGTTAACAATCGTTTATTCCTTGAGTTTATGTAACATTTATTGTATATCACCTATGATTTTATAAAAATGCTGTTGTTCAATGAATTATTGTTGCCATCAATGAAGTTATATTATAACTGAGCTGGTGTGGGGGCTCTGCTGTTTCTACTTGGTCTTTCCCACTTGCCAGACTTGGGTTAGGTGTTGATTTCGGAGCACACCTATCCTGTCCAAGACAAATGGTGACAAGGATGGGTTCAGACCAGTAGGAAGTGTGGGGATATATTTCCCCCCCCCCCCCAGATTTTGGAGTGGAGAGGACACTGGGGACAAGGGGGGGGGGGACGAGGGGACAAAAGAATTTCCCCTCTCCCTTCTGTTATTCGCAGGGCCATTAGCGCGCGAAAGCGCTACCTAAAGGCCCTGTACTTGACCTGTGACCTGCCTTCAGTCAAAGAGGCCACCCGCCCTCTTTAGGTCGAGCCTAGCGCAGCGCGCATGCGCTGTTCTAGAAAATGACCTCTTGGAATCACTCCAGCTTTTTTTGCACACATTGTATTGGCCATTGCGTGTGGCTTTCAAAAATGAAAGCACGCAATTGGCCAAAGGCGGGTGCATGTCCCACCTTTCCCTGTAAATGTTTCCTCCCACGGCCTCTACCTTGCGGGAGCGAGCAGCTGCGCGCAGAGTGCCATCTGTTGTGGGTCATAATACAAAGGTCGCTTTTACTTTCGCGGCCGCGCTTGTCTTCCTTACAGCGCGCGCACCACTCGCGGGACGCTGCAGCTGCATTCCTCGCATCCCACGCGTTTTGCCTGCGGGAGCGAGCAGCTACAGTGCCTCCTTGTTTATGAATGTGCTCGACATGTGCAGCCTTTGGCCAGCTTGAGTGCTCGTTCCCTTCTCAAGCTCTCTATTCGCCCACTCTTTCCTGATATTGGCTGCCTCTGTCACTCTGTCAGCTTTCATCCACTTCCGATCCACCTGTCTGGCTGCCTCTGTTTTATCAAGCGCCTGCCTTGGTCTGCCCCTTGTGTCCCCCCCGTCTCCTCCCCTCCCTCCTGTCATCACTTCTTGCCACCTGTCTCTGTGTCCCTCTGCACTGGCCTTTCCCTTTACGATCGATAATCTTCCTTAGTCTTACACTTTCTCACCCCACACCCCACGCATTCTAACCCTCTGCCTGTTTATATCACGCTTTGCCCAGCTCTCTCATCTTGCCTTTGCTTTGCTGTGTGTGTCTCTGCAACACGTTCTCAGCGGTCAGTTCATCTCACCACACCTCTGATCCTGTAGTGCTCGTTTCTGCTGTGTTTGCGCGCATTTCTTGCTCTCTGTGCATGCGTCCCTCTCCCTGCCTGTCTTCTCTGGCCTGTCATTTCCAGATTCTTTCGATCCCTCAGTCCGTGCTGTCTCTGCCTCCCACTTGTCTGCACAGGGTCCTTATTTAGTCTGCCTGTTTGTCTCTCGTTATCATCGCGGCCTGTCTTGTCTAGTGTCCCCCGAGTCTTCCCTCTCTTGTTAGTTTTTCCCTCTCTATACCCGTCTCTTCACTCCATGTGACCCTCCACTTGTCCTGCGTGTGCTCCCATCGCTCGGTGACTCCTCCTTGTCAGCTCCCCAACCACCCTCCGCCCGTCTGCGCCTTGTTTTTTGTTAGTCGTAAATATTAAAAAATGTAAATTGTGCTAAACTAAATGCACCAATACCAAGACTCTTAAAAAGAAAATACTAACGTTTATTGAGTATTTGTGAGTTTTATGTAGCCAGGAGTGCGCTGCACGCTGGGGGTTTTAATCCAATACATACAACACTAAAATTAAAATACAGTCCCAGAATTCTTACTGATTTTGGGTACGAGCCAGAAATAGCTCAAGGTGTCTCGTGACGTGGATAAAGGTGGGAGCTACATTGATCACTGACTTTTACAGCCAGTTTGTTATCAAAGACCTATTGTTTCTAATAAATTCAGATATATAAATATAGTGGGCTTTAGGTCAGTCCATTGCTTGTTATTTGCTTGTTGTTTTAAGAGTCCTCAAAGGCCTGGATACTTAATAGAAACTGCACACAAAATCGTATTCATTCCTTTGTAACAGTACTTTCCTGTCGTTGTGTATTTTTATTATTAGTCATGGATTATTAACGCAGGTCTAGAACATATTTAAAAATGCTTTCTGTTTATAATTGCTGTTTGAAATATGTACAGATGAGGGCTAAAAATATCGGCTTTAGGTGATTTTGCTTAATTCTGTACCTGACATCCAAATACTGGTGGTGCCTGTAGAAAACCGATCAGGTGGCACCCTAGATATGAGGTATTCTTGCTGCGAGTTTCTTGTATTTGGCACACTTAAAAATCAACAACAGTAATGAGAGGTGCATTTAAAAGGGGGGGCTCTCTCGGGAGCCATGTAATTCCTCTGAGCACTCAAAACTTCCAGTGAGCAAGGAGTCTTGAACTGTCCAGTGTATTGGAGCACTTGCATTTACGTCATCTGTGGGACACAGGCTTGAAAACCAGCGGGGCTTATGCAGCCTTTCATTCTTATTAGGTCGGTAAAATAAATACCAATGAGTTGTGTAACGTGAACACCTGCTAATTCAAGAGCTACCAATGGGCAACATCTTTCTATGGCATTTCTAACCATATATGCTAAATTCAGCATTTTTTTTTACGATTTTGGGGTGCCAGAATTCTTTTTCACATCGAATTCTAGTTTTTCCTTTGCTTTGGAATCCGATGTGGTGACTAAAAAGTTGTTACAGCTGCAGATTGCTCTGCTAAGCACTCTGCCCCAGCCCTGCAAGCTTTTCTGAGTCTTCTTACACGACCACATTTATGCAGCATCATGAAGTAACAGTAGATGTTATAGCACCCGGGATAATGTGTTGCATGGCTAAATACTTAGAAGGTCATAAAGGCGAAACCCATTGGCTATGCCAATGCTTGTTTTCCTTTGTTATGCTGCAGTAAGGCTTGGCCGGTCTGTGAGGGGCAGAGAAGGAAAAAAAACTCTGTCTCTTTTCCTTCATGCCCAGAGAAGGCAAGGACAGTGTCCTCTTCTCCTGCTCTGCCTCTGGCAGCTGCCCTCCTCCCCTCTCTCTCTTTATTCCTCCATCTCTTTCTGTCTCGCTCCTCCTTAAGTGCTGATTTCAACAGACAGCTCTTACCTACTCTCTCTTGCTTCTCCTTTTCTTTATTTGTTCCCCAGTGAAATGGATCCAAAAAGAACGAAACACTTTGGCTGGAAATGTCCTCACTTTCTGACCGTTTTCTATTCCAAAGTACAACCTGGGGGTGGGCTGGGGGGGGGGGGAAGTATCAAAATACGAAAAAATATTAAATAACCAAATAAAGCAATACAGAGTGGTCAGCAGACAGGCCAGATTGTTATTTACACCCACGCACCTTAGCGCCGCTTTACAGAGTTTGCCAGTGAAGCGCTACTTTCTTTTTATCTTCTTTCTTTGAACAACATTGTTTTCCCAGGGTGGGGAAGTGCACCATTCCTAAAGGGACTGCAATGCCTGGTTGATGGTTGGAGTGGGAAACGTTTAATGTGATCGTTTTTCAACTGTTTTAATTATTTTAGCTTATAAAATGTGTACTGCAGCTCTGTGTTTAGGGATGTGGTCTTTTTTAAACCAAACTGCTTACATTTTGTAAGGATATAAGCAATGGACATTGAAACGGGTCCCTTCCTGGTCCTGTACTCATGTCCTGAACGTTTCAGGCAAAATCACTCACTGATTTCTGAATAATGAGTTTAAAACCGTTAAGGAAACATGTTGTTCCTGCTCACATTTCACATGCTTTGCTCATCCTTGCATTCCCTATGAGTGTTTGCTTTTTCCAGGGTGCTATTACTTTTTTTCAGGCATCATATTACTCTTGTCTAGTGCATAATTTGAATTGAGTCACTGCACAATTGGGTTGTAGCTGAAGGCAGTGCGAGTTTCTCCCAGTGGGGCAGAATGGTGTTCAGTGTGGGAGAGGATGCAGCACTCTGGCCAGCTGCCGAATTTGGAACTGGAGAACCATGTTCAGCCTTCATGACCAGTCCACCAGACCACTCTCCTGACAGAGCACATTCCGATGCTACATCTTAGAAGGCCCGATAGACCTTAGAAGCCCGGGTGTCTTAGCACCAGCAGGTGGACCCTAACTGTGGCAAGTGTGGGTTAACCTTGAAGGCCTGTCCACCACAATCCATGCAGTTCACCTCCAGTCTTGCAGGCAGGCATACGAAGAAGCACACCCTAGAGCGACAGTGACTCTGTCACTGAGGTCACAAGATCCTTGAGGCCAGTCCACCTCACCCATTGGTACCTCCATTGGCCTTTTTCAGCACTAGTAGTGCAACTTGCCAGGGGTTGGCAATGTAGGATTTGCATGCACACCAAACTTAGGGGGTGATTATAATGGCGGTGAGACAGCCACATCACCCCGTCGGTGACGGTCCCACCGCCATCGGTGACTGCATCACCGCCCGCCATATTACAATGGCGGGCGGTTCCCTGGCAGTCGGAAAGACCGATCGCCACACACCCGACGGGCTCCTTGAGCCCCCCTGTACGGCGGAGGGGCTTGTAGTTCCTACAATGCTGGTGGTGCCTACCAGGCACCGCAGTAGGGATTACAATGTCCCTTACCCGCCAGCCTATCCATGGCGGTTCACCTGCCATAGAAAAGCTGGCGGAAAGGGACATTGGGGGCCTCGTAGCAGGCCCCTTTACCCCTGGCCCCCAAGACATGGGACCTGGGGGGCACCTATGGTGCCCCCCTACATATCACTGCACCATGTGGCACTGCCACGTAGTGCAGTGATATATGTAACATGTCTCTTTTTTACATTGCGGCGGGTGATGCAGCCAGCAGCACCTGCCGCAATGTAAAAGATAGGCATTGCGAACGCCGTAGTGGCGGTCGCATTGTAATGCCTATCGTAGGGCCGCCGCTTTGTAGGCGAGCGGTCCCATTCCCCAATTCGATGGCGGACGGTCTGAGGTCCGCCTGCCATCGTAATCAGTCCCTAAGTTCGCAAACATCATGGTCTCTGCTTCGTGCGCAAACACTTTTAACATGTGCAGCCTGCTTTCGGGCCACTGGAGTTATGCAGCAATGGAGGCCAAAATTATGTTGCAGTGTTGACTAAATTATGCAGCAAAAAAGGCTGCAGCGTAATGCGGTACATTTTATGATACTTTATTATTTTCTCACACCCAGGATCTGTAACTGCATCCCTGCATCCATTAGGACCACCCCAAGTATGCTTCAAGTTAGGAAGGAGCTGCAGATGCAGGTCTTTAAAGAACACTACATCACAACACAGTAAAGAGTCCACCTCCCCTCGCAGAACCCAAGACCTCCCACCCAGATTCACTTTCTGGTTGGATCTCTGCCTTTGACCATGTAAAGCACTCCATTGCCTTTCAACTACGTGTGCACTTTACATATACAGTTAATGAGAACAAACGCTACCTGTACAGGTAAGAGCAGAGGGGCTGGGTAGGAGGGGAAGATTTCGACAGACGACGAGGAAAAATTAATTATTTATTCCCTCGTGGACATCTGTCAAATCTTCCCCTCCCCCCACCTGGCCCCACTGCTCTTACCTGCACGCGCCGCGGCTGAATGTGAATATGATGGCACGGGCTTCAAGCAACAAGTCCTGCCTGTGGAGGCTCTATATTCTTACATACTGTGGGGGGAGGCATGAATGAGAAATAGCAGAAGCTGTACACAGTGCAGTTGGCAAGCATTCTTTAGTAGTGGAACCCTCCGACAATTACAGACAAGAGACTGGTAGCTGGTGATGCTCTGAAGCAGCATTCACTCTGATGGAAATAGTAATGTAAGTACCCCAGCCGAAGTAAGAAGGATAGTAGAAGATATATTAAAATGGGCTCGGATTAACACCAGTCAGTTGTGCTGAGTAAGAACAGTTAACTTGGGAGACTGTTTTGGGTAGAAAGGGGGCAGGGACTCTGAGATGAGGTTGACAATGTTGCCCTTATTTTTGGTCATATGTAATGTTTCTGTGCTACGTCATGGGGAAGGGAGAAGGCTGGGGTCCTTGTGTCTTGCAGAAAGGAGAGTAAAGGGTGTATCTGCTCTTCAGGCAGGATATACAATGCAGAAAGGGCCAGACTAGCCACTCTGGCATTTCCTTTGAGAGCTGCAAGCTAATGATGCTTAATTTAAGTTGGTATCGGCAGGTGAGGCCCAACTGCATTCTTTGTTAGAGACCGGTACATTTTTTAAACCATCAGACTGTACAACTGAACAAGAGAGAGAAAGGCATCAAGGGGTGTGGGCAGAAGGGGGAAGGGAAATATGGAAAACAGAGAAAAGGGAGAAAGCAAAGATGAGAAAGAACCTGGAAGACTGAGATAATGTGGAGGGAGAGTATGTTGGTGGATGAAGGAGGCAGGAGCTGAAATCAAATAGACAGCCTTGGTATTCAACAACCCAGCTCCGCCACGGATTCCCTCACTACCACCCTTTAATAGTGCTGCTCAAGTCTCCATAACCACTCTCTCAGAGGCATTTAATTAGTTATATATAGCGCCACTCATACCAGTGCAGGGTGTCAGCACTTTACATCACTCACACACTATGCATCACTCACACACTACACAAAGGCAGTCAATCATAGGTGTGTAAATCTGTGTATAGGGAATGTTACATAAAACTACAGGGTGTAGGAATCACATGTCATCCATACTTGCAGACAGTATTGTTTAAGAGTGCTTGGTCTGGATGTTGGAAAGTGGGTTAATAGTAGGGGCAAATGTATATCTATCCCCGGCAATAAGGCCACTACCTCAATATATGGCTCAGTACCGGTCTTCGAAAATTATTCACATGCTCAACCCTTGGTAGCTTAGCTGTGAGCAGGCTTAACTTCAAAGACAGGTACGTAAAGCATTTAAAAACACCAATTCAGTAAATAATTAAGACACAACACACAATAAAAATCCAACACCAATTTATAAAAATAGGAAATATTTTTCTCTTTAAAATGAAAAAAATCCAATGTAGGGAACCGGGGATATGACTTTTTTAAGATTTAGCACTATATAGCACATAGAAACGTATAGCCCCTTTTGGTACATCTGGTCACGCTAGACCTGCTCAAAGTCAAAGTTTCAGGTCGACCGCGATGAAGTCCTGCGGGGCTACTCCTTGCGGTAGGTCTCGGTCAAAGTTTTTACCTTCTGACTTAGAAACTTTTCTGGAGCTTTTCTTCCTGGGGTCCCTCGAAGCTCTCGGCCAGCTCTGATTCGGTGAGGGTTCGCCGGCTTGCCTTGCGACAAGCTCCCGGTCAAACTTATGGAAGTCCAACCGCCAGAGCTTTCCAGCGGTACGAGCCAGGGCTCCAGGCAGGCACACAGTTGATGGTGGGTGGCTTGGCTCTCGTGGTTGGTCCCGGTCACCTTTACTACCTTCGGAATTAGAAACTTTTACAGAGCTTTTTCTTGCTGGGTCCCTTGATGCTTTTCACTAGGCCGGATTCGGTGAGAGTACGCCGGCTTGAGTTTCCGCCTACGCCCGATCAAACTCTGGAAGTTGGACCTCTGGAGCTTTTCAGCGGGAAGAACCTGGACGGCAGGCCAACTCATGGTTGATGGTTGCCGGCTTGGCTGGCCAGGGCGAGTCGGTCCACTTATGGAGCTTTTTTCCAAAGTTGCTCCAAACTTCTCCAAACCTCTGGAACTTCTTCCTGAAGTTTTCCAAAAGGTCTCAAAGTGTCCAAAACGTACTCCAAGGGTCTGGAATCTCCAAGATGGTCATTGAAAGGGACTTCAGTTCCCACAATCCACTTGGACAAAACCCTTACAAATTCACTGGTAGTACTCCAGGCTGGGGATTCTTGGTGGTGGTGGTGGTCCAGGTGAGCTCTATTAACCTTCAGCTTGCAGGAAGTCCACTCTTTAGTCCTTTTGAAGCAAGGTAGTCCACAGGGCTGTAATTCCAGATTGTGCAACAGGTACAATCTTCAGAGTCCAGGGCCTGGCTGGTGCAAATCAAACTCCTCAGCAGGGACCCTTCTTCTCCCAAGTTTGAAGCAGCATCATCTGAGAGGCTCTGTCCCTCTCAGATGCTTATTCCAAGTTCTCTGGGTCAAGAAGGAGGTCACTCCTGTCCACTGAGGTCCAGGGCAACGCTCCAGGGTATGACCACATCCTCTAAAGTGTGGCATTATTTTCTCACAGAGAGCACAATTTCTCCAAAATTCATCATGGCTGATTTTCCAGCAGAGGGAGCAGAACTAACTAAACCAGCCTACAGGATGGCTTCATCTACCTAGGTCCACTCCCCTTACATCTGGGAATTCCTCCTTAATCCCCCCATCCGGCTGTGGGGCAGGGGGGAGAGGTGTAAATGAAAGTGATTTCTCCAGCGTGTCTCCTCCATCCCTTGAAGAGGATTATTTACTACTCCTCCCCCTGGCTCTGGCATTCCCATGCCCAGCAACCTCTCCTCCCAGAAAGGCTTCCTAACTCCAGGGGTAATTTATCACCTCTTCAAACAGCCAGGCTAATCCACTTACCTCTGACCAATCAAGGCAGAGCACTAGATGGCTGAATTGTGGCTTACAGACAAGAAAGTCTTATAACTTCTTGTCTGTACATTTTAGAATAAATTCAACAATACCACATTGTTGCATTTATCATTAACATTCTTCTGAGTCCTTTAATCCTAGTTTTATGGCTTTCCTTTCTCCGGTTATTAATTAATAACCTCTTGCAATGTTAACCTATGGGCTGGGGATCTGCAATGGAAAAATGAACTGGCCAATTTCTCCAATACCAGGGCATATATAAGGACCCTGCTTATACCTACAGGACACCCCCCCCCCCCCCACCCACCCATGGAATACCTAGGAAAGACTTTAGGGGTTCTGATTATATCAAAGTATTGCAGATCATCACTTCACAGTGCTCCTAGCACAAAAGCCAATTTTGGGAAGCACTTTACTACAATATAGGCAGTAAAATGTGCAATTTCACTAAACCCAGGGCATATAAAACTCATTTTATAAGGGTCCTCCTTGTAGATACATGACCCCCCACCCCTGGGACATCTAGGGGAAACCCTGGGGATACCTAATATGCCCCAACATTGTAGTTTATCAATTTGTAAGTGCCCAAAAGTCAAGTTTGGGCACAATTTGCATTTAAAAGCAGTCCTGCAATACAGGCCTGCTTTTAAACTGACCTCAGGCTTCAGCGGTGCACACATGCAAGCGCAGGAAGGGCGCTGGCCTCTAAACTGCCATGCCCTAATATATACTAGGGACTTAAAGGTAGTTTCAATCCTAATGCCCTATTATGTACTAGGGCCTTATAGGAGAGGTCATGCCAATCATAGGGGTACCCTAACCCATAGTGCACCCTTGTGTATGTAGGTGTTTTCACTGTATTTTTAAGTGTCTCTTTCAGCATAGCACTGGCCTTGGGCCTGGTTAGGCAGAGCCCAGGGTCAGTCAGAGTCAGTTACCACCAGTACCAGTCAGCAAAACGTTGGGGAGTGCCCAGGGCACAGGATGGCTTTGCAACACTAGAGAAGCACAAACTCAGAATTTAAAACATAACACCATGGTTGGGGGTTCTCTTTAATAATCAGAATTGATTTCCATCCTAATGAACCCATTTTCCAACATTAGGATAATGAAAGACTGGGGAAAAATCATAACGTTCTAATCTATACCTTGCAGTTTTCATGCAGCTCTCTGATGATGGTTAATAGCTCACTGTTCAATGTTAGGATTTTAACTTATAAACTGCAAATAGCAAAAGAATCTCTCAGACAAAAGCAGTAACCCACTGACCTATTTACATTATATGCATTTTGTGATCTGCGTGGTACACGTTCTTTGCAGCAGGCATATTAACACACTGTGGCTACCTTACCATGAGTCAAAACTTACACTAGTCAAAACTCTGATCTATCTCAATAAAGAACATTAATCACCGAAGTTTTCACAATTTTATTGTTGCATGAAAATTGCTGAAGACCAGGAATGCAGCAACAGGTACTTTTCAAACCATAATGCACTTGCAAACACGACGCCCTCACCTGAAGTCAGCGACCTTTGTTTGCTTGGTGCATGAAGATGCAAGATTCATATACCTGCTTTCCAACCCAGGCATCGAAACAAAAACAGGACTATGGAATCTGACCCTTTCATTAAAATAAAGGAAGGACCAATCTAGATGCTCTGAGGGGGCGGCCATTTTGTAATGGTGTTTTTCTCCTCACTACTCATCGCAATCCTTGATTCTCCTACCAACACGCTCAATCTCCATACTGTATCCTTATCACTATGAAGCCCCATGCTAACACTCCGATCTATATGAATGGACCTCACATAAGTTGAATCTAATAAAGTTTCCCTCTAATCATGTAATCTATTTAAATTTTTGATTTTTGAATTACCCCTGCAGTTGCGTTGTAAATACGCAATGGCGATCTGACTATCGCTCCCTTTCATTTTCCTGGGCCCCTCCTAATGGGTATTCCTTTCATCCCCCACTCTATTATATCTACATGCTGAACCTTTTTGCTCCCTTAACCGCTTCCTCCTGCGCGCCACATTCATCATGGCACAAAATAATGACCATGCCTCCAACCCATTAGCTTCAATCAGGCTTGAACTCTTTTAAGATTATCTACCCCCCCAAACCTATCGATAAATGCGAAGAAGACTTTTAAACACAATCTCCTCAAATGCTGGCCCGAAACAATTATATCTGACACATATATCTCCAGTAAGGGCACTATAATGACAGACCTCATCTTCTACACCAACAGAAGAGCTCAGTGGAGAAAGGCCCTCACTTCTATGCTTCGTACCAAACAGCTGACCAAAACTCTGCATGGCTTTTGTTTAACCACGCTTCCATCCCCGGCCCTTAAGGCTGAGTTGACTGTCTCCCTTTACAATAATGGTAATGTCCTTTTCAAGCCTTGGACCTGAACCTCAAGCGATTCAACTATGCCTTCTTGAGGTTTAAGAACACACTATCTAACTCCAACCCATCCACCCGCTGTCAGTCCGGGCCACCCATATTTTCTGCTTCCGAGGTGTTAGAAGGCCCCTCCTCCCCTTATCACGCGCTCCAATCTGTAAACACGCACCCCACAGATCTACCCAACTTAACGGAGGATATTTTTACTCCCTACACTACGAACCCGAACAACCACTTTCTGCCTCGTGTAGCCCGTTTAACTGACCTGAGTACCACCCACCTTGCAGCTGTCCCCACCACTGTTCCTCCTTTACCTTGTCTTCCCTCTTCTCCTCAGTCCCATTCGTCACCCACTGCTCGCTCCAACAACGGGGATGATGGGCACCCTACCAACTCTAACACCCAGATAGGCTCAGATATTCTTCCCTTAGGCCCGGGATCTTCCAACTGCAGGGCCCTGAACCTAGTTGCTGTCTCCTGTTCAATGACCAGTAACCGGCAATCACCCCCACTCTCATTACATTCTTCACCCTCTACCGCTCCTAACTCCACTCTGCCTTTCCCTATTCCCACTCCAGGCTCTGATTCCTGTCTCGAGCATGATTTTATCTCCCTCTATAACTCTGCCAATGATCCTTTGCAACCCTATATTACCCCGCTCACTGCTGAACCAGTCATACCTTTGCTTGCTAGTTCTGCGAATAAGTGCAGGAACAATCCCTGTCTTGAGGAGAAGATTGCGGACCTCAAGCATGATCTCGCGGTTGTCAAAGAGAGGGTGCAAAGCATACTTCAGTTCTCCTTGAAGATGGAGAAGCGTATGTCTCACCCACTGCTCAGAGAAATGATATTTACAAATCACAGAATCTGTCCTACTCAGACCATCCCGCTTTCTGCTCCTCTCTTAGTTCCAGCTGGAGCTCTAGGCCTTTACCTAATTATCACTCTAGGCCCCACAGACCCTTACCTCAGCTATCTGAAGAGGACATTCTTGCCCTCCTTTTCTCCTACACTGACTCGAGGTCGGTCTCCTCCTCCAACTCTACTCTTAACATCCCCTCCATCATTGCGGACCCTGACAGGGAACCGAGTCTTAAGCACAGAACGGTGAACAATGAAAACCTACTTCACATCACCACCTCTCTTCAAGAAGTGGTCACTTCCAATCTGCACGTCAAATTGATGTTACTCAATTGTAGATCAGCTGTGAAACATGCAGCTGATATTTCAAAACTCATCATTGCGCAAAACTTGGTCTGATCATCACTGAAACCTGGCTCAATGATACCTCTTCCCCAGTTCTTGACATCTTAATCCCCCCTGACTACTCCATTCTCAGAAGTGACCGACTGGGTAAAACTGGGGGGGGGGGGGCATTGCTTGTATTCATCGCTCCAACCTCACAGTAAAACAATCTCTATGTGCTGTGTTATCCTCCTGTGAACAGCTAGTCACTGAAATCTGGAATAAAGGAAAGAAGATCTGTGTGCTGCACTCTATCTATCACCCTCCTGGTGACAATCTGGTCTTCATAGAGCAAATCATGGAGGTCATTAGCACAAGCTCGGATCAACTCTGCCACATATTCCTTGGAGACTTCAACCTTCATTGGAATGACACAAATGATCCTATTTTATGTTCATTTAAGACTTTCCTCTCTGACCTTAACCTCTCACAGCTTTGTAAAGGTCCTACACACAATAAGGGCGCCACTCTCGACCTTATCATTGCCAAAGACAACATCATACAATTAGGAGACATCTTACCCTGCGACTGGTCTGATCATCTTCAAATTCCCTTCCTCATCCTAGATAAGGGCTTGGGTAGACAGGGTCAACCCCTTAAAGCGAAACAACTGACTCGCAATATGAGAGACCTCAACATCAATATGCTAACTTCAATCACCAAAAATAGACTACAGACCCCCCCTAATATGACCAACCTTGACGATCTCTCGGATCATTACATTAACATGTTTTCTAACATTCTTGATTCTATTGCACTGAAGCAGCTCAAAAGGATTCCAGTCAAACTTTCCAAACTGTGGTTTAATGGTTCCCTAAATGATGAACGGCGCAATCTTAGACTATCTGAGAGACTCTGGAGAAACTCTCCTCCACCACAAATCTCACTCAACTTAGAAAAGCGAGAAGTTCCTACAACAAACACATCCGACTGGCTAAAACAGACCGCTTCAGAACTCAATTGGATGGAGCCAAAAATAGGCCCAAAAAACTCTTTGAAATGATTAAGGAACAATCTAACCAGTCTTCCAACCAGACCTCTACTCGGATACCCCTGCTCCCTAGTGGTGAGGATTTCACAGCTCACTTCTCTGAAAAAACAAGGAAAATAGAGGTGGAGCTACTACAAGTCACCCCAAATCCGTTACCTAAGAAACTTCCCGCAGGATCAGAGGAGCTGGCAGAATCCTCGACATTATCCTCACCTTTGGGCTGCTCTCTCAAAAACAACACCTCGTGGAACTCTTTTCTCCTCCCAGATTGCACGGAGCTCCTTCACAACATGGCATCCCTTAAACCCTCCAACCATTTCGGTGATCCTTTACCCGCTAAGCTCTATAAAGATTTAAACTCTGCCATTCTCCCTCTTTGGTCCAGGATCATTCATGAATCCCTCTTACAGGGAAAGATTCCGGACTGCCTAAAGGTTGGGCAAGTTATGCCCATTCCTAAGAAGCCCAATGCGGACCTATCAGATCCAAACAACTTCCGACCTATAACCAGCAGTATTACTCTAGCTAAATTGCTTGAAAAATGCGTCCATTTGCAGCTCTGCAACCACATTGAGAAATATCAACTCCTTGACCCCCATCAGTCAGGTTTCAGATCAGGGCACAGTACTGAAACGGCACTAACGCACATTGTTGATGACGCCTTGAGAGCCCTTGACCAAAATGTCCTGTGTCTCCTGATCCTCTGGACCTGTCCTCAGCCTTCGATACCATCAAACATGGAAACCTGATTGATCTTCTTCAACACAGGATGGGTCTCTCAGGCCCGGTCCTAAATTGGTTTGCCTCCTTCCTGCATAACCGCACGCAAAGGATCAAAGTTAAACACTCCCTTGCTTCCAGTACCCCTGTCTTGATTGGAGTGCCTCAAGGATCCGCACTCTCGCCCACTCTTTTCAACCTTTTTATGGAGCCACTTGCTGTCATTCTGAATCGAGCGAACATTCAGTACCACATGTATGCAGATGACACGCAACTGTACCTGAAGAGCTCCTCTCAAGAAGACATAAAAACATTAAATGCTGCACTTGCACAAACCCAACAATGGTTAGCTCAGAACCATCTCCTACTAAATACTCTCAAAACAATTTCTTTTGATCTCCCCACCCAATCACTCGGCTCCTGCCCTTGACTGGATTAAACATCTCACTGCGCTAAACTGTATCCCTCATGTTGTAGATTCTGCCAAATCTTTAGGTATCACCCTGGATAAACACTTAAACATGCAAGCGCACATCAGTGCGACTACTAGGGGAGCCAATTTCCAACTTAACACACTTAAGAAAATCAAACCTTTCCTCCCCCCCCCCCGAAGACCTCAGGCCGGCGGTTCAATCCCTGGTGGTCTATAGATTGGAATATGGGCTGGTGACCCTTGCTGGACTTCCCAAAGCTAGCTTGGCCCCACTCAGAGCTACCCTGAACGCATCGGCTAGACTCATAACAGGCTCGAGAAAGTATGACCACATTTCCCCCGACCTTCTGCAACTAAATTGGCTATCTATTGAAGCCAGAATCCAACTCAAGATAGCTTGCCTGACTCATAAAGCCGTACACTACAGTACCCCGTACTACCTGGCAAATAAGCTTGAACTATTGGGATCCAGCCGGAGCCTTAGAAGTACGTCCACCCTTCTCTTGAAACCTCCAAGATTCAAAAAGAAAAGATCTTACAACCGTGCGTTCTCCGGTCTTGCTCCGAGAATTTGGAACTCCCTGCCATCCGAGATCAGATCCAATCCTTCCACGACATCCTTTAAACTGGTCAAACAACTACTCCTGAACGAACGGTAACACCATCATCCTGTGATCATGCTCTTGTTTTTTTTTTAAAACCCAATTCTTGTTTGTACTACACTGATGCGTTTTATTGTATGCTTTTACGTTATTTTGATCTAGTCCTCTATGGCTCCTTAATTGCATTAACTGGTGATCTCGCTCCTGCTTTTGTTAAAAATGTCCTTGATTCGTTTTGCACTTCTCTGTTGCGTATTATTTTATGATGTTTTGCTCTTCGTGTACTAGGGCACCTTGTGTACCCCCAGCTCGTAACCTGAACGTTTTCCATTATGTTGTAACTTCACCTGCTTTCACATTGCATTTGTACCCTTGTTTGAACCAACTCTGTACAGCGCTCTGATACCCCTATGGGTCTTGTTCGTGCTTTATAAAACTATTCAAATAAATAAATGTTTTTTTAACATTTGGTCTGATTACTATGTGAATGTAAATAACAATAAAGCTTACATGCAAACTGTGACTACATGCCTGCTTTTCTCAATAATTCACTTCAAAACCATGCAATTGTATTTGTTTAACGGGCGGTGATTTGTATAGGATCACTGGAAAGTCCACAAGGTTGTCCCTGTCCCCCCCAGAATTTTAGTGTCTCCTACGCCAATGAGAGTCCGCACCTCCAGAAGATGTGTCGGGGGCAGTGCGAAGGCTGCACTCTTGTAAGAGTGTACACATCCAGAAGATGTGTTGGAGGCAGTGCGAAGGCTTCAATCCAGTGAGAGTGCACACCTCCAGAAGATGTGTTGGGGCAGTGCGAAGGCTTCAATCCAGTGAGAGTGCACACCTCCAGGAGATTTGTCGGGGCAGTGCGAAGGCTGCTCTCCAGTGAGAGTCCACACCTCCAGAAGATGTGTCGGGGCAGTGCGAAGGCTGCACACCTGTGAGAGTGCACACCTCCAGAAGATGTGTTGGAGGCAGTGCGAAGGCTTCAATCCAGTGAGAGTGCACACCTCCAGAAGATGTCGGGGGCAGTGCAAAGGCTGCACTCAAGTGAGAGTCCTCACCTCCAGAAGATGTGTCGGGCAGTGCGAAGGCTGCACACCAGTGAGAGTGCACACCTCCAGAAGATGTGTTGGAGGCAGTGCGAAGGCTTCAATCCAGTGAGAGTGCACACCTCCAGAAGATGTGTCGGGGGCAGTGCAAAGGCTGCACTCCAGTGAGAGTCCACACCTCCAGAAGATGTGTCGGGGGCAGTGTGAAGGCTGCACTCTTGTAAGAGTGTACACATCCAGAAGATGTGTTGGAGGCAGTGCGAAGGCTTCAATCCAGTGAGAGTGCACACCTCCAGAAGATGTGTCGGGGGCAGTGCGAAGGCTGCACTCCAGTGAGAGTGCACACCTCCAGAAGATGTCGGGGCAGTGCGAAGGCTGCTCTCCAGTAAGAGTCCGCACCTCCAGAATATGTGTCGGGGGCAGTGCAAAGGCTGCACTCTAGTGAGAGTCCGCACCTTCTGGAGAAGTGTCGGGGCAGTGCGAAGGCTGCTCTTCAGTAAGAGTCTGCACCTTCTGAAGATGTGTCGGGGGCAGTGCGAAGGCTTCAATCCAGTGAGAGTGCACACCTCCAGAAGATGTGTTGGAGGCAGTGCGAAGGCTTCAATCCAGTGAGAGTGCATACCTCCAGAAGATGTGTTGGGGCAGTGCGAAGGCTGCTCTCCAGTAAGAGTCCACACCTCCAGAAGATGTGTCGGGGCAGTGCGAAGGCTGCACTCCAGTGAGAGTCCGCATCTCCAGAAGATGTGTCGGGGGCAGTGAGAAGGCTGCACTCCAGTGAGAGTCCACACCTCCAGAAGATGTGCAGGGGGCAGTGCGAAGGCTGCACTCCAGTGAGAGTGACACCTCCAGGAGATGTGTCGGGCAGTGCGAAGGCTGCTCTCCAGTAAGAGTCCGCACCTCCAGAAGATGTGTCAGGGGCACTGCAAAGGCTGCACTCCAGTGAGAGTCCGCACCTTCTGAAGAAGTGTTGGGGCAGCGCGAAGGCTGCTCTTCAGTAAGAGTCTGCACCTTCTGAAGATGTGTCGGGGGTAGTGCGAAGGCTTCAATCCAGTGAGAGTGCACACCTCCAGAAGATGTGTCGGGGGTAGTGCGAAGGCTGCACTCCAGTGAGAGTGCACACCTCCAGGAGATGTGTCGGGGCAGTGCGAAGGCTGCACTCCAGTGAGAGTCTGCACCTCCAGAAGATGTGTCGGGGGCACTGCAAAGGCTGCACTCTAGTGAGAGTCCACACCTCCAGAAGATGTGTCGGGGGCAGTGCGAAGGCTGCACTCCAGTGAGAGTCCGCACCTCCAGAAGATGTCGGGGCAGCGCGAAGGCTGCTCTCCAGTAAGAGTCTGCACCTTCTGAAGATGTGTCGGGGGCAGTGCAAAGGCTGCACTGTAGTGAGAGTCCACACCTCCAGAAGATGTGTCGGGGGCAGTGCGAAGGCTGCACTCCAGTGAGAGTCCGCACCTCCAGAAGATGTGCAGGGGGCAGTGCGAAGGCTGCACTCCAGTGAGAGTGCACACCTCCAGGAGATGTCGGGGCAGTGCGAAGGCTGCTCTCCAGTAAGAGTCCGCACCTCCAGAAGATGTGTCAGGGGCAGTGCGAAGGCTGCACTCCAGGGAGAGTCCTACTCCAGAAGATGTGTCAGGGGCAGTGCGAAGGCTGCACTCCAGTGAAAGGCCGCACCTCCAGAAGATGTGCAGGGGGCAGTGCGAAGGCTGCACTCCAGTGAGAGTGCACACCTCCAGGAGATGTGTTGGGGCAGTGCGAAGGCTGCTCTCCAGTAAGAGTCCACACCTCCAGAAGATGTGTCAGGGGCAGTGCGAAGGCTGCACTCCAGTGAGAGTCCACACCTCCAGGAGATGTGTCGGGGCAGCGCGAAGGCTGCACTCCAGTGAGAGTCCGCACCTGCTGAAGATGTGTCGGAGCAGTGCGAAGGCTGCACACCAGTGAGGGTCCACACCTCCAGAAGTTGTGTTGTGCAAGCAGCAGCCCTGCTACAAGAGCTGAGTGAGTTGGAGCTATAAGGTATGAGATGGCTCCCTTTCTCTGCACAGCTGCCCTTCCCTTAGACAAGCATGAGCGAGAATAATTAAAAGCAAGTGAGAGAATAAAGCACATGCTGAAGAAGGGCGGCTGCAGCAGGCTGTATGGGTTGGGAACGGAACTGCAGGGACCTGCTGGGGCAGCAAACAAGCAGTGGTGAATGCAGTCCAACTAGTGTCTGAGGCAATGCTGCTGAACGAACCAGAGGGTGGCAGTGATGAACCAGAGGGTGGCAGTGATGAACCAGAGGGTGCTGTGATGAACCAGAGGGTGGCAGTGATGAACCAGAGGGTGGCTGTGATGAACCAGAGGGTGGCTGTGATGAGCCAGAGGGTGGCTGTGATGAACCAGAGGGTGGCAGTGATGAACCGGAGGGTGGCAGTGATCAACCGGAGGGTGGCTATGATGAACCAGATGGTGCTGTGATGAACCAGAGGGTGGCAGTGATGAACCAGAGGGTGGCAGTGATGAACCAGAGGGTGACAGTGATGAACCAGAGGGTGCTGTGATGAACCAGAGGGTGCTGTGATGAACCAGAGGGTGGCAATGATGAACCAGAGGGTGGCAGTGATGAACCAGAGGGTGGCAGTGATGAACCAGAGGGTGGCAGTGATGAACCAGAGGGTGGCAGTGATGAATCAGAGGGCGGCTGTGATGAACCAAAGTGGGTTCAATGATGAACCAGAGGGTGGCAGTGATGAACCAGAGGGTGCTGTGATGAAACAGAGTGTGGCAGTGATGAACCAGAATGTGGCAGTGATGAACCAGAGTGTGGCAGTGATGAACCAGAGGGTGCTGTGATGAACCAGAGGGTGGCTGTGATGAACCAGAGGGTGGCAGTGATGAACCAGAAGGTTCTGTGATGAACCAGAGGGTGGCAGTGATGAACCACAGGGTGGCAGTGATGAACCAGAGGGTGCTGTGATGAACCAGAGGGTGCTGTGATGAACCAGAGGGTGCTGTGATGAACCAGAGGGTGGCAGTGATGAACCAGAGGGTGGCTGTGATGAACCAGAGGGTGGCTGTGATGAACCAGAGGGTGGCAGTGATGAACCAGAGGGTGGCTGTAATGAACCAGATGGTGCTGTGATGAACCAGAGGGTGGCAGTGATGAACCAGAGGGTGGCAGTGATGAACCAGAGGGTGGCAGTGATGAACCAGAGAGTGCAGCGATGAACCAGAGGGTGCTGTGATAAACCAGAGGGTGGCAGTGATGAACCAGAGGGTGGTGTGAAGAACCAGAGGGTGCTGTGATGAACCAGAGGGTGACTGTGATGAACCAGAGGGTGACTGTGATGAACCAGAGGGTGGCAGTGATGAACCAGTGAGTGGCAGTGTTGAACCAGAGGGTGGCAGTGATGAACCAGAAGGTGCTAAGATGAACCAGATGGTGGCAGTGATGAACCAGCGGGTGGTGTGATGAACCAGAGGGTGCTGTGATGAACCAGAGGGTGCTGTGATGAACCAGAGGGTGACTGTGATGAACCAGAGGGTGGCAGTGATGAACCAGATAGTGGCAGTGATGAACCAGAGGGTGCTGTGATGAACCAGAGGGTGACTGTGATGAACCAGAGGGTGGCAGTGATGAATCAGAGAGTGGCAGTGATGAACCAGAGGGTGGCAGTGATGAACCAGCGGGTGCTGTGATGAACCAGAGGGTGGCAGTGATGAAAAAGAGGGTGGCAGTGATGAACCAGAGGGTGCTGTGATGAACCAGAGGGTGGCAGTGATGAACCAGAGGGTGGCAGTGATTAACCAGAGGGTGGTGTGATGAACCAGAGGGTGGCAGTGATGAACCAGAGGGTGCTGTGATGAACCAGAGGGTGCTGTGATGAACCAGAGGGTGACTGTGATGAACCAGAGGGTGGCAGTGATGGACCAGAGGGTGGCAGTGATGAACCAGAGGGTGGCTGTGATGAACCAGAGGGTGCTGTGATGAACCAGAGTGTGGTGTGATGAACCAGAGGGTGGCAGTGATAAACCAGCGGGTGGTGTGATGAACCAGAGGGTGCTGTGATGAACCAGAGGGTGACTGTGATGAAGCAGAGGGTGGCAGTGATGAACCAGAGGGTGGCAGTGATGGACCAGAGGGTGGCAGTGATGAACCAGAGGGTGGCAGTGATGAACCAGAGGGTGCTGTGATGAACCAGAGGGTGGCAGTGATAAACCAGAGGGTGACTGTGATGAACCAGAGGGTGGCAGTGATGAACCAGAGGGTGGCAGTGATGAACCAGAGAGTGGCAGTGATGAACCAGAGGGTGGTGTGATGAACCAGAGGGTGCTGTGATGAACCAGAGGGTGGCAGTGATGAACCAGAGAGTGGCAGTGATGAACCAGAGGGTGGCAGTGGTGAACCAGAAGGTGGCAGTGATGAACCAGAAGGTGGCAGTGATGAACCAGAAGGTGCTAGTGATGAACCAGAAGGTGCTGTGATGAACCAGAAGGTGCTGTGATGAACCAGATGGTGCTGTGATGAACCAGAGGGTGGCAGTGATGAACCAGCGGGTGCTGTGATGAACCAGAGGGTGGCAGTGATGAAAAAGAGGGTGGCAGTGATGAGCCAGAGGGTGCTGTGATTAATCAGAGGGTGGCAGTGATGAACCAGAGGGTGGCAGTGATGAACCAGAGGGTGGTGTGATGAACCAGAGGGTGCTGTGATGAACCAGAGGGTGGCAGTGATGAACCAGAGGGTGGCTGTGATGAACCAGAGGGTGGCTGTGATGAACCAGATGGTGGCTGTGATGAACCAGATGGTGCTGTGATGAACTAGAGGCTGGCAGTGATGAACCAGAGAGTGGCAGTGATGAACCAGAGCGTGGCAGTGATGAACCAGAGGGTGGCTGTGATGAACCAGATGGTGCTGTGATGAACGAGAGGGTGGCAGTGATGGACCAGAGGGTGGCAGTGATGGACCAGAGGGTGGCAGTGATGGACCAGAGGGTGGCAGTGATGAACCAGAGGGTGGCAGTGATGAACCAGAGGGTGGCTGTGATGAACCAGAGGGTGGCAGTGATGAACCAGAGGGTGGCTGTAATGAACCAGATGGTGCTGTGATGAACCAGAGGGTGGCAGTGATGAACCGGAGGGTGGCAGTGATGAACCAGAGGGTGGCAGTGATGAACCAGAGAGTGCAGTGATGAACCAGAGGGTGCTGTGATAAACCAGAGGGTGGAAGTGATGAACCAGAGGGTGGCAGTGATGAACCAGAGGGTGGCAGTGATGAACCAGAGGGTGGCAGTGATGAACCAGAGGGTGGTGTGATGAACCAGAGGGTGCTGTGATGAAGCAGAGGGTGGCAGTGATGAACCAGAGGGTGGCTGTGATGAACCAGATGGTGCTGTGATGAACCAGAGGCTGGCAGTGATGAACCAGAGGCTGGCAGTGATGAACCAGAGGGTGGCAGTGATGAACCAGAAGGTGCTCTGATGAACCAGAGGGTGACTGTGATGAACCAGAGGGTGGCAGTGATGAACCAGAGAGTAGCAGTGAAGAACCAGAGGGTGGCAGTGATGAACCAGAAGGTGCTGTGATGAACCAGATGGTGCTGTGATGAACCAGATGGTGGCAGTGATGAACCAGCGGGTGGTGTGATGAACCAGAGGGTGCTGTGATGAACCAGAGGGTGACTGTGATGAACCAGAGGGTGGCAGTGATGAACCAGATAGTGGCAGTGATGAACCAGAGGGTGCTGTGATGAACCAGAGGGTGACTGTGATGAACCAGAGGGTGGCAGTGATGAATCGGAGAGTGGCAGTGATGAACCAGAGGGTGGCAGTGGTGAACCAGCGGGTGCTGTGATGAACCAGAGGGTGGCAGTGATGAAAAAGAGGGTGCTGTGATGAACCAGAGGGTGGCTGTGATGAACCAGAGGGTGGCAGTGATTAACCAGAGGGTGCTGTGATGAACCAGAGGCTGGCAGTGATGAACCAGAGGGTGGCAGTGATGAACCAGAGGGTGCTGTGATGAACCAGAGGGTGAGTGTGATGAACCAGAGGGTGGCAGTGATGAACCAGAGGGTGGCAGTGATGAACCAGAGGGTGTCTTGATGAACCAGAGGGTGGCGTGATGAACCAGAGTGTGGTGTGATGAACCAGAGGGTGCTGTGATGAACCAGAGGGTGACTGTGATAAACCAGAGGGTGACTGTGATGAACCAGAGGGTGGCAGTGATGAACCAGAGAGTGGCAGTGATGAACCAGAGGGTGGCAGTGATGAACCAGAAGGTGCTATGATGAACCAGATGGTGGCAGTGATGAACCAGCGGGTGGTGTGATGAACCAGAGGGTGCTGTGATGAACCAGAGGGTGCTGTGATGAACCAGAGGGTGACTGTGATGAACCAGAGGGTGGCAGTGATGAACCAGATAGTGGCAGTGATGAACCAGAGGGTGCTGTGATGAACCAGAGGGTGACTGTGATGAACCAGAGGGTGGCAGTGATGAATCAGAGAGTGGCAGTGATGAACCAGAGGGTGGCAGTGATGAACCAGCGGGTGCTGTGATGAACCAGAGGGTGGCAGTGATGAAAAAGAGGGTGGCAGTGATGAACCAGAGGGTGCTGTGATGAACCAGAGGGTGGTAGTGATGAACCAGAGGGTGGCAGTGATTAACCAGAGGGTGGTGTGATGAACCAGAGTGTGGCAGTGATGAACCAGAGGGTGCTGTGATGAACCAGAGGGTGCTGTGATGAACCAGAGGGTGACTGTGATGAACCAGAGGGTGGCAGTGATGGACCAGAGGGTGGCAGTGATGAACCAGAGGGTGGCTGTGATGAACCAGAGGGTGCTGTGATGAACCAGAGTGTGGTGTGATGAACCAGAGGGTGGCAGTGATAAACCAGCGGGTGGTGTGATGAACCAGAGGGTGCTGTGGTGAACCAGAGGGTGACTGTGATGAACCAGAGGGTGGCAGTGATGAACCAGAGGGTGGCAGTGATGGACCAGAGGGTGGCAGTGATGAACCAGAGGGTGGCAGTGATGAACCAGAGGGTGCTGTGATGAACCAGAGTGTGGTGTGATGAACCAGAGGGTGGCAGTGATAAACCAGAGGGTGACTGTGATGAACCAGAGGGTGGCAGTGATGAACCAGAGGGTGGCAGTGATGAACCAGAGAGTGGCAGTGATGAACCGGAGGGTGGTGTGATGAACCAGAGGGTGCTGTGATGAACCAGAGGGTGGCAGTGATGAACCAGAGAGTGGCAGTGATGAACCAGAGGGTGGCAGTGATGAACCAGAAGGTGGCAGTGATGAACCAGAAGGTGTTGTGATGAACCAGATGGTGCTGTGATGAACCAGAGGGTGGCAGTGATGAACCAGCGGGTGGTGTGATGAACCAGAGGGTGCTGTGATGAACCAGAGGGTGACTGTGATGAACCAGAGGGTGGCAGTGATGAACCAGATAGTGGCAGTGATGAACCAGAGGGTGCTGTGATGAACCAGAGGGTGACTGTGATGAACCAGAGGGTGGCAGTGATGAATCGGAGAGTGGCAGTGATGAACCAGAGGGTGGCAGTGGTGAACCAGCGGGTGCTGTGATGAACCAGAGGGTGGCAGTGATGAAAAAGAGGGTGGCAGTGATGAACCAGAGTGTGCTGTGATGAACCAGAGGGTGGCAGTGATGAACCAGAGGGTGGCAGTGATTAACCAGAGGGTGGTGTGATGAACCAGAGTGTGGCAGTGATGAACCAGAGGGTGCTGTGATGAACCAGAGGGTGCTGTGATGAACCAGAGGGTGCTGTGATGAACCAGAGGGTGACTGTGATGAACCAGAGGGTGGCAGTGATGGACCAGAGGGTGGCAGTGATGAACCAGAGGGTGGCTGTGATGAACCAGAGGGTACTGTGATGAACCAGAGTGTGGTGTGATGAACCAGAGGGTGGCAGTGATAAACCAGCGGGTGGTGTGATGAACCAGAGGGTGCTGTGATGAACCAGAGGGTGACTGTGATGAACCAGAGGGTGGCAGTGATGAACCAGAGAGTGGCAGTGATGAACCAGAGGGTGGTGTGATGAACCAGAGGGTGCTGTGATGAACCAGAAGGTGGCAGTGATGAACCAGAGAGTGGCAGTGATGAACCAGAGGGTGGCAGTGATGAACCAGATGGTGCTGTGATGAACCAGAGGGTGCTGTGATGAACCAGAGGGTGGCAGTGATGATACGGAGGGTGGCTGTGATGAACCAGATGGTGCTGTGATGAACTAGAGGCTGGCAGTGATGAACCAGAGGGTGGCAGTGATGAACCAGAGCGTGGCAGTGATGAACCAGAGCATGGCAGTGATGAACCAGAGGGTGGCTGTGATGAACCAGATGGTGCTGTGATGAACCAGAGGGTGGCAGTGATGAACCGAGGGTGCTGTGATGAACCAGAGTGTGGCAGTGATGAACCAGAGGGTGCTGTGATGAACCAGAGGGTGGCAGTGATGGACCAGAGGGTGGCAGTGATGGACCAGAGGGTGGCAGTGATGAACCAGAGGGTGCTGTGATGAACCAGAGGGTGGCAGTGATGAACCAGATAGTGGCAGTGATGAACCAGAGGGTGCTGTGATGAACCAGAGGGTGACTTTGATGAACCAGAGGGTGGCAGTGATGAATCGGAGAGTGGCAGTGATGAACCACAGGGTGGCAGTGGTGAACCAGCGGGTGCTGTGATGAACCAGAGGGTGGCAGTGATGAAAAAGAGGGTGGCAGTGATGAACCAGAGGGTGCTGTGATGAACCAGAGGGTGGCAGTGATGAACCAGAGGGTGGCAGTGATTAACCAGAGGGTGCTGTGATGAACCAGAGGCTGGCAGTGATGAACCAGAGGGTGGCAGTGATGAACCAGAGGGTGCTGTGATGAACCAGAGGGTGAGTGTGATGAACCAGAGGGTGGCAGTGATGAACCAGAGGGTGGCAGTGATGAACCAGAGGGTGTCTTGATGAACCAGAGGGTGGCGTGATGAACCAGAGTGTGGTGTGATGAACCAGAGGGTGCTGTGATGAACCAGAGGGTGACTGTGATAAACCAGAGGGTGACTGTGATGAACCAGAGGGTGGCAGTGATGAACCAGAGAGTGGCAGTGATGAACCAGAGGGTGGCAGTGATGAACCAGAAGGTGCTATGATGAACCAGATGGTGGCAGTGATGAACCAGCGGGTGGTGTGATGAACCAGAGGGTGCTGTGATGAACCAGAGGGTGCTGTGATGAACCAGAGGGTGACTGTGATGAACCAGAGGGTGGCAGTGATGAACCAGATAGTGGCAGTGATGAACCAGAGGGTGCTGTGATGAACCAGAGGGTGACTGTGATGAACCAGAGGGTGGCAGTGATGAATCAGAGAGTGGCAGTGATGAACCAGAGGGTGGCAGTGATGAACCAGCGGGTGCTGTGATGAACCAGAGGGTGGCAGTGATGAAAAAGAGGGTGGCAGTGATGAACCAGAGGGTGCTGTGATGAACCAGAGGGTGGCAGTGATGAACCAGAGGGTGGCAGTGATTAACCAGAGGGTGGTGTGATGAACCAGAGTGTGGCAGTGATGAACCAGAGGGTGCTGTGATGAACCAGAGGGTGCTGTGATGAACCAGAGGGTGCTGTGATGAACCAGAGGGTGACTGTGATGAACCAGAGGGTGGCAGTGATGGACCAGAGGGTGGCAGTGATGAACCAGAGGGTGGCTGTGATGAACCAGAGGGTGCTGTGATGAACCAGAGTGTGGTGTGATGAACCAGAGGGTGGCAGTGATAAACCAGCGGGTGGTGTGATGAACCAGAGGGTGCTGTGATGAACCAGAGGGTGACTGTGATGAACCAGAGGGTGGCAGTGATGAACCAGAGGGTGGCAGTGATGGACCAGAGGGTGGCAGTGATGAACCAGAGGGTGGCAGTGATGAACCAAAGGGTGCTGTGATGAACCAGAGTGTGGTGTGATGAACCAGAGGGTGGCAGTGATAAACCAGAGGGTGACTGTGATGAACCAGAGGGTGGCAGTGATGAACCAGAGGGTGGCAGTGATGAACCAGAGAGTGGCAGTGATGAACCGGAGGGTGGTGTGATGAACCAGAGGGTGCTGTGATGAACCAGAGGGTGGCAGTGATGAACCAGAGAGTGGCAGTGATGAACCAGAGGGTGGCAGTGATGAACCAGAAGGTGGCAGAGATGAACCAGAAGGTGTTGTGATGAACCAGATGGTGCTGTGATGAACCAGAGGGTGGCAGTTATGAACCAGCGGGTGGTGTGATGAACCAGAGGGTGCTGTGATGAACCAGAGGGTGACTGTGATGAACCAGAGGGTGGCAGTGATGAACCAGATAGTGGCAGTGATGAACCAGAGGGTGCTGTGATGAACCAGAGGGTGACTGTGATGAACCAGAGGGTGGCAGTGATGAATCGGAGAGTGGCAGTGATGAACCAGAGGGTGGCAGTGGTGAACCAGCTGGTGCTGTGATGAACCAGAGGGTGGCAGTGATGAAAAAGAGGGTGGCAGTGATGAACCAGAGTGTGCTGTGATGAACCAGAGGGTGGCAGTGATGAACCAGAGGGTGGCAGTGATTAACCAGAGGGTGGTGTGATGAACCAGAGTGTGGCAGTGATGAACCAGAGGGTGCTGTGATGAACCAGAGGGTGCTGTGATGAACCAGAGGGTGCTGTGATGAACCAGAGGGTGACTGTGATGAACCAGAGGGTGGCAGTGATGGACCAGAGGGTGGCAGTGATGAACCAGAGGGTGGCTGTGATGAACCAGAGGGTACTGTGATGAACCAGAGTGTGGTGTGATGAACCAGAGGGTGGCAGTGATAAACCAGCGGGTGGTGTGATGAACCAGAGGGTGCTGTGATGAACCAGAGGGTGACTGAG
The DNA here is from genome assembly GCA_963921515.1 of Calotriton arnoldi. NCBI lineage: Eukaryota > Metazoa > Chordata > Amphibia > Caudata > Salamandridae > Calotriton > Calotriton arnoldi. The sequence goes on from CAWUFW010000466.1 coordinate 1,698,579, forward strand.
ATGAACCAGAGGGTGGCAGTGATGAACCAGAGAGTGGCAGTGATGAACCAGAGGGTGGTGTGATGAACCAGAGGGTGCTGTGATGAACCAGAGGGTGGCAGTGATGAACCAGAGAGTGGCAGTGATGAACCAGAGGGTGGCAGTGATGAACCAGATGGTGCTGTGATGAACCAGAGGGTGCTGTGATGAACCAGAGGGTGGCAGTGATGATACGGAGGGTGGCTGTGATGAACCAGATGGTGCTGTGATGAACTAGAGGCTGGCAGTGATGAACCAGAGGGTGGCAGTGATGAACCAGAGCGTGGCAGTGATGAACCAGAGCATGGCAGTGATGAACCAGAGGGTGGCTGTGATGAACCAGATGGTGCTGTGATGAACCAGAGGGTGGCAGTGATGAACCGAGGGTGCTGTGATGAACCAGAGTGTGGCAGTGATGAACCAGAGGGTGCTGTGATGAACCAGAGGGTGGCAGTGATGGACCAGAGGGTGGCAGTGATGGACCAGAGGGTGGCAGTGATGAACCAGAGGGTGCTGTGATGAACCAGAGGGTGGCAGTGATGAACCAGAGGGTGGCAGTGATGAACCAGAGGGTGGCTGTAATGAACCAGATGGTGCTGTGATGAACCAGAGGGTGGCAGTGATGAACCAGAGGGTGGCAGTGATGGACCAGAGAGTGCAGCGATAAACCAGAGGGTGCTGTGATAAACCAGAGGGTGGCAGTGATGAACCAGAGGGTGGCAGTGATGAACCAGAGGGTGGCAGTGATTAACCAGAGGGTGGTGTGATGAACCAGAGTGTGGCAGTGATGAACCAGAGGGTGCTGTGATGAACCAGAGGGTGCTGTGATGAACCAGAGGGTGGCAGTGATGAAAAAGAGGGTGGCAGTGATGAACCATAGGGTGGCAGTGATGAACCAGAGGGTGGCAGTGATGAACCAGAGGGTGGCAGTGATTAACCAGAGGGTGGTGTGATGAACCAGAGTGTGGCAGTGATGAACCAGAGGGTGCTGTGATGAACCAGAGGGTGCTGTGATGAACCAGAGGGTGACTGTGATGAACCAGAGGGTGGCAGTGATGGACTAGAGGGTGGCAGTGATGAACCAGAGTGTGGCAGTGATGAACCAGAGGGTGCTGTGATGAACCAGAGTTTGGTGTGATGAACCAGAGGGTGGCAGTGATAAACCAGCGGGTGGTGTGATGAACCAGAGGGTGCTGTGATGAACCAGAGGGTGACTGTGATGAACCAGAGGGTGGCAGTGATGAACCAGAGAGTGGCAGTGATGAAACAGAGGGTGGTGTGATGAACCAGAGGGTGCTGTAATGAACCAGAGGGTGGCAGTGATGAACCAGAGAGTGGCAGTGATGAACCAGAGGGTGGCAGTGATGAACCAGAAGGTGCTGTGATGAACCAGATGGTGCTGTGATGAACCAGAGGGTGGCAGTGATGAACCAGAGGGTGGCAGTGATAAGCCAGAGGGTGGCAGTGATGAGCCAGAGGGTGCTGTGATTAATCAGAGGGTGGCAGTGATGAACCAGAGGGTGGCAGTGATGAACCAGAGGGTGGCAGTTATGAACCAGAGGGTGGTGTGATGAACCAGAGGGTGCTGTGATGAACCAGAGGGTGGCAGTGATGAACCAGAGGGTGGCTGTGATGAACCATATGGTGCTGTGATGAACCAGAGGCTGGCAGTGATGAACCAGAGGGTGGCAGTGATGAACCAGAGCGTGGCAGTGATGAACCAGAGCGTGGCAGTGATGAACCAGAGGGTGGCTGTGATGAACCAGATGGTGCTGTGATGAACCAGAGGGTGGCAGTGATGAACCAGCGGGTGCTGTGATGAACCAGAGTGTGGCAGTGATGAACCAGAGGGTGCTGTGATGAACCAGAGGGTGGCAGTGATGGACCAGAGGGTGGCAGTGATGGACCAGAGGGTGGCAGTGATGAACCAGAGGGTGCTGTGATGAACCAGAGGGTGGCAGTGATGAACCAGAGGGTGGCTGTGATGAACCAGAGGGTGGCAGTGATGAACCAGAGGGTGGCTGTAATGAACCAGAGGGTGCTGTGATGAACCAGAGGGTGGCAGTGATGAACCAGAGGGTGGCAGTGATGAACCAGAGGGTGGCAGTGATGAACCAGAGAGTGCAGCGATGAACCAGAGGGTTCTGTGATAAACCAGAGGGTGGCAGTGATGAACCAGAGAGTGGCAGTGATGAACCAGAGGGTGGCAGTGATGAACCAGAGGGTGGTGTGATGAACCAGAGGGTGCTGCGATGAAGCAGAGGGTGGCAGTGATGAACCAGAGGGTGGCTGTGATGAACCAGATGGTGCTGTGATGAACCAGAGGCTGGCAGTGATGAACCAGAGGCTGGCAGTGATGAACCAGAGGGTGGCAGTGATGAACCAGAGGGTGCTCTGATGAACCAGAGGGTGACTGTGATGAACCAGAGGGTGGGGGTGATGAACCAAAGGGTGTCAGTGATGAACCAGAGGGTGGCGTGATGAACCAGAGGGTGGCGTGATGAACCAGAGGGTGGCGTGATGAACCAGAGTGTGGTGTGATGAACCAGAGGGTGACTGTGATGAACCAGAGGGTGGCAGTGATGAACCAGAGAGTGGCAGTGAAGAACCAAAGGGTGGCAGTGATGAACCAGAAGTTGCTGTGATGAACCAGATGGTGCTGTGATGAACCAGAGGGTGGCAGTGATGAACCAGCGGGTGGTGTGATGAACCAGAGGGTGCTGTGATGAACCAGAGGGTGACTGTGATGAACCAGAGGGTGGCAGTGATGAACCAGATAGTGGCAGTGATGAACCAGAGGGTGCTGTGATGAACCAGAGGGTGACTGTGATGAACCAGAGGGTGGCGGTGATGAACCAGAGGGTGGCAGTGATGAACCAGAGGGTGCTGTGATGAACCAGAGTGTGGTGTGATGAACCAGAGGGTGGCAGTGATAAACCAGAGGGTGACTGTGATGAACCAGAGGGTGGCAGTGATGAACCAGAGGGTGGCAGTGATGAACCAGAGAGTGGCAGTGATGAACCGGAGGGTGGTGTGATGAACCAGAGGGTGCTGTGATGAACCAGAGGGTGGCAGTGATGAACCAGAGAGTGGCAGTGATGAACCAGAGGGTGGCAGTGATGAACCAGAAGGTGGCAGTGATGAACCAGAAGGTGTTGTGATGAACCAGATGGTGCTGTGATGAACCAGAGGGTGGCAGTGATGAACCAGCGGGTGGTGTGATGAACCAGAGGGTGCTGTGATGAACCAGAGGGTGACTGTGATGAACCAGAGGGTGGCAGTGATGAACCAGATAGTGGCAGTGATGAACCAGAGGGTGCTGTGATGAACCAGAGGGTGACTGTGATGAACCAGAGGGTGGCAGTGATGAATCGGAGAGTGGCAGTGATGAACCAGAGGGTGGCAGTGGTGAACCAGCGGGTGCTGTGATGAACCAGAGGGTGGCAGTGATGAAAAAGAGGGTGGCAGTGATGAACCAGAGTGTGCTGTGATGAACCAGAGGGTGGCAGTGATGAACCAGAGGGTGGCAGTGATTAACCAGAGGGTGGTGTGATGAACCAGAGTGTGGCAGTGATGAACCAGAGGGTGCTGTGATGAACCAGAGGGTGCTGTGATGAACCAGAGGGTGCTGTGATGAACCAGAGGGTGACTGTGATGAACCAGAGGGTGGCAGTGATGGACCAGAGGGTGGCAGTGATGAACCAGAGGGTGGCTGTGATGAACCAGAGGGTACTGTGATGAACCAGAGTGTGGTGTGATGAACCAGAGGGTGGCAGTGATAAACCAGCGGGTGGTGTGATGAACCAGAGGGTGCTGTGATGAACCAGAGGGTGACTGTGATGAACCAGAGGGTGGCAGTGATGAACCAGAGAGTGGCAGTGATGAACCAGAGGGTGGTGTGATGAACCAGAGGGTGCTGTGATGAACCAGAAGGTGGCAGTGATGAACCAGAGAGTGGCAGTGATGAACCAGAGGGTGGCAGTGATGAACCAGATGGTGCTGTGATGAACCAGAGGGTGCTGTGATGAACCAGAGGGTGGCAGTGATGATACGGAGGGTGGCTGTGATGAACCAGATGGTGCTGTGATGAACTAGAGGCTGGCAGTGATGAACCAGAGGGTGGCAGTGATGAACCAGAGCGTGGCAGTGATGAACCAGAGCATGGCAGTGATGAACCAGAGGGTGGCTGTGATGAACCAGATGGTGCTGTGATGAACCAGAGGGTGGCAGTGATGAACCGAGGGTGCTGTGATGAACCAGAGTGTGGCAGTGATGAACCAGAGGGTGCTGTGATGAACCAGAGGGTGGCAGTGATGGACCAGAGGGTGGCAGTGATGGACCAGAGGGTGGCAGTGATGAACCAGAGGGTGCTGTGATGAACCAGAGGGTGGCAGTGATGAACCAGATAGTGGCAGTGATGAACCAGAGGGTGCTGTGATGAACCAGAGGGTGACTTTGATGAACCAGAGGGTGGCAGTGATGAATCGGAGAGTGGCAGTGATGAACCACAGGGTGGCAGTGGTGAACCAGCGGGTGCTGTGATGAACCAGAGGGTGGCAGTGATGAAAAAGAGGGTGGCAGTGATGAACCAGAGGGTGCTGTGATGAACCAGAGGGTGGCAGTGATGAACCAGAGGGTGGCAGTGATTAACCAGAGGGTGCTGTGATGAACCAGAGGCTGGCAGTGATGAACCAGAGGGTGGCAGTGATGAACCAGAGGGTGCTGTGATGAACCAGAGGGTGAGTGTGATGAACCAGAGGGTGGCAGTGATGAACCAGAGGGTGGCAGTGATGAACCAGAGGGTGTCTTGATGAACCAGAGGGTGGCGTGATGAACCAGAGTGTGGTGTGATGAACCAGAGGGTGCTGTGATGAACCAGAGGGTGACTGTGATAAACCAGAGGGTGACTGTGATGAACCAGAGGGTGGCAGTGATGAACCAGAGAGTGGCAGTGATGAACCAGAGGGTGGCAGTGATGAACCAGAAGGTGCTATGATGAACCAGATGGTGGCAGTGATGAACCAGCGGGTGGTGTGATGAACCAGAGGGTGCTGTGATGAACCAGAGGGTGCTGTGATGAACCAGAGGGTGACTGTGATGAACCAGAGGGTGGCAGTGATGAACCAGATAGTGGCAGTGATGAACCAGAGGGTGCTGTGATGAACCAGAGGGTGACTGTGATGAACCAGAGGGTGGCAGTGATGAATCAGAGAGTGGCAGTGATGAACCAGAGGGTGGCAGTGATGAACCAGCGGGTGCTGTGATGAACCAGAGGGTGGCAGTGATGAAAAAGAGGGTGGCAGTGATGAACCAGAGGGTGCTGTGATGAACCAGAGGGTGGCAGTGATGAACCAGAGGGTGGCAGTGATTAACCAGAGGGTGGTGTGATGAACCAGAGTGTGGCAGTGATGAACCAGAGGGTGCTGTGATGAACCAGAGGGTGCTGTGATGAACCAGAGGGTGCTGTGATGAACCAGAGGGTGACTGTGATGAACCAGAGGGTGGCAGTGATGGACCAGAGGGTGGCAGTGATGAACCAGAGGGTGGCTGTGATGAACCAGAGGGTGCTGTGATGAACCAGAGTGTGGTGTGATGAACCAGAGGGTGGCAGTGATAAACCAGCGGGTGGTGTGATGAACCAGAGGGTGCTGTGATGAACCAGAGGGTGACTGTGATGAACCAGAGGGTGGCAGTGATGAACCAGAGGGTGGCAGTGATGGACCAGAGGGTGGCAGTGATGAACCAGAGGGTGGCAGTGATGAACCAAAGGGTGCTGTGATGAACCAGAGTGTGGTGTGATGAACCAGAGGGTGGCAGTGATAAACCAGAGGGTGACTGTGATGAACCAGAGGGTGGCAGTGATGAACCAGAGGGTGGCAGTGATGAACCAGAGAGTGGCAGTGATGAACCGGAGGGTGGTGTGATGAACCAGAGGGTGCTGTGATGAACCAGAGGGTGGCAGTGATGAACCAGAGAGTGGCAGTGATGAACCAGAGGGTGGCAGTGATGAACCAGAAGGTGGCAGAGATGAACCAGAAGGTGTTGTGATGAACCAGATGGTGCTGTGATGAACCAGAGGGTGGCAGTTATGAACCAGCGGGTGGTGTGATGAACCAGAGGGTGCTGTGATGAACCAGAGGGTGACTGTGATGAACCAGAGGGTGGCAGTGATGAACCAGATAGTGGCAGTGATGAACCAGAGGGTGCTGTGATGAACCAGAGGGTGACTGTGATGAACCAGAGGGTGGCAGTGATGAATCGGAGAGTGGCAGTGATGAACCAGAGGGTGGCAGTGGTGAACCAGCTGGTGCTGTGATGAACCAGAGGGTGGCAGTGATGAAAAAGAGGGTGGCAGTGATGAACCAGAGTGTGCTGTGATGAACCAGAGGGTGGCAGTGATGAACCAGAGGGTGGCAGTGATTAACCAGAGGGTGGTGTGATGAACCAGAGTGTGGCAGTGATGAACCAGAGGGTGCTGTGATGAACCAGAGGGTGCTGTGATGAACCAGAGGGTGCTGTGATGAACCAGAGGGTGACTGTGATGAACCAGAGGGTGGCAGTGATGGACCAGAGGGTGGCAGTGATGAACCAGAGGGTGGCTGTGATGAACCAGAGGGTACTGTGATGAACCAGAGTGTGGTGTGATGAACCAGAGGGTGGCAGTGATAAACCAGCGGGTGGTGTGATGAACCAGAGGGTGCTGTGATGAACCAGAGGGTGACTGAGATGAACCAGAGGGTGGCAGTGATGAACCAGAGAGTGGCAGTGATGAACCAGAGGGTGGTGTGATGAACCAGAGGGTGCTGTGATGAACCAGAGGGTGGCAGTGATGAACCAGAGAGTGGCAGTGATGAACCAGAGGGTGGCAGTGATGAACCAGATGGTGCTGTGATGAACCAGAGGGTGCTGTGATGAACCAGAGGGTGGCAGTGATGATACGGAGGGTGGCTGTGATGAACCAGATGGTGCTGTGATGAACTAGAGGCTGGCAGTGATGAACCAGAGGGTGGCAGTGATGAACCAGAGCGTGGCAGTGATGAACCAGAGCGTGGCAGTGATGAACCAGAGGGTGGCTGTGATGAACCAGATGGTGCTGTGATGAACCAGAGGGTGGCAGTGATGAACCGAGGGTGCTGTGATGAACCAGAGTGTGGCAGTGATGAACCAGAGGGTGCTGTGATGAACCAGAGGGTGGCAGTGATGGACCAGAGGGTGGCAGTGATGGACCAGAGGGTGGCAGTGATGAACCAGAGGGTGCTGTGATGAACCAGAGGGTGGCAGTGATGAACCAGAGGGTGGCAGTGATGAACCAGAGGGTGGCTGTAATGAACCAGATGGTGCTGTGATGAACCAGAGGGTGGCAGTGATGAACCAGAGGGTGGCAGTGATGGACCAGAGAGTGCAGCGATAAACCAGAGGGTGCTGTGATAAACCAGAGGGTGGCAGTGATGAACCAGAGGGTGGCAGTGATGAACCAGAGGGTGGCAGTGATTAACCAGAGGGTGGTGTGATGAACCAGAGTGTGGCAGTGATGAACCAGAGGGTGCTGTGATGAACCAGAGGGTGCTGTGATGAACCAGAGGGTGGCAGTGATGAAAAAGAGGGTGGCAGTGATGAACCATAGGGTGGCAGTGATGAACCAGAGGGTGGCAGTGATGAACCAGAGGGTGGCAGTGATTAACCAGAGGGTGGTGTGATGAACCAGAGTGTGGCAGTGATGAACCAGAGGGTGCTGTGATGAACCAGAGGGTGCTGTGATGAACCAGAGGGTGACTGTGATGAACCAGAGGGTGGCAGTGATGGACTAGAGGGTGGCAGTGATGAACCAGAGTGTGGCAGTGATGAACCAGAGGGTGCTGTGATGAACCAGAGTTTGGTGTGATGAACCAGAGGGTGGCAGTGATAAACCAGCGGGTGGTGTGATGAACCAGAGGGTGCTGTGATGAACCAGAGGGTGACTGTGATGAACCAGAGGGTGGCAGTGATGAACCAGAGAGTGGCAGTGATGAAACAGAGGGTGGTGTGATGAACCAGAGGGTGCTGTAATGAACCAGAGGGTGGCAGTGATGAACCAGAGAGTGGCAGTGATGAACCAGAGGGTGGCAGTGATGAACCAGAAGGTGCTGTGATGAACCAGATGGTGCTGTGATGAACCAGAGGGTGGCAGTGATGAACCAGAGGGTGGCAGTGATGAGCCAGAGGGTGGCAGTGATGAGCCAGAGGGTGCTGTGATTAATCAGAGGGTGGCAGTGATGAACCAGAGGGTGGCAGTGATGAACCAGAGGGTGGCAGTTATGAACCAGAGGGTGGTGTGATGAACCAGAGGGTGCTGTGATGAACCAGAGGGTGGCAGTGATGAACCAGAGGGTGGCTGTGATGAACCATATGGTGCTGTGATGAACCAGAGGCTGGCAGTGATGAACCAGAGGGTGGCAGTGATGAACCAGAGCGTGGCAGTGATGAACCAGAGCGTGGCAGTGATGAACCAGAGGGTGGCTGTGATGAACCAGATGGTGCTGTGATGAACCAGAGGGTGGCAGTGATGAACCAGCGGGTGCTGTGATGAACCAGAGTGTGGCAGTGATGAACCAGAGGGTGCTGTGATGAACCAGAGGGTGGCAGTGATGGACCAGAGGGTGGCAGTGATGGACCAGAGGGTGGCAGTGATGAACCAGAGGGTGCTGTGATGAACCAGAGGGTGGCAGTGATGAACCAGAGGGTGGCTGTGATGAACCAGAGGGTGGCAGTGATGAACCAGAGGGTGGCTGTAATGAACCAGAGGGTGCTGTGATGAACCAGAGGGTGGCAGTGATGAACCAGAGGGTGGCAGTGATGAACCAGAGGGTGGCAGTGATGAACCAGAGAGTGCAGCGATGAACCAGAGGGTTCTGTGATAAACCAGAGGGTGGCAGTGATGAACCAGAGAGTGGCAGTGATGAACCAGAGGGTGGCAGTGATGAACCAGAGGGTGGTGTGATGAACCAGAGGGTGCTGCGATGAAGCAGAGGGTGGCAGTGATGAACCAGAGGGTGGCTGTGATGAACCAGATGGTGCTGTGATGAACCAGAGGCTGGCAGTGATGAACCAGAGGCTGGCAGTGATGAACCAGAGGGTGGCAGTGATGAACCAGAGGGTGCTCTGATGAACCAGAGGGTGACTGTGATGAACCAGAGGGTGGGGGTGATGAACCAAAGGGTGTCAGTGATGAACCAGAGGGTGGCGTGATGAACCAGAGGGTGGCGTGATGAACCAGAGGGTGGCGTGATGAACCAGAGTGTGGTGTGATGAACCAGAGGGTGACTGTGATGAACCAGAGGGTGGCAGTGATGAACCAGAGAGTGGCAGTGAAGAACCAAAGGGTGGCAGTGATGAACCAGAAGTTGCTGTGATGAACCAGATGGTGCTGTGATGAACCAGAGGGTGGCAGTGATGAACCAGCGGGTGGTGTGATGAACCAGAGGGTGCTGTGATGAACCAGAGGGTGACTGTGATGAACCAGAGGGTGGCAGTGATGAACCAGATAGTGGCAGTGATGAACCAGAGGGTGCTGTGATGAACCAGAGGGTGACTGTGATGAACCAGAGGGTGGCGGTGATGAACCAGAGAGTGGCAGTGATGAACCAGAGGGTGGCAGTGATGAACCAGTGGGTGCTGTGATGAACCAGAGGGTGGCAGTGATGAAAAAGAGGGTGGCAGTGATGAACCAGAGGGTGCTGTGATGAACCAGAGGGTGGCAGTGATGAACCAGAGGGTGGCAGTGATGAACCAGAGGGTGGCTGTGATGAACCAGATTGTGGCAGTGATGAACCAGAGGGTGCTTTGATGAACCAGAGGGTGCTGTGATGAACCAGATGCTGACTGTGATGAACCAGAGGGTGGCAGTGATGGACCAGAGGGTGGCAGTGATGAACCAGAGGATGGCAGTGATGAACCAGGGGGTGCTGTGATGAACCAGAGTGTGGTGTGATGAACCAGAGGGTGCTGTGATGAACCAGAGGGTGACTGTGATGAACCAGAGGGTGGCAGTGATGAACCAGAGGGTGGCAGTGATGAACCAGAAGGTGCTGTGATGAACCAGATGGTGGCAGTGATGAACCAGCGGGTGGTGTGATGAACCAGAGGGTGCTGTGATGAACCAGAGGGTGGCAGTGATGAACCAGAGAGTGGCAGTGATGAACCAGAGGGTGGTGTGATAAACCAGAGGGTGCTGTGATGAACCAGAGGGTGGCAGTGATGAACCAGAGAGTGGCAGTGATGAACCAGAGGGTGGCAGTGATGAACCAGATGGTGCTGTGATGAACCACAGGGTGGCAGTGATGAACCAGAGGGTGGCAGTGATGAACCAGAGGGTGGCAGTGATGAAAAAGAGGGTGGCAGTGATGAGCCAGAGGGTGCTGTGATGAACCAGAGGGTGGCAGTGATGAACCAGAGGGTGGCTGTGATGAACCAGATTGTGGCAGTGATGAACCAGAGGGTGCTGTGATGAACCAGAGGGTGCTGTGATGAACCAGACGCTGACTGTGATGAACCAGAGGGTGGCAGTGATGGACCAGAGGGTGGCAGTGATGAACCAGAGGATGGCAGTGATGAACCAGGGGGTGCTGTGATGAACCAGAGTGTGGTGTGATGAACCAGAGGGTGACTGTGATGAACCAGAGGGTGGCAGTGATGAACCAGAGGGTGGCAGTGATGAACCAGAAGGTGCTGTGATGAACCAGATGGTGGCAGTGATGAACCAGCGGGTGTTGTGATGAACCAGAGGGTGCTGTGATGAACCAGAGGGTGACTGTGATGAACCAGAGGGTGGCAGTGATGAACCAGAGAGTGGCAGTGATGAACCAGAGGGTGGTGTGATGAACCAGAGGGTGCTGTGATGAACCAGAGGGTGGCAGTGATGAACCAGAGAGTGGCAGTGATGAACCAGAGGGTGGCAGTGATGAACCAGATGGTGCTGTGATGAACCACAGGGTGGCAGTGATGAACCAGAGGGTGGCAGTGATGAACCAGAGGGTGGCAGTGATGAAAAAGAGGGTGGCAGTGATGAGCCAGAGGGTGCTGTGATGAATCAGAGGGTGGCAGTGATGAACCAGAGGGTGGCAGTGATGAACCAGAGGGTGGTGTGATGATCCAGAGGGTGGCAGTGATGAACCAGAGGGTGGCAGTGATGAACCAGAGGGTGGTGTGATGACTCAGAGGGTGGCAATGATGAACCAGAGGGTGGCAGTGATGAACCAGAGGGTGGCTGTGATGAACCAGAGGGTGGCTGTGATGAACCAGAGGGTGGCAGTGATGAACCAGAGGGTGGCTGTGATGAACCAGATGGTGCTGTGATGAACCAGAGGGTGGCAGTGATGAACCAGAGGGTGGCAGTGATGAACCAGAGGGCGGCTGTGATGAACCAGAGGGTGGGGTGATTAACCAGAGGGTGGGGTGATTAACCGGAGGGTGGCAGTGATGAACCAGAGGGTGCTGTGATGAACCAGAGGGTGGCTGTGATGAACCAGAGGGTGGCAGTAATGAACCGGAAGGTGGCAGTGATGAACCAGAGGGTGGCTGTGATAACCCAGATGGTGCTGTGATGAACCAGAGGGTGGCAGTGATGAACCAGAGGGTGCAGTGATGAACCAGAGGGTGCTGTGATGAACCAGAGGGTGGTGTGATGAACCAGAGGGTGGCAGTGATGAACCAGAGGGTGCTGTGATGAACCAGAGGGTGGCAGTGATGAACCAGAGGATGGCTATGATGAACGTGATGGTGCTGTGATGAACCAGAGGGTGGCAGTGATGAACCAGATGGTGCTGTGATGAACCAGAGGTTGGCAGTGATGAACCAGAGGGTGGCAGTGATGAACCAGAGGGTGGCTGTGATGAACCAGAGGGTGGTGTGATGAACCAGAGGGTGACAGTGATGAACCAGAGGGTGGCAGTGATGAACCAGAGGGTGGCTGTGATGAACCAGAGGGTGCTGTGATGAACCAGAGGGTGGCAGTGATGAACCAGAGGGTGGCTGTGATGAACCAGAGGGTGGCAGTGATGAACCGGAGGGTGGCTATGATGAACCAGATGGTGGCAGTGATGAACCAGAGGGTGGCAGTGATGAACCAGAGGGTGGCAGTGATGAACCAGAGGGTGCTGTGATGAACCAGAGGGTGGTGTGATGAACCAAAGGGCGGCAGTGATGAACCAGAGGGTGCTGTGATGAACCAGAGGGTGGCAGTGATGAACCAGAGGGTGGCAGTGATGAACCAGAGGTTGGCAGTGATGAACCAGATGGTGGCAGTGATGAACCAGAGGGTGGCAGTGATGAAGCAGAGGGTGGCAGTGATGAACCACAGGGTGGCAGTGATGAACCAGAGGGTGGCTGTGATGAACCAGAGGGTGGCTGTGATGAACCAGAGGGTGGCAGTGATGAACCAGAGGGTGGGAGTGATGAATCAAAGGGTGGCTGTGATGAACCAGAGTTGGTTCAATGATGAACCAGAGGGTGGCAGTGATGAACCAGAGGGTGGCAGTGATGAACCACAGGGTGGCAGTGATGAACCAGAGGGTGCTGTGATGAACCAGAGTGTGGCAGTGATGAACCAGAGGCTGGCAGTGATGAACCAGAGGGTGCTGTGATGAACCAGAGGGTGGCAGTGATGAACCAGAGGGTGGCAGTGATGAACTAGAGGGTGGCAGTGATGAACCAGAGGGTGCTGTGATGAACCAGAGTGTGGCAGTGATGAACCAGAAGGTTCTGTGATGAACCAGAGGGTGGCAGTGATGAACCATAGGGTGGCAGTGATGAACCAGAGGGTGCTGTGATGAACCAGAGTGTGGCAGTGATGAACCAGAGGGTGCTGTGATGAACAAGAGGGTGGCAGTGATGAATCAGAGAGTGGCAGTGATGAACCAGAGGGTGGCAGTGATAAACCAGAGGGTGCTGTGATGAACCAGAGGGTGGCAGTGATGAACCAGAGGGTGCTGTGATGAACCAGAGGGTGGTGTGATGAACCAGAGGGTGGCAGTGATGAACCAGAGGGTGCTGTGATGAACCAGAGGGTGGCTGTGATGAACCAGAGGGTGGCAGTGATGAACCGGAGGGTGGCAGTGATGAACCGGAGGGTGGCTATGATGAACCAGACGGTGCTGTGATAAACCAGAGGGTGGCAGTGATGAACAAGAGGGTGGCAGTGATGAACCAGAGGGTGCAGTGATGAACCAGAGGGTGCTGTGATGAACCAGAAGGTGGTGTGATGAACCAGAGGGCGGCAGTGATGAACCAGAGGGTGCTGTGATGAACCAGAGGGTGGCAGTGATGAACCAGAGGGTGGCAGTGATGAACCAGACGGTGGCAGTGATGAACCAGAGGGTGGCAGTGATGAAGCAGAGGGTGGCAGTGATGAACCACAGGGTGGCAGTGATGAACCAGAGGGTGGCTGTGATGAACCAGAGGGTGGCAGTGATGAACCAGAGGGTGGCAGTGATGAATCAAAGGGCAGCTGTGATGAACCAGAGTGGGTTCAATGATGAACCAGAGGGTGGCAGTGATGAACCAGAGGGTGGCAGTGATGAACCACAGGGTGGCAGTGATGAACCAGAGGGTGCTGTGATGAACCAGATTGTGGCAGTGATGAACCAGAGGCTGGCAGTGATGAACCAGAGGGTGCTGTGATGAACCAGAGGGTGGCAGTGATGAACCAGAGGGTGGCAGTGATGAACTAGAGGGTGGCAGTGATGAACCAGAGGGTGCTGTGATGAACCAGAGGGTGGCAGTGATGAACCAGAAGGTTCTGTGATGAACCAGAGGGTGGCAGTGATGAACCACAGGGTGGCAGTGATGAACCAGAGTGTGGCAGTGATGAACCAGAGGGTGCTGTGATGAACCAGAGGGTGGCAGTGATGAACCAGAGGGTGGCAGTGATGAACCAGAGGGTGGCAGTGATGAACCAGAAGGTGGCAGTGATAAACCAGAGGGTGGCAGTGATGAACCAGAGGGTGGCTGTGATGAACCAGAGGGTGGCTGTGATGAACCAGAGGGTGGCTGTGATGAACCAGAGGGTGGCAGTGATGAACCAGAGGGTGGCAGTGATGAACCAGAGGGTGGCAGTGATGAACCAGAGGGGGGCAGTGATGAACCAGAGGGTGCCTGTAACGAAGGAGGACCTGAATGGGAAGGAAAATATAATGCAACAGAACTAGAACTGTTGAGTTGGGACCAAATCACCCTGAAATCTGTTGATTACAGGTTGTAAAAGACACAAAGTCCACAGATGAAATGAAACAGAATTGACAAAGAGTGTCCAGGTTGCAAGGACACCAGCAAGCTGCAGTTCCAGAAGAAATCAAAAGGGCCCTGCAAGAAAGAAGCTGCTGCAACAGCAACTGGTGAGAGCTTGGCAGAGAACTGCCATATCCCTCTACGACAGCAGGACAGCAGGGCGACCAGAAGAAGGCGCTACTGAAAATGGCAAACACCAACATGCCCTGATGAGTGCAATGCAAAGACCACTACTCTACTAGTAGGGAAAAGGTGGGAGAGTACTAGGGAAAGTTAGTCTTTTGGGAATTGGAGTAAGGAGATCAACAGGACACATATGAGAGAAGCTCTCACGTCGTTCTATCCCCTGAGATTTGTTTGATCTGGTTTCTGTTTTAGCTCTACAGAATGAGGTGCCCTGGACTGGAGTAAACCTCACACCCAACAGCACAGGAGCAGATCATGGACCAGGAGATGTGGTGTGACCGCTGGCTCTACTGGAGGCATCAGATGCGCGGACAGAGCTGAGCAGCAGATGAAACCCAGCACTGGGCTGGAGCGAAGGAAGCAAGGTTGACGGGAGACTCACTGACCAATCAGGTCAGATCTGTTGAGGCGGGGATGGAAAAGAAGGAAAAAGATGCTATGCCAAACCGCTATATGTGAGTGAAGGTGTGCTACAAATGAAAACACAAGGTTGAAGAATGGGATAACCATTGCATACTCCCTAAACAAGGTCATTGAGATTGTAAACTGAGGAGAGTGCACAGGGCTTGAATGCCTTATTAGAAGAGTGTTAGCAGACTGTGAGAGAAATAGTACAGGTACCACAGCTGAGAGAGTCCAGATGGAAGCTAAATGTCTGAGTTTGGTGTGTAGGGCGGCTAAACCGACACGCGGGCACACATGTAGTAAAAACAAGCGTTGCTCATAAGGCCACAAGCGCATGTGATGAGTGATAATTTAGCACATGTAATGGATTGGTGTTGAACAGCGACAGTGAATGGGTTTGAATTAAGAAAGCTAAAGTGAAAATGTCATATGTGGTAGAAAGAATATCAGAGGGTGGAAGACGCTAGAGCTGTGCTCTTGAGCCGGCGTAGAGTAAAGGTTTTAGGACGGACGCACCCCAGAGATACACATGACGGATGATATCTGATCAAAACCAAGGTAGGTTTGTTTGGTTAGTGCACTTGTAAAATAAAGGTGGAAACAGTGTGGTATAAACACCCCTTAACTTATGGAAGATAGGAGCAGACATCAATGATGGAAGGTTGGGAGGGGTGCGAAGGGGTGCGAAGGGGTGCGAAGGGGTGCGAAGGGGTGCGAAGGGGTGCGAAGGGGTGCGAAGGGGTGCGAAGGGGTGCTGGCAGCAAACCACAGATCTCTATTGCAAATATACTTATCTTCCAGTTGAATTTATTTATTTCCTTCAGGCAACTTATCATTATACACAAATCCTTCAATACATAAATTATACAAATATTAATAATAAAAGGTGTCAATGCACCTGCATGATATATTATCAAGTTAAAACATAGGTGTAAACATACATATCTAGCTTAAACATGCTTGGTCAAGTCATGGGATATTGCAGTGCTTTGGATCTGGAAGAGAGTTAGAGCAGGTGCCAAGGTGCATTTACAACCAATAATAATGCAAACAGTCGTGTGCTGTCCCAGTTCGTGGGGATCGATAAGTAACCCTTAACCATGAATCTAAAGCCTGCGCTCAAAAACCTGGTGCCTGATAGAAGGGAGGTGGGGACACTTTACCCAAATCAAGGATAGCAGCCAAGCAAATGGAAATAACGTGGTGAAATTAATGAGCTCTGAGTGGGTAATTATAAATAGTATGGTGGGAGATATACTGCAAGTATTAGATGCTCTCGAGGAACCTACCACAATTATCATTTGAATGTTTTGATGTAATAATGAGATTTAGAAGAGATGTTTGTTCAACAGAGTATAGGGTAACCCTGCAAGCACCGTGACGATCAACATTGTTGGAAAGGAAAAGGAAATGTTATTAGCAGATGGCATTAAAATATCATAATAGCTCCATTAAGGTTTTGTTGTCTACAGTATGTAATTATGCTGTTCTTCCCATGTCCACAAAGCATCGCGAGGCTGAGTGCAGCAGAAAAGGTTCAGTTTGCTCAAGGATCTTGATGCCATGTAAAGGGTAGCTTAGCTGAGTGGATTCGTGTGTACCAATGTGAAGACACGTTGGCTGTGCTTAGAGTGTCTTAAACGTGTAGTTTGTGATCGCGTTTACTCTGCCAAGGCTCTTCGAAGCAAGCAAGGTATATTGCTGGAGTTTCCTTTCCCTAATCAGCCAAGGTTAGGAACATTTCCTGGAGAGCATCCTGACGACTTGAGCAAATGCATCTCTGGTAAGGACCCACGCCTGTGCACCGTCTCCATCTTACAAGAGGTGAAGGCGTTGGGATATGCAATGTTCATAGATGGACATTGAGTATCTGCTTCACATGGTCAAAAGGCCACTTCCCTGGAGTTAGGAGCCGAACAGGAGGATCCTGTCAAAGTCTGGTCATCGGAACAGTGATTGCCAACATAGTCCACATCCTCCTGCGGAGCTGGGATCTCCGGCCTCGCTTCAAAGGGACGGAAGAGGCTTGGGCCTGAGGTAGATCTTGGCGGACGGGTTACTCCATCACAACGGTGACGGATGTCCCGCCGCCGAAATATAAATCTCATTATATCCTACAGGATTTATATTTCTGCGGATGGGATATCCGTCACCGTTGTGAGGAGGAACTCGTCCGCTGAGATCTATATCAGGCCCCTCATCTGTGTTGTCTGCTCTCAAGTTGATGGTTATTCATGCCCTGAATTTATGTAACTGTTTTGGTTTATAACTTATATTTTTAGAATAGTGCTGTTATTCGGTGAATTATTACTGCTACAAATAAAATGACATTGTCACTGCATTGGTGTAGGTATTTCTGCAGTTTGTACTTGCTTGTTCCCACTGACCCACATTCTAAAGAACATATTTGGGTTAAATGTTAATATTGGGGCACCCCTCTCATGGACACCCCAATATTGTTTGTGATGAAATAGAACTACATTTAAAAAAGTCATATCAGAGGAACATGGAGTTTAAATAACATGAGTAAATGATTGTCATCAAAAGGGCAATCGAAGAAAACAACCCCGCTTTCAATTAGTTTCTTTGGAAAAAATGAAAGATTGTTGACAGTTCTCTGGTGGTAAAAGAGGGTCTGCTGTCGCATGATCTATTTCTAGTGTAATATTTCTGCGGCTGACGCTGCTGTGGTATTGCATTGCAGCTGTTGCCATTTTAGTCGTTTAATACTGACCAGCGCCCTTGTCTGAGGACACCCGTATGAGGATGGCTTTACGAACCCCTTTTCTCAAAGCTGAGTAATTCTCTGCCCGAGCTCCTCCTGCTTTCTTTGCAGGTAGAAACCTTTGACCAGCCCCCAGGGCGCTTTACATCAGTCTATGGCACAACGACCACCCTGTTTTGGGTGGGTGCATTCAATTTTCTTTTCAGAACCGCCAAGTCCCAAAAAAGAAATACAAAGATTACCCCAATGCGCTGGGAGAAAAACCCCACCATGTCTGGTGCAATACACAGGAAGCCTGCTCTGCAGACTTCAGTGCTCTCAAGAGAGCCGCCATGGCGGGAGATCAATAAGAGACAGGGAGAGATCTCTAAGTACGGCAGGCTGTCCATGGCGGGAGCTCAGCAGGAGACAGGGAGATCTCCACCTGCCCGGCAGAGATCTCTACGTATCGCAGGCTGTCCATGGCAGGAGCTCAGCAGGAGACAGGGAGATCTCCACCTGCCCGGCAGAGATCTCTAGGTATGACAGGCTGCCCATGGTGGGAGCTCAGCAGGAGAAAGGGAGATCTCCACCTCACCGGCAGAGATCTCTACATATGGCAGGCTGTCCATGGCGGGAGCTCAGCAGGAGACAGGGAGATCTCCACCTCACCGGCAGAGATCTCTACATATGGCAGGCTGTCCATGGCGGGAGCTCAGCAGGAGACAGGGAGATCTCCACCTCACCGGCAGAGATCTCTACATATGGCAGGCTGTCCATGGCGGGAGCTCAGCAGGAGACAGGGAGATCTCCACCTCCCGGCAGAGATCTCTACGTATGGCAGGCTGTCCATGGCGGGAGATCAGCAGGAGACAGGGAGATCTCCACCTGTCCATGGCAGGAACTCAGCAGGAGACAGGGAGATCGCCACCTCTCCATTGCAGGAGCTCAGCAGGAGACAGGGGGAGATCTCTAAGTATGGCAGGCTGTCGATAGTGGGAGCTCAGCAGGAGACAGGGAGATATTCACCTGCCCGGCAGAGATCTCTAGGTATGACAGGCTGTTCATATCAGGAGCTCAGCAGGAGACAGGGAGATATTCACCTGCCCGGCAGAGATCTCTAGGTATGACAGGCTGTCCATGGCAGGAGCTCAGTAGGATACAGGGAGATCTCCACCTCCCCGGCAGAGATCTCTACGTATGGCAGGCTGTCCATGGCGGGAGCTCAGCAGGAGACAGTGAGATATTCACCTGCCCGGCAGAGATCTCTAGGTATGGCAGGCTGTCCATGATGGGAGCTCAGCAGGAGACAGGGAGATAGCCACCTGTCCATGGCGGGAGCTCAGCAGGAGAGAGGGAGCTATTCACCTGCCCGGCAGAGATCTCTAGGTATGGCAGGCTGTCCATGACGGCAGCGCAGCAGGAGACAGGGAGATAGCCACCTGTCCATGGCGGGAGCTCAGCAGGAGACAGGGAGAAAGCCACCTGTCCATGGCAGGAGCTCAGCAGGAGACAGGGAGCTAGCCACCTGTCCACGGCAGGAGCTCAGCAGGAGACAGGGAGATCTCCACCTGTCTATGGCAGGAGCTCAGCAGGAGACAGGGAGATCTCCACCTGCCCGGCAGAGATCTCTAGGTATGGCAGGCTGTCCATGGCGGGAGCTCAGCAGGAGACAGGGAGATCTCTACCTGTCCATGGCAGGAGCTCAGCAGGAGACAGGGAGATCTCCACCTGCCCGGCAGAGATCTCTAGGTATGACAGGCTGTCCATGGCAGGAGCTCAGCAGGAGACAGGGAGATATTCACCTGCCCGGCAGAGATGTCTACGTATGGCAGGCTGTCCATGGCGGGAGCTCAGCAGGGGACAGGGAGATAGCCACCTGTCCATGGCTGGAGCTCAGCAGGAGACAGGGAGATCTCCACCTGCCCGGCAGAGATCGCTAGGTATGACAGGCTGTCCATGGTGGGAGCTCAGCAGGAGACAGAGAGATCTCCACCTGTCCATGGCAGGAGCTCAGCAGGAGACAGGGAGATCGCCACCTCTCCATAGCGGGAGCTCAGCAGGAGACAGGGATATATTCACCTGCCCGGCAGAGATCTGTAGGTATGGCAGGCTGTCCATAGCAGGAGCTCAGCAGGAGACAGGGAGATCTCCACCTCACTAGCAGAGATCTCTACATATGGCAGGCTGTCCATGGCGGGAGCTCAGCAGGAGACAGGGAGATCTCCACCTCCCCGGCAGAGATCTCTACGTATGGCAGGCTGTCCATGGCGGGAGCTCAGCATGAGACAGGGAGATATTCACCTGCCCAGCAGAGATCTCTAGGTATGACAGGCTGTCCATAGCAGGAGCTCAGCAGGAGACGGGGAGATATTCACCTGCCCGGCAGAGATCTCTAGGTATGACAGGCTGTCCATAGCGGGAGCTCAGCAGGAGACAGGGAGATCTCCACCTCACCGGCAGAGATCTCTACATATGGCAGGCTGTCCATGGCGGGAGCTCAGCAGGGGACAGGGAGATAGTCACCTGTCCATGGCAGGAGCTCAGCAGGAGACAGGGAGATCTCCACCTGCCCGGCAGAGATCTCTAGGTATGACAGGCTGTCCATAGCGGGAGCTCAGCAGGAGACAGGGAGATCTCCACCTCACCGGCAGAGATCTCTACATATGGCAGGCTGTCCATGGCGGGAGCTCAGCAGGAGACAGGGAGATCTCCACCTCCCCGGCAGAGATCTCTACATATGGCAGGCTGTCCATGGCGGGAGCTCAGCAAGAGACAGGGAGATATTCACCTGCCCGGCAGAGATCTCTAGGTATGGCAGGCTGTCCATGACGGGGGCTCAGCAGGAGACAGAGAGATAGCCACCTGTCCATGGCGGGAGCTCAGCAGGAGACAGGGAGATAGTCACCTGTCCATGGCGGGAGCTCAGCAGGAGAGAGGGAGATATTCACCTGCCCGGCAGAGATCTCTAGGTATGGCAGGCTGTCCATGACGGCAGCGCAGCAAGAGACAGGGAGATAGCCACCTGTCCATGGCGGGAGCTCAGCACGAGACAGGGAGATAGCCACCTGTCCATGGCAGGAGCTCAGCAGGAGACAGGGAGATAGCCACCTGTCCATGGCAGGAGCTCAGCAGGAGACAGGGTGATATCCACCTGCCCGGCAGAGATCTCTACGTACGGCAGGCTGTCCATGGCGGGAGCTCAGCAGGAGACAGGGAGATATTCACCTGCCAGGCAGAGATCTCTAGGTATGGCAGTCTGTCCATGGCGGGAGCTCAGCAGGAGACATGGAGATCTCCACCTGTCCATTGCAGGAACTCAGCAGGAGACAGGGAGATCTCCACCTGCCCTGCAGAGATCTCTAGGTATGACAGGCTGTCCATGGCAGGAGCTCAGCAGGAGACAGGGAGATATTCACCTGCCCGGCAGAGATCTCTACGTATGGCAGGCTGTCCATAGCGGGAGCTCAGCAGGGGACAGGGAGATAGCCACCTGTCCATGGCATGAGCTCAGCAGGAGACAGGGAGATCTCCACCTGCCCGGCAGAGATCTCTAGGTATGACAGGCTGTTCATGGCGGGAGCTCAGCAGGAGACAGTGAGATCTCCACCTCACCGGCAGAGATCTCTATGTATGACAGGCTGTCCATGGCGGGAGCTCAGCAGGAGACAGGGAGATCTCCACCTCCCCGGCAGAGATCTCTACGTATGGCAGGCTGTCCATGGCGGGAGCTCAGCAGGAGACAGGGAGATCTCCACCTGTCCATGGCAGGAGCTCAGTAGGAGACAGGGAGATCGCCACCTCTCCATAGCGGGAGCTCAGCAGGAGACAGGGGGAGATCTCTAAGTACGGCAGGCTGTCGATAGTGGGAGCTCAGCAGGAGACAGGGAGATATTCACCTGCCCGGCAGAGATCTCTAGGTATGACAGGCTGTCCATAGTGGGAGCTCAGCAGGAGACAGGGAGATCGCCACCTGCCCGGCAGAGATCTCTACGTATCGCAGGCTGTCCATGGCAGGAGCTCAGCAGGAGACAGGGAGATCTCCACCTGCCCGGCAGAGATCTCTAGGTATGACAGGCTGCCCATGGTGGGAGCTCAGCAGGAGAAAGGGAGATCTCCACCTCACCGGCAGAGATCTCTACATATGGCAGGCTGTCCATGGCGGGAGCTCAGCAGGAGACAGGGAGATCTCCACCTCCCGGCAGAGATCTCTACGTATGGCAGGCTGTCCATGGCGGGAGATCAGCAGGAGACAGGGAGATCTCCACCTGTCCATGGCAGGAACTCAGCAGGAGACAGGGAGATCGCCACCTCTCCATTGCAGGAGCTCAGCAGGAGACAGGGGAGATCTCTAAGTATGGCAGGCTGTCGATAGTGGGAGCTCAGCAGGAGACAGGGAGATATTCACCTGCCCGGCAGAGATCTCTAGGTATGACAGGCTGTTCATATCAGGAGCTCAGCAGGAGACAGGGAGATATTCACCTGCCCGGCAGAGATCTCTAGGTATGACAGGCTGTCCATGGCAGGAGCTCAGTAGGATACAGGGAGATCTCCACCTCCCCGGCAGAGATCTCTACGTATGGCAGGCTGTCCATGGCGGGAGCTCAGCAGGAGACAGTGAGATATTCACCTGCCCGGCAGAGATCTCTAGGTATGGCAGGCTGTCCATGATGGGAGCTCAGCAGGAGACAGGGAGA
This sequence comes from Calotriton arnoldi, assembly GCA_963921515.1. Lineage (NCBI taxonomy): Eukaryota > Metazoa > Chordata > Amphibia > Caudata > Salamandridae > Calotriton > Calotriton arnoldi. Next base: position 1,720,848 of record CAWUFW010000466.1, read on the forward strand.
TAGCCACCTGTCCATGGCGGGAGCTCAGCAGGAGAGAGGGAGCTATTCACCTGCCCGGCAGAGATCTCTAGGTATGGCAGGCTGTCCATGACGGCAGCGCAGCAGGAGACAGGGAGATAGCCACCTGTCCATGGCGGGAGCTCAGCAGGAGACAGGGAGAAAGCCACCTGTCCATGGCAGGAGCTCAGCAGGAGACAGGGAGCTAGCCACCTGTCCACGGCAGGAGCTCAGCAGGAGACAGGGAGATCTCCACCTGTCTATGGCAGGAGCTCAGCAGGAGACAGGGAGATCTCCACCTGCCCGGCAGAGATCTCTAGGTATGGCAGGCTGTCCATGGCGGGAGCTCAGCAGGAGACAGGGAGATCTCTGCCTGTCCATGGCAGGAGCTCAGCAGGAGACAGGGAGATCTCCACCTGCCCGGCAGAGATCTCTAGGTATGACAGGCTGTCCATGGCAGGAGCTCAGCAGGAGACAGGGAGATATTCACCTGCCCGGCAGAGATGTCTACGTATGGCAGGCTGTCCATTGCGGGAGCTCAGCAGGGGACAGGGAGATAGCCACCTGTCCATGGCTGGAGCTCAGCAGGAGACAGGGAGATCTCCACCTGCCCGGCAGAGATCGCTAGGTATGACAGGCTGTCCATGGTGGGAGCTCAGCAGGAGACAGAGAGATCTCCACCTGTCCATGGCAGGAGCTCAGCAGGAGACAGGGAGATCGCCACCTCTCCATAGCGGGAGCTCAGCAGGAGACAGGGAGATCTCCACCTGCCCGGCAGAGATGTCTACGTATGGCAGGCTGTCCATTGCGGGAGCTCAGCAGGGGACAGGGAGATAGCCACCTGTCCATGGCTGGAGCTCAGCAGGAGACAGGGAGATCTCCACCTGCCCGGCAGAGATCGCTAGGTATGACAGGCTGTCCATGGTGGGAGCTCAGCAGGAGACAGAGAGATCTCCACCTGTCCATGGCAGGAGCTCAGCAGGAGACAGGGAGATCGCCACCTCTCCATAGCGGGAGCTCAGCAGGAGACAGGGATATATTCACCTGCCCGGCAGAGATCTGTAGGTATGGCAGGCTGTCCATAGCAGGAGCTCAGCAGGAGACAGGGAGATCTCCACCTCACTAGCAGAGATCTCTACATATGGCAGGCTGTCCATGGCGGGAGCTCAGCAGGAGACAGGGAGATCTCCACCTCCCGGCAGAGATCTCTACGTATGGCAGGCTGTCCATGGCGGGAGCTCAGCATGAGACAGGGAGATATTCACCTGCCCAGCAGAGATCTCTAGGTATGACAGGCTGTCCATAGCAGGAGCTCAGCAGGAGACGGGGAGATATTCACCTGCCCGGCAGAGATCTCTAGGTATGACAGGCTGTCCATAGCGGGAGCTCAGCAGGAGACAGGGAGATCTCCACCTCACCGGCAGAGATCTCTACATATGGCAGGCTGTCCATGGCGGGAGCTCAGCAGGGGACAGGGAGATAGTCACCTGTCCATGGCAGGAGCTCAGCAGGAGACAGGGAGATCTCCACCTGCCCGGCAGAGATCTCTAGGTATGACAGGCTGTCCATAGCAGGAGCTCAGCAGGAGACGGGGAGATATTCACCTGCCCGGCAGAGATCTCTAGGTATGACAGGCTGTCCATAGCGGGAGCTCAGCAGGAGACAGGGAGATCTCCACCTCACCGGCAGAGATCTCTACATATGGCAGGCTGTCCATGGCGGGAGCTCAGCAGGAGACAGGGAGATCTCCACCTCCCCGGCAGAGATCTCTACATATGGCAGGCTGTCCATGGCGGGAGCTCAGCAAGAGACAGGGAGATATTCACCTGCCCGGCAGAGATCTCTAGGTATGGCAGGCTGTCCATGACGGGGGCTCAGCAGGAGACAGAGAGATAGCCACCTGTCCATGGCGGGAGCTCAGCAGGAGACAGGGAGATAGTCACCTGTCCATGGCGGGAGCTCAGCAGGAGAGAGGGAGATATACACCTGCCCGGCAGAGATCTCTAGGTATGGCAGGCTGTCCATGACGGCAGCGCAGCAGGAGACAGGAGATAGCCACCTGTCCATGGCGGGAGCTCAGCACGAGACAGGGAGATAGCCACCTGTCCATGGCAGGAGCTCAGCAGGAGACAGGGAGATAGCCACCTGTCCATGGCAGGAGCTCAGCAGGAGACAGGGTGATATCCACCTGCCCGGCAGAGATCTCTACGTACGGCAGGCTGTCCATGGCGGGAGCTCAGCAGGAGACAGGGAGATATTCACCTGCCAGGCAGAGATCTCTAGGTATGGCAGTCTGTCCATGGCGGGAGCTCAGCAGGAGACATGGAGATCTCCACCTGTCCATTGCAGGAACTCAGCAGGAGACAGGGAGATCTCCACCTGCCCTGCAGAGATCTCTAGGTATGACAGGCTGTCCATGGCAGGAGCTCAGCAGGAGACAGGGAGATATTCACCTGCCCGGCAGAGATCTCTACGTATGGCAGGCTGTCCATAGCGGGAGCTCAGCAGGGGACAGGGAGATAGCCACCTGTCCATGGCAGGAGCTCAGCAGGAGACAGGGAGATCTCCACCTGCCCGGCAGAGATCTCTAGGTATGACAGGCTGTTCATGGCGGGAGCTCAGCAGGAGACAGTGAGATCTCCACCTCACCGGCAGAGATCTCTATGTATGACAGGCTGTCCATGGCGGGAGCTCAGCAGGAGACAGGGAGATCTCCACCTCCCCGGCAGAGATCTCTACGTATGGCAGGCTGTCCATGGCGGGAGCTCAGCAGGAGACAGGGAGATCTCCACCTGTCCATGGCAGGAGCTCAGTAGGAGACAGGGAGATCGCCACCTCTCCATAGCGGGAGCTCAGCAGGAGACAGGGGGAGATCTCTAAGTACGGCAGGCTGTCGATAGTGGGAGCTCAGCAGGAGACAGGGAGATATTCACCTGCCCGGCAGAGATCTCTAGGTATGACAGGCTGTCCATGGCAGGAGCTCAGCAGGAGACAGGGAGATAGCCACCTGTCCATAGCAGGAGCTCAGCAGCAGACGGGGAGATATTCACCTGCCCGGCAGAGATCTCTAGGTATGACAGGCTGTCCATAGCGGGAGCTCAGCAGGAGACAGGGAGATCTCCACCTCACCGGCAGAGATCTCTACATATGGCAGGCTGTCCATGGTGGGAGCTCAGCAGGAGACAGGGAGATCTCCACCTCCCCGGCAGAGATCTCTACGCATGGCAGGCTGTCCATGGTGGGAGCTCAGCAGGAGACAGGGAGATCTCCACCTGTCCATGGCAGGAACACAGCAGGAGACAGGGAGATCGCCACCTCTCCATAGCGGGAGCTCAGCAGGAGACAGGGGGAGATCTCTAAGTACGGCAGGCTGTCGATAGTGGGAGTTCAGCAGGAGACAAGGAGATATTCACCTGCCTGGCAGAGATCTCTAGGTATGACAGGCTGTCCATGGCAGGAGCTCAGTAGGAGACAGGGAGATCTCCACCTCCCCGGCAGAGATCTCTACGTATGGCAGGCTGTCCACGGCGGGAGCTCTGCAGGAGACAGGGAGATATTTACCTGCCCGGCAGAGATCTCTAGATATGGCAGGCTGTCCATGACAGGAGCTCAGCAGGAGACAGGGAGATAGCCACCTTTCCATGGCGGGGGCTCAGCAGGAGACAGGGAGATATTCACCTCCCAGGCAGAGATCTCTATGTATGGCAGGCTGTCGATAGTGGGAGCTCAGCAGGAGACAAGGAGATATTCACCTGCCTGGCAGAGATCTCTAGGTATGACAGGCTGTCCATGGCAGGAGCTCAGTAGGAGACAGGGAGATAGCCACCTGTCCATGGCAGGAGCTCAGCAGGAGACAGGGAGATAGCCACCTGCCCATGGCGGGAGCTCAGCAGGAGACAGGGAGATCTCCACCTCCCCGGCAGAGATCTCTAGATATGGCAGGCTGTCCATGACAGGAGCTCAGCAGGAGACAGGGAGATAGCCACCTTTCCATGGCGGGAGCTCAGCAGGAGACAGGGAGATAGCCACCTGTCCATGGCAGGAGCTCAGCAGGAGACAGGGAGATAGCCACCTGTCCATGGCGGGAGCTCAGCAGTAGACAGCGAGATAGCCACCTGCCATGGCGGGAGCTCAGCAGGAGAGAGGGAGATATTCACCTGCCCGGCAGAGATCTCTTGGTATGGCAGGCTGTCCATGGCGGGAGCTCTGCAGGAGACAGGGAGATATTTACCTGCCCAGCAGAGATCTCTAGATATGGCAGGCTGTCCATGACAGGAGCTCAGCAGGAGACAGGGAGATAGCCACCTTTCCATGGCGGGAGCTCAGCAGGAGACAGGGAGATAGCCACCTGTCCATGGCAGGAGCTCAGCAGGAGACAGGGAGATAGCCACCTGTCCATGGCGGCAGCGCAGCAGGAGACAGGGAAATAGCCACCTGTCCATAGCGGGAGCTCAGCAGGAGACAGGGAGATAGCCACCTGTCCATGGCAGGAGCTCAGCAGGAGACAGGGAGATAGCCACCTGTCCATGGCAGGAGCTCAGCAGGAGACATGATGATATCCACCTGCCCTGCAGAGATCTCTACGTATGGCAGGCTGTCCATGACGGGAGCTCAGCAGGGGACAGGGAGATCTCCACCTGCCCGGCAGAGATCTCTAGGTATGACAGGCTGTCCCTGGCGGGAGCTCAGCAGGAGACAGGGAGATCTCCAGCTCACCAGCAGAGATCTCTACGTATGGCAGGCTGTCCATGGAGGGAGCTCAGCAGGAGACAGGGAGATCTCCACCTCCCCGGCAGAGATCTCTACGTATGGCAGGCTGTCCATGGAGGGAGCTCAGCAGGAGACAGGGAGATCTCCACCTCCCCGGCAGCGATCTCTACGTATGGCAGGCTGTCCATGGCGGGAGCTCAGCAGGAGACAGGGAGATCTCCACCTGTCCATGGCAGGAGCTCAGCTGGAGACAGGGAGATCGCCACCTCTCCATAGCGGGAGCTCAGCAGGAGACAGGGGGAGATCTCTAAGTACGGCAGGCTGTCGATAGTGGGAGCTCAGCAGGAGACAGGGAGATATTCACCTGCCCAGCAGAGATCTCTAGGTATGGCAGGCTGTCCATGGCAGGAGCTCAGCAGGAGACAGGGAGATAGCCACCTGTCCATAGCAGGAGCTCAGCAAAAGACAGGGAGATATTCACCTGCCCGGCAGAGATCTCTAGGTATGGCAGGCTGTCCATTGCGGGAGCTCAGCAGGAGACAGGGAGATCTCCACCTGTCCATGGCAGGAGCTCAGCAGGAGACAGGGAGTATTCACCTGCACAGCAGAGATCTCTACGTATGGCAGGCTGTCCATGGCGGGAGCTCAGCAGGGGACAGGGAGATAGCCACCTGTCCATGGCAGGAGCTCAGCAGGAGACAGGGAGATCTCTACCTGCCCGGCAGAGATCTCTAGGTATGACAGGCAGTCCATGGCGAGAGCTCAGCAGGAGACAGGGAGATCTCCACCTCACCGGCAGAGATCTCTACGTATGGCAGGCTGTCCATGGCGGGAGCTCAGCAGGAGACAGGGAGATCTCCACCTCCCCGGCAGAGATCTCTACGTATGGCAGGCTGTCCATGGCGGGAGCTAAGCAGGAGACAGGGAGATCTCCACCTGTCCATGGCAGGAGCTCAGCAGGAGACAGGGAGATCACCACTTCTCCATAGCGGGAGCTCAGCAGGAGACAGAGGGAGATCTCTAAGTACGGGAGGCTATCCATAGTGGGAGCTCAGCAGGAGACAGGGAGATATTCACCTGCCCGGCAGAGATCTCTAGGTATGGCAGGCTGTCCATGGCAGGAGCTCAGCAGGAGACAGGGAGATATTCACCTGCCCGGTAGAGATCTCTAGGTATGGCAGGCTGTCCATGGCGGGAGCTCAGCAGGAGACAGGGAGATCTCCACCTGTCCATGGCAGGAGCTCAGCAGGAGACAGGGAGATATTCACCTGCCCGGCAGAGATCTCTATGTATGGCAGGCTGTCCATGGCGGGAGCTCAGCAGGGGACAGGGAGATAGCCACATGTCCATGGCAGGAGCTCAGCAGGAGACAGGGAGATCTCCACCTGTCCATGGCAGGAGCTCAGCAGGAGACAGGGAGATCGGCACCTCTCCATAGCGGGAGCTCAGCAGGAGACAGGGGGAGATCTCTAAGTACGGCAGGATGTCGTTAGTGGGAGCTCAGCAGGAGACAGGGAGATATTCACCTGCCCAGCAGAGATATCTAGGTATGACAGGCTGTCCATGGCAGGAGCTCAGCAGGAGACAGGGAGATAGCCACCTGTCCATGGCAGGAGCTCAGCAGGAGACAGGGAGATATTCACCTGCCCGGCAGAGATCTCAAAATACAGCAGGCTCCCTGTAGGAAGCTGGCTCTTCATATTGTGTAAACATTGAAGTACACGGTGCAGAGGGTCCACTGGATCCCTTACTTGTACACAGAGGTTAAAGTAGATCATACTAACGCTCTTTTTGTGGTAGTGTGGGCGAACAGTTAGGCTTATCAGAGGGTAGCGCCAAGCATTTGTTGTACTCACAGAGGCACTAAATGAGACATACACTCAAGAATAAATCCGAGACCAATTTATAAAAATAAAATAGATTTGTATGTATATTTTAAGACCAAGAACTTCCATCTACAGTAAGTACTTTAGGAGTTACGGCTTTTGAAAGTTTGGAAAATATATCACTTTTGTGTGCACTTACACTCCATTGAAGTCAATGGAGAAAAGAAGAAAATTGCATATAAAATCAGGCAATGCTTTCATAGAGTTCACCTTCTCTTTTTAGGTCGATAACAGGACCAGGTCTAAAGTTCCAGCAGTAGAATATGGGGATCGTCCCGGGTTCGGCCGGGAGCAGGGTGCTGAAGTTGTTGGTAGCTGGTGCACTACGACTAAGGGGTCCAAGATACTACACAGGAAGGCTTAGAGGTAAGCCGGTGGGTCCCACTGGAGGGGGAAGGTTGGAAGGGTCACAGGACCAGGGGAGCACACCCGGTTTGTCGTTAACGGGGCCAGAGGGGCTGGGTGAGGAGCAGATAGGTCAGGCGGGCATCGTGCGTCGAGAAGTCCTCGCGGTCAGGAGCAGGCAACTTGGAGAGGCGATTTCTGGAAATCTGGGCCACTCAGGGTGTAGGCCTAAGGGGTCTCAACGTCCCTCGATGGGTGCTTGCTTCTGGTATCGTTGAAGTCCACACAGACTCTTCGTAGTGGTGTTTCCTGATGGTGGCCGGTACCCTGGGTATTGGTCCGGTGCAGCTCTGGTAGATCCTGGTGTCTCCAAACTTGGTGGTGACACAGATCTGACCCTCCGGAGCTGGTGTACCTGTTTTTTTGCGGATGCTGTGTCGAAGTCGTCAAGGACAGCACATCGACAAACCGGACTCAGCGGGATTGATACCTGCGGTGTGCAGGGGAGTGATACCTTCATTCCAAGGGAAGTGTTTGGTGATTTTTCAAAGGCTGGAGGAGTTCCAGGGTCGTTGGAGTCTTCACAGGTTCAGGACAACACAGCACACCAATTGTCGAATCCTAAAGTTAGCAGGCAGGGTTTGGCGCCAATTTTCTTCTGCAGCAGGGCTCAGTTCTTGAGCAGCGGGTCTTCTTTGTCCATTTCTTCTTCATCCTTATCTTCTTCTCCGTCGAATCTAGATTCAGAGTCTAGGGGTGCCACCTAAATACTGAATTTAGGGGAGTTACGGGGGGAGACGGGTAGTAGCCAAAGGCTATGTACCTTTAGGGTGCCTACACTCTCTAAGTGACCACTTCCTGTGGGAAGTGGCACTACCCTAGCCCTGGAAGGTTGTTTCTCCACCATCTCAAGATGATAGATTTTCTGGAGAGGTACTTCATATCGCCTACCAAACCCTAGAGGTGGTGGTGGCTGAATGTGCACACTCCTCCTCATCTAACTACTTTTCCCGCCAAATGTGGAGCAGGACTAGGGGGTTGGCATCCCCCACTATCTGGCTGAACTTCAAAGGCAGCAAAGCTTTTGAAGCTTGCCGCTCTGAAAAGCCATTCTGGCCTGGAGGAGGTGTGAAGCACCTCCGCCCAGAGCAGGCTTTGTTTCTGGCCCCTGACAGCTCAGGCTCTCCCCCGATGAGGTCAGACACATGTCTGACGGTGGCAGACTGGCTATGACTAGTCAGAGACCACATCAGTGCCTGGTAGGTTTTCTGGGGACCCTCTAAAGGGTCTCCTGTGTGCATGTATTAATAGATCCCACACTAGCCTCAGTGAGGATTTATTAAGACAGGTACAGTGAAGCCATCATGGAGCTAGGAAACTCGTAATGACAAGTATCCAGCCCATGTGCTCTCTATTGCTTCCCTGTGCACTTACAATATCCAAGAATGGCTCAGGTATTGCAGGAACATATCTGCTCATGCAGTTATATCCACACATGGGAAATAGTGCACCCTGCCTTACGGCTGTAAGGCCTGCAGTAGCTGTAAGGCATGCAGTGTGTGAGGGCATGGCACACAGGGCTGTGTGCCGTGTCGAATCTTCGGTTTTCTCTGCACCAAGACATGCAGCCTGCAATGGCAGTGTAGGAAGGTGGAATCTGACTATATGGTTGCCCCCACTTTTTTCCTGGTGTTTTGCTGGTTTATGACTTAGTTGGACTGGGATCCTGCTATTCAGGGCCCCAGTCTATCTGCTTCCTTTATAAAATGGTTTCCATGTGCCTTAGGCACATCTCTGATTGGAATCTGGAGTGCCCTTATAAGTCCCTAGTATATGGTATACTATGTACCCAGGGCATAGGTACCTCAGAGGCCTACCAGGGGCTGCAGCATGTATTGTGCCACCCCTGGAAGGCCAGCCAAAAGGACACCACAGGTCTGCTACTGCAGCCTGGGTAAGGTGGTGCATGCACCCCTTACTGTGATATAGGCTACCTATATCACTACATACATACACCCATATAAACCTATAAGTCACTCCTATGGCAGGCCTTATCAATCCTGACGGCAGAGTGCGTGGTTCATATGTGAGAGGGTGCCCCTGCATGAGCTGGGCCCCTCTGCAGCGTTCGGAGACCCTTCTCTGATGCTGTTTGTAGTACAGCCCGACCATATACTCTTACGCGCATTATAACCTCGCGTTAAATGCTAACTTTGGGATGGCTGCACGGAAACATGTCGTGTTTGGTGTCAAACATCTTGGAATACTACCCCCCGCCAGTTCTGGCGGCGGGGGTAGCATTCCACCCTTCTAGAGGGAGAGACATGTACACACCGGTATACCCGGTACTGACTTTCCAGAGCCCTGGCATCACAAAATGGATGCCGCTGCCACAGACACGAGTCTGGCCTCCTGCTGCTGACCGAAACTCCGGCAGGGGAGGCCTGGATAATAGGTTTCCTGTCCCAGGGAGGTGTAACCCCCTCCCCAGACAGGATAGAGTGTATTGGGGCTGGGCGGGAGCACTCTCTGGTGCTTTGAAGTCCTGCACTGGGGGCACATTTGGGGTCCCTGTGCATACCCCAGTTCGAACCGGCTCAGGGGCTTCCAGCCCCTGCTCTGGCGCGAAACTGGACAAAGGGAAAGGGGTGTAACCACCCCTCTGCCCTGACCCTCCCATAGGTGGGGCCACAGAGTATGTCCAACCCCCTACCTTAGTATAAGTAGGGGACCCCAGTCCTTAGGACTTTAGATTTACCTGGACGAAACTCTGATACAGAATCCTGGACCTTCGACGCTCTACTTCAAGATTAGAGGACTGAAGAATCTCCCTTTGGGTCAAGGAGTGACTCCCCTGCTTGGCAGGCACCAAAGAAGCAATTGTCCGGTCTGCATCGCTGAAGCTCCCGTCGGACGCCGAAGTCTTTGCATCACCAGAGGTAGATTTTCAGACTTCCCTGAGGCTGCCCTGAGTTCCCAGCAAAGCTGAGGCCCGTAGCTGTCGTGGGTAACGTGGAACCGTGACCCCTGGACACCGAACGCATTTGCAAGTGCATCCTCTTCTGGGTCTCCCACGAATTCGTGCTTTGGGCTCCGAGTAGCCCCAGCCTCCAGCACCAACTGCACAGAAGATCACTGGCCTCCACTCCACGAGTGTCCTGTGAGCCAGCTCCACGTGCATCAACTCGAGGCTCCTTCGCGGTCGCTAGTCCATTGGCTAGTAGGCCCTCCCGAAGGCCAATCTTTTCTGCTTGGGCTCCCTAGTTGCTCCAGGCGTGCCCTGACTTATCCTCGCTGGGTGAGTCCCTCAGACCTTGCTGGTCTGCAACATCGTCCTTCTTCCATTTCCACGAGACTTGGTGTTGCCAAGGCTTGTTGGGTCCAATCCGGTCGCCGACACCCCTGCAATCGACAGACGTCGTGGGACAGCTCGAATCCAGCTCCTGGTTGTCGTCGACGCCTCCTGGACCTCGTGGCTGAAGAGTCAAGACGACCGTCAACCTACCTGAAGCACTCGACATCGGTGGGCATCTGCTCATTGCCTTCCTGGTCACTGGCTAGTGACCCAGACTCTGTCCCCTCTGCTTTCAGGTTCTTCAGATCTTCGATCCACCTTAGGATCCACCCAAACACTTTCGACTTGGCCGCCAGCAGCACTTTGCAGCAGATCGCCATTGCAAGCGACGACGAAACCCGACCCCGAAAGACACCTATGCACCCGGCTCCCCTGGGTGAGGTAACTCGAGTACTCCGGTGCTCCCGTGGGTATTGACACTAGAACAGCCTAGTTCTCAAAGAGTTTGCTCCAAGTCCTCCTCTAAGTGTCCCTTTTCTTTTAAATTCTAATCGCGACTTTCCCCATAGAAGTTAACGGTGGTTCGCGGCGGTGTTCATACACTGCACGCGTCCCCGTGGGTCCCCTGTGTCACTGCCTTGGGTGGTTCCTTGTGGTCCAAGCACTTCTACAGGCTCTAGGCCTTGTGTCTAGCTCAGTCGTGGCTCGCATACCACTTTATTGGTATATGGTTTGGTACGCCCCTGGGGCTCAAACGTGTATTTGTGCTATTACTGTAGATAACTAACTTATAATTTATGTACTTTGAACTCTAGCCTCATAAAGAGACTAGAGGGGTGTGTTTAGTAATAAATACATATATTTTAAATATATACCTGGTGTGGTCCTCTTTCATTTGGTCACTCAAGAGATTATAGACTGGTAAAACAAGCTGCTTTACATTCCTTCAAGACTTAGCCTGAAGGCTGCTCTCCATAGCTACCACTAGGATAGCTTTCAATAAGGTTGTCTTTAACCTATCTCCAATAAGGGGTTGTTTGGACTGGTGCAAGGTGCCCACTATAATTAGTGGACAGCATATGCCAGGCCAACTTCTCACAGGCAGTGTGCATGGTCTTGATGAGGGGTCCCCAGGGTGGCATAATACATATTGCAGCCTTAGAAGACCGTCTTCAGTGGCGAACGACCTTTACAACGCGGTCGTTACACGCGATACATTTACATCGCGGTCATTACAATGCAAGTTGTTACAACGACTTGCGCTGGATGGCGCTGTACACTAAGGAATAGTGTGATTTACTATTCCAACACCTTCCCTACTGTACGTAGGCTGGAGTTGGAATAGTAAATCATACTATTCCTAAGTCCAGCGCCTCTAGCGCAAGTCGTTGTAACGACTTGCGTTGTAATAACTGCGATGTAACGTACCGCGATGTAACTGATCGCGTTGTAACGTCACATGTTCGTCTTCAGTACCCATGCCCTACGTACCAGGGGTACCATTTACTAAGGGCATACAAGGGTTAGGGTGGCTGAAGCTGTGCCAATCATCTACAGTTTTGGGAAAGAGATCTGGCTCTGGGAACCTGGTTAGTAGGGACCCACTGCACTTACAGTTCGAAATCACATCAGGCATGAAGCAAAAAGTGGGGGCTAAGCATGTCAAAAGAGGCACTTTCCTGCACAGTCCATGGCAGGAGCTCAGAAGGAGACAGAGAGACCTCCGCCGCCCTAACAGAGATCTCTAAGTGTAGCAGGCTGTCTTCTGGTGAGACCTCAGCAAGAGACAGGGAGATCTCCACCTGCCCGGCAGATGTCTCTAAGTATGGCATGATGTCCATGGCAGGAGCTCAGCAGGAGACAGGGATATCTCGCCTGCCTGGCCCAGATCGCTAAGTGTGGCAGGCTGTTTTCTGGCGGGAGCTCAGCTGGAGACAGGGAGATCTCCACCCACCTGGGAGAGATCTCTAAGTGTGGCAGGCTGTCCATAGCAGGAGCTCAGCAGGAGACAGGGATATCTCACCCGCCTGGGAGAGATCTCTAAGTGTGGCAGGCCATGGAGGACATCCCTCCACTGACCTGCTGGGGAGGCAGAGCCTTTGTCACACTTCAAATGAGGCCCCTTTTCTCTTTTCTCATCAGCATGGTATTGTGCTGCATATACTCTCTCTATTAGTCTTTCATATCAGGTTCACATCCAAGGTATTATTACCTTGATAATAGACTTTTTCTCTTTTGGTTTCTGGTAATTTAGTGTGTGAATGATATTTACTCTCCTGGTGATGTTTGAATTGTTTAGTGAGTGTGATGACGTTCAGTGTCTTGGGTAGCGCTTACCTCTGCGTGCTGGTCCAGCACCGAGGCGTACATGCCAAATCTCTTGAACATATGTGTCGTCAAGGACGAAGAAGATGAAGGGGTGCACGCAGTGAAGGTGCCTCCTGGGTAGAGGTCTCATATCACAGAAGTATACAAACAAGTGATGCAAGAATGTTTGAATTAAGCTCAGCCACTGGAAAAAATTCGGGTGACATCCCAATCTATTGTGGTTTATACACACCATGTCACTGCAGTTTGGACCCAGCCATATGCTAATCGGTCTTGACCCTGCTCCAGTTGGAACAGTCCAGCCTGAACGGCCAACCAGGTCCTTCCTGAACCTGAACACAAGCCCCTCAGGACCTGTGTCGCCTCAGTTATGGGCTCCTCAGCCGGGTACAGCTTGGTTCCATTGGCACAGTGTGCGCGGGACCCATGTCTGGGCATACCCATCCCACTTCGGGTGATAAATTAAAGTATACAAAACGGTGATGGGTTGAATTCTTGAATTAATCTCAACCTCTTGTAATTACTCGGGCTGCATCCCAATCCATTGTTATTTTGCACACCGTGTGACCTCAGTTTGGACCCAGCCATATGCAAATCAGTCTTGACCCTGCTCCAATCGGACAGTCCAGCCCGAACTGCTCAACCAGGTCCTCTCTGATCCAGAACACAAGGAGCACAGTACTGGTTTCACCCTAGTTAGGGGCTCATCAGCCGGGTATAGCTTGGTTCCAGTGACACAGTGTGCACGGGACCCACGTCCTGCGCTCTGACACCAGTGAGGTGGTTGGTATCCATGCATCTTGGCTCCTTCGAGGTGGACGTCATTGAGTGAGAGGAGGGATCCTGCCCCTGTATCTTGATCGCGTCTTGGTTCTACTTAGCACCAACAATCTTTACTTGTTGTGTTCTTTAAACACATCAGCGACATTGTGTAGACTCACACTTCAATGAGTGAGGTGATTGTATAGACACCCCATGTTGGACGCCTCATATTTGTAGTCCCGCAAATGTATTTTTGTATAAAGTGAGATGTTTTTTATCTTTTGCGCTATATAGCCCAAACACACTTTAGAGCGTTTTATGGCAGGTGTTTTATGCGCCCTTTTTAACTGGCTGCTCCGAGGTCCAGCTGATAGCTGGCGACTTTACTGCATTGTTTTTGTCACTGTTTGATGGATTTTGTACTCGAAATAAATAGATACAACAACCACAAATGCATGTTCCATAGAGCCACAGTACTTTCATAGAACTTCCAGATGGTGGGAGCCCTCCTGGGGGCTTAGAGTACATTCCTTGTATCCCATAGTGTTCTCGCTGTCTCTCTTGACACACAAGTGCTGCAGCCAGGACTTCTTGTCGAGAGCTTTGGAGTTCTTGTAAGATGCTACTCTGGGAAGTCGACAAGATACATCTCTGGAATGTAAGTGTTTTCACTCAAGATTTGTATCGGAATATAGACTGGCGCCTATTTATTTTTTCACATGGATTTGTCCATTAAGATTGTGAACTTTTATTTTTCACAAAAAGTCATGCATTGGGATTCGGAAGTCTGTTTGCACTTTATTTTCACAAGGAGTCATCAATTGGGATTAAACACTCAATATTCATTTACATTCTTTCTATGAGGGAGTCAGTTGAATTGTGGCTTGCACAGACGTTATTATTGCTCTTACAATTGTTAGGGTGCGACAGTCCCCTGCATCATATAGAGGTGTGTTCCCTGCCCTGAGTGCTCAACTGTGTTTATCTGGTGTCCTGGTTTTTGATTTTAGATTTAGCTTCACACTAATTTAGTGTGTGCGCAGTCCGTGGCATGTCCCTTGACATAAATGAGATCCTAGGCCTGTCCTGTAATCTAGAGTGGCGTGTACCCCTGCCCTGAGCGCTCCACCGCCTGTCCTGTAATCTAGAGTGGCATGTACCCCTGCCCTGAGTGCTCGACGCCTGTCCTGTAATCTAGAGTGGCGTGTACCCCTGCCCTGAGCGCTCGACTGCCTGTCCTGTAATCTAGAGTGGCGTGTACCCCTGCCCTGAGCGCTCGACGGCCTGTCCTGTAATCTAGAGTGGCGTCTACCCCTGCCCTGAGCGCTCGACTGCCTGTCCTGTAATCTAGAGTGGCGTGTACCCCTGCCCTGAGCGCTCGACTGCCTGTCCTGTAATCTAGAGTGGCGTGTACCCCTGCCCTGAGCACTCGACGGCCTGTCCTGTAATCTAGAGTGGCATGTACCCCTGCCCTGAGCGCTCGACTGCCTGTCCTGTAATCTAGAGTGGCGTGTACCCCTGCCCTGAGCGCTCGACGGCCTGTCCTGTAATCTAGAGTGGCGTGTACCCCTGCCCTGAGCGCTCGACCAACTGTCCTGTAATCTAGAAGGAGTGTACCCCTGCCCTGAGTGCTCGATTGCCTGTCCTGTAATCTAAAGTGGCGTCTACCCCTACCCTGAGCGCTCGACCGCCTGTCCTGTGATCTAGAGTGGCGTGTACCCCTGCCCTGAGCGCTCGACCGCCTGTCCTGTGATCTAGAGTGGCGTGTACCCATGCCCTGAGCACTCGACTGCCTGTCCTGTGATCTAGAGTGGCGTGTACCCCTGCCCTGAGCGCTCGACCGCCTGTCCTGTGATCTAGAGTGGCGTGTACAACTGCCCTGAGCGCTCGACTGCCTGTCCTGTGATCTAGAGTGGCGTGTACCCCTGCCCTGAGCGCTCGACCGCCTGTCCTGTGATCTAGGGTGGCGTCTACCCCTGCCCTGAGCGCTCGACAGCCTGTCCTGTGATCTAGAGTCATGTCTACCCCTGCCCTGAGCGCTCGACCGCCTGTCCTGTGATCTAGAGTGGCATCTACCCCTGCCCTGAGCGCTCGACCGCCTGTCCTGTGATCTAGAGTGGCGTTCACCCCTGCCCTGAGCGCTCGACCGCCTGTCCTGTGATCTAGAGTGGCGTCTACCCCTGCCCTGAGCGCTCGACCGCTTGTCCTGTAATCTAGAGTGGAGTCTACTGTAGGAGAGTAGGATCTGCTTCACATGGGTACCCCCACTTTTTGCTGATGCTTCACTGTTTTTCGACTTTAGTCTGGCTGGGGCCCTGCTAATCAGAACCCCAGCCTAGCAGCTTCCTCTCTAAAATGGTTTCCATGTACCTTAGGTACATCTTTGATTGGAATCTGGAGTTCCCTTATAAGTCCCTAGTATATGGTATACTATGTACCCAGGGCATAGGTACCCCAGGGGCCTGCCAGGGGCTGAAGCATGTATTATGCCACCCCTGGAAGGCCAGCCAAAATGACACCACAGGTCTGCTACTGCAGCCTGGGTAAGGTGGTGCATGCACCCCTTACTGTAATATAGGCTACCTATATCACTACCATTGCACACATATAGACCTATAAGTCACTCCTATGGCAGGCCTTAACAATCCTGAAGGCAGAGTGCTTGGTTTTTATGTGAGAGGGTGCCCCTGCATGAGCAGAGCCCCTCTGCAGCGTTCGGAGTCCCTCCTCTGATGCTGTTTGTGGTACAGCCTGACCATATACTCTTAAGTGCATTATATCCTCGCAGTACAATGCTAACTTTGGACTGGCTGCACCAAAACATGTCGTGTTTGGTGTCAAACATCTTGGAATACTACCCCCCGCCAATCCTGGCGACGGGGGTAGCATTCCACCCTTCTAGAGGGAGAGACATGTACACACCGGGCTGCCCGGTAACTTCTTTCCAGAGCCCTGGCATCACAAAATGGATGCCGCTGCCACAGACACGGGTCTGGCCTCCTGCTGCTGACTGAAACTGATTTCTGTCGAAGACACGCTGACACACTGCAGCCATTGTGAAATCGGAGCCGATTGGGAATATAGCAGGACAAAGACTATTGAATTGCTACAGTTCACAACGATAACATTCGCATATAGATTTACAGACCCTGTACACAATCTGTGACAGAAGCCCGATTAATGCTAAAGACCGGTTACACCATGGAATTTAATACACTTCATGGGAGCCTCCTTTAAAATCAGCCAAGACACCTCCAGTCCACGCCCTGAGGATAACCCTAGAATACAGCAGGGTTTGAAACGCGTTGGCATTGCGGCTGAAGCCAACCAGCTTGCAGATTAATTTGCTTTCTTCAGCCTTGTATACAGGCAGGACTTTTTGAATTGTGTACAGTCCGCTTGTTTTCTTCGTTTTATATATGGACTGGTGCCCTCTAATTCTTAGGAGGACAACGATAGCATCTATGGTGTCCATGTTGTACATATCGTCAAATTGATGTTTGTTTAATTCTTCATGTTGAATTTGTATGGAATTTATGGTTTTCAAATGTGTGTTACACTGAAAAAGTTGGTGTGTTTTGTATGACATGATGTAATGTTTTTTCAAAAAAATCGTGATAAATATTTATAATTAATGTGAAATAAATCACATGTACTTAAAATTAGTTGTTCAGGTACAGTACAGCAATTGCTGAATATCCTATCTGGTCATCTGTTTGTTTCTGATATTAGAGTGGTCCAGGCCAGGTAGTGATAGGACCCAAGCCTTTTTTGATAGTTTCGACTGAAACTCCGGCAGGGGAGGCCTGGACAATAGGTTTCCTGTCGAAGGGAGGTGTAACCACCTCCCCAGACAGTATAGTGTGTATTGGGGCTGGGCGGGAGCACTCTCTGGTTCTTTGAAGTCCTGCACTGGGGGCACATTTGGTGTCCCTGTGCATATGCCAGTTCAAACCGGTTGCAGGGGCTACCTGCCCCTGCTCTGGAGTGAAACTGGATAAAGGGAATGGGTGTAACCACCCCTCTTCCCTGACCCTCCCATAGGTGGGTCCCCAGAGTATGTCCAACCCCCTAACTTGGTATAAGTATGGGACCCCAGTCCTTAGGACTTTAGATTACCCTGGACGAAACTCTGAAGCCGAATCCTGGACCTTCGACGCTCTACTTTAAGATTAGAGGACTGAAGAATCTCCCTTGGGGTCAAGGAGTGACTCCCCTGCTTGGCAGGCACCTAAGAAGCAATTGTCCGGTCTGCATCGCTGAAGCTCCCGCCGGACGCCGAAGTCTTTGCATCACCAGAGGTGGATTTCCAGACTTCCCCGAGGCTGCCCTGAGTCCCCAGCGAAGCTGAGGCCCGTAGCTGTCGTGGGTAACGTGGGACCGTGACCCCTGGACACCAAGAACTTTTGCAAGTGCATCCTCTTCCTGGTCTCCCACGAAGTTGTGCTTTGGGCTCCAAGTAGCCCCCGCCTCCAGCACCGACTGCACCGAAGATCACTGGCCTCCACTCCACGAGTGTCCTGTAAGCCAGCTCCAAGTGCGTCCACTCGAGGCTCCTTTGCGGTTGCTAGTCCGTTGGCTAGTGGGCCCTCCCGAAGGCAACTCTTCTTCTGCTAGGGCTTTCCTGGTTGCTCCAGAGGTGCCCTGACTTACCCTCACTGGGTGAGTCCCCCAGACCTTGCTGGTCTGCATCAACGTCCTTTCTTTGTTTCCACGTGACTTGCCGTTGCCAAGGCTGGTTGGGTCCAATCCGGTCACCGATACCGCAGCAATCGACAGACGTTATGGGACAGCTCGAATCCAGCTCCTGGTTGTCGTCGACACCTCCTGGACCTCGTGGCTGAAGAGTCAAGACGACCGTCAACCTACCTGAAGCACCCGACATCGGTGGGCATCTGCTCATCGCCTTCCTGGTCACTGGCTAGTGACCCAGACTCTGTCCCCTCTGCTTTCAGGTTCTTCAAATCTTCGATCCACCCTTGGATCCACCAGAACACTTCCGACTTGGTCGCCAGCAGCACTTTGCAGCAGATCGCCATTGAAAACGACGACGAAACCCGACCCCGAAAGACACCTATGCACCCGGCTTCCCTGGGTGAGGTAACTCGAGTACTCCGGTGCTCCCGTGGTTATTGACTCTAGAACAGCCTAGTTCTAAAGGGGTTTGCTCCAAGTCCTCCTCTAAGTGTCCTTTTTCTTTAAAACTCCAACCGCAACATTCCCCATAGAAGTCAACGGCGGCTCGCGGCTGTGTTCTCACACTGCACGCGTCCCCCGTGGGTCCCCTGTGTCACTACCTTGGGTGGTTCCTTGAGGGCCAAGCACTTCTACAGGCTCTAGGCCTTGTGTCTAGCTCAGTCGGGGTTCTTATACCACTTTATTGGTATATGGTTTGGTACGCCCCTAGGGCTCAAACGTGTATTTGTGCTATTACTGTTGATATTCGACTTGTAACTTATGTACTTCGAACTCTAGCCTCATAAAGAGACTAGGGGGTGTGTTTAAGACTAAATACATATATTTTAAATATATACCTGGTGTGGTCCTCTTTCATTTGGTCACTCAAGAGATTATAGACTGGTAAAACAAGCTGCTTTACATTCCTTCAAGACTTAGCCTGAAGGCTGCTCTCCATAGCTACCACTAGGATAGCTTTCAATAAAGGTTGTCTTTAACCGATCTCCAATAAGGGGTTGTTTGGACTGGTGCAAGGTGCCCACTATAATTAGTGGACAGCATATACCAGGCCAACTTCTCACATTGGTGTGCAGCGTGTGGGATTCCAGCTTGCTATTGTTTTACCAGATAATCTCAATTGAATTGATCAACTGAAAACCACTAAGGGTACCTTAGGTACATATAAAACAAGCTTAGTATACAGTAAGTTCTACTGAACTTAGAGTTGTGTGTTAAGGGCTAGCACACCCTTTCTACAACTCAAGAGAGTTTAGTAGGCCACACTAGAGTAGGTAGTGCATACACCACACCTCACTAGTAATGTCTTCACTACCAGGAACCAGTGGGCTCCTGCCATCCAAATATGACAATCTCCCATTCTTGGAATTGAGAGAGTTGTGCAAGATTAGGAAGTTGAAGACAGGCAAAAGTGCCAACACCCAACGTCTCATGGAGATGCTCCTGCTAGATGATCTCAGAAGACCTATAGGGTCTGCAAGGGTAGGCAGAGAGGGTGGGGCAGAAGAGGAGGAAAGGACTGTAGGAAGGTGGAATCTGACTATATGGTTGCCCCCACTTTTTTTTATGGTGTTTTGCTGGTTTATGACTAAGTTGGACTGGGATCCTGCTATTCAGGGCCCCAGTCTATCTGCTTTCTCTGTAAAAGGTTTCCATGTGCCTTAGGCACATCTCTGATTGGAATCTGGAGTGCCCTTATAAGTCCCTAGTATATGGTATACTATGTACCAAGGGCATAGGTACCTCAGAGGCCTACCAGGGGCTGCAGCATGTATTGTGCCACCCCTGGAAGGCCATCCAAACTGACACCACAGGTCTGCTACTGCAGCCTGGGTAAGGTGGTGCATGCACCCCTTACTGTGATATAGGTTACCTATATCACTAAATACATACACACATATAAACCTATAAGTCACTCCTAAGGCAGGCCTTATCAATCCTAAAGGCAGAGTGCATGGTTCCTATGTGAGAGGGTGCCCCTGCATGAGCAGGGCCCTCTGCAGCATTCGGAGACCATCTCTGATGCTGTTTGTAGTGCAGCCTGACCATATACTCTTAAGCGCATTATATCCTCGCGGTAAAATGCTAACTTTGGAATGGCTGCACCTAAACAAGTCGTGTTTGGTGTCAAACATCTTGGAATACTACCCCCCCGCCAATCCTGGTGGCGGGGGTAGCATTCCACCCTTCTAGAGGGAAAGACATGTTAACTCTGACTAGTCCGGTAACTTCTTTCCAGAGCCCTGGCATCACAAAATGGATGCTGCTGCCACAGACACGAGTCTGGCCTCCTGCTGCTGGACGAAACTCTGGCAGGGGAGGCCTGTACAATAGGTTTCCTGTCCCGGGGAGGTGTGACCACCTCCCCAGACAGGATAATGTGTATTGGGGCTGGGCGGGAGCACTTTCGGGTGCTTTGAAGTCCTGCACTGGGGGCACATTTGGTGTCCCTGTGCATACCCCAGTTCAAACCGGATCAGGGGCTTGCAGCCCCTGCTTTGGCGCGAACTGGACAAAGGGAAAGGGGTGTAGCCACCCCTCTGCCCTGACCCACCCATAGGTGGGGCCACAGAGTAGTCCAACCCCTATTTTTAGAATAAAGGTAGGAACCCAGTCCTTAGGACTTTAGATTATCCTTGGACGAAACTCTGAAACTGAATCCTGGACCTTCGACGCTCTACTCACGATTAGAGGACAGAAGAATCTCCCTTGGGGTTAAGGAGTGACTCCCCTGCTTGGCAGGCACCAAAGAAGCATCTGTCCGGTTCGCATTTCTGAAGCTCCCGTCGGACGCCAAAGTCATCGCATCACCAGAGGTGGATTTTCAGACTTCCCCAAGGCTACCCTGAGTCCCCAGCAAAGCTGAGGCCCGTGGCTATCGTGGGTGACTTGAGACCGTGACCCCTGGACACCGAGCACATTTGCAAGTGCATCCTCTTCTGGGTCTCCCAAGAAGTCGTGCTTTGGGCTCCGAGTAGCCCTAGCCTCCAGCACCACCTGCACCGAAGATCACTGGCCCCCACTCCACGAGTGTCCTGTAAGCCAGCTCCACGTGCGGTGTCACGAGGCTCCTTCACGGTTGCTAGCCCGTTGGCTAGTAGCCCTTAACGAAGGCCAATCCTTTTCTTACTTGGCATCCTGGTTGCTCCAGGCCTGCCCTCACTTACCTTCGCTGGGTGAGTTCCACAGACCTTGCTGGTCTGCACCATCGACGATCTACATCTTCACCGAGACTTGCCGTTGCCAAGGCTTGTTGGGTCCAATCCGGTCGCCGACACCTCAGTACTCGACAGACATTGTGTACCAGCCCGAATCCTGCTCCTGGTCGCCGACAACGCCTCCTGGACCTCGTGGCTGAAGAGTCAAGACGACCGTCAACGCACCTGAAGCACTCGACATCGGTGGGCATCTGTCCATCGCCTTCCTGGTCACTGGCTAGTGACCCAGACTCTGTCCCCTCTGCTTTCAGGTTCTTCAGAACTCCGATCCACTCTTGGATCCACCCGGACACTTCTCTCTTGGCCGCCAGCAGCACTTTGCAGCAGATCGCCATTCGAATCGACGACGAAACCCGACCCCGAAAGGCACCTATGCACCCGGCTTCCCTGGGTGAGGTAACACGAGTACTCCGGTGCTCCCGTGGGTAGAGACTCTTCAAAGTCCTAGATCTCAAAGGGTTTTGTCCTAGTCCTCTTTTAAGTGTCCCTTTTCTCTATTTTCCCGATCCCGACTTTCTCCATAGAAGTCAACGGTGTATCGCGGTTGTGTATTTACACTGCACGCGTCTCCCGTGGGTCCCCTGTGTCACTACCTTGGGTGGTTCCTTGTGGTCCAAGCACTTCTAGAGGCTCTAGGCCTAGTGTCTAGTTCAGTCGTGGTTCGCATACCACTTTATTGGTATATGGTTTGGTACGCCCCTAGGGCCCAAACGTGTATTTGTGCTATTACTGTGATTTAATAACTTATAACTTATGTACTTCGAACTCTAGCCTCATAAAGAGACTAGAGGGGTGTGTTTAGCAATAAATACATATATTTTGAATATATACCTGGTGTGGTGCTCTTTCATTTGGTCACTCAAGAGATTATAGACTGGTAAAACAAGCTGCTTTACATTCCTTCAAGACTTAGCCTGAAGGCTGCTCTCCATAGCTACCACTAGGATAGCTTTCAATAAGGTTGTCTTTAACCTATCTCCAATAAGGGGTTGTTTGGACTGGTGCAAGGTGCCCACTATAATTAGTGGACAGCATATGCCAGGCCAACTTCTCACATTGGTGTGCAGCGTGTGGGATTCCAGCTTGCTATTGTTTTACCAGATAATCTCAATTGAATTGATCAACTGAAAACCACTAAAGGTACCTAAGGTACATATAATTTAAGCTTAGAATACAGTAAGTTCTACTGAACTTAGAGTTGTGTGTTAAGGGATAGCACAACCCTTTCTACAACTCAAGAGAGTTTAGTAGGCCACACTAGAGTAGGTAGTGCATACACCACACCACACTAGTAATGTCTTTAAGGGGAGGATCCAAAGAATCCTTGCAGGAAGCCATTGAGCTTCCACCCTCCAAGTAGGATACACTCCCATTCTTGGAATTGAGAGCTTTATGTAACTTGAGAAAAATAAGGACAGGCCAAAGCCCCACCACCCAACACCTCAAGGAGTTGTTGGTGGCTTATGACCTTAGTAAGCCTGTAGGGACTGAAGGGGTAGGAGCTGAGGGTGGGGCAGAAGAAGAGGACGAGGCCAGGGGTGCCAATACCCCCAGCCCCCCCTCTGAAACTGGCCAGGAGGGTGACAATGACCCTGACCTGGAAAACCCAATCCCTCCTGTGGATGATGATGAGGATGATCAAGATGACACCCTCTTTGTCCCCCCAGGAAGGATTAAGAGTGTGCCCAGGAAGTCTAGATCTCCTTCTCAGGAGTCTAACCACTCTGGCACCTCTATAGGGAGCTCTGTCTCCTCTCACAGGAGGGAATCCTCTCATGAGAGGAGAACCAGACTGGTCCAGTATGAGGAAACTCAGCTGGAGATCAGAAAAAAGCAATTGGCTTTAGATAGGGAATCCCTAGATCTCCTTAGAGAGAGAAGAAAGTTGGGACTAGAGTCCCATGGTGGCAACAATATCCCTAGAGATAGGGAAAGGTCTTATGACCATAGAAACCTAAACAAGATTGTCCCTCCCTACCAGAGTGGGGATGACATCCACAAATGGATAACTGCACTGGAGAGGGCCTGTAAAGTTCAGAAGGTCCCCCAGAGGCAGTGGGCAGCAATCTTGTGGCTCTCCTTTGCAGACAAAGGTAGAGACAAGCTCCTCACTGTAAGAGAAGAGGATGCTGACAATTACACAGTCTTGAAGAGTGCTCTGATAGATGGGTTTGGCCTAACCACTGAACAGTATAGGTTGAAGTTCAGAGACACCCAAAAAGCTCAGACTCAAGACTGGGTTGACTTTGTAGATTGTGCTACAAAGGCTCTGGAAGGTTGGATACATGGCAACAAAGTGCATGACTTTTTAGGATTGTACAATTTGATTATGAGGGAGCAGATCCTTAATAATTGTCAAAACCAGCTTTTGCACCAGTATCTGGTGGACTCTGATCTGACCTCTCCCCAAGAATTGGGAAAGAAGGCAGACAAATGGGTCAGAACCAGAGTAAAAACTAGAAATCAGGGTGGTGACCAGAAGAAAGATTCTACTAAGTCCCAAGAGAAAGGTGGGGATAAATCTAAGGATAAGTCCCCTACAGGGCCCCAAAATTCCTCTTCTGGGGGTGGGTCCCAAACTCCTTCCTCTCCTGAAAAGAAACCCTATTGCCATGTCTGTAAAAAGCCTGGGCACTGGAAAACTGATCCCAGTTGCCCCAGGATTGGCAATAAAGAAAATGTTCCTCCCACAACTACTACCACCCCTCCTGGTACTACCAGTAGTAATCCTCCAGTTGGGAGTAGTGCACCCAAAAAGTTGGGTGCTTTTGCAAGAGGAACAGAGGTGGGCCCTAGTTTAGACATGGACCCCTCAACAGACTCCTCTGACTCTGATGGTGGTATAGGATTTGCCACCTTTACCATGGGTCCCATAGCATTGGGCAGGTACAGATTGGAGCCAATAATTAATGGTCAGAAAGCTGTGGCATTTAGGGACACAGGGGCTAGTGTCACCATGGTGGCAAGGAAACTAGTCCCCCTCACCAGCTTTTACCTGAGTTTAAATACCAGGTGACCAACATTGATGGTGTCAGAACAGATCACCCCATGGCCATAGTCAATCTCAGCTGGGAGGGGGTCACAGGCCCAAAGAGAGTGGCAGTGTCCCCCACCTTACCTGTAGATTGCCTGATGGGCAATGATTTGGAAATTTCAGCCTGGGCTGAAGTTGAACACCAAACCCATCTTAGGATGTTGGGCGTCCCTGTAAAGGTTAGTGGGGCTGTGATGGCCACAGCCCCAGCCCAAGAATTTGGAGAGATGGAGCCTGAAAGAATGGCCCACTCTCCCCCAAAGAGAGCACCAGGGTTGAAGAAAAGTCTTCTTCCCCACAGACAGTAGGTAAGGGTCAGCCTCCTCAGGGAACTGACCCTACCCCTAGTGAAGGAACTGCCCCAGAGGTAGTCAGGCCTGGCCTGGCCACACCCCTGATGGCAGAGGACCCTTCCAAGGTGGTACCCAGTCTGGAGCAGGTAACCTGCCCCTCTCTACCCTGCCTCAGTCAGCCCAGGGCTGCAGAGGTCAGGGAGGTCAGTGGACCCCCAGGGCCCCCTGAACAGAGGAACCCCCCATCAGCAGATTAGGGGCACCCAGTCTAGTAGCCCTAGCCAGGTGAAAACTCCTCTACACACTGAGGGATCCCCCATACCTTTATGTAGGGACCTCCCCAGAAGGACTCTGGTAGGCAAGGGCAAACCTGGGACCTGAAGGTTCCAAACCTGCCCTGTCCCTCCAGTAGTCCATCCAAAGGGACCCAACCCCCAGCTGTAGGCAGCCAAAGGTTGACCCTTAGAGCAAAGTGCAACTCAGTCATGGAAAGACAGGCATACATGGTGACCAGTGATCTGAGGAAGCTGAGGCCAACATTCCTAGGGCCTCACTTCCCTACTCAGACACCTCACCAGCCTTGTACTTTACCTAAGCACACCACAGGTAGTGATTCCCCATGGTGGAGACCCTCTCATACCCTTAGGGTGAGGGATTGCTTAGTGGGCCATAAGACAGGGGGCAACCATGCTAGTGCAGGTGCTTCCTTATATGACCACTTAGTCAATGAAGGCTCAACTGGCCAAGGTTAGCCTTATCTCCTTTCGTTTGGGGGGGGTTATGTAGGAAGGTGGAATCTGACTATATGGTTGCCCCCACTTTTTTTATGGTGTTTTGCTGGTTTATGACTTAGTTGGACTGGGATCCTGCTATTCAGGGCCCCAGTCTATCTGCTTCCTTTATAAAATGGTTTCCATGTGCCTTAGGCACATCTCTGATTGGAATCTGGAGTGCCCTTATAAGTCCCTAGTATATGGTATACTATGTACCCAGGGCATAGGTACCTCAGAGGCCTACCAGGGGCTGCAGCATGTATTGTGCCACCCCTGGAAGGCCAGCCAAAAGGACACCACAGGTCTGCTACTGCAGCCTGGGTAAGGTGGTGCATGCACTCCTTACTGTGATATAGGCTACCTATATCACTACATACATACACCCATATAAACCTATAAGTCACTCCTATGGCAGGCCTTATCAATCCTGACGGCAGAGTGCGTGGTTCATATGTGAGAGGGTGCCCCTGCATGAGCTGGGCCCCTCTGCAGCGTTCGGAGACCCTTCTCTGATGCTGTTTGTAGTACAGCCCGACCATATACTCTTACGCGCATTATAACCTCGCGTTAAATGCTAACTTTGGGATGGCTGCACGGAAACATGTCGTGTTTGGTGTCAAACATCTTGGAATACTACCCCCCGCCAGTTCTGGCGGCGGGGGTAGCATTCCACCCTTCTAGAGGGAGAGACATGTACACACCGGTATACCCGGTACTGACTTTCCAGAGCCCTGGCATCACAAAATGGATGCCGCTGCCACAGACACGAGTCTGGCCTCCTGCTGCTGACCGAAACTCCGGCAGGGGAGGCCTGGATAATAGGTTTCCTGTCCCAGGGAGGTGTAACCCCCTCCCCAGACAGGATAGAGTGTATTGGGGCTGGGCGGGAGCACTCTCTGGTGCTTTGAAGTCCTGCACTGGGGGCACATTTGGGGTCCCTGTGCATACCCCAGTTCGAACCGGCTCAGGGGCTTCCAGCCCCTGCTCTGGCGCGAAACTGGACAAAGGGAAAGGGGTGTAACCACCCCTCTGCCCTGACCCTCCCATAGGTGGGGCCACAGAGTATGTCCAACCCCCTACCTTAGTATAAGTAGGGGACCCCAGTCCTTAGGACTTTAGATTTACCTGGACGAAACTCTGATACAGAATCCTGGACCTTCGACGCTCTACTTCAAGATTAGAGGACTGAAGAATCTCCCTTGGGGTCAAGGAGTGACTCCCCTGCTTGGCAGGCACCAAAGAAGCAATTGTCCGGTCTGCATCGCTGAAGCTCCCGTCGGACGCCGAAGTCTTTGCATCACCAGAGGTAGATTTTCAGACTTCCCTGAGGCTGCCCTGAGTTCCCAGCAAAGCTGAGGCCCGTAGCTGTCGTGGGTAACGTGGAACCGTGACCCCTGGACACCAAACGCATTTGCAAGTGCATCCTCTTCTGGGTCTCCCACGAATTCGTGCTTTGGGCTCCGAGTAGCCCCAGCCTCCAGCACCAACTGCACAGAAGATCACTGGCCTCCACTCCACGAGTGTCCTGTGAGCCAGCTCCACGTGCATCAACTCGAGGCTCCTTCGCGGTCGCTAGTCCGTTGGCTAGTAGGCCCTCCCGAAGGCCAATCTTTTTCTGCTTGGGCTCCCTAGTTGCTCCAGGCGTGCCCTGACTTATCCTCGCTGGGTGAGTCCCTCAGACCTTGCTGGTCTGCAACATCGTCCTTCTTCCATTTCCACGAGACTTGGTGTTGCCAAGGCTTGTTGGGTCCAATCCGGTCGCCGACACCCCTGCAATCGACAGACGTCGTGGGACAGCTCGAATCCAGCTCCTGGTTGTCGTCGACGCCTCCTGGACCTCGTGGCTGAAGAGTCAAGACGACCGTCAACCTACCTGAAGCACTCGACATCGGTGGGCATCTGCTCATTGCCTTCCTGGTCACTGGCTAGTGACCCAGACTCTGTCCCCTCTGCTTTCAGGTTCTTCAGATCTTCGATCCACCTTAGGATCCACCCAAACACTTTCGACTTGGCCGCCAGCAGCACTTTGCAGCAGATCGCCATTGCAAGCGACGACGAAACCCGACCCCGAAAGACACCTATGCACCCGGCTCCCCTGGGTGAGGTAACTCGAGTACTCCGGTGCTCCCGTGGGTATTGACACTAGAACAGCCTAGTTCTCAAAGAGTTTGCTCCAAGTCCTCCTCTAAGTGTCCCTTTTCTTTTAAATTCTAATCGCGACTTTCCCCATAGAAGTTAACGGTGGTTCGCGGCGGTGTTCATACACTGCACGCGTCCCCCGTGGGTCCCCTGTGTCACTGCCTTGGGTGGTTCCTTGTGGTCCAAGCACTTCTACAGGCTCTAGGCCTTGTGTCTAGCTCAGTCGTGGTTCTTATACCACTTTATTGGTATATGGTTTGGTACGCCCCTGGGGCTCAAACGTGTATTTGTGCTATTACTGTAGATAACTAACTTATAATTTATGTACTTTGAACTCTAGCCTCATAAAGAGACTAGAGGGGTGTGTTTAGTAATAAATACATATATTTTAAATATATACCTGGTGTGGTCCTCTTTCATTTGGTCACTCAAGAGATTATAGACTGGTAAAACAAGCTGCTTTACATTCCTTCAAGACTTAGCCTGAAGGCTGCTCTCCATAGCTACCACTAGGATAGCTTTCAATAAGGTTGTCTTTAACCTATCTCCAATAAGGGGTTGTTTGGACTGGTGCAAGGTGCCCACTATAATTAGTGGACAGCATATGCCAGGCCAACTTCTCACAGGCAGTGTGCATGGTCTTGATGAGGGGTCCCCAGGGTGGCATAATACATATTGCAGCCTTAGAAGACCGTCTTCAGTGGCGAACGACCTTTACAACGCGGTCGTTACACGCGATACATTTACATCGCGGTCATTACAATGCAAGTTGTTACAACGACTTGCGCTGGATGGCGCTGTACACTAAGGAATAGTGTGATTTACTATTCCAACACCTTCCCTACTGTACGTAGGCTGGAGTTGGAATAGTAAATCATACTATTCCTAAGTCCAGCGTCTCTAGCGCAAGTCGTTGTAACGACTTGCGTTGTAATAACTGCGATGTAACGTACCGCGATGTAACTGATCGCGTTGTAACGTCACATGTTCGTCTTCAGTACCCATGCCCTACGTACCAGGGGTACCATTTACTAAGGGCATACAAGGGTTAGGGTGGCTGAAGCTGTGCCAATCATCTACAGTTTTGGGAAAGAGATCTGGCTCTGGGAACCTGGTTAGTAGGGACCCACTGCACTTACAGTTCGAAATCACATCAGGCATGAAGCAAAAAGTGGGGGCTAAGCATGTCAAAAGAGGCACTTTCCTGCACAGTCCATGGCAGGAGCTCAGAAGGAGACAGAGAGACCTCCGCCGCCCTAACAGAGATCTCTAAGTGTAGCAGGCTGTCTTCTGGTGAGACCTCAGCAAGAGACAGGGAGATCTCCACCTGCCCGGCAGATGTCTCTAAGTATGGCATGATGTCCATGGCAGGAGCTCAGCAGGAGACAGGGATATCTCGCCTGCCTGGCCCAGATCGCTAAGTGTGGCAGGCTGTTTTCTGGCGGGAGCTCAGCTGGAGACAGGGAGATCTCCACCCACCTGGGAGAGATCTCTAAGTGTGGCAGGCTGTCCATAGCAGGAGCTCAGCAGGAGACAGGGATATCTCACCCGCCTGGGAGAGATCTCTAAGTGTGGCAGGCCATGGAGGACATCCCTCCACTGACCTGCTGGGGAGGCAGAGCCTTTGTCACACTTCAAATGAGGCCCCTTTTCTCTTTTCTCATCAGCATGGTATTGTGCTGCATATACTCTCTCTATTAGTCTTTCATATCAGGTTCACATCCAAGGTATTATTACCTTGATAATAGACTTTTTCTCTTTTGGTTTCTGGTAATTTAGTGTGTGAATGATATTTACTCTCCTGGTGATGTTTGAATTGTTTAGTGAGTGTGATGACGTTCAGTGTCTTGGGTAGCGCTTACCTCTGCGTGCTGGTCCAGCACCGAGGCGTACATGCCAAATCTCTTGAACATATGTGTCGTCAAGGACGAAGAAGATGAAGGGGTGCACGCAGTGAAGGTGCCTCCTGGGTAGAGGTCTCATATCACAGAAGTATACAAACAAGTGATGCAAGAATGTTTGAATTAAGCTCAGCCACTGGAAAAAATTCGGGTGACATCCCAATCTATTGTGGTTTATACACACCATGTCACTGCAGTTTGGACCCAGCCATATGCTAATCGGTCTTGACCCTGCTCCAGTTGGAACAGTCCAGCCTGAACGGCCAACCAGGTCCTTCCTGAACCTGAACACAAGCCCCTCAGGACCTGTGTCGCCTCAGTTATGGGCTCCTCAGCCGGGTACAGCTTGGTTCCATTGGCACAGTGTGCGCGGGACCCATGTCTGGGCATACCCATCCCACTTCGGGTGATAAATTAAAGTATACAAAACGGTGATGGGTTGAATTCTTGAATTAATCTCAACCTCTTGTAATTACTCGGGCTGCATCCCAATCCATTGTTATTTTGCACACCGTGTGACCTCAGTTTGGACCCAGCCATATGCAA
The DNA here is from genome assembly GCA_963921515.1 of Calotriton arnoldi. Classification (NCBI taxonomy): domain Eukaryota; kingdom Metazoa; phylum Chordata; class Amphibia; order Caudata; family Salamandridae; genus Calotriton; species Calotriton arnoldi. The sequence continues at coordinate 1,750,770 of CAWUFW010000466.1, forward strand.
ATCAGTCTTGACCCTGCTCCAATCGGACAGTCCAGCCCGAACTGCTCAACCAGGTCCTCTCTGATCCAGAACACAAGGAGCACAGTACTGGTTTCACCCTAGTTAGGGGCTCATCAGCCGGGTATAGCTTGGTTCCAGTGACACAGTGTGCACGGGACCCACGTCCTGCGCTCTGACACCAGTGAGGTGGTTGGTATCCATGCATCTTGGCTCCTTCGAGGTGGACGTCATTGAGTGAGAGGAGGGATCCTGCCCCTGTATCTTGATCGCGTCTTGGTTCTACTTAGCACCAACAATCTTTACTTGTTGTGTTCTTTAAACACATCAGCGACATTGTGTAGACTCACACTTCAATGAGTGAGGTGATTGTATAGACACCCCATGTTGGACGCCTCATATTTGTAGTCCCGCAAATGTATTTTTGTATAAAGTGAGATGTTTTTTATCTTTTGCGCTATATAGCCCAAACACACTTTAGAGCGTTTTATGGCAGGTGTTTTATGCGCCCTTTTTAACTGGCTGCTCCGAGGTCCAGCTGATAGCTGGCGACTTTACTGCATTGTTTTTGTCACTGTTTGATGGATTTTGTACTCGAAATAAATAGATACAACAACCACAAATGCATGTTCCATAGAGCCACAGTACTTTCATAGAACTTCCAGATGGTGGGAGCCCTCCTGGGGGCTTAGAGTACATTCCTTGTATCCCATAGTGTTCTCGCTGTCTCTCTTGACACACAAGTGCTGCAGCCAGGACTTCTTGTCGAGAGCTTTGGAGTTCTTGTAAGATGCTACTCTGGGAAGTCGACAAGATACATCTCTGGAATGTAAGTGTTTTCACTCAAGATTTGTATCGGAATATAGACTGGCGCCTATTTATTTTTTCACATGGATTTGTCCATTAAGATTGTGAACTTTTATTTTTCACAAAAAGTCATGCATTGGGATTCGGAAGTCTGTTTGCACTTTATTTTCACAAGGAGTCATCAATTGGGATTAAACACTCAATATTCATTTACATTCTTTCTATGAGGGAGTCAGTTGAATTGTGGCTTGCACAGACGTTATTATTGCTCTTACAATTGTTAGGGTGCGACAGTCCCCTGCATCATATAGAGGTGTGTTCCCTGCCCTGAGTGCTCAACTGTGTTTATCTGGTGTCCTGGTTTTTGATTTTAGATTTAGCTTCACACTAATTTAGTGTGTGCGCAGTCCGTGGCATGTCCCTTGACATAAATGAGATCCTAGGCCTGTCCTGTAATCTAGAGTGGCGTGTACCCCTGCCCTGAGCGCTCCACCGCCTGTCCTGTAATCTAGAGTGGCATGTACCCCTGCCCTGAGTGCTCGACGCCTGTCCTGTAATCTAGAGTGGCGTGTACCCCTGCCCTGAGCGCTCGACTGCCTGTCCTGTAATCTAGAGTGGCGTGTACCCCTGCCCTGAGCGCTCGACGGCCTGTCCTGTAATCTAGAGTGGCGTCTACCCCTGCCCTGAGCGCTCGACTGCCTGTCCTGTAATCTAGAGTGGCGTGTACCCCTGCCCTGAGCGCTCGACTGCCTGTCCTGTAATCTAGAGTGGCGTGTACCCCTGCCCTGAGCACTCGACGGCCTGTCCTGTAATCTAGAGTGGCATGTACCCCTGCCCTGAGCGCTCGACTGCCTGTCCTGTAATCTAGAGTGGCGTGTACCCCTGCCCTGAGCGCTCGACGGCCTGTCCTGTAATCTAGAGTGGCGTGTACCCCTGCCCTGAGCGCTCGACCAACTGTCCTGTAATCTAGAAGGAGTGTACCCCTGCCCTGAGTGCTCGATTGCCTGTCCTGTAATCTAAAGTGGCGTCTACCCCTACCCTGAGCGCTCGACCGCCTGTCCTGTGATCTAGAGTGGCGTGTACCCCTGCCCTGAGCGCTCGACCGCCTGTCCTGTGATCTAGAGTGGCGTGTACCCATGCCCTGAGCACTCGACTGCCTGTCCTGTGATCTAGAGTGGCGTGTACCCCTGCCCTGAGCGCTCGACCGCCTGTCCTGTGATCTAGAGTGGCGTGTACAACTGCCCTGAGCGCTCGACTGCCTGTCCTGTGATCTAGAGTGGCGTGTACCCCTGCCCTGAGCGCTCGACCGCCTGTCCTGTGATCTAGGGTGGCGTCTACCCCTGCCCTGAGCGCTCGACAGCCTGTCCTGTGATCTAGAGTCATGTCTACCCCTGCCCTGAGCGCTCGACCGCCTGTCCTGTGATCTAGAGTGGCATCTACCCCTGCCCTGAGCGCTCGACCGCCTGTCCTGTGATCTAGAGTGGCGTTCACCCCTGCCCTGAGCGCTCGACCGCCTGTCCTGTGATCTAGAGTGGCGTCTACCCCTGCCCTGAGCGCTCGACCGCTTGTCCTGTAATCTAGAGTGGAGTCTACTGTAGGAGAGTAGGATCTGCTTCACATGGGTACCCCCACTTTTTGCTGATGCTTCACTGTTTTTCGACTTTAGTCTGGCTGGGGCCCTGCTAATCAGAACCCCAGCCTAGCAGCTTCCTCTCTAAAATGGTTTCCATGTACCTTAGGTACATCTTTGATTGGAATCTGGAGTTCCCTTATAAGTCCCTAGTATATGGTATACTATGTACCCAGGGCATAGGTACCCCAGGGGCCTGCCAGGGGCTGAAGCATGTATTATGCCACCCCTGGAAGGCCAGCCAAAATGACACCACAGGTCTGCTACTGCAGCCTGGGTAAGGTGGTGCATGCACCCCTTACTGTAATATAGGCTACCTATATCACTACCATTGCACACATATAGACCTATAAGTCACTCCTATGGCAGGCCTTAACAATCCTGAAGGCAGAGTGCTTGGTTTTTATGTGAGAGGGTGCCCCTGCATGAGCAGAGCCCCTCTGCAGCGTTCGGAGTCCCTCCTCTGATGCTGTTTGTGGTACAGCCTGACCATATACTCTTAAGTGCATTATATCCTCGCAGTACAATGCTAACTTTGGACTGGCTGCACCAAAACATGTCGTGTTTGGTGTCAAACATCTTGGAATACTACCCCCGCCAATCCTGGCGACGGGGGTAGCATTCCACCCTTCTAGAGGGAGAGACATGTACACACCGGGCTGCCCGGTAACTTCTTTCCAGAGCCCTGGCATCACAAAATGGATGCCGCTGCCACAGACACGGGTCTGGCCTCCTGCTGCTGACTGAAACTGATTTCTGTCGAAGACACGCTGACACACTGCAGCCATTGTGAAATCGGAGCCGATTGGGAATATAGCAGGACAAAGACTATTGAATTGCTACAGTTCACAACGATAACATTCGCATATAGATTTACAGACCCTGTACACAATCTGTGACAGAAGCCCGATTAATGCTAAAGACCGGTTACACCATGGAATTTAATACACTTCATGGGAGCCTCCTTTAAAATCAGCCAAGACACCTCCAGTCCACGCCCTGAGGATAACCCTAGAATACAGCAGGGTTTGAAACGCGTTGGCATTGCGGCTGAAGCCAACCAGCTTGCAGATTAATTTGCTTTCTTCAGCCTTGTATACAGGCAGGACTTTTTGAATTGTGTACAGTCCGCTTGTTTTCTTCGTTTTATATATGGACTGGTGCCCTCTAATTCTTAGGAGGACAACGATAGCATCTATGGTGTCCATGTTGTACATATCGTCAAATTGATGTTTGTTTAATTCTTCATGTTGAATTTGTATGGAATTTATGGTTTTCAAATGTGTGTTACACTGAAAAAGTTGGTGTGTTTTGTATGACATGATGTAATGTTTTTTCAAAAAATCGTGATAAATATTTATAATTAATGTGAAATAAATCACATGTACTTAAAATTAGTTGTTCAGGTACAGTACAGCAATTGCTGAATATCCTATCTGGTCATCTGTTTGTTTCTGATATTAGAGTGGTCCAGGCCAGGTAGTGATAGGACCCAAGCCTTTTTTTGATAGTTTCGACTGAAACTCCGGCAGGGGAGGCCTGGACAATAGGTTTCCTGTCGAAGGGAGGTGTAACCACCTCCCCAGACAGTATAGTGTGTATTGGGGCTGGGCGGGAGCACTCTCTGGTTCTTTGAAGTCCTGCACTGGGGGCACATTTGGTGTCCCTGTGCATATGCCAGTTCAAACCGGTTGCAGGGGCTACCTGCCCCTGATCTGGAGTGAAACTGGATAAAGGGAATGGGTGTAACCACCCCTCTTCCCTGACCCTCCCATAGGTGGGTCCCCAGAGTATGTCCAACCCCCTAACTTGGTATAAGTATGGGACCCCAGTCCTTAGGACTTTAGATTACCCTGGACGAAACTCTGAAGCCGAATCCTGGACCTTCGACGCTCTACTTTAAGATTAGAGGACTGAAGAATCTCCCTTGGGGTCAAGGAGTGACTCCCCTGCTTGGCAGGCACCTAAGAAGCAATTGTCCGGTCTGCATCGCTGAAGCTCCCGCCGGACGCCGAAGTCTTTGCATCACCAGAGGTGGATTTCCAGACTTCCCCGAGGCTGCCCTGAGTCCCCAGCGAAGCTGAGGCCCGTAGCTGTCGTGGGTAACGTGGGACCGTGACCCCTGGACACCAAGAACTTTTGCAAGTGCATCCTCTTCCTGGTCTCCCACGAAGTTGTGCTTTGGGCTCCAAGTAGCCCCCGCCTCCAGCACCGACTGCACCGAAGATCACTGGCCTCCACTCCACGAGTGTCCTGTAAGCCAGCTCCAAGTGCGTCCACTCGAGGCTCCTTTGCGGTTCCTAGTCCGTTGGCTAGTGGGCCCTCCCGAAGGCAACTCTTCTTCTGCTAGGGCTTTCCTGGTTGCTCCAGAGGTGCCCTGACTTACCCTCACTGGGTGAGTCCCCCAGACCTTGCTGGTCTGCATCAACGTCCTTTCTTTGTTTCCACGTGACTTGCCGTTGCCAAGGCTGGTTGGGTCCAATCCGGTCACCGATACCGCAGCAATCGACAGACGTTATGGGACAGCTCGAATCCAGCTCCTGGTTGTCGTCGACACCTCCTGGACCTCGTGGCTGAAGAGTCAAGACGACCGTCAACCTACCTGAAGCACCCGACATCGGTGGGCATCTGCTCATCGCCTTCCTGGTCACTGGCTAGTGACCCAGACTCTGTCCCCTCTGCTTTCAGGTTCTTCAAATCTTCGATCCACCCTTGGATCCACCAGAACACTTCCGACTTGGTCGCCAGCAGCACTTTGCAGCAGATCGCCATTGAAAACGACGACGAAACCCGACCCCGAAAGACACCTATGCACCCGGCTTCCCTGGGTGAGGTAACTCGAGTACTCCGGTGCTCCCGTGGTTATTGACTCTAGAACAGCCTAGTTCTAAAGGGGTTTGCTCCAAGTCCTCCTCTAAGTGTCCTTTTTCTTTAAAACTCCAACCGCAACATTCCCCATAGAAGTCAACGGCGGCTCGCGGCTGTGTTCTCACACTGCACGCGTCCCCCGTGGGTCCCCTGTGTCACTACCTTGGGTGGTTCCTTGAGGGCCAAGCACTTCTACAGGCTCTAGGCCTTGTGTCTAGCTCAGTCGGGGTTCTTATACCACTTTATTGGTATATGGTTTGGTACGCCCCTAGGGCTCAAACGTGTATTTGTGCTATTACTGTTGATATTCGACTTGTAACTTATGTACTTCGAACTCTAGCCTCATAAAGAGACTAGGGGGTGTGTTTAAGACTAAATACATATATTTTAAATATATACCTGGTGTGGTCCTCTTTCATTTGGTCACTCAAGAGATTATAGACTGGTAAAACAAGCTGCTTTACATTCCTTCAAGACTTAGCCTGAAGGCTGCTCTCCATAGCTACCACTAGGATAGCTTTCAATAAAGGTTGTCTTTAACCGATCTCCAATAAGGGGTTGTTTGGACTGGTGCAAGGTGCCCACTATAATTAGTGGACAGCATATACCAGGCCAACTTCTCACATTGGTGTGCAGCGTGTGGGATTCCAGCTTGCTATTGTTTTACCAGATAATCTCAATTGAATTGATCAACTGAAAACCACTAAGGGTACCTTAGGTACATATAAAACAAGCTTAGTATACAGTAAGTTCTATTGAACTTAGAGTTGTGTGTTAAGGGCTAGCACACCCTTTCTACAACTCAAGAGAGTTTAGTAGGCCACACTAGAGTAGGTAGTGCATACACCACACCTCACTAGTAATGTCTTCACTACCAGGAACCAGTGGGCTCCTGCCATCCAAATATGACAATCTCCCATTCTTGGAATTGAGAGAGTTGTGCAAGATTAGGAAGTTGAAGACAGGCAAAAGTGCCAACACCCAACGTCTCATGGAGATGCTCCTGCTAGATGATCTCAGAAGACCTATAGGGTCTGCAAGGGTAGGCAGAGAGGGTGGGGCAGAAGAGGAGGAAAGGACTGTAGGAAGGTGGAATCTGACTATATGGTTGCCCCCACTTTTTTTATGGTGTTTTGCTGGTTTATGACTAAGTTGGACTGGGATCCTGCTATTCAGGGCCCCAGTCTATCTGCTTTCTCTGTAAAAAGGTTTCCATGTGCCTTAGGCACATCTCTGATTGGAATCTGGAGTGCCCTTATAAGTCCCTAGTATATGGTATACTATGTACCAAGGGCATAGGTACCTCAGAGGCCTACCAGGGGCTGCAGCATGTATTGTGCCACCCCTGGAAGGCCATCCAAACTGACACCACAGGTCTGCTACTGCAGCCTGGGTAAGGTGGTGCATGCACCCCTTACTGTGATATAGGTTACCTATATCACTAAATACATACACACATATAAACCTATAAGTCACTCCTAAGGCAGGCCTTATCAATCCTAAAGGCAGAGTGCATGGTTCCTATGTGAGAGGGTGCCCCTGCATGAGCAGGGCCCTCTGCAGCATTCGGAGACCATCTCTGATGCTGTTTGTAGTGCAGTCTGACCATATACTCTTAAGCGCATTATATCCTCGCGGTAAAATGCTAACTTTGGAATGGCTGCACCTAAACAAGTCGTGTTTGGTGTCAAACATCTTGGAATACTACCCCCCCCGCCAATCCTGGTGGCGGGGGTAGCATTCCACCCTTCTAGAGGGAAAGACATGTTAACTCTGACTAGTCCGGTAACTTCTTTCCAGAGCCCTGGCATCACAAAATGGATGCTGCTGCCACAGACACGAGTCTGGCCTCCTGCTGCTGGACGAAACTCTGGCAGGGGAGGCCTGTACAATAGGTTTCCTGTCCCGGGGAGGTGTGACCACCTCCCCAGACAGGATAATGTGTATTGGGGCTGGGCGGGAGCACTTTCGGGTGCTTTGAAGTCCTGCACTGGGGGCACATTTGGTGTCCCTGTGCATACCCCAGTTCAAACCGGATCAGGGGCTTGCAGCCCCTGCTTTGGCGCGAACTGGACAAAGGGAAAGGGGTGTAGCCACCCCTCTGCCCTGACCCACCCATAGGTGGGGCCACAGAGTAGTCCAACCCCTATTTTTAGAATAAAGGTAGGAACCCAGTCCTTAGGACTTTAGATTATCCTTGGACGAAACTCTGAAACTGAATCCTGGACCTTCGACGCTCTACTCACGATTAGAGGACAGAAGAATCTCCCTTGGGGTTAAGGAGTGACTCCCCTGCTTGGCAGGCACCAAAGAAGCATCTGTCCGGTTCGCATTTCTGAAGCTCCCGTCGGACGCCAAAGTCATCGCATCACCAGAGGTGGATTTTCAGACTTCCCCAAGGCTACCCTGAGTCCCCAGCAAAGCTGAGGCCCGTGGCTATCGTGGGTGACTTGAGACCGTGACCCCTGGACACCGAGCACATTTGCAAGTGCATCCTCTTCTGGGTCTCCCAAGAAGTCGTGCTTTGGGCTCCGAGTAGCCCTAGCCTCCAGCACCACCTGCACCGAAGATCACTGGCCCCCACTCCACGAGTGTCCTGTAAGCCAGCTCCACGTGCGGTGTCACGAGGCTCCTTCACGGTTGCTAGCCCGTTGGCTAGTAGCCCTTAACGAAGGCCAATCCTTTTCTTACTTGGCATCCTGGTTGCTCCAGGCCTGCCCTCACTTACCTTCGCTGGGTGAGTTCCACAGACCTTGCTGGTCTGCACCATCGACGATCTACATCTTCACCGAGACTTGCCGTTGCCAAGGCTTGTTGGGTCCAATCCGGTCGCCGACACCTCAGTACTCGACAGACATTGTGTACCAGCCCGAATCCTGCTCCTGGTCGCCGACAACGCCTCCTGGACCTCGTGGCTGAAGAGTCAAGACGACCGTCAACGCACCTGAAGCACTCGACATCGGTGGGCATCTGTCCATCGCCTTCCTGGTCACTGGCTAGTGACCCAGACTCTGTCCCCTCTGCTTTCAGGTTCTTCAGAACTCCGATCCACTCTTGGATCCACCCGGACACTTCTCTCTTGGCCGCCAGCAGCACTTTGCAGCAGATCGCCATTCGAATCGACGACGAAACCCGACCCCGAAAGGCACCTATGCACCCGGCTTCCCTGGGTGAGGTAACACGAGTACTCCGGTGCTCCCGTGGGTAGAGACTCTTCAAAGTCCTAGATCTCAAAGGGTTTTGTCCTAGTCCTCTTTTAAGTGTCCCTTTTCTCTATTTTCCCGATCCCGACTTTCTCCATAGAAGTCAACGGTGTATCGCGGTTGTGTATTTACACTGCACGCGTCTCCCGTAGGTCCCCTGTGTCACTACCTTGGGTGGTTCCTTGTGGTCCAAGCACTTCTAGAGGCTCTAGGCCTAGTGTCTAGTTCAGTCGTGGTTCGCATACCACTTTATTGGTATATGGTTTGGTACGCCCCTAGGGCCCAAACGTGTATTTGTGCTATTACTGTGAATTAATAACTTATAACTTATGTACTTCGAACTCTAGCCTCATAAAGAGACTAGAGGGGTGTGTTTAGCAATAAATACATATATTTTGAATATATACCTGGTGTGGTGCTCTTTCATTTGGTCACTCAAGAGATTATAGACTGGTAAAACAAGCTGCTTTACATTCCTTCAAGACTTAGCCTGAAGGCTGCTCTCCATAGCTACCACTAGGATAGCTTTCAATAAGGTTGTCTTTAACCTATCTCCAATAAGGGGTTGTTTGGACTGGTGCAAGGTGCCCACTATAATTAGTGGACAGCATATGCCAGGCCAACTTCTCACATTGGTGTGCAGCGTGTGGGATTCCAGCTTGCTATTGTTTTACCAGATAATCTCAATTGAATTGATCAACTGAAAACCACTAAAGGTACCTAAGGTACATATAATTTAAGCTTAGAATACAGTAAGTTCTACTGAACTTAGAGTTGTGTGTTAAGGGATAGCACAACCCTTTCTACAACTCAAGAGAGTTTAGTAGGCCACACTAGAGTAGGTAGTGCATACACCACACCACACTAGTAATGTCTTTAAGGGGAGGATCCAAAGAATCCTTGCAGGAAGCCATTGAGCTTCCACCCTCCAAGTAGGATACACTCCCATTCTTGGAATTGAGAGCTTTATGTAACTTGAGAAAAATAAGGACAGGCCAAAGCCCCACCACCCAACACCTCAAGGAGTTGTTGGTGGCTTATGACCTTAGTAAGACCTGTAGGGACTGAAGGGGTAGGAGCTGAGGGTGGGGCAGAAGAAGAGGATGAGGCCAGGGGTGCCAATACCCCCAGCCCCCCTCTGAAACTGGCCAGGAGGGTGACAATGACCCTGACCTGGAAAACCCAATCCCTCCTGTGGATGATGATGAGGATGATCAAGATGACACCCTCTTTGTCCCCCCAGGAAGGATTAAGAGTGTGCCCAGGAAGTCTAGATCTCCTTCTCAGGAGTCTAACCACTCTGGCACCTCTATAGGGAGCTCTGTCTCCTCTCACAGGAGGGAATCCTCTCATGAGAGGAGAACCAGACTGGTCCAGTATGAGGAAACTCAGCTGGAGATCAGAAAAAAGCAATTGGCTTTAGATAGGGAATCCCTAGATCTCCTTAGAGAGAGAAGAAAGTTGGGACTAGAGTCCCATGGTGGCAGCAATATCCCTACAGATAGGGAAAGGTCTTATGACCATAGAAACCTAAACAAGATTGTCCCTCCCTACCAGAGTGGGGATGACATCCACAAATGGATAACTGCACTGGAGAGGGCCTGTAAAGTTCAGAAGGTCCCCCAGAGGCAGTGGGCAGCAATCTTGTGGCTCTCCTTTGCAGACAAAGGTAGAGACAAGCTCCTCACTGTAAGAGAAGAGGATGCTGACAATTACACAGTCTTGAAGAGTGCTCTGATAGATGGGTTTGGCCTAACCACTGAACAGTATAGGTTGAAGTTCAGAGACACCCAAAAAGCTCAGACTCAAGACTGGGTTGACTTTGTAGATTGTGCTACAAAGGCTCTGGAAGGTTGGATACATGGCAACAAAGTGCATGACTTTTTAGGATTGTACAATTTGATTATGAGGGAGCAGATCCTTAATAATTGTCAAAACCAGCTTTTGCACCAGTATCTGGTGGACTCTGATCTGACCTCTCCCCAAGAATTGGGAAAGAAGGCAGACAAATGGGTCAGAACCAGAGTAAAAACTAGAAATCAGGGTGGTGACCAGAAGAAAGATTCTACTAAGTCCCAAGAGAAAGGTGGGGATAAATCTAAGGATAAGTCCCCTACAGGGCCCCAAAATTCCTCTTCTGGGGGTGGGTCCCAAACTCCTTCCTCTCCTGAAAAGAAACCCTATTGCCATGTCTGTAAAAAGCCTGGGCACTGGAAAACTGATCCCAGTTGCCCCAGGATTGGCAATAAAGAAAATGTTCCTCCCACAACTACTACCACCCCTCCTGGTACTACCAGTAGTAATCCTCCAGTTGGGAGTAGTGCACCCAAAAAGTTGGGTGCTTTTGCAAGAGGAACAGAGGTGGGCCCTAGTTTAGACATGGACCCCTCAACAGACTCCTCTGACTCTGATGGTGGTATAGGATTTGCCACCTTTACCATGGGTCCCATAGCATTGGGCAGGTACAGATTGGAGCCAATAATTAATGGTCAGAAAGCTGTGGCATTTAGGGACACAGGGGCTAGTGTCACCATGGTGGCAAGGAAACTAGTCCCCCTCACCAGCTTTTACCTGAGTTTAAATACCAGGTGACCAACATTGATGGTGTCAGAACAGATCACCCCATGGCCATAGTCAATCTCAGCTGGGAGGGGGTCACAGGCCCAAAGAGAGTGGCAGTGTCCCCCACCTTACCTGTAGATTGCCTGATGGGCAATGATTTGGAAATTTCAGCCTGGGCTGAAGTTGAACACCAAACCCATCTTAGGATGTTGGGCGTCCCTGTAAAGGTTAGTGGGGCTGTGATGGCCACAGCCCCAGCCCAAGAATTTGGAGAGATGGAGCCTGAAAGAATGGCCCACTCTCCCCCAAAAGAGAGCACCAGGGTTGAAGAAAAGTCTTCTTCCCCACAGACAGTAGGTAAGGGTCAGCCTCCTCAGGGAACTGACCCTACCCCTAGTGAAGGAACTGCCCCAGAGGTAGTCAGGCCTGGCCTGGCCACACCCCTGATGGCAGAGGACCCTTCCAAGGTGGTACCCAGTCTGGAGCAGGTAACCTGCCCCTCTCTACCCTGCCTCAGTCAGCCCAGGGCTGCAGAGGTCAGGGAGGTCAGTGGACCCCCAGGGCCCCCTGAACAGAGGAACCCCCCATCAGCAGATTAGGGGCACCCAGTCTAGTAGCCCTAGCCAGGTGAAAACTCCTCTACACACTGAGGGATCCCCCATACCTTTATGTAGGGACCTCCCCAGAAGGACTCTGGTAGGCAAGGGCAAACCTGGGACCTGAAGGTTCCAAACCTGCCCTGTCCCTCCAGTAGTCCATCCAAAGGGACCCAACCCCCAGCTGTAGGCAGCCAAAGGTTGACCCTTAGAGCAAAGTGCAACTCAGTCATGGAAAGACAGGCATACATGGTGACCAGTGATCTGAGGAAGCTGAGGCCAACATTCCTAGGGCCTCACTTCCCTACTCAGACACCTCACCAGCCTTGTACTTTACCTAAGCACACCACAGGTAGTGATTCCCCATGGTGGAGACCCTCTCATACCCTTAGGGTGAGGGATTGCTTAGTGGGCCATAAGACAGGGGGCAACCATGCTAGTGCAGGTGCTTCCTTATATGACCACTTAGTCAATGAAGGCTCAACTGGCCAAGGTTAGCCTTATCTCCTTTCGTTTGGGGGGGTTATGTAGGAAGGTGGAATCTGACTATATGGTTGCCCCCACTTTTTTTATGGTGTTTTGCTGGTTTATGACTTAGTTGGACTGGGATCCTGCTATTCAGGGCCCCAGTCTATCTGCTTCCTTTATAAAATGGTTTCCATGTGCCTTAGGCACATCTCTGATTGGAATCTGGAGTGCCCTTATAAGTCCCTAGTATATGGTATACTATGTACCCAGGGCATAGGTACCTCAGAGGCCTACCAGGGGCTGCAGCATGTATTGTGCCACCCCTGGAAGGCCAGCCAAAAGGACACCACAGGTCTGCTACTGCAGCCTGGGTAAGGTGGTGCATGCACTCCTTACTGTGATATAGGCTACCTATATCACTACATACATACACCCATATAAACCTATAAGTCACTCCTATGGCAGGCCTTATCAATCCTGACGGCAGAGTGCGTGGTTCATATGTGAGAGGGTGCCCCTGCATGAGCTGGGCCCCTCTGCAGCGTTCGGAGACCCTTCTCTGATGCTGTTTGTAGTACAGCCCGACCATATACTCTTACGCGCATTATAACCTCGCGTTAAATGCTAACTTTGGGATGGCTGCACGGAAACATGTCGTGTTTGGTGTCAAACATCTTGGAATACTACCCCCCCGCCAGTTCTGGCAGCGGGGGTAGCATTCCACCCTTCTAGAGGGAGAGACATGTACACACCGGTATACCCGGTACTGACTTTCCAGAGCCCTGGCATCACAAAATGGATGCCGCTGCCACAGACACGAGTCTGGCCTCCTGCTGCTGACCGAAACTCCGGCAGGGGAGGCCTGGATAATAGGTTTCCTGTCCCAGGGAGGTGTAACCCCCTCCCCAGACAGGATAGAGTGTATTGGGGCTGGGCGGGAGCACTCTCTGGTGCTTTGAAGTCCTGCACTGGGGGCACATTTGGGGTCCCTGTGCATACCCCAGTTCGAACCGGCTCAGGGGCTTCCAGCCCCTGCTCTGGCGCGAAACTGGACAAAGGGAAAGGGGTGTAACCACCCCTCTGCCCTGACCCTCCCATAGGTGGGGCCACAGAGTATGTCCAACCCCCTACCTTAGTATAAGTAGGGGACCCCAGTCCTTAGGACTTTAGATTTACCTGGACGAAACTCTGATACAGAATCCTGGACCTTCGACGCTCTACTTCAAGATTAGAGGACTGAAGAATCTCCCTTGGGGTCAAGGAGTGACTCCCCTGCTTGGCAGGCACCAAAGAAGCAATTGTCCGGTCTGCATCGCTGAAGCTCCCGTCGGACGCCGAAGTCTTTGCATCACCAGAGGTAGATTTTCAGACTTCCCTGAGGCTGCCCTGAGTTCCCAGCAAAGCTGAGGCCCGTAGCTGTCGTGGGTAACGTGGAACCGTGACCCCTGGACACCAAACGCATTTGCAAGTGCATCCTCTTCTGGGTCTCCCACGAATTCGTGCTTTGGGCTCCGAGTAGCCCCAGCCTCCAGCACCAACTGCACAGAAGATCACTGGCCTCCACTCCACGAGTGTCCTGTGAGCCAGCTCCACGTGCATCAACTCGAGGCTCCTTCGCGGTCGCTAGTCCGTTGGCTAGTAGGCCCTCCCGAAGGCCAATCTTTTTCTGCTTGGGCTCCCTAGTTGCTCCAGGCGTGCCCTGACTTATCCTCGCTGGGTGAGTCCCTCAGACCTTGCTGGTCTGCAACATCGTCCTTCTTCCATTTCCACGAGACTTGGTGTTGCCAAGGCTTGTTGGGTCCAATCCGGTCGCCGACACCCCTGCAATTGACAGACGTTGTGGGACAGCTCGAATCCAGCTCCTGGTTGTCGTCGACGCCTCCTGGACCTCGTGGCTGAAGAGTCAAGACGACCGTCAACCTACCTGAAGCACTCGACATCGGTGGGCATCTGCTCATTGCCTTCCTGGTCACTGGCTAGTGACCCAGACTCTGTCCCCTCTGCTTTCAGGTTCTTCAGATCTTCGATCCACCTTAGGATCCACCCAAACACTTTCGACTTGGCCGCCAGCAGCACTTTGCAGCAGATCGCCATTGCAAGCGACGACGAAACCCGACCCCGAAAGACACCTATGCACCCGGCTCCCCTGGGTGAGGTAACTCGAGTACTCCGGTGCTCCCGTGGGTATTGACACTAGAACAGCCTAGTTCTCAAAGAGTTTGCTCCAAGTCCTCCTCTAAGTGTCCCTTTTCTTTTAAATTCTAATCGCGACTTTCCCCATAGAAGTTAACGGTGGTTCGCGGCGGTGTTCATACACTGCACGCGTCCCCGTGGGTCCCCTGTGTCACTGCCTTGGGTGGTTCCTTGTGGTCCAAGCACTTCTACAGGCTCTAGGCCTTGTGTCTAGCTCAGTCGTGGTTCTTATACCACTTTATTGGTATATGGTTTGGTACGCCCCTGGGGCTCAAACGTGTATTTGTGCTATTACTGTAGATAACTAACTTATAATTTATGTACTTTGAACTCTAGCCTCATAAAGAGACTAGAGGGGTGTGTTTAGTAATAAATACATATATTTTAAATATATACCTGGTGTGGTCCTCTTTCATTTGGTCACTCAAGAGATTATAGACTGGTAAAACAAGCTGCTTTACATTCCTTCAAGACTTAGCCTGAAGGCTGCTCTCCATAGCTACCACTAGGATAGCTTTCAATAAGGTTGTCTTTAACCTATCTCCAATAAGGGGTTGTTTGGACTGGTGCAAGGTGCCCACTATAATTAGTGGACAGCATATGCCAGGCCAACTTCTCACAGGCAGTGTGCATGGTCTTGATGAGGGGTCCCCAGGGTGGCATAATACATATTGCAGCCTTAGAAGACCGTCTTCAGTGGCGAATCGATCTTTACAACGCGGTCGTTACACGCGATACATTTACATCGCGGTCATTACAATGCAAGTTGTTACAACGACTTGCGCTGGATGGCGCTGTACACTAAGGAATAGTGTGATTTACTATTCCAACACCTTCCCTACTGTACGTAGGCTGGAGTTGGAATAGTAAATCATACTATTCCTAAGTCCAGCGTCTCTAGCGCAAGTCGTTGTAACGACTTGCGTTGTAATAACTGCGATGTAACGTACCGCGATGTAACTGATCGCGTTGTAACGTCACATGTTCGTCTTCAGTACCCATGCCCTACGTACCAGGGGTACCATTTACTAAGGGCATACAAGGGTTAGGGTGGCTGAAGCTGTGCCAATCATCTACAGTTTTGGGAAAGAGATCTGGCTCTGGGAACCTGGTTAGTAGGGACCCACTGCACTTACAGTTCGAAATCACATCAGGCATGAAGCAAAAAGTGGGGGCTAAGCATGTCAAAAGAGGCACTTTCCTGCACAGTCCATGGCAGGAGCTCAGAAGGAGACAGAGAGACCTCCGCCGCCCTAACAGAGATCTCTAAGTGTAGCAGGCTGTCTTCTGGTGAGACCTCAGCAAGAGACAGGGAGATCTCCACCTGCCCGGCAGATGTCTCTAAGTATGGCATGATGTCCATGGCAGGAGCTCAGCAGGAGACAGGGATATCTCGCCTGCCTGGCCCAGATCGCTAAGTGTGGCAGGCTGTTTTCTGGCGGGAGCTCAGCTGGAGACAGGGAGATCTCCACCCACCTGGGAGAGATCTCTAAGTGTGGCAGGCTGTCCATAGCAGGAGCTCAGCAGGAGACAGGGATATCTCACCCGCCTGGGAGAGATCTCTAAGTGTGGCAGGCCATGGAGGACATCCCTCCACTGACCTGCTGGGGAGGCAGAGCCTTTGTCACACTTCAAATGAGGCCCCTTTTCTCTTTTCTCATCAGCATGGTATTGTGCTGCATATACTCTCTCTATTAGTCTTTCATATCAGGTTCACATCCAAGGTATTATTACCTTGATAATAGACTTTTTCTCTTTTGGTTTCTGGTAATTTAGTGTGTGAATGATATTTACTCTCCTGGTGATGTTTGAATTGTTTAGTGAGTGTGATGACGTTCAGTGTCTTGGGTAGCGCTTACCTCTGCGTGCTGGTCCAGCACCGAGGCGTACATGCCAAATCTCTTGAACATATGTGTCGTCAAGGACGAAGAAGATGAAGGGGTGCACGCAGTGAAGGTGCCTCCTGGGTAGAGGTCTCATATCACAGAAGTATACAAACAAGTGATGCAAGAATGTTTGAATTAAGCTCAGCCACTGGAAAAAATTCGGGTGACATCCCAATCTATTGTGGTTTATACACACCATGTCACTGCAGTTTGGACCCAGCCATATGCTAATCGGTCTTGACCCTGCTCCAGTTGGAACAGTCCAGCCTGAACGGCCAACCAGGTCCTTCCTGAACCTGAACACAAGCCCCTCAGGACCTGTGTCGCCTCAGTTATGGGCTCCTCAGCCGGGTACAGCTTGGTTCCATTGGCACAGTGTGCGCGGGACCCATGTCTGGGCATACCCATCCCACTTCGGGTGATAAATTAAAGTATACAAAACGGTGATGGGTTGAATTCTTGAATTAATCTCAACCTCTTGTAATTACTCGGGCTGCATCCCAATCCATTGTTATTTTGCACACCGTGTGACCTCAGTTTGGACCCAGCCATATGCAAATCAGTCTTGACCCTGCTCCAATCGGACAGTCCAGCCCGAACTGCTCAACCAGGTCCTCTCTGATCCAGAACACAAGGAGCACAGTACTGGTTTCACCCTAGTTAGGGGCTCATCAGCCGGGTATAGCTTGGTTCCAGTGACACAGTGTGCACGGGACCCACGTCCTGCGCTCTGACACCAGTGAGGTGGTTGGTATCCATGCATCTTGGCTCCTTCGAGGTGGACGTCATTGAGTGAGAGGAGGGATCCTGCCCCTGTATCTTGATCGCGTCTTGGTTCTACTTAGCACCAACAATCTTTACTTGTTGTGTTCTTTAAACACATCAGCGACATTGTGTAGACTCACACTTCAATGAGTGAGGTGATTGTATAGACACCCCATGTTGGACGCCTCATATTTGTAGTCCCGCAAATGTATTTTTGTATAAAGTGAGATGTTTTTTATCTTTTGCGCTATATAGCCCAAACACACTTTAGAGCGTTTTATGGCAGGTGTTTTATGCGCCCTTTTTAACTGGCTGCTCCGAGGTCCAGCTGATAGCTGGCGACTTTACTGCATTGTTTTTGTCACTGTTTGATGGATTTTGTACTCGAAATAAATAGATACAACAACCACAAATGCATGTTCCATAGAGCCACAGTACTTTCATAGAACTTCCAGATGGTGGGAGCCCTCCTGGGGGCTTAGAGTACATTCCTTGTATCCCATAGTGTTCTCGCTGTCTCTCTTGACACACAAGTGCTGCAGCCAGGACTTCTTGTCGAGAGCTTTGGAGTTCTTGTAAGATGCTACTCTGGGAAGTCGACAAGATACATCTCTGGAATGTAAGTGTTTTCACTCAAGATTTGTATCGGAATATAGACTGGCGCCTATTTATTTTTTCACATGGATTTGTCCATTAAGATTGTGAACTTTTATTTTTCACAAAAAGTCATGCATTGGGATTCGGAAGTCTGTTTGCACTTTATTTTCACAAGGAGTCATCAATTGGGATTAAACACTCAATATTCATTTACATTCTTTCTATGAGGGGAGTCAGTTGAATTGTGGCTTGCACAGACGTTATTATTGCTCTTACAATTGTTAGGGTGCGACAGTCCCCTGCATCATATAGAGGTGTGTTCCCTGCCCTGAGTGCTCAACTGTGTTTATCTGGTGTCCTGGTTTTTGATTTTAGATTTAGCTTCACACTAATTTAGTGTGTGCGCAGTCCGTGGCATGTCCCTTGACATAAATGAGATCCTAGGCCTGTCCTGTAATCTAGAGTGGCGTGTACCCCTGCCCTGAGCGCTCCACCGCCTGTCCTGTAATCTAGAGTGGCATGTACCCCTGCCCTGAGTGCTCGACGCCTGTCCTGTAATCTAGAGTGGCGTGTACCCCTGCCCTGAGCGCTCGACTGCCTGTCCTGTAATCTAGAGTGGCGTGTACCCCTGCCCTGAGCGCTCGACGGCCTGTCCTGTAATCTAGAGTGGCGTCTACCCCTGCCCTGAGCGCTCGACTGCCTGTCCTGTAATCTAGAGTGGCGTGTACCCCTGCCCTGAGCGCTCGACTGCCTGTCCTGTAATCTAGAGTGGCGTGTACCCCTGCCCTGAGCACTCGACGGCCTGTCCTGTAATCTAGAGTGGCATGTACCCCTGCCCTGAGCGCTCGACTGCCTGTCCTGTAATCTAGAGTGGCGTGTACCCCTGCCCTGAGCGCTCGACGGCCTGTCCTGTAATCTAGAGTGGCGTGTACCCCTGCCCTGAGCGCTCGACCAACTGTCCTGTAATCTAGAAGGAGTGTACCCCTGCCCTGAGTGCTCGATTGCCTGTCCTGTAATCTAAAGTGGCGTCTACCCCTACCCTGAGCGCTCGACCGCCTGTCCTGTGATCTAGAGTGGCGTGTACCCCTGCCCTGAGCGCTCGACCGCCTGTCCTGTGATCTAGAGTGGCGTGTACCCATGCCCTGAGCACTCGACTGCCTGTCCTGTGATCTAGAGTGGCGTGTACCCCTGCCCTGAGCGCTCGACCGCCTGTCCTGTGATCTAGAGTGGCGTGTACAACTGCCCTGAGCGCTCGACTGCCTGTCCTGTGATCTAGAGTGGCGTGTACCCCTGCCCTGAGCGCTCGACCGCCTGTCCTGTGATCTAGGGTGGCGTCTACCCCTGCCCTGAGCGCTCGACAGCCTGTCCTGTGATCTAGAGTCATGTCTACCCCTGCCCTGAGCGCTCGACCGCCTGTCCTGTGATCTAGAGTGGCATCTACCCCTGCCCTGAGCGCTCGACCGCCTGTCCTGTGATCTAGAGTGGCGTTCACCCCTGCCCTGAGCGCTCGACCGCCTGTCCTGTGATCTAGAGTGGCGTCTACCCCTGCCCTGAGCGCTCGACCGCTTGTCCTGTAATCTAGAGTGGAGTCTACTGTAGGAGAGTAGGATCTGCTTCACATGGGTACCCCCACTTTTTGCTGATGCTTCACTGTTTTTCGACTTTAGTCTGGCTGGGGCCCTGCTAATCAGAACCCCAGCCTAGCAGCTTCCTCTCTAAAATGGTTTCCATGTACCTTAGGTACATCTTTGATTGGAATCTGGAGTTCCCTTATAAGTCCCTAGTATATGGTATACTATGTACCCAGGGCATAGGTACCCCAGGGGCCTGCCAGGGGCTGAAGCATGTATTATGCCACCCCTGGAAGGCCAGCCAAAATGACACCACAGGTCTGCTACTGCAGCCTGGGTAAGGTGGTGCATGCACCCCTTACTGTAATATAGGCTACCTATATCACTACCATTGCACACATATAGACCTATAAGTCACTCCTATGGCAGGCCTTAACAATCCTGAAGGCAGAGTGCTTGGTTTTTATGTGAGAGGGTGCCCCTGCATGAGCAGAGCCCCTCTGCAGCGTTCGGAGTCCCTCCTCTGATGCTGTTTGTGGTACAGCCTGACCATATACTCTTAAGTGCATTATATCCTCGCAGTACAATGCTAACTTTGGACTGGCTGCACCAAAACATGTCGTGTTTGGTGTCAAACATCTTGGAATACTACCCCCGCCAATCCTGGCGACGGGGGTAGCATTCCACCCTTCTAGAGGGAGAGACATGTACACACCGGGCTGCCCGGTAACTTCTTTCCAGAGCCCTGGCATCACAAAATGGATGCCGCTGCCACAGACACGGGTCTGGCCTCCTGCTGCTGACTGAAACTGATTTCTGTCGAAGACACGCTGACACACTGCAGCCATTGTGAAATCGGAGCCGATTGGGAATATAGCAGGACAAAGACTATTGAATTGCTACAGTTCACAACGATAACATTCGCATATAGATTTACAGACCCTGTACACAATCTGTGACAGAAGCCCGATTAATGCTAAAGACCGGTTACACCATGGAATTTAATACACTTCATGGGAGCCTCCTTTAAAATCAGCCAAGACACCTCCAGTCCACGCCCTGAGGATAACCCTAGAATACAGCAGGGTTTGAAACGCGTTGGCATTGCGGCTGAAGCCAACCAGCTTGCAGATTAATTTGCTTTCTTCAGCCTTGTATACAGGCAGGACTTTTTGAATTGTGTACAGTCCGCTTGTTTTCTTCGTTTTATATATGGACTGGTGCCCTCTAATTCTTAGGAGGACAACGATAGCATCTATGGTGTCCATGTTGTACATATCGTCAAATTGATGTTTGTTTAATTCTTCATGTTGAATTTGTATGGAATTTATGGTTTTCAAATGTGTGTTACACTGAAAAAGTTGGTGTGTTTTGTATGACATGATGTAATGTTTTTTCAAAAAATCGTGATAAATATTTATAATTAATGTGAAATAAATCACATGTACTTAAAATTAGTTGTTCAGGTACAGTACAGCAATTGCTGAATATCCTATCTGGTCATCTGTTTGTTTCTGATATTAGAGTGGTCCAGGCCAGGTAGTGATAGGACCCAAGCCTTTTTTGATAGTTTCGACTGAAACTCCGGCAGGGGAGGCCTGGACAATAGGTTTCCTGTCGAAGGGAGGTGTAACCACCTCCCCAGACAGTATAGTGTGTATTGGGGCTGGGCGGGAGCACTCTCTGGTTCTTTGAAGTCCTGCACTGGGGGCACATTTGGTGTCCCTGTGCATATGCCAGTTCAAACCGGTTGCAGGGGCTACCTGCCCCTGCTCTGGAGTGAAACTGGATAAAGGGAATGGGTGTAACCACCCCTCTTCCCTGACCCTCCCATAGGTGGGTCCCCAGAGTATGTCCAACCCCCTAACTTGGTATAAGTATGGGACCCCAGTCCTTAGGACTTTAGATTACCCTGGACGAAACTCTGAAGCCGAATCCTGGACCTTCGACGCTCTACTTTAAGATTAGAGGACTGAAGAATCTCCCTTGGGGTCAAGGAGTGACTCCCTGCTTGGCAGGCACCTAAGAAGCAATTGTCCGGTCTGCATCGCTGAAGCTCCCGCCGGACGCCGAAGTCTTTGCATCACCAGAGGTGGATTTCCAGACTTCCCGAGGCTGCCCTGAGTCCCCAGCGAAGCTGAGGCCCGTAGCTGTCGTGGGTAACGTGGGACCGTGACCCCTGGACACCAAGAACTTTTGCAAGTGCATCCTCTTCCTGGTCTCCCACGAAGTTGTGCTTTGGGCTCCAAGTAGCCCCCGCCTCCAGCACCGACTGCACCGAAGATCACTGGCCTCCACTCCACGAGTGTCCTGTAAGCCAGCTCCAAGTGCGTCCACTCGAGGCTCCTTTGCGGTTGCTAGTCCGTTGGCTAGTGGGCCCTCCCGAAGGCAACTCTTCTTCTGCTAGGGCTTTCCTGGTTGCTCCAGAGGTGCCCTGACTTACCCTCACTGGGTGAGTCCCCCAGACCTTGCTGGTCTGCATCAACGTCCTTTCTTTGTTTCCACGTGACTTGCCGTTGCCAAGGCTGGTTGGGTCCAATCCGGTCACCGATACCGCAGCAATCGACAGACGTTATGGGACAGCTCGAATCCAGCTCCTGGTTGTCGTCGACACCTCCTGGACCTCGTGGCTGAAGAGTCAAGACGACCGTCAACCTACCTGAAGCACCCGACATCGGTGGGCATCTGCTCATCGCCTTCCTGGTCACTGGCTAGTGACCCAGACTCTGTCCCCTCTGCTTTCAGGTTCTTCAAATCTTCGATCCACCCTTGGATCCACCAGAACACTTCCGACTTGGTCGCCAGCAGCACTTTGCAGCAGATCGCCATTGAAAACGACGACGAAACCCGACCCCGAAAGACACCTATGCACCCGGCTTCCCTGGGTGAGGTAACTCGAGTACTCCGGTGCTCCCGTGGTTATTGACTCTAGAACAGCCTAGTTCTAAAGGGGTTTGCTCCAAGTCCTCCTCTAAGTGTCCTTTTTCTTTAAAACTCCAACCGCAACATTCCCCATAGAAGTCAACGGCGGCTCGCGGCTGTGTTCTCACACTGCACGCGTCCCCCGTGGGTCCCCTGTGTCACTACCTTGGGTGGTTCCTTGAGGGCCAAGCACTTCTACAGGCTCTAGGCCTTGTGTCTAGCTCAGTCGGGGTTCTTATACCACTTTATTGGTATATGGTTTGGTACGCCCCTAGGGCTCAAACGTGTATTTGTGCTATTACTGTTGATATTCGACTTGTAACTTATGTACTTCGAACTCTAGCCTCATAAAGAGACTAGGGGGTGTGTTTAAGACTAAATACATATATTTTAAATATATACCTGGTGTGGTCCTCTTTCATTTGGTCACTCAAGAGATTATAGACTGGTAAAACAAGCTGCTTTACATTCCTTCAAGACTTAGCCTGAAGGCTGCTCTCCATAGCTACCACTAGGATAGCTTTCAATAAAGGTTGTCTTTAACCTATCTCCAATAAGGGGTTGTTTGGACTGGTGCAAGGTGCCCACTATAATTAGTGGACAGCATATACCAGGCCAACTTCTCACATTGGTGTGCAGCGTGTGGGATTCCAGCTGGCTATTGTTTTACCAGATAATCTCAATTGAATTGATCAACTGAAAACCACTAAGGGTACCTTAGGTACATATAAAACAAGCTTAGTATACAGTAAGTTCTACTGAACTTAGAGTTGTGTGTTAAGGGCTAGCACACCCTTTCTACAACTCAAGAGAGTTTAGTAGGCCACACTAGAGTAGGTAGTGCATACACCACACCTCACTAGTAATGTCTTCACTACCAGGAACCAGTGGGCTCCTGCCATCCAAATATGACAATCTCCCATTCTTGGAATTGAGAGAGTTGTGCAAGATTAGGAAGTTGAAGACAGGCAAAAGTGCCAACACCCAACGTCTCATGGAGATGCTCCTGCTAGATGATCTCAGAAGACCTATAGGGTCTGCAAGGGTAGGCAGAGAGGGTGGGGCAGAAGAGGAGGAAAGGACTGTAGGAAGGTGGAATCTGACTATATGGTTGCCCCCACTTTTTTTTATGGTGTTTTGCTGGTTTATGACTAAGTTGGACTGGGATCCTGCTATTCAGGGCCCCAGTCTATCTGCTTTCTCTGTAAAAGGTTTCCATGTGCCTTAGGCACATCTCTGATTGGAATCTGGAGTGCCCTTATAAGTCCCTAGTATATGGTATACTATGTACCAAGGGCATAGGTACCTCAGAGGCCTACCAGGGGCTGCAGCATGTATTGTGCCACCCCTGGAAGGCCATCCAAACTGACACCACAGGTCTGCTACTGCAGCCTGGGTAAGGTGGTGCATGCACCCCTTACTGTGATATAGGTTACCTATATCACTAAATACATACACACATATAAACCTATAAGTCACTCCTAAGGCAGGCCTTATCAATCCTAAAGGCAGAGTGCATGGTTCCTATGTGAGAGGGTGCCCCTGCATGAGCAGGGCCCTCTGCAGCATTCGGAGACCATCTCTGATGCTGTTTGTAGTGCAGCCTGACCATATACTCTTAAGCGCATTATATCCTCGCGGTAAAATGCTAACTTTGGAATGGCTGCACCTAAACAAGTCGTGTTTGGTGTCAAACATCTTGGAATACTACCCCCCCGCCAATCCTGGTGGCGGGGGTAGCATTCCACCCTTCTAGAGGGAAAGACATGTTAACTCTGACTAGTCCGGTAACTTCTTTCCAGAGCCCTGGCATCACAAAATGGATGCTGCTGCCACAGACACGAGTCTGGCCTCCTGCTGCTGGACGAAACTCTGGCAGGGGAGGCCTGTACAATAGGTTTCCTGTCCCGGGGAGGTGTGACCACCTCCCCAGACAGGATAATGTGTATTGGGGCTGGGCGGGAGCACTTTCGGGTGCTTTGAAGTCCTGCACTGGGGGCACATTTGGTGTCCCTGTGCATACCCCAGTTCAAACCGGATCAGGGGCTTGCAGCCCCTGCTTTGGCGCGAACTGGACAAAGGGAAAGGGGTGTAGCCACCCCTCTGCCCTGACCCACCCATAGGTGGGGCCACAGAGTAGTCCAACCCCTATTTTTAGAATAAAGGTAGGAACCCAGTCCTTAGGACTTTAGATTATCCTTGGACGAAACTCTGAAACTGAATCCTGGACCTTCGACGCTCTACTCACGATTAGAGGACAGAAGAATCTCCCTTGGGGTTAAGGAGTGACTCCCCTGCTTGGCAGGCACCAAAGAAGCATCTGTCCGGTTCGCATTTCTGAAGCTCCCGTCGGACGCCAAAGTCATCGCATCACCAGAGGTGGATTTTCAGACTTCCCCAAGGCTACCCTGAGTCCCCAGCAAAGCTGAGGCCCGTGGCTATCGTGGGTGACTTGAGACCGTGACCCCTGGACACCGAGCACATTTGCAAGTGCATCCTCTTCTGGGTCTCCCAAGAAGTCGTGCTTTGGGCTCCGAGTAGCCCTAGCCTCCAGCACCACCTGCACCGAAGATCACTGGCCCCCACTCCACGAGTGTCCTGTAAGCCAGCTCCACGTGCGGTGTAACGAGGCTCCTTCACGGTTGCTAGCCCGTTGGCTAGTAGCCCTTAACGAAGGCCAATCCTTTTCTTACTTGGCATCCTGGTTGCTCCAGGCCTGCCCTCACTTACCTTCGCTGGGTGAGTTCCACAGACCTTGCTGGTCTGCACCATCGACGATCTACATCTTCACCGAGACTTGCCGTTGCCAAGGCTTGTTGGGTCCAATCCGGTCGCTGACACCTCAGTACTCGACAGACATTGTGTACCAGCCCGAATCCTGCTCCTGGTCGCCGACAACGCCTCCTGGACCTCGTGGCTGAAGAGTCAAGACGACCATCAACGCACCTGAAGCACTCGACATCGGTGGGCATCTGTCCATCGCCTTCCTGGTCACTGGCTAGTGACCCAGACTCTGTCCCCTCTGCTTTCAGGTTCTTCAGAACTCCGATCCACTCTTGGATCCACCCGGACACTTCTCTCTTGGCCGCCAGCAGCACTTTGCAGCAGATCGACATTCGAATCGACGACGAAACCCGACCCCGAAAGGCACCTATGCACCTGGCTTCCCTGGGTGAGGTAACACGAGTACTCCGGTGCTCCCGTGGGTAGAGACTCTTCAAAGTCCTAGATCTCAAAGGGTTTTGTCCTAGTCCTCTTTTAAGTGTCCCTTTTCTCTATTTTCCCGATCCCGACTTTCTCCATAGAAGTCAACGGTGTATCGCGGTTGTGTATTTACACTGCACGCGTCTCCCGTAGGTCCCCTGTGTCACTACCTTGGGTGGTTCCTTGTGGTCCAAGCACTTCTAGAGGCTCTAGGCCTAGTGTCTAGTTCAGTCGTGGTTCGCATACCACTTTATTGGTATATGGTTTGGTACGCCCCTAGGGCCCAAACGTGTATTTGTGCTATTACTGTGATTTAATAACTTATAACTTATGTACTTCGAACTCTAGCCTCATAAAGAGACTAGAGGGGTGTATTTAGCAATAAATACATATATTTTGAATATATACCTGGTGTGGTGCTCTTTCATTTGGTCACTCAAGAGATTATAGACTGGTAAAACAAGCTGCTTTACATTCCTTCAAGACTTAGCCTGAAGGCTGCTCTCCATAGCTACCACTAGGATAGCTTTCAATAAGGTTGTCTTTAACCTATCTCCAATAAGGGGTTGTTTGGACTGGTGCAAGGTGCCCACTATAATTAGTGGACAGCATATGCCAGGCCAACTTCTCACATTGGTGTGCAGCGTGTGGGATTCCAGCTTGCTATTGTTTTACCAGATAATCTCAATTGAATTGATCAACTGAAAACCACTAAAGGTACCTAAGGTACATATAATTTAAGCTTAGAATACAGTAAGTTCTACTGAACTTAGAGTTGTGTGTTAAGGGATAGCACAACCCTTTCTACAACTCAAGAGAGTTTAGTAGGCCACACTAGAGTAGGTAGTGCATACACCACACCACACTAGTAATGTCTTTAAGGGAGGATCCAAAGAATCCTTGCAGGAAGCCATTGAGCTTCCACCCTCCAAGTAGGATACACTCCCATTCTTGGAATTGAGAGCTTTATGTAACTTGAGAAAAATAAGGACAGGCCAAAGCCCCACCACCCAACACCTCAAGGAGTTGTTGGTGGCTTATGACCTTAGTAAGCCTGTAGGGACTGAAGGGGTAGGAGCTGAGGGTGGGGCAGAAGAAGAGGACGAGGCCAGGGGTGCCAATACCCCCAGCCCCCCTCTGAAACTGGCCAGGAGGGTGACAATGACCCTGACCTGGAAAACCCAATCCCTCCTGTGGATGATGATGAGGATGATCAAGATGACACCCTCTTTGTCCCCCAGGAAGGATTAAGAGTGTGCCCAGGAAGTCTAGATCTCCTTCTCAGGAGTCTAACCACTCTGGCACCTCTATAGGGAGCTCTGTCTCCTCTCACAGGAGGGAATCCTCTCATGAGAGGAGAACCAGACTGGTCCAGTATGAGGAAACTCAGCTGGAGATCAGAAAAAAGCAATTGGCTTTAGATAGGGAATCCCTAGATCTCCTTAGAGAGAGAAGAAAGTTGGGACTAGAGTCCCATGGTGGCAGCAATATCCCTAGAGATAGGGAAAGGTCTTATGACCATAGAAACCTAAACAAGATTGTCCCTCCCTACCAGAGTGGGGATGACATCCACAAATGGATAACTGCACTGGAGAGGGCCTGTAAAGTTCAGAAGGTCCCCCAGAGGCAGTGGGCAGCAATCTTGTGGCTCTCCTTTGCAGACAAAGGTAGAGACAAGCTCCTCACTGTAAGAGAAGAGGATGCTGACAATTACACAGTCTTGAAGAGTGCTCTGATAGATGGGTTTGGCCTAACCACTGAACAGTATAGGTTGAAGTTCAGAGACACCCAAAAAGCTCAGACTCAAGACTGGGTTGACTTTGTAGATTGTGCTACAAAGGCTCTGGAAGGTTGGATACATGGCAACAAAGTGCATGACTTTTTAGGATTGTACAATTTGATTATGAGGGAGCAGATCCTTAATAATTGTCAAAACCAGCTTTTGCACCAGTATCTGGTGGACTCTGATCTGACCTCTCCCCAAGAATTGGGAAAGAAGGCAGACAAATGGGTCAGAACCAGAGTAAAAACTAGAAATCAGGGTGGTGACCAGAAGAAAGATTCTACTAAGTCCCAAGAGAAAGGTGGGGATAAATCTAAGGATAAGTCCCCTACAGGGCCCCAAAATTCCTCTTCTGGGGGTGGGTCCCAAACTCCTTCCTCTCCTGAAAAGAAACCCTATTGCCATGTCTGTAAAAAGCCTGGGCACTGGAAAACTGATCCCAGTTGCCCCAGGATTGGCAATAAAGAAAATGTTCCTCCCACAACTACTACCACCCCTCCTGGTACTACCAGTAGTAATCCTCCAGTTGGGAGTAGTGCACCCAAAAAGTTGGGTGCTTTTGCAAGAGGAACAGAGGTGGGCCCTAGTTTAGACATGGACCCCTCAACAGACTCCTCTGACTCTGATGGTGGTATAGGATTTGCCACCTTTACCATGGGTCCCATAGCATTGGGCAGGTACAGATTGGAGCCAATAATTAATGGTCAGAAAGCTGTGGCATTTAGGGACACAGGGGCTAGTGTCACCATGGTGGCAAGGAAACTAGTCCCCCTCACCAGCTTTTACCTGAGTTTAAATACCAGGTGACCAACATTGATGGTGTCAGAACAGATCACCCCATGGCCATAGTCAATCTCAGCTGGGAGGGGGTCACAGGCCCAAAGAGAGTGGCAGTGTCCCCCACCTTACCTGTAGATTGCCTGATGGGCAATGATTTGGAAATTTCAGCCTGGGCTGAAGTTGAACACCAAACCCATCTTAGGATGTTGGGCGTCCCTGTAAAGGTTAGTGGGGCTGTGATGGCCACAGCCCCAGCCCAAGAATTTGGAGAGATGGAGCCTGAAAGAATGGCCCACTCTCCCCCAAAAGAGAGCACCAGGGTTGAAGAAAAGTCTTCTTCCCCACAGACAGTAGGTAAGGGTCAGCCTCCTCAGGGAACTGACCCTACCCCTAGTGAAGGAACTGCCCCAGAGGTAGTCAGGCCTGGCCTGGCCACACCCCTGATGGCAGAGGACCCTTCCAAGGTGGTACCCAGTCTGGAGCAGGTAACCTGCCCCTCTCTACCCTGCCTCAGTCAGCCCAGGGCTGCAGAGGTCAGGGAGGTCAGTGGACCCCCAGGGCCCCTGAACAGAGGAACCCCCATCAGCAGATTAGGGGCACCCAGTCTAGTAGCCCTAGCCAGGTGAAAACTCCTCTACACACTGAGGGATCCCCCATACCTTTATGTAGGGACCTCCCCAGAAGGACTCTGGTAGGCAAGGGCAAACCTGGGACCTGAAGGTTCCAAACCTGCCCTGTCCCTCCAGTAGTCCATCCAAAGGGACCCAACCCCCAGCTGTAGGCAGCCAAAGGTTGACCCTTAGAGCAAAGTGCAACTCAGTCATGGAAAGACAGGCATACATGGTGACCAGTGATCTGAGGAAGCTGAGGCCAACATTCCTAGGGCCTCACTTCCCTACTCAGACACCTCACCAGCCTTGTACTTTACCTAAGCACACCACAGGTAGTGATTCCCCATGGTGGAGACCCTCTCATACCCTTAGGGTGAGGGATTGCTTAGTGGGCCATAAGACAGGGGGCAACCATGCTAGTGCAGGTGCTTCCTTATATGACCACTTAGTCAATGAAGGCTCAACTGGCCAAGGTTAGCCTTATCTCCTTTCGTTTGGGGGGGGGTTATGTAGGAAGGTGGAATCTGACTATATGGTTGCCCCCACTTTTTTTATGGTGTTTTGCTGGTTTATGACTTAGTTGGACTGGGATCCTGCTATTCAGGGCCCCAGTCTATCTGCTTTCTCTGTAAAAGGTTTCCATGTGCCTTAGGCACATCTCTGATTGGAATCTGGAGTGCCCTTATAAGTCCCTAGTATATGGTATACTATGTACCAAGGGCATAGGTACCTCAGAGGCCTACCAGGGGCTGCAGCATGTATTGTGCCACCCCTGGAAGGCCATCCAAACTGACACCACAGGTCTGCTACTGCAGCCTGGGTAAGGTGGTGCATGCACCCCTTACTGTGATATAGGTTACCTATATCACTAAATACATACACACATATAAACCTATAAGTCACTCCTAAGGCAGGCCTTATCAATCCTAAAGGCAGAGTGCATGGTTCCTATGTGAGAGGGTGCCCCTGTATGAGCAGGGCCCCTCTGCAGCGTTCGGAGACCATCTCTGATGCTGTTTGTAGTGCAGCCTGACCATATACTCTTAAGCGCATTATATCCTCGCGGTAAAATGCTAACTTTGGAATGGCTGCACCTAAACATGTTGTGTTTGGTGTCAAACATCTTGGAATACTACCCCCCGCCAATCCTGGCGGCGGGGGTAGCATTCCACCCTTCTAGAGGGAAAGACATGTTAACTCTGACTAGTCCGGTAACTTCTTTCCAGAGCCCTGGCATCACAAAATGGATGCTGCTGCCACAGACACGAGTCTGGCCTCCTGCTGCTGGACGAAACTCCGGCAGGGGAGGCCTGGACAATAGGTTTCCTGTCCCAGGGAGGTGTGACCACCTCCCCAGACAGGATAATGTGTATTGGGGCTGGGCGGGAGCACTTTCGGGTGCTTTGAAGTCCTGCACTGGGGGCACATTTGGTGTCCCTGTGCATACCCCAGTTCAAACCGGATCAGGGGCTTGCAGCCCCTGCTTTGGCGCGAACTGGACAAAGGGAAAGGGGTGTAGCCACCCCTCTGCCCTGACCCACCCATAGGTGGGGCCACAGAGTAGTCCAACCCCTATTTTTAGAATAAAGGTAGGAACCCAGTCCTTAGGACTTTAGATTATCCCTGGACGAAACTCTGAAACTGAATCCTGGACCTTCGACGCTCTACTCACGATTAGAGGACAGAAGAATCTCCCTTGGGGTCAAGGAGTGACTCCCCTGCTTGGCAGGCACCAAAGAAGCATCTGTCCGGGTCCGCATTTCTGAAGCTCCCGTCGGACGCCGAAGTCATCGCATCACCAGAGGTGGATTCTCAGACTTCCCCGAGGCTACCCTGAGTCCCCAGCAAAGCTGAGTCCCGTGGCTATCGTGGGTGACTTGAGACCGTGACCCCTGGACACCAAGCACATTTGCAAGTGCATCCTCTTCTGGGTCTTCCAAGAAGTCGTGCTTTGGGCTCCCAGTAGCCCTAGCCTCCAGCACTACCTGCACCGAAGATCACTGGCCCCCACTCCACAAGTGTCCTGTAAGCCAGCTCCACGTGCAGCATCACGAGGCTCCTTCGCGGTCGCTAGCCCGTTGGCTAGTAGCCCTTAACAAAGGCCAATCCTTTTCTTACTTGGCATCCTGATTGCTCCAGGCCTGCCCTCACTTATCCTCGCTGGGTGAGTTCCACAGACCTTGCTGGTGTGCACCATCGACGATCTACATCTTCACCGAGACTTGCCGTTGCCAAGGCTTGTTGGGTCCAATCCGGTCGCCGACACCTCAGCACTCGACAAACATCGTGTCCCAGCCCGAATCCTGCTCCTGGTCGCCGACAACGCCTCCTGGACCTCGTGGCTGAAGAGTCAAGACAACCGTCAACGCACCTGAAGCACTCGACATCGGTGGGCATCTGTCCATCGCCTTCCTGGTCACTGGCTAGTGACCCAGACTCTGTCCCCTCTGCTTTCAGGTTCTTCAGAACTCCGATCCACTCTTGGATCCACCCGGACACTTTTCTCTTGGCCGCCAGCAGCACTTTGCAGCAGATCGCCATTCGAATCGACGACGAAACCCGACCCCGAAAGGCACCTATGCACCCGGCTTCCCTGGGTGAGGTAACACGAGTACACCGGTGCTCCCGTGGGTAGAGACTCTTCAAAGTCCTAGATCTCAAAGGGTTTTGTCCTAATCCTCTTTTAAGTGTCCCTTTTCTCTATTTTCCCGATCCCGACTTTCTCCATAGAAGTCAACGGCGTATCGCGGTTGTGTATTTACACTGCACGCGTCTCCCGTATGTCCCCTGTGTCACTACCTTGGGTGGTTCCTTGTGGTCCAAGCACTTCTAGAGGCTCTAGGCCTAGTGTCTAGTTCAGTCGTGGTTCGCATACCACTTTATTGGTATATGGTTTGGTACGCCCCTAGGGCCCAAACGTGTATTTGTGCTATTACTGTGATTTAAGATCTTATAACCTATGTACTTTGAACTCTAGCCTCATAAAGAGACTAGAGGGGTGTGTTTAGCAATAAATACATATATTTTGAATATATACCTGGTGTGGTGCTCTTTCATTTGGTCACTCAAGAGATTATAGACTGGTAAAACAAGCTGCTTTACATTCCTTCAAGACTTAGCCTGAAAGCTGCTCTCCATAGCTACCACTAGGATAGCTTTCAATAAGGTTGTCTTTAACCTACCTACCATAAGAGTCGATTTGGACTGGTGCAAGGTGCCCACTATAATTAGTGGACAGCATATGCCAGGCCAACTTCTCACAAGGACCAGGGATGAAAATCCCCAGGACCTGACCTCTGAAACTGGCCAGGAAGGTGACAATGACCTTGACCTGGAAAATCCAGCTACTCCTGAGGATGAGGAGGAGGATCAGAATGACCTCCCCTTTGTCCCCCCAGGAAGAGTTGTGAGTGTGCCCAGAAGGTCTAGATCTCCTTCTCAGGAGTCTAACCACTCTGACACCTCAGTAGGGACCTCTGTTTCCTCTCATAGGAGGGAATCCTCCAGTGAGAGGAAAGAGAGACTGCTCAAGTATGGAGAAGCTCAGTTGAGACTCAGAAGAGAGCAGTTGGCTATAGACAGGGAGTCCCTAGAGCTTGAAAGGCAAAGAAAAAAGATGGGACTAGAGTCCCATGGTGGCAGCAACTTCCCTAGTGGTAGGGAAAGATCTTATGACCATAGAAACCTGAGCAAGATTGTCCCTCCCTACCAGAGTGGGGATGACATCCACAAGTGGATAACTGCACTGGAGAGGGCCTGTAAAGTACAGAGGGTCCCTCAGGAGCAGTGGGCAGCAATCTTGTGGCTCTCCTTTGCAGACAAAGGTAGAGTTAAGCTCCTCTCTGTTAGAGAAGAGGATGCTGATAATTATCCAGTCTTAAAAAGTGCATTGATTGATGGGTTTGGCCTAACAACTGAACAATACAGGTTAAAGTTCAGAGATACCCAAAAGGCGCAGAATCAAGACTGGGTGGACTATGTGGATTGTTCTGCTAAGGCTCTGGAAGGTTGGTTAGTGGGCAGTAAGGTATGTGACTTCAAAGGATTGTACAATCTTATCATGAGGGAGCAGATTCTTAATAACTGTCAAAATCAGCTGTTGCATCAGTACCTGGTGGACTCTGATCTGACCTCTCCCCAAGAATTGGGAAAGAAGGCAGACAAATGGGTCAGAACCAGGGTGAGGCAGAAGGTACAGAACCAAGGTGGTGACCCAAAGAAGCAAGATTCTAAGAACTCTGACAAGGGTGGGGAGAAGGGTAAAGACCAGAAGTCTTCACAAGACCCCCAAAAATCTTCTTCAGGTGGGGATTCACAGTCTAACAAATGGAAGGGCCAAAAGAAACCATGGTGCAAAGTCTGTAAGCAAAAGACACACTGGACCAGTGATTGCACCAAGTCCAAAGACTCTATTCCAGCCCCCACCAATGCCCCTAAGGCACCTGTTCCCCCTAGTGCAGTTACAATTGGTGGTGGGAGTACACAAGCCAAGGGTTTAGTAGGGTTGACCCTGGGAAAGGAGATGAGCTCTGGCCTAGTCAGAGAACTCACTCAGGCTGTCCTAGTCTGTGATGGAGGCATGGATGTGACCTCCTCTGTGAGTCCCAGTAATCTGGGCAAGTACAGGCAACAGCCATTAATAAATGGAAAAGAGGATTTGGCATTTAGGGACACAGGAGCAAGTGTCACCATAGTGACACAAGATCTTGTGGATCCTGGGCAGATTATACTTGGTGAAATGTACCAAGTGACCAATGCTAGCAATGTCAGAACAGACCATACTCTGGCAGTTGTTAACTTCTCCTGGGGAGGAGTAACTGGCCTTAAGAAGGTTGTGGTGAGTGTAAACCTACCAGTCGAATGCTTGCTTGGCAATGATCTAGAAACTTCAGCTTGGGCAGAAGTGGAGCTCAGGACCCATGCAGAAATGCTGGGCATCCCTGCAGATGTGTTTGCTGTGACCAGGTCACAGAGCAAAATGTCTAACACTGAACAGGCCTTGGATCCTGGAACAATGGACCAAGTGCCATCCAAGAGGAGGAGTAGTAGTGTTAAGGCAGTGCCTTCCCCCTTGGCTCAGAAGGAAGATCAGTCTCTTGAGGGGGATGATCTTAGTCCTGAGGAAGGAACTGTCCCAGAGGAGCTTGAGCCTTACCGGGTTGAGTTCTTGGGGACAGGGGGCCCTTCCAGGTCAGATCTGAGCCAGGAGCAGCAGAGCTGCCCCTCTCTTGAACCCCTCAGACAGCAGGCTGCTGCTGAGGCTGCTGGGAATGCTAGTGGTCCCCATAAAGTGTATTGGGATGATGGACTCTTGTACTCAGAGTGTAGAGACCCCAAGCCTGGTGCCACCAGGAGGTTGGTTATACCTCTGAAGTTCAGGGGCTTCCTATTGACCCTAGCCCATGACATTCCTCTAGCAGGTCACCTGGGCCAGAACAAGACTTGGGACAGACTTGTCCCTCACTTTCACTGGCCCCACATGTCTGAAGACACCAAGGAGTTTTGTCGCTCCTGTGTAACCTGCCAAGCCAGTGGGAAGGCAGGTGGCACCACAAAGGCCCCCCTGATACCACTACCTTGAGAGAGTGTGGATTGATATTGTTGGTCCCATGGATCCCCAAACAGCATCTGGGCACAGGTTTATCCTGGTGGTGGACCATGCCACTAGGTACCCAGAGGCTATACCCCTTAGGACCACTACAGCACCTGTGGTGGCAAGAGCCCTCCTGGGAATTTTCTCAAGAGTGGGCTTCCCTAAGGAGGTTGTATCAGACAGGGGTGCAAACTTTATGTCTGGATACTTGAAAGCAATGTGGAAGGAGTGTGGAGTGACTTACAAGTTCACCACACCCTATCACCCACAATGCAATGGTTTAGTTGAGAGATTCAACAAAACCTTAAGTCATGATTAAAGGGCTCCCAGAAAAGCTTACGCGAAGATGGGACATACTCTTGCCCTGCCTTTTGTTTGCATACAGGGAGGTGCCTCAAAAGGGGGTTGGCTACAGCCCTTTTGAACTTTTGTTTGGTCACCCTGTCAGGGGTCCATTGTGCTTGGTGAAGGAAGGATGGGCGTTACCTCTCAATCCCCCAAAGCAGGCCATAGTGGACTATGTACTTGGTCTCCGCTCCCGGATGGCTGAATACATGAAAAAGGCAACTAAAAACCTTGAGGCTAGCCAGGAACTCCAAAAGCCTGGCATGACCAAAAGGCTGTACTGACTGTTTACCAGCCAGGACAGAAGGTGTGGGTGCTGGAGCCAGTGGCCCCAGCAGCTCACCAAGACAAGTGGAGTGGACCCCATACCATTGTTGAACAGAAGGGTGAGGTTACCTATTTAGTAGACCTAGGAACACCCAGGAGTCCCCACAGGGTTCTCCATGTCAACAGACTGAAACCATATGTGGACAGGGCAGACATGGGCTTGCTCATGGCTACTGATGAGGGATAGGAGGAAGAGAGTGACCCACTCCCTGACCTGCTCTCACAGAACCCTGATGATGGGTCAGTGGATGGTGTAGCCTTGGCAGGCAGCCTCACTGCTCAGCAGCAAACTGATTGCAGACAAGTGCTCAATCAGTACAGACATATGTTCTCTCTGACTCCAAGTCAGACCACCTGGTGCACTCATGAAGTGGACACTGGGGACAGTCTGCCTATTAAAAATAAGATTTATAGGCAACCTGACCATGTCAGGGACTGTATCAGGACAAAAGTCCAGAAAATGTTGGATTTGGGAGTTATTGAACCCTCAGATAGCCCTTGGGCTAGTCCAGTGGTCCTTGTGCCAAAACCTCCCACCAGTGGTGGGAAAAGAGAGATGAGGTTTTGTGTGGACTACAGGGGTCTCAATGCAGTCACTAGGACTGATGCCCATCCAATACCCAGGGCAGATGAGCTAATAGACACTTTGGCCTCAGCCAAGTATCTAAGCACATTTGACCTAACAGCTGGCTAATGGCAGATCAGGCTAGCTGATGATGGAAAGCCAAAAACAGCATCATTCTCAACCCCTAGTGGGCATTATCAATTTGTGGTAATGCCCTTTGGTCTGAAGAATGCACCTGCCACTTTCCAAAGGTTGGTGAATACAGTTCTCACAGGCCTGGAAGCCTACAGTGCAGCTTATCTTGATGATATTGCTGTCTTTAGCTCCAACTGGGAGGATCACCTGGTCCACCTAAGGAATGTTTTAGAGGCCCTGCAAAAGGCAGGCCTCACTATCAAGGCCACCAAGTGCCAGATAGGGCAGAGTCAGGTTGTGTACCTGGGCCACCTTGTGGGTGGAGGCCAGGTTCAACCACTGCAGAGCAAAATCCAGACCATCATGGACTGGGTTGCTCCAACTACCCAGACTCAGGTGAGAGCCTTCTTAGGCCTGACTGGGTACTATAGGAGATTTGTCAAGGGGTATGGATCAATAGTGACACCCCTGAATGACTTAACTTCCAAGAAAATGCCCAAAAAGGTTCAGTGGACAGCTAACTGTCAAAAGGCATTTGATGACCTGAAGCAGGCCATGTGCACTGCTCCCATTCTACAGAGTCCTGATTACTCCAAGAAGTTCATTGTCCAAACAGATGCATCTGAATTGGGGGTAGGGGCTGTACTGTCACAATTGAATGAAGAAGGTCAGGATCAGCCAGTAGCTTTCATTAGCAGAAGGCTGACCCCTAGAGAGAAACGTTGGTCAGCCATTGAGAGGGAGGCCTTTGCTGTGGTCTGGGCTCTGAAGAAGTTGAGGCCATACTTGTTTGGTACTCACTTCCTTGTTCAAACAGACCATAAGCCCCTCTTATGGCTAAAACAAATGAAGGGTGAAAACCCCAAACTGCTTAGGTGGTCCATTTCCCTACAGGGGATGGACTTTACAGTGGAACATAGACCTGTGAGTAACCATGCCAATGCAGATGGACTCTCTAGGTACTTCCACTTAGAACATGAAGACTCAACTGGACAAGGTTAGTTTAATGTCCCTGCGTTTGGGGGGGTTGTGTAGGAGAGTAGGATCTGCTTCACATGGGTACCCCCACTTTTTGCTGATGCTTCACTGTTTTTCGACTTTAGTCTGGCTGGGGCCCTGCTAATCAGAACCCCAGCCTAGCTGCTTCCTCTCTAAAATGGTTTCCATGTACCTTAGGTACATCTTTGATTGGAATGTGGAGTGCCCTTATAAGTCCCTAGTATATGGTATACTATGTACCCAGGGCATAGGTACCCCAGGGGCCTGCCAGGGGCTGAAGCATGTATTATGCCACCCCTGGAAGGCCAGCCAAAATGACACCACAGGTCTGCTACTGCAGCCTGGGTAAGGTTGTGCATGCACCCCTTACTGTGATATAGGCTACCTATATCACTACCATTGCACACATATAGACCTATAAGTCACTCCTATGGCAGACCTTAACAATCCTGAAGGCAGAGTGCTTGGTTTTTATGTGAGAGGGTGCCCCTGCATGAGCAGAGCCCCTCTGCAGCGTTCAGAGTCCCTCCTCTGATGCTGTTTGTGGTACAGCCTGACCATATACTCTTAAGTGCATTATATCCTCGCGGTACAATGCTAACTTTGGACTGGCTGCACCAAAACATGTCGTGTTTGGTGTCAAACATCTTGGAATACTACCCCCCCGCCAATCCTGGTGGCGGGGGTAGCATTCCACCCTTCTAGAGGGAGAGACATGTACACACCGGGCTACCCGGTAACTTCTTTCCAGAGCCCTGGCATCACAAAATGGATGCCGCTGCCACAGACACGGGTCTGGCCTCCTGCTGCTGACTGAAACTCCGGCAGGGGAGGCCTGGACAATAGGTTTCCTGTCGAAGGGAGGTGTAACCACCTCCCCAGACAGGATAGTGTGTATTGGGGCTGGGCGGGAGCACTCTCTGGTGCTTTGAAGTCCTGCACTGGGGGCACATTTGGTGTCCCTGTGCATATGCCAGTTCAAACCCATTGCAGGGGCTACCCGCCCCTGCTCTGGTGCAAAACTGGACAAAGGGAATGGGTGTAACCACCCCTCTTCCCTGACCCTCCCATAGGTGGGTCCCCAGAGTATGTCCAACCCCCTAACTTGGTATAAGTATGGGACCCCAGTCCTTAGGACTTTAGATTACCCTGGACGAAACTCTGAAGCCGAATCCTGGACCTTCGACGCTCTACTTTAAGATTAGAGGACTGAAGAATCTCCCTTGGGGTCAAGGAGTGACTCCCCTGCTTGGCAGGCACCTAAGAAGCAATTGTCCGGTCTGCATCACTGAAGCTCCAGCCGGACGCCGAAGTCTTTGCATCACCAGAGGTAGATTTCCAGACTTCCCCGAGGCTGCCCTGAGTCCCCAGTGAAGCGGAGGCCCATAGCTGTCGTGGGTAACGTGGGACCATGACCACTGGACACCAAGAACTTTTGCAAGTGCATCCTCTTCCTGGTGTCCCACGAAGTTGTTCTTTGGGCTCCAAGTAGCCCCTGCCTCCAGCACCGACTGCACCGAAGATCACTGGCCTCCACTCCACGAGTGTCCTGTAAGCCAGCTCCAAGTGCGTCCACTCGAGGCTCCTTTGCGGTCGCTAGTCCGTTGGCTAGTGGGCCCTCCCAAAGGCAACTCTTCTTCTGCTTGGGCTTTCCTGGTTGCTCCAGAGGTGCCCTGACTTACCCTCGCTGGGTGAGTGCCCCAGACCTTGCTGGTCTGCATCAACATCCTTTCTTTCTTGCCACGTGACTTGCCGTTGCCAAGGCTTGTTGGTTCCAATCCAGTCACCGACACCGCAGCAATCGACAGACGTCGTGGGACAGCTCGAATCCAGCTCCTGGTTGTCGTCGATACCTCCTGGACCTCGTGGCTGAAGAGTCAAGACAACCGTCAACCTACCTGAAGCACCCGACATCAGTGGGCATCTGCTCATCGCCTTCCTGGTCACTGGCTAGTGACCCAGACTCTGTCCCCTCTGCTTTCAGGTTCTTCAAATCTTCGATCCACCCTTGGATCCACCAGAACACTTTCGACTTGGTCGCCAGCAGCACTTTGCAGCAGATCGCCATTGAAAACGACGACGAAACCCGACCCCGAAAGACACCTATGCACCCGGCTTCCCTGAGTGAGGTAACTCGAGTACTCCGGTGCTCCCGTGGGTATTGACTCTAGAACAGCCTAATTCTAAAGGGGTTTGCTCCAAGTCCTCCTCTAAGTGTCCTTTTTCTTTAAAACTCCAACCGCGACATTCCCCATAGAAGTCAATGGCGGCTCGCGGCTGTGTTCTCACACTGCACGCGTCCCCCGTGGGTCCCCTGTGTCACTACCTTGGGTGGTTCCTTGAGGGCCAAGCTCTTCTACAGGCTCTAGGCCTTGTGTCTAGCTCAGTCGGGGTTCTTATACCACTTAATTGGTATATGGTTTGGTACGCCCCTAGGGCTCAAACGTGTATTTGTGCTATTACTGTTGATATTCGACTTGTAACTTATGTACTTCGAACTCTAGCCTCATAAAGAGACTAGGGGTGTGTGTTTAAGATTAAATACATATATTTTAAATATATACCTGGTGTGGTCCTCTTTCATTTGGTCACTCAAGAGATTATAGACTGGTAAAACAAGCTGCTTTACATTCCTTCAAGACTTAGCCTGAAGGCTGCTCTCCATAGCTACCACTAGGATAGCTTTCAATAAAGGTTGTCTTTAACCGATCTCCAATAAGGGGTTGTTTGGACTGGTGCAAGGTGCCCACTATAATTAGTGGACAGCATATACCAGGCCAACTTCTCACATCTACCCCTGCCCTGAGCGCTGGACCGCCTGTCCTGTAATCTAGAGTGGTGTGTACCCCTGCCCTGAGCGCTCGACCGCCTATCCTGTAATCTAGAGTGGCGTGTACCCCTGCCCTGAGCACTCTACTGCCCGTCCTCTAATCTAGAGTGGCGTGTACCCCTGCCCTGAGCGCTCGACTGCCCGTCCTGTAATCTAGAGTGGTGTGTACCCCTGCCCTGAGCGCTCGACTGCCTGTCCTGTAATCTAGAGTGGCGTGTACCCCTGCCCTGAGCGCTCGACTGCCTGTCCTGTAATCTAGATTGGCGTGTACCCCTGCCCTGAGCGCTCGACTGCCTGTCCTGTAATCTAGAGTGGCGTGTACCCCTGCCCTGAGCGCTCGACTGCCTGTCTTGTAATCTAGAGTGGCGTGTACCCCTGCCCTGAGCGCTCGACTGCCTGTCCTGTAATCTAGAGTGGCGTGTACCCCTGCCCTGAGCGCTCGACTGCCTGTCCTGTAATCTAGAGTGGCGTGTACCCCTGCCCTGAGCGCTCGACTGCCTGTCCTGTAATCTAGAGTGGCGTGTACCCCTGCCCTGACTGCTCCACCGCCTGTCCTGTAATCTAGAGTGGCGTGTACCCCTGCCCTGAGCGCTCGATCGCCTGTCCTGTAATCTAGAGTGGCGTGTACCACTGCCCTGAGCGCTATACCGCCTGTCCTGTAATCTAGAGTGGCGTGTACCACTGCCCTGAGCGCTCTACTGCCTGTACTGTAATCTAGAGTGGCGTGTATCCCTGCCCTGAGCGCTCGACCGCCTGTCCTGTAATCTAGAGTGCCGTGTACCCCTGCCCTGAGCGCTCGACTGCCTGTCCTGTAATCTAGAGTGGCGTGTACCCCTGCCCTGAGCGCTCGACCGCCTGTCCTGTAATCTAGAGTGGCGTGTACCCCTGCCCTGAGCGCTCGACCGCCTGTCCTGTAATCTAGAGTGGCGTGTACCCCTGCCCTGAGCGCTCGACCGCCTGTCCTGTAATCTAGAGTGGCGTGTAGCCCTGCCCTGAGCGCTCGACCGCCTGTCCTGTAATCTAGAGTGGCGTGCACCCCTGCCCTGAGCGCTCGACCGCCTGTCCTTTAATCTAGAGTGGCGTGTACCCCTGCCCTGAGCGCTCAACCGCCTGTCCTGTAATCTAGAGTGGCGTGCACCCCTGCCCTGAGCACTCAACCGCCTGTCCTGTAATCTAGAGTGGCGTGTACCCCTGGCCTGAGCGCTCTACCGCCTGTCCTGTAATCTAGAAGTAGTGTACTCCTGCCCTGAGCGCTCGACCGCCTGTCCTGTAATCTAGAGTGGCGTGTACCACTGCCCTGAGCGCTCAACCGCCTGTCCTGTAATCTAGAGTGGCGTGTACCCCTGCCCTGAGCGCTCGACCGCCTGTCCTGTAATCTAGAGTGGCGTGTACTCCTGCCCTGAGCTCTCGACCGTCTGTCCTGTAATCTAGAGTGGCGTGTACCCCTGCCCTGAGTGCTCGACCGCCTGTCCTGTAATCTAGAGTGGCGTGTACCCCTGCCCTGAGCGCTCGACCGCCTGTCCTGTAATCTAGAGTGGCGTGTAGCCCTGCCCTGAGCGCTCGACCGCCTGTCCTGTAATCTAGAGTGGCGTGTAGCCCGGCCCTGAGTGCTCGACCACCTGTCCTGTAATCTAGAGTGGCGTGCACCCCTGCCCTGAGCGCTCAACCGCCTGTCCTGTAATCTAGAGTGGCGTGCACCCCTGCCCTGAGCGCTCGACCACCTGTCCTGTAATCTAGAAGGAGTGTACCCCTGCCCTGAGCGCTCAATTGCCTGTCCTGTAATCTAGAGTGGCGTCTACCCCTGCCCTGAGTGCTCGACTGCCTGTCCTGTAATCTAGAGTGGCGTGTGGCCCTGCCCTGAGCGCTCGACCACCTGTCCTGTGAGCTAGAGTGGCGTGTACCCCTGCCCTGAGCGCTCGACCGCCTGTCCTGTGATCTAGAGTGGCGTGTACCCCTGCCCTGAGCGCTCGACCACCTGTCCTGTGATCTAGAGTGGCGTGTACCCCTGCCCTGAGCGCTCGACCGCCTGTCCTGTGATCTAGAGTGGCGTGTACCCCTGCCCTGAGCGCTCGACTGCCTGTCCTGTGATCTAGAGTGGCGTGTACCCCTGCCCTGAGCGCTCGACCACCTGTCCTGTGATCTAGAGTGGCGTGTACCCCTGCCCTGAGCGCTCGACCGCCTGTCCTGTGATCTAGAGTGGCGTCTACCCCTGCCCTGAGTGCTCGACTGCCTGTCCTGTGATCTAGAGTGGCGTCTACCCCTGCCCTGAGCGCTCGACCACCTGTCCTGTGATCTAGAGTGGAGTCTACCCCTGCCCTGAGCGCTCGACCGCCTGTCCTGTAATCTAGAGTGGTGTGTACCCCTGCCCTGAGCGCTCGACCGCCTGTCCTGTAATCTAGAGTGGCGTGTACCCCTGCCCTGAGCGCTCTACTTCCCTTCCTCTAATCTATAGTGGCGTGTACCCCTGCCCTGAGCGCTCGACTGCCCGTCCTGTAATCTAGAGTGGCGTGTACCCCTGCCCTGAGCGCTCGACTGCCCGTCCTGTAATCTAGAGTGGCGTGTACCCCTGCCCTGAGCGCTCGACTGCCTGTCCTGTAATCTAGAGTGGCGTGTACCCCTGCCCTGAGCGCCCGACTGCCTGTCCTGTAATCTAGAGTGACGTGTACCCCTGCCCTGAGCGCTCAACTGCCTGTCCTGTAATCTAGAGTGGCGTGTACCCCTGCCCTGAGCGCTCGACTGCCTGTCTGGTAATCTAGAGTGGCGTGTACCCCTGCCCTGAGCGCTCGACTGCCTGTCCTGTAATCTAGAGTGGCGTGTACCACTGCCCTGAGCGCTCTACTGCCTGTACTGTAATCTAGAGTGGCGTGTATCCCTGCCCTGAGCGCTCGACCGCCTGTCCTGTAATCTAGAGTGCCGTGTACCCCTGCCCTGAGCGCGCGACTGCCTGTCCTGTAATCTAGAGTGGCGTGTACCCCTGCCCTGAGCGCTCGACCGCCTGTCCTGTAATCTAGAGTGGCGTGTACCCCTGCCCTGAGCGCTCGACCGCCTGTCCTGTAATCTAGAGTGGCGTGTACCCCTGCCCTGAGCGCTCGACCGCCTGTCCTGTAATCTAGAGTGGCGTGTAGCCCTGCCCTGAGCGCTCGACCGCCTGTCCTGTAATCTAGAGTGGCGTGCACCCCTGCCCTGAGCGCTCGACCGCCTGTCCTTTAATCTAGAGTGGCGTGTACCCCTGCCCTGAGCGCTCAACCGCCTGTCCTGTAATCTAGAGTGGCGTGCACCCCTGCCCTGAGCACTCAACCGCCTGTCCTGTAATCTAGAGTGGCGTGTACCCCTGGCCTGAGCGCTCTACCGCCTGTCCTGTAATCTAGAAGTAGTGTACTCCTGCCCTGAGCGCTCGACCGCCTGTCCTGTAATCTAGAGTGGCGTGTACCACTGCCCTGAGCGCTCAACCGCCTGTCCTGTAATCTAGAGTGGCGTGTACCCCTGCCCTGAGCGCTCGACCGCCTGTCCTGTAATCTAGAGTGGCGTGTACTCCTGCCCTGAGCTCTCGACCGTCTGTCCTGTAATCTAGAGTGGCGTGTACCCCTGCCCTGAGTGCTCGACCGCCTGTCCTGTAATCTAGAGTGGCGTGTACCCCTGCCCTGAGCGCTCGACCGCCTGTCCTGTAATCTAGAGTGGCGTGTAGCCCTGCCCTGAGCGCTCGACCGCCTGTCCTGTAATCTAGAGTGGCGTGTAGCCCGGCCCTGAGTGCTCGACCACCTGTCCTGTAATCTAGAGTGGCGTGCACCCCTGCCCTGAGCGCTCAACCGCCTGTCCTGTAATCTAGAGTGGCGTGCACCCCTGCCCTGAGCGCTCGACCACCTGTCCTGTAATCTAGAAGGAGTGTACCCC
This sequence comes from Calotriton arnoldi, assembly GCA_963921515.1. Taxonomy (NCBI): domain Eukaryota; kingdom Metazoa; phylum Chordata; class Amphibia; order Caudata; family Salamandridae; genus Calotriton; species Calotriton arnoldi. Next base: position 1,793,898 of record CAWUFW010000466.1, read on the forward strand.
TGCCCTGAGCGCTCAATTGCCTGTCCTGTAATCTAGAGTGGCGTCTACCCCTGCCCTGAGCGCTCGACTGCCTGTCCTGTAATCTAGAGTGGCGTGTGGCCCTGCCCTGAGCGCTCGACCACCTGTCCTGTGAGCTAGAGTGGCGTGTACCCCTGCCCTGAGCGCTCGACCGCCTGTCCTGTGATCTAGAGTGGCGTGTACCCCTGCCCTGAGCGCTCGACCACCTGTCCTGTGATCTAGAGTGGCGTGTACCCCTGCCCTGAGCGCTCGACCGCCTGTCCTGTGATCAAGAGTGGCGTGTACCCCTGCCCTGAGCGCTCGACTGCCTGTCCTGTGATCTAGAGTGGCGTGTACCCCTGCCCTGAGCGCTCGACCACCTGTCCTGTGATCTAGAGTGGCGTGTACCCCTGCCCTGAGCGCTCGACCGCCTGTCCTGTGATCTAGAGTGGCGTCTACCCCTGCCCTGAGTGCTCGACTGCCTGTCCTGTGATCTAGAGTGGCGTCTACCCCTGCCCTGAGCGCTCGACCACCTGTCCTGTGATCTAGAGTGGAGTCTACCCCTGCCCTGAGCGCTCGACCGCCTGTCCTGTAATCTAGAGTGGTGTGTACCCCTGCCCTGAGCGCTCGACCGCCTGTCCTGTAATCTAGAGTGGCGTGTACCCCTGCCCTGAGCGCTCTACTTCCCTTCCTCTAATCTATAGTGGCATGTACCCCTGCCCTGAGCGCTCGACTGCCCGTCCTGTAATCTAGAGTGGCGTGTACCCCTGCCCTGAGCGCTCGACTGCCCGTCCTGTAATCTAGAGTGGCGTGTACCCCTGCCCTGAGCGCTCGACTGCCTGTCCTGTAATCTAGAGTGGCGTGTACCCCTGCCCTGAGCGCCCGACTGCCTGTCCTGTAATCTAGAGTGACGTGTACCCCTGCCCTGAGCGCTCAACTGCCTGTCCTGTAATCTAGAGTGGCGTGTACCCCTGCCCTGAGCGCTCGACTGCCTGTCTGGTAATCTAGAGTGGCGTGTACCCCTGCCCTGAGCGCTCGACTGCCTGTCCTGTAATCTAGAGTGGCGTGTACCCCTGCCCTGAGCGCTCGACTGCCTGTCCTGTAATCTAGAGTGGCGTGTACCCCTGCCCTGAGCGCTCGACTGCCTGTCCTGTAATCTAGAGTGGCGTGTACCCCTGCCCTGAGCGCTCGACTGCCTGTCCTGTAATCTAGAGTGACGTGTACCCCTGCCCTGAGCGCTCGACTGCCTGTCCTGTAATCTAGAGTGGCGTGTACCCCTGCCCTGAGCGCTCGACTGCCTGTCCTGTAATCTAGAGTGGCGTGTTCCCCTGCCCTGAGCGCTCGACTGCCTGGCCTGTAATCTAGAGTGGCGTTTACCCCTGCCCTGAGCGCTCGACTGCCTGTCCTGTAATCTAGAGTGGCGTGTACCCCTGCCCTGAGAGCTCGACTGCCTGTCCTGTAATCTAGAGTGGCGTGTACCCCTGCCCTGAGCGCTCGACGGCCTGTCCTGTAATCTAGAGTGGCGTGTACCCCTGCCCTGAGGGCTCGACGGCCTGTCCTGTAATGTAGAGTGGCGTGTACCCCTGCCCTGAGCGCTCGACTGCCTGTCCTGTAATCTAGAGTGGCGTGTACCCTTGCCCTGAGCGCTCGACTGCCTGTTCTGTAATCTAGAGTGGCGTGTACCCCTGCCCTGAGCGCTCGACTGTCTGTCCTGTAATCTAGAGTGGTGTGCACCCCTGCCCTGAGCGCTCGCCGCCTGTCCTGTAATCTAGAGTGGCGTGCACCCCTGCCCTGAGCGCTCGACTGCCTGTCCTGTAATCTAGAGTAACGTGTACCCCTGCCCTGAGCGCTCTACGGCCTGTCCTGTAATCTAGAGTGGCGTGTACCCCTGCCCTGAGCGCCCGACTGCCTGTCCTGTAATCTAGAGTGGCGTGTTCCGTTGCCCTGAGCGCTCGACTTCCTTTCCTGTAATCTAGAGTGGCGTGTACCCCTGCCCTGAGCGATCGACGGCCTGTCCTGTAATCTAGAGTGGCGTGCACCCCTGCCCTGAGCACTCGACTGCCTGTCCTGTAGTCTAGAGTGGCGTGTACCCCTGCCCTGAGCACTCGACGGCCTGTCCTGTAATCTAGAGTGGCGTGTGTCCCTACCCTGAGCGCTCGTCTGCCTCTCCTATAATCTAGAGTGGCGTGCACCCCTGCCCTGAGCGCTCGACTGCCTGTCCTGTAATCTAGAGTGGCGTGCACCCCTGCCCTGAGCGCTCGACTGCCTGTCCTGTAATCTTGAGTGGCGTGTACCCCTGAGCGCTCGACTGCCTGTCCTGTAATCTAGAGTGGCGTGTACCCCTGCCCTGAGCGCTCGACTGCCTGTCCTGTAATCTAGAGTGGCGTGTACCCCTGCCCTGAGCCCTCGACTGCCTGTCCTGTAATCTAGATTGGCGTGTACCCCTGCCCTGAGCGCTCGACCGCCTGTCCTGTAATCTAGAGTGGCGTGTACCCCTGCCCTGAGCGCTCGACCGCCTGTCCTGTAATCTAGAAGGGCGTGCACCCCTGCGCGCTCGACCGCCTGTCCTGTAATCTAGAGTGGCGTGTACCCCTGCCCTGAGCGCTCGACCGCCTGTCCTGTTATCTAGAGTGGCGTGCACCCCTGCCCTGACCGTAAAATCTGAAAAACATTGGAAAGTCTCCACTGAGCCTTTGTATGTTCGGTATGCTCCTATGGGACCTTGGTAGAAAGTTTCCATTGATTTTTCAGGTCCATATGAGTGTTTGGGCAAAGAAAGGAGATTTTTGATTGTTGTCATTGACAACTTTTCCAAATGGATGTATTACACCTTTGTAGAACATCCTGTTACTGATGAAGTTATATTGTTTTTAGAACATACATTCAGGATTGAGGGAGCACCTGTTATTCTTATGTCAGACAACGGAGTGCAATTTGTGTCTACCAAGATGTTAAATTTCTTAAGTAGATTTGGTGTGCGTTCTAAGAGAGCACAGTTGTATTGTCCCAGGGCCAATGGTCAAGTGGAAAGGGCCAACAGGTTCATAAAAGAAGGTATTCAAACTGCTTTGGAGAGCAACCTTGATGTTTTGGAATTTTTACAAGAAAAGGTTTTGAGTTATCACATTACCCCAAATGCTTGCACAGGAGTGTCTCCATACTTTTTGATGAGAGGAAGACAGGTCAAGTCTTTATTGACACCTCTTTTCTGGAAAAGTATTGAGGGTGACACCTTGGAATCTTGTATTGCCAAAGCTAGGAGTAATATACATATTCTCGCATTTGTGGGAAGTCTTATCACGACATATTTCACAATGCTAGAAGTAAAAATGTGGAAGTTGGTAACTGGGTACGTATCATCAAACCTTCATTGACCCGTAAGGGTTCATCTAAGTTTACTATTCCTTTCAAAGTGGAAAGGGTGACTAATTCTGCTGTTTTGCTAAAGGACAAGGGTTGGTGGAACAAGAGTTTTATTGTAGCAAGAATGTTTTTTTGAAAAGGTTGAAGATGCTGATGTGTGGTTTGATGAGAATTCTACTGGATGTGTTCCTGCTCAAGGTTCCACTGGGGATGGAGATATCACCATTACTTATGCACACCAGATTGAATCTACTGCGGAAGAAAGTGTTGATTCCTCTGTTGAGGATAATCTTGTGTTGCAAAAAGAAGCACCAGGATACCAAAGAAGTTTGATGATTATATTTTGGAATATTTTTTTTATTTTTTTTTGTTTGTTTTGTTAAGGGATACATGTGGTAATCTTATCCTTCTTTTATGTTCACCGTAGAACTTAGGGGCATATTAGCAAGGGCAGTATCGCCACTTTAGCGGCACTTTTGCCGCTAAAGCAGCAATATTTTTATCGCCCTATCAGCAAGCTGTCGCTAACAGGCGTTAGCGACAGCTTTCTGGCGATAGCGGGCGGTTTTCCTATCGCCTTGCATGCCAGCGATAATTATCGCTAATGACATGCAAGGTAGGCGTTCCCAACTAAAAGCGACTGAAGACAGTCGCTAACAAAACTTCCCCTATTAGCAACGCACGCGAAGCGATAAAAAAGTCGCGCTAAGCGCGATTATCGCTAGAATTTAACACCTGCTAAAAACATGACTTACCTGTTTGTTCAATGGGAGGTGGATTGTCAGGCTAAGTCCACCATGGCGTTAATGCGTGAATATCGCTGGATTTCCAGCAATATTCACGCATTTCGCCGCTATCGCTGGATATTTTATCGCATTGGAGATAAACGTTGCTAATAACGTGTTATCTCCGCGATAAAATCCAGCGATAGGCGGCGATAAAAACGCGCTAAGCGCGGTTTGCGATAATTATCGCAAGTTGTTGCTAATATCCCCCTTAGAGTCATCCATGTTATTGAAGTATTGTGTATGTAACTTGGAATTCACTGATGCGGGAGCTTAGGTTTGAATACCGGCAGAAGCGGCTGGAGTTTGCCTTGACTGGATGCCTCAGCTCTTGCACCAGTGGGTCCTTTCATGGCACATAAATAAACCTTAATTTTTATATAACCCAGCTGACTTCTTCGCTTCTTTACAGGTATCTTTAATTTCATTATCCCCAGTGTTGTAGCTGCTATCCCGCTCTGCATTCTCTAAACATAAACCTTTCATAAATGTCTTGGTCAGATGGTCGACCCAAGCTTCTTCCGGCACCCTTGAGTTGTTTTACGCTTGTGGATCTGCTAATACCATTTATGGTTCCCCAAAATGCTCTAGAGTGGGTTTGCTTAGCATTAAAAAGGAGCTTTGTCCAAAATGCACCTGTTTTCGTTTTCCGTTCTTCCCAAACTTGTTTTTTATCTTGCTTCCTCAGGTTTTTTATTTTCTCCCAGATGTGTATTGGGGCGTTGGGCTTTTTGAACTCCTGACTGCTCTTCTTAGTTCCTTTTTAAGGCTTGGCATTTGTTTGTAAGGCCTTCTGACCGCTTGTCGACTTGCCTCCTAGTGTGTTTTGCTGCAGGAGCATGTAGTAGCAGTCTCATTGTGAAATCCGTTCATACATCCATGTGGCTGTAATGGGCGTGTTGCTAGACTCAAAGTCTCTTTCACCATGCTGGCCCGGTCAGGAAGTGAGCTATGCCTCCACCTCCAGCATTTCAAGTTGGTTGTTTTTAATGAGCCAACTTCTACTGGGGCACTCATGTGCCTTGGAGGGTTTATATTCATCTTCAGCTGCTGATACGAGGATCACTTCGCATGGTGTACTTGACTACATATTTTCTCAGGTACGCTTGTAGTGGTAAAGAGAGGATTGTATAGTCTATTATTGACCGTGAGTTTGCGCTGCGATATGTGTACCTCAGGGCTTGTCGTCCTGAGATCTGCCATTTACTACTCTCAAGCCCAGGTGTTCCAAGGCAGTGACTAGTTGTTGCCCGTTAGGATCAGGGCGTTTTGATGGAGGACCAGCGGTGGCTGCCCCGGCTACATTGCGTTTTCTGCTGCTGGATGCTCGCCTTCGTCTGGGGTGTAAATTAAGTTGGTGTCTAAATTGCCTGTCACAATTATCTCAGGTTGGATTTGCAAACCTTCCATCAGTTATCTTCGAGATTAGATTTTTGAATAGACTAATCTTTTCTTGTACTTTGGGGTGTGCAGAGACATTAATCAGTATTACTGTTGTTGTCGGGTGTTTGTGCCAAGTGCTGAACTTAATTATTTGTAGAGCGGGGTCCGAAGAAAATTGCTGCTTCAAGATGGTGTCTAATGCTGTCAATACATATACTGCAGGGCCCCCTTTGGTCTCCCAAATCGGTGTGACCTTATGGCCTTAACGTGTATAGCGTATAGCCTACCAATTGCACAGGCTCAATTATCCAGGTCTCTTGAAGAGCTATGATCTCATATTTCCTCCAGTTCAGTGGGGGGACACTATCCTAAAGTTCATGTTTTGCCCCGGCCTGTGGCATAGCTAGACCTTTGCCCTCCGCGGCGGCTTGTAAGAGCAGGGGAGGGGGTGCTGATGGATTTCTGCGACGGCCGGGGGTGGGTAGTCAGTGGTGCTGGCGATTCCGGCGCGGCTACCGCCCAGCGACGGCCGCAGGTACTAGCAAGGGGGTGGCTATATCCAAGGAGAGGAAGTTTAGTGAGACCCCTGGGGCTTGCTAATCACTTGTTTAGAGTGTCACACTTTTCTTGGGGTGTTTAAGGCTGACGCTACCCGGTACCAATGAACCTGGTTCCTGTCACTTGGCTGTTTGGTTTGTTTTGTTGCAGGGATTTTGCAAAAACACAGAACTATGCATAGGATTATGGGACCTTAGTGCATAGGGACTGAGTCATCCTACCACCTTAGTACCCATGAGCCCAGGACCGACTAGCTATAGTGTCTCACTTGCTCTCCTACTCACTCACAGAGAAACATGGGATTAGACACCCCAGAACACAACACTCCCGACTCTCTCAGGAATCGTGGTTGCAAGACACACTCTTTCACTCACACTCTTGTACTTGTCCACAATAAGATCTGATAGAGACACGAACAACTTTAAAATATTTATTTTAACTAACATGCTCTAATATGCAGTATACGTGCCACAATAAGCAGGAAAATTCATAACACAAATACGGTCAGCATAGTAAGTAGTCCGTAAATCATGAAAGGAGCTGTCATGAAGACAGTATAGCCTAATCTCCCTCCCCTTGCATAGAAGCAGAATGATTATATATTAGAAGGTCGCTGGGCGTTATCTGCAGACCCCGTACTTCAGTCTACAGATGGTAGATCTACAGCATAGGTGCTGTCTTGCTCTTCTCCCTGGAAAGGTCCCGCTCCAAGTGTGTGCTACCTATCCGTGTATTCCAATAAGACCAAAGTACGTATCCCAAACAATAGCTGCATCGTTATGTTTTGTCTAGGTGCTAGGGCCTGACCAGAACAGAATAACAAGGGGCATTGTTGATCGACCTTGCTCACAATCTTCAGACTAAATCCCAGATCCCAGGAACCTGCAGGGTGTGACCACAGCGGTCGGTTCTCATGTGAAAACGCAGCAAAAGAGGCATTTGCTAAATAAGCTTGTGAAGTAATTTGCACAAAGCAGCGGACAATCTGCAGCGTGCTCATGCCAACTTAGAGAAAACGACAGTGTCCCCATGGGCCATGCAACAGTTTGTTCAGTTATTCCCGTTGTCCCATGGGCCATGCGACAGTTTGTTCAGTTATTCCCGCTGTCCCATGGGCCATGCGACAGTTTGTTCAGTTATTCCCGCTGTCCCATGGGCCATGCGACAGTTTGTTCAGTTATTCCCACTGTCCCATGGGCACTTTGTAGAACTGAGTAGACGGTTGGTTCCAATTCAGTACTTAGTATCCCAGCCGGCATTAGCAGAGGTAGAGGGTAGCTTGACGCTGTGGGTTTTGAGAGTTTTATACCCCATGTTTCGAATTGTTGGCTGGCGTTCATGATTGAGAGTGCAATCTCCTCATTTCTCCAGGTGGAGAGGGTTGTTCAGTTTGCTTATAGTCCTTGTTAGGAAGAAATTTGACTTTTGACAAGTCTGAGGATTTAAGATGCTTCAGAGTAGGAATTCCAGCAAACAATCTCATTATATTTCCTGTGTTGAGGATGGCCTGCTGGCCTTGCTGGGGCATTAGGAGGATTCGCTGATTCAGGCTCTCCTTTTGCAGGAATATGTTGTAGGTAATGGGGAGGTAAGGAGCGTCTCCAAATCAGTATTTCGCTGGCGTGTTTTTGGGACTTCTCCACCTCTGGGTCCATCATCTCTTTGGTCGGCTTCATGTGGTTTCTCATCGTGATCATTGCTTGTTAATGTATTTACTCGACCACCAGGTGATTGTTCTTGGCTGAGTTCTTTGCTATTATCGCTTCCATTATTTGATGTGAGGGAGGACAGTCACATGGAGAATTAGATTCACATTGCGCTTTTCCCTGTGTTGCAAGGGACACAATCCTATCTGCTCCTAAACCCGGGGTGTGTTGCCGGGAGTGCTTCCCCTTCTTTACAGTTTGCATTCTCTTGTAGGGCCAGCTTGAGTCGGGGCACTTTCAGATGCCTTCTGTAGGTTATCTGTCGTATCATCTGTTCTTTGCAATGAATCTAAGGAATCCGAAACTGACAGCTTCTCCTCGATTACCTTGTCCTTGTCGAGGATTCATGAGATGCTTACGATCACCATGTCTTGTTGCTCCGGATGGTGTGTAGTCTGTTACTGCATGGGGCTTCGTTCACTATGCACCACCTTCCTGTCACGTTCTTTCTGTCTCTTGGTTTGGACAGGGATCATGGGTTTGTTTTGTTCAGCATCATTCTCCGATGACAGGTCAGTGGACTGCGGTATAAATTCGACCAGCTCCTGATTAGTAGGAGTTTCTCCTGGGATGGTGAGCTGCTCAAGCGGCGTGCTTGAGTACGACATATAGGGGCATATTCTCAAGGACTCATCGCCTAGTTAGCAACACTTTATCGCAGCCAAAGTGGCGATAAATTTATCGCACCATTCACAAGCTGGTGTTAACAGCCCATAACACCATTTTACCCGCGATAGCAGCCGCAAAAACATCACCACAGATGACCCCTGCAACTATCGCTAATGAGATGCTGAGTAGGCGTACCGTGCAAAAAGCCGCGAAAACACCACTCCGCAACATTCTCAACGACCAGCCAGATCGGCGATAAGACCACAAAACAGGCGATAAGGCCGTTAGCAGCAGGAAACTAACACCTGCTCTGACCTGGTGCAAAGTCGGACCACAGCCTGCACCACAAAATGGAGCCCAGCCCAGAGCCACACCTGAAGGGCAACAGATGCCATGGAGCCACTGATCATGCAGCTCGGAGCCCCAACAGGGCCACAACACCCACCTCCACCACCCCCAGGACCCCCCCTCAGGCCCCCCTCAGGCCCCCCCGGCCAAAGACATGCCACATCAACTACACGGAATCATGTACCAAATAATCCGCCTGATGTCGCACAATCACATTTGGTGGCATGCATGTGTCGTCACAAAAATGAGCATCACACATCCACTTTCGATGTAACAAATGAAAATGTATTCAAAGAAACACAGAACAGAAATGAAGACACATGGCGGCTCCCCTCGGGACAATCCGTAGGTCACAGCCTGCAAGACAAAAATCATGATGAGAAGGTGTGTCTTGCGCACATCAAAGGACAGAGAGAGAGCGAAGGAGAGAGAGAGAGAGAAAGAGAGGGAGCGAGAGAAAGATGGACAGAGAGGGGGAGCGAGAGAAAGACGGACAGAGAGGGGGAGCGAGAGAAAGACGGACAGACGGACAGAGAGGGGGAGCGAGAGAAAGACGGACAGAGAGGGGAGCGAGACACAGATAACAGAAGAGAGGGAGAGAGAGTGCCCACAATGCGCACCCAGGCCACACTGCCCACCTGCTGCCACAGGTGCGTCTCCAACCACGTGCCTGTATGTAGTGCAGTTCACCAGGTCACACATCTGAAACAGATCCGTCATCTGAAACAGAGTCCAGATACATGAATGGCAAAGTACATACAATTGCACAAGACATCATCGCCTGTCTGCCCCTGCGCGCCCAGGCAGATGTACCCCAGCCCTCCCGCCGCCCAGCGGTGCATGCCCGCCCCTGCGCACCCAGGCCTCACTGCTCACCTTCCGCCCTTGGCGTGTAGTAATGATGGCCCACCACGTGCCGCTGCAAGCCACATGCCCGGGGCCCGCGAACATGGCACCCTCCACATCATGCTGCCCCGCTCCGCAGGCCACCAGGTCTCACATATGATTCTGGGTCTTGATTTCGCCATGGCAGAGGACATACCAGTGCACCAGGCATCATCGCAGGCTGCACACCCGCTCAGCCCTTGAGGTGCCACTAACTCTGTGATCCGGGATGCGACGCCACGTGGCGGTAGGACCGCGCTGCCCGCTGGCTCTGGCCTACACTGCGGTCCAGCAGGGCACACAAATCCTGAGCAGTCCGGACGGCCGGGACGGCGCATCATCGCAGGCTGCACACCCGCCCAGCACTTAAGGTGCCCCTACCTCAGTGCACCCAAAGTCACCGTCCTGTGGCGGTGTGCCTGTGCCGGCCGCAATGTATCTGGTGCCACCAAGTCTGTGTCCCAAAATCATGGACCCTGTATGATTGGGTATCGTGTTGCGGACGCCATCATGTCACCTCCGGTCCTGGGGAATGTGATGATGCAGGGCCCGAGGCCCTCATGCCTACATTAACACCACACGGATGCACCCAGATAGAGAGTGGAAATGGCGTCGAGCACCTGCGCCCGTCCCTTTTCATTGCCAGGGTCACATGTCCCGTGACGCGTGTGCTGGATGGGTGTGGTGTGGGTGTAAACCAGCCGTGAGGGAGTGGCTGTGGCATGCTGACAACTAGACCTGTGAGCAGCAGATCACTACAGGAAAGACAGGGGACATGTAGCGTTGCCGTCCCCCTGTGAGCGTAAGCGGAGTGGGCTGGCCTGGCGTATGCCAGTCCAGCGTAAGGGTTTGTATATGACCCCGGGGCCCTGGGCGTGGTTCCGTACTGGGCTGGACAAGGAAGTAACTCATGCGTGTGTCCCTGTTGTTGTGTCAGCGCCACCCGGACCGCATTGGGCAATGTGTCACCCTGTGACCCCTGTTCTACGACATGAGCCACATGGACATAAGAGGAGTCCAGTGAGCCCACATTCATCCATACTTCAACACTTAAAAGACCATAGATATGACACATCTGTGTGAATATGACTGTTTAATGCACATTCAGTGGAGTGTTGCATCTGGAGCAGTACAGGGCCATGCAAACCCCACATGACGATGTTGGCCCGTGGAGGGCCAGCCAGGGTCCCTCAGGGAATGACTAGTCCAAAGGAAGAGGAAGAGTTCAGTCCGCAGTCTGATTGCTGTGTCAATGGCGATCAAACATCATATGGCAGTCCATGTCGAGGTCCAAGGTGAGTGTCGCAGAGTGCATGGGGGGACAGTGGAAGGTGATGATGCAGAGGGCAGAACCAAGCTGAAGCGCGGACCTATGGATGAGATGCATGCTGCTGCGTCCTCCTTACCACGAGGGCAGAATCATCCGCATCTTCGTTCTCTGCTGTTTCATGTGCCTCACGTGTGGGTGGTGGTGTTCTGTCTCCAGCACTGTGTGGCAGTGACACATCAGTGGCCGGAGGTGGAAGGTCTGCTGCACTGTGTGGCACTGACACTTCAGGGGCGGAGATGTGGATGGAGTGGTGGCAGCAGCATGCATCCGCGCCAGGCCTTGTGGCAGCAATGCCGTGAGGAGGGTCCTGAGGTCATTGAGGAACCCAGCTACCCCTCGCTGGTGTGCAGCCGTGGCAGCCGCTCGTTCCGCATTCGCCCGCTCCATGGTCTCCATTAACCTCCGCATGTTTCCCAACTCCTGTGTGACATCGCTAGAGCCACTCGGACTGGACAGTTGTACTATTCTCTGAGTCAGGGCTCCAGCGATGTCAGCCATGGTCCGTTGGAGGGCATGGAGTGGACTGTGGGTGTCCGTTAGGGACCGTGAGTGGTCCCTGATGGGACTTAGACACCCATGTATGGCATCTAGTTTGTCTGCCATGCGGTCGAAGCCCACCCGCACCTGTTCAGCCAGATTCTCCTGGCACCCCAAAACACGGCATTGGAAGGCCATGTGTTCTCCGTGGGGGTCCTGGGAGGCAGCAGTGGTGGTGGGTGCTGCCTGCTGTGTGGTCTGTGCAGGGTGGGCTCTCCTCGTAGCAGCTGGGCTGCCCAGCTCCTGTTACTGGGCTGCGTAGGCTGTCCACGAGCAGTTGGAGGGCGTCAGAGTCAAAGCTGTGGTCGTCCTCTTCGTCTCCAGAGAAGAGAGGTTCGGGCTTCTCTGCAGGTGTTGATTCTCCCTCTGCAATGTGAAGGGAGATGCAGTTTAACAATGTGTCCACATGTATGTTGTCGCATTGTACATGTTTACATACAGACAGCATGACTGGGTACATTGTGGCTGTTTGGGAGGAGCTGCCTATTTGATGGGGGACAGTGGACATTTCGACAACAGACGTGTGTGTGTTTGTACTTGTACATTATCAACGCACATTTCCCTGCAATGCCAATTGTGATTGGCCAGTGTCTGCACCCAAGCGGCACCAGTTGTGTCCTGTGTTCTGTTGTAGGTGTTTTATGGATTGTGTCACATCGTTGTCAATGTAGATGTGCTCTGCATGTGATGTGTGTGCTGCATTTTGGGGAGTCGCCCTGCAGCTCAGATTTTGCTGCCCCTTATCACTTTCATGAGGTGTGCCTTTGACTTCTGTGCTTGTACAGTGCTGACATGTTGCATACTTGGGTATGTTGGTCTCTTGGTGGGAATTGGTGGTCTGGGGCATGGTTTGTCTGCAGATGTGCTCAACTTAATTGTGCATGTGTGCCATTGTGCCCATCTTCCCCCGTCCCCCATGCCCTGGTCGTTACTCACCCTGTTGCTGTTGTGTCGGGTCCTGTTGAGCAGTGTCTGGGCCCCCAACTCCTGCCACCGTCTCCCCACTGATGACTGTGGACACCATTTCCTCCATGTCGTCCAGCTCCTCCTGTGGCGCTGAGCTCCCACCTCCAGTCTGCATTGCTGCCTTCCGGTTGTTGGCGAGTTTCTGCTTGGTTTTGCGCTTGACATCATTCCAGCGCCTCTTGACCTCGTCCATTGTCCTCTTCAGCACTCCGACTGCATTCACCTTGTCCACGATGGACTGCCATATTGTATTTTTTGTTGCCAATGACACAGTGGAGGTGACGAACAGTTGTTGATGGTGTTCTGTCACCTCCGTTATCAGGATCCTGTTTTCCTGCGGACTGAACTTCGTCTTCCTCTTCTTCTTGTCCTTGCTCTTCCCTGACCCCGAAGTTCCAGGATGGTCCTCCGGGGGCTTGTGGGGTTCTGGTTCTCCTCCGTACTTGCTCCGGAAACGTCCATTGTGCTTCGCTGTTGTTTGGCATTTGTTTGTCTGTTTTTTTCTACTTTTATGGTGATTGTTCCCGCCTGACGCGTGTGAATTGCAGGCCTGTAGCTGGCTTTCGCAGATTTTCGTATCGCGATTGGCCTCATCGCAGCTTTTTTTGCGTTAGTGTTTCGCATTTTGCGGCGTGGCGTTGATTTTAACGCGGTCAGTTGACGCGTTATCTGGGGATTATTGCATGGTACCGCCGTGTTGTGAATACTTGGTTAACAAGGCGTTCATTTCCCGCGATAGACTGCGATGTTGAAGGTTGCGTTAAGTTACTTTTGCGATGGTTATCACACGTTCTTGAGAATATGCCCCATGGTGTTTCTCTGCCATCGGAACTTTGAGGCAGTTACTCAGCTTTAGGGTGGCCTACTAGTCATAGTTTCTAACTTGTAATTTTTCCTTTTGTTTAAAATACTCGTTAAAATGGTTGGTATACTGCTCAACTTATCAATAATTGGGCCACACGCACAATCTGTTTGAACCGGAGGGTTCATTTCTTGCACCCTTGTTATCAAGTCTGTCTAGTTTTGTGTTTATACCGGTGATGTGAGAAGCTCTTACGTTAATAAGGTCTGTCTGGATGTCCGACTTATCTGACTGCATATTGAGTGCCGTGATTGATGTTTGCAAAATGTTTAATAGGTAAGTGTAAGTTCGAAATATTCTCCGCTTTTGAATATAAAATATCACTATTCTCATAGATCTCGGTCACAGTATGTGAGTCTTTTGTTTTCCTAGTTGCCTTTAATGCAGGAGTATTGAGTGTATTTCGGTCTATGTCATCTAACTGAGCCCGGATTGAAATGACTGAGCCACTTCTCGGTGACTTATAATCGTTGCTTGGGTCATCTTGGGTAATTGTTCTGATAGACTTAAAATTTTGATTGGCGATTGCGCACGCCCTTCAAGATCGTCAGCCAGATTGACGGTCTTAACCTCCATTGCCTGTGTTAGATCCTTATTATTTGTTAATGAAATTGAGTGTAGCCAGGAATTGTCCACCTCTTCAACGGAGTTACTGATGGAGTATTTATTCTGTGGAATCACACTTGTGTAGTGTGTGCACAGAGGCCACAGCCGCCCTTTGACGTGAGTCACCTGCCGTGTGACCTGGCGGGGCACACCAAGTGTACCTTCTTTGAACAGATAGTGGACTAGTGTCCCTAGCATGAGTTTAGCACATAGAGTTGTGGTGGCAGCGTACTGGGATTTGTGAATCCATACCTGTGAGCACAACTTTTTATCTGTGTCACTGGAGTGGCGATCTACTGACCCAGTTGTTAAACGTCCCGCTTCTATGTGTTTACCCATATCCTAGCACTAACAATCCCAAATGTATGTTGTTCATGTTTGTGTATGCGGCATGCATGGGACATGCATATGTGTATCAGAACGCCAGACTAATAGAGACCATGGGATCTGTTTTGGAAGTCCCTGGCCTGTTCGTGTTACAGGATGGGGCTGAAGTTGTTTCCCAGACAGTGGAGATGTGTTGCTGACATTCCTGGAGTTGGAGGAGGAGACCTAGACACTGAAGTGAGGGAAGTGGAGAAAAGGCTCCTTAAGAAATTCATTTAGAGGACTGCTGTGCAACCAGAGCTGGTGTCTGCCTGACAGCTAGCTTCGCAGACTTGAAGGGGGCATCACCTGAGTCCACCCCTTGAAGAAGAGTTGTTCACCTGTCCTAAATTGGTAAGAAGCCAGCCTGTCTTCTGAGAGAAGCGAAGGAGCCTACCGACTGGTAGGAGGAGCGAGGTGCAGCTTGACCTGGATGTGAATGGTCGGCCAGAAGAGGACTATTACTTAGAGCGCTGGCTGGTGTCTGTGGGCCACAGACTCTGTTTTGTGATTAGTGACAGCTTGATATGAGATGAGCCGCTATGCCCGCATCGAAATTTCAAAGTGGCCTGAGTCATTGTGTCTGCATCAAAATCGTGATCTCTACTGCTGTACCTGCATGACATCGTGGTGTGACCTCATTTACTTTGCCTGCATGTTATGTGTATTTGTATAGCGCACATCTCACCCAGGAGGCTATCCTGGAGCTGAAGCAGGAGCTGTATGGGTCGAGCCAGGGTCGGGCTAGGTGAAGAGTCAGGTCTTCAGTTTGTTGCAGAACTCAAGAACTGAGGAGGAGGCTCTGATGTGCAGGGGCAGATCGTCCCAGGCTTTAGGAGAGCGGTAGAAGAAGCATGACCACCGGATGTGTGCGAGTAGGAGTCTGGCTGAGCGGAGCTGCCTGATAGGTTTGTGAAACGTTATGTAGTTGTTGAAGTGCGTGGGGCCAGTGTTGTGTTAGGTTTTGCATGTGTGCGTAAGGAGTCTGAAGAGTGCTTGTTGGTAGAGTGGGAGTCAGTGGCGCTCTTTGAGGTATACGGTGATGTGAGTGCGGGGTGGGAAGTTGAGGGTGTGCCTGGACGCTCAGTTTTGTACGGTCTAGAGTCTTCTGGTCAGTTGAGTGTTGATTCCAGCATAGAGTGTGTTGCGGTAGACCAGCTTGCTCGTGATGAGGGATTGGATGACAGTTTTGCAAGTATTGATGGGGAATCATTTGAAGATCTTTTTGAGCATCTGGAGTGTGTGGCAGCAGAGACGGTGAATGTGTTCATGTTAGAAATGGGATTTCTGGTTGGCTAGGGCTTGCGCCTAAGCCAGGCAGAAACCACCACTCTAGTCAGGGCGAGGGAGTTACATGCCAAAGATAACCCCTGCTCACCCCTTGGTAGCTTGGCACGAGCAGTCAGGCTTATCCCAGAGGCAATGTGTAAAGCGTTTGCGCAACACACACACAGCAGCAACACACTAGGCACACCACAAAAGAAACTCCACACAAGGTTATATATTAAAAAAAGCCTTTGTATTGTCATAAACACATTAGAATAGTACTCACATAATATACACTGTGCCAACTGGCACTAGGCAATATTTACAGGGGATTATATACACATGACAGGGCCAATTGGGCCACTGTCAGAACCATAACAAAGCACAAATAATAAATGTAAAACACAACCAGTAATTACTGGCAAAACACTGTACTCAGCATTATATCCTGCAACATAAATCATATTATGCAATCAGCATCACATTAGGCGTAAAACACATTATGCGCCAACCTCATAAGCATAAACCACATTAGGCAATAAGCATCACCAGCATAAACACGGTATGCAATAACCTCATAAGCAAAAACACATTAGAGGCGTAAATCAGGGTGCATAAATTACATTTAGCATATCATCACATAAATCACATTAGGGCCTTGCGCCCTACCAACCTACAACTGACCCCTGGCCAACTGGCCTTCTCAGAGGGCTCAAATGCCCTATGTCCCAAAATGTCAGGGCTGCCAATGCAGCAGAATCAAAAGTGCCCAATTGCGCTGGCACCACTGTGCCTCCTGGGTCCCCACTGGGATTCCTAAAAATGCTCTGGCCTAAACGTTGCAGCTGCCGCTAATTGCGGTGCAGCTGTGAAAGTAACTATAGGCACTGGCACTCACTGTGCCCTCTGGGTCCCCACTGGGACACTCTCACAAAACGTGCCCCCTTGGTGCAGCTGCCCGCAACGGCGGTGCAGCTGTGAACGAAGACGAAGAGACACTGGCACTTCTGTGCCCTCTGGACCCCCAATGGGGCCCTAAAAACAAATATGGCCAAACGTTGCAGCTGCCCGCGCTGGTGCGGTGCAGCTGTGCAGGAAATGGGCAGCGGCGCTCTGGGGCCCCGCTCTGGGGCTCTCTAAACAAAATTGCCCCCAACGTTGGAGCGGCCCGCTCTCCTGCGGGTCCGCTCAGAAAATAGGCACTGACAATGTGCCAACACGAAGCCTCACTCACCGGGCTCTCGCGGTACTCTTTCCGATCTGGGACCAGCACCGACAATGTGCCGCGGCTGGTCCCGCACTCTGGTCTTCTCCCTCTACAGCACGGGGCTCTCCCCAGCTCACGGGAGCCCCGCGCAGGCTGGCCCAGACCTCCGGACTCCACGGGTCTCCTGGGGCACCGGAATAGCTTGACGGAGGCGGGGTAGGCTCCCGCACTCCTTCCGGGACAAGCTCCGCCCCGGACCAGGCAACCTCTGCCTGACTTCCGGGTCGCGTTCCCGGTGCGGCGCCGTCTTCCTCCAGCAAAGTGAGGGGTGGGCACCCGCCTAGAATAAAGCAATTGCGGGGTGGTCACCCACCTAGAATCAACACCAGAAGCGGGGTGGGCACCCGCCCAAAAATAGGCATAAAGCGGGTTAGGCTCCCGCTCGGCTTGGCAAAATGCGGGGTGGGCTCCCGCTGAAGAAAACAGCACAGGGGGAATCCCACACGCCGGGATTCCCTCGGGGCACGTCACAGCCCCGCGCTGCCAGGCCACACGGTCTCCACACTGTGCAGGGGAAGCTCCGGGTCGCAGCCCAGTGCTGCAAAGTAAAAGTAGAAGCGCTCCACAAGGCACTAGGTCCTGGACTTCAAAAGAAAAGGTCCAAAGCAAAGTTTCTAGGGGCACAGCTGGGCCCAGGGAGGCCAGCACACAGGGCCCTCCATCAGGGAGGCAAGCCCTCGTGGCGGTTCCTCCTGGGTCCCCAGCAGCAGCAAGCCCCAGCAAGTACAGGAACAGCACAACTTTTCACTTTGTCTGCCCTGGCACAGGGCTTGGGGGAACCAGCAAAAACTGTTTCAGGAGGGAATTGGAGCACTTTGTTTACCAAGCTCCTCTTCCCCTTTGTCAGGTGGGGGCTCGTCATCAGACACACCACAGGGGGCGGAGACAGCATTGTACAGGCTAGGCACAGACCTATTCAGGGACCAGGGACTTCTCCCACTACTCCAAATGCAGATGTCCCATTCAGCCTAGTGCTGACTCACCCTGCCCCTCCTGGAGCCACACACACCTCACCAGCCCCTGTCACTCAAAAGCCAGACATGCAATTCACATCAGGCAGGCAGACACATAGCACACAGAAATTCTAACTTCTAAAAGTGGCATTTCTAAAATAGTTATAATAAATCTGCGCACACCATTGCGCAGCATTTATTATTACCATTCCAAATATACCAAACTTGACCACGCTGCTCCTCTCATATCCGGAATTGCCACTGAAACACTTATCAGGGAATCCCCAATGCATTCCTATGGGAGGGCAGCCCCACAGTAGTGAGAAACCAAAATGGCTGTTTGTCACTACCAGGACATGTCACACACTTAAGGTACATGTCCTATCTTTTACCTACAATGCACCCTGCCCATAGGGCTAGCTAGGGCCTACCTTAGGGGTGACTGACATGCAGGAAAAGGGGGGTCACAGACCTGGCACACACTTCAGGTGCCACGTCACAGCGGCAGTAACACTGCGCACACAGGGCCTGCAATGGCAGAGGCCTGAGATAGGTTTGAAAGGCTACTTTGGTGGGTGGCGCAATCAGCGCTGCAAGCCCACCAGTAGCATTTAATTTACCAGCCCTGGGTATCTGAGATACCACTTTACAAGGGACTGACAGGTAAATTAAATAGGCCAAATAGGTGTAGGCCAATCTTACCATATTTAACACAGAGAGCGCACACACTTTACACTGGACAGCAGTGCTAAAGTGCCCAGAGTCCTAAAACCACCAACACCATGTCAGAAAAAAGGCTAGGAGAAAGGCAAAAGGTTTAGGGATGACCCTGCAAAAAGGGCCAAGTCCAACACAACCCCCTTCCAGCCAAAACGCAGGGTAGACCAATCACCACCTTGATGGGCTTCCCTGCTTTGGGGGATAGAACGTGGACCCGGGCCCGCAACTGCAGGGACACCTTCCTGTTCTACGCCACTCTGAACCCATGTGGTTCCCTCTGTAAAAGCTCTCAGGACCAACTAGGCTACCCCACTGGTACTCCCTAGCTGTCCACGGCCAGGACCAGGCCCTAGGCCACCCAGATGTCACTGGTCCTTGCCAATCCACAGATTGGGAGGCAGTAACCCCTGGCACATAGTAACCATTCTCCACTCTTCCTCTCAGTGTAGTTCCAAACTGCCACTGATCATCCAACCTAGGGTCCGCACCCTCAAGCTGACCAGAAGTCACGGGCGAAGCTCTCCTCCCCCTACCTCTTCTTCTGGGGTCCCGCACTCTCCTCCTATGAGAGGCAACCTCAGAACACAATTCACCCACCAGTTCAGGACCTCTCTCCAGCAACTGGTCTACCAACCTGGGATCTAAACCCTCAGGTTGCACCGGGGTCAGAGGCGAGGACTCCCTCCCTCTGCACCCCCTTCCAGAGCCCTGCACCCTCCCAACTGGAGTGGTACCCCTAGAAGCTACATCGGTCAGGACACTGATTACAGTTGTCCTTCCCTCCAGTTCAGGCATACCCTGAACCTGGTTTCCCAACCCAGGGGCGGAACCTGTGGTTGAATTTCCTGGCGGACCAGGACTTCCTGGGGAGTACATATACCCACCCCGAGGGTGACACATAACTCATGTGTCGTGTGACAGTCTGCCTGGTGCAGATCTCTCGACCCCTGTCCATCTGACAGCGCGTGAAGATCTCCCAGGACAGAAGTGGTGTCACCATGGTCATTCATTGGTGACTCAGCCCTTCTGGCTGGCCCCTGACCCACTGGTTCTTCCACTGGGGGCTCTTTCCCCCTCTCACCCCTCAATCTGGACTTCTGCACCCTCCACTTAGGAGTGGCACTGCCAGACACCAGAACTGATGGAGGTCTGATTACAGACACTCCCAGCTCACCTGACACGGGGAGATCCCCCTCAACGGACGGTCCATCAGGACAGCCTAGGCTCCCTACCTGGTGTTCCCTTAAGGAACCATCCATGTGAGAAGTTGGCCTGGTATATGCTGTCCACTAATTATAGTGGGCACCTTGCACCAGTCCAAACAACCCCTTATTGGAGATAGGTTAAAGACAACCTTTATTGAAAGCTATCCTAGTGGTAGCTATGGAGAGCAGCCTTCAGGCTAAGTCTTGAAGGAATGTAAAGCAG
Organism: Calotriton arnoldi; assembly: GCA_963921515.1. Lineage (NCBI taxonomy): Eukaryota > Metazoa > Chordata > Amphibia > Caudata > Salamandridae > Calotriton > Calotriton arnoldi. Next base: position 1,813,833 of record CAWUFW010000466.1, read on the forward strand.
CTTGTTTTACCAGTCTATAATCTCTTGAGTGACCAAATGAAAGAGGACCACACCAGGTATATATTTAAAATATATGTATTTATTCTTAAACACACACCCCGAGTCTCTTTATGAGGCTAGAGTTCGAAGTACATAAGTTACAAGTCGAATATCAACAGTAATTGAATTGAAATTAAATTTATAAAGCGCAGCTAATGCCCAGAGGCGTCTTGGCATTATCAACAGTAATAGCACAAATACACGTTTGAGCCCTAGGGGCGTACCAAACCATATACCAATAAAGTGGTATAAGAACCACGACTGAGCTAGACACAAGGCCTAGAGCCTGTAGAAGTGCTTGGCCCTCAAGGAACCACCCAAGGTAGTGACACAGGGGACCCACGGGGGACGCATGCAGTGTGAGAACACAGCCGCGAGCCGCTGTTGACTTCTATGGGGAATGTCGCGGTTGGAGTTTTAAAGAAAAAGGACACTTAGAGGAGGACTTGGAGCAAACCTCTTTAGAACTAGGCTGTTCTAGAGTCAATACCCACGGGAGCACCGGAGTACTCGAGTTACCTCACCCAGGGAAGCCGGGTGCATAGGTGTCTTTCGGGGTCGGGTTTCGTCGACGTTTTCAATGCCGATCTGCTGCAAAGTGCTGCTGGCGACCAAGTCGAAAGTGTTCTGGTGGATCTAAGGATGGATCGAAGATTTGAAGAACCTGAAAGCAGAGGGGACAGAGTCTGGGTCACTAGCCAGTGACCAGATGCCCACCGATGTCGGGTGCTTCAGGTAGGTTGACGGTCGTCTTGACTCTTCAGCCACGAGGTCCAGGAGGCGTTGACGACAACCAGGAGCTGGATTCGAGCTGTCCCACAACGTCTGTCAATTGCTGCGGTGTCAGTGACCGGATTGGACCCAACAAGCCTTGGCAACGGCAAGTCACGTGGAAACAAAGAAAGGACGTTGATGCAGACCAGCAAGGTCTGGGGAACTCACCCAGCGAGGGTAAGTCAGGGCACCTCCGGAGCAACCAGGAAAGCCCAAGCAGAAGAAGAGTTGCCTTCGGGAGGGCCCACTAGCCAACGGACTAGCGACCACGAAGGAGCCTTAAGTGGACACACTTGGAGCTGGCTTACAGGACACTCATGGAGTGGAGGCCAATGATCTTCGGTGCAGTCAGTGCTGGAGCTGGGGGCTACTAGGAGCCCAAAGCACAACTTTGTGGGAGACCAGGAAGAGGATGCGCTTGCAAAAGTTCTCGGTGTCCAGGGGTCACAGTCCCACGTTACCCACGACAGCTTCGGGCCTCAGCTTCACTGGGGACTCAGGGCAGCCTCGGGGAAGTCTGGAAACCTACCTCTGGTGATGCAAAGACTTCGGCGTCCGGCGGGAGCTTTAGCGATGGAGACCGGACAATTGCTTCTTAGGTGCCTGCCAAGCAGGGGAGTCACTCCTTGACCCCAAGGGAGATTCTTCAGTCCTCTAATCTTAAAGTAGAGCGTTGAAGGTCCAGGATTCGGCTTCAGAGTTTCGTCCAGGGTAATCTAAAGTCCTAAGGACTGGGGTCCCATACTTATAGCAAATTAGGGGGTTGGGCATACTCTGGGGACCCACCTATGGGAGGGTCAGGGAAGAGGGGTGGTTACACCCCTTTCCCTTTGTCCAGTTTCGTGCCAGAGCAGGGGCTGGAAGCCCCTGCAACGGGTTTGAACTGGCATATGCACAGGGACACCAAATGTGCCCCCAGTGAAGGACTTCAAAGCACCAGAGAGTGCTCCCGCCCAGCCTCAATACACACTATCCTGTCTGGGGAGGTGGTTACACCTCCCTTCGACAGGAAACCTATTGTCCAGGCCTCCCCTGCCGGAGTTTCAGTCAGCAGCAGGAGGTCAGACCCGTGTCTGTGGCAGCGGCATCCATTTTGTGATGCCAGGGCTCTGGAAAGAAGTTACCGGGCAGCCCAGTGTGTACATGTCTCTCCCTCTAGAAGGGTGGAATGCTACCCCCGCCGCCAGGATTGGCGGGGGGTAGTATTCCAAGATGTTTGACACCAAACACGACATGTTTTGGTGCAGCCAGTCCAAAGTTAGCATTGTACCGCGAGGATATAATGCACTTAAGAGTATATGGTCAGGCTGTACCACAAACAGCATCAGAGGAGGGACTCCAAACGCTGCAGAGGGGCTCTGCTCATGCAGGGGCACCCTCTCACATAAAAACCAAGCACTCTGCCTTCAGGATTGTTAAGGCCTGCCATAGGAGTGACTTATAGGTCTATATGTGTGCAATGGTAGTGATATAGGTAGCCTATATCACAGTAAGGGGTGCATGCACTACCTAACCCAGGCTGCAGTAGCAGACCTGTGGTGTCATTTTGGCTGGCATTCCAGGGGTGGCATAATACATGCTTCAGCCCCTGGCAGGCCCCTGGGGTACCTATGCCCTGGGTACATAGTATACCATATACTAGGGACTTATAAGGGCACTCCAGATTCCAATCAAAGATGTACCTAAGGTACATGGAAACCATTTTAGAGAGGAAGCAGCTAGGCTGGGGTTCTGATTAGCAGGGCCCCAGCCAGACTAAAGTCGAAAAACAGTGAAGCATCAGCAAAAAGTGGGGGTACCCATGTGAAGCAGATCCTACTCTCCTACACAACCCCCCCAAATGCAGGGACATTAAACTAACCTTGTCCAGTTGAGTCTTCATGTTCTAAGTGGAAGTACCTAGAGAGTCCATCTGCATTGGCATGGTTACTCCCAGGTCTATATTCCACTGTAAAGTCCATCCCCTGTAGGGAAATGGACCACCTAAGCAGTTTGTGGTTTTCACCCTTCATTTGTTTTAGCCATAAGAGGGGCTTATGGTCTGTTTGAACAAGGAAGTGAGTACCAAACAAGTATGGCCTCAACTTCTTCAGAGCCCAGACCACAGCAAAGGCCTCCCTCTCAATGGCTGACCAACGTTTCTCTCTAGGGGTCAGCCTTCTGCTAATGAAAGCTACTGGCTGATCCTGACCTTCTTCATTCAATTGTGACAGTACAGCCCCTACCCCCAATTCAGATGCATCTGTTTGGACAATGAACGTCTTGGAGTAATCATGACTCTGTAGAATGGGAGCAGTGCACATGGCCTGCTTCAGGTCATCAAATGCCTTTTGACAGTTAGCTGTCCACTGAACCTTTTTGGGCATTTTCTTGGAAGTTAAGTCATTCAGGGGTGTCACTATTGATCCATACCCCTTGACAAATCTCCTATAGTACCCAGTCAGGCCTAAGAAGGCTCTCACCTGAGTCTGGGTAGTTGGAGCAACCCAGTCCATGATGGTCTGGATTTTGCTCTGCAGTGGTTGAACCTGGCCTCCACCCACAAGGTGGCCCAGGTACACAACCTGACTCTGCCCTATCTGGCACTTGGTGGCCTTGATAGTGAGGCCTGCCTTTTGCAGGGCCTCTAAAACATTCCTTAGGTGGACCAGGTGATCCTCCCAGGTGGAGCTAAAGACAGCAATATCATCAAGATAAGCTGCACTGTAGGCTTCCAGGCCTGTGAGAACTGTATTCACCAACCTTTGGAAAGTGGCAGGTGCATTCTTCAGACCAAAGGGCATTACCACAAATTGATAATGCCCATTAGGGGTTGAGAATGCTGTTTTTGGCTTTGCATCATCAGCTAGCCTGATCTGCCAGTAGCCAGCTGTTAGGTCAAATGTGCTTAGATACTTGGCTGAGGCCAAAGTGTCTATTAGCTCATCTGCCCTGGGTATTGGATGGGCATCAGTCCTAGTGACTGCATTGAGACCCCTGTAGTCCACACACAACCTCATCTCTCTTTTCCCACCACTGGTGTGAGGTTTTGGCACAAGGACCACTGGACTAGCCCAAGGGCTATCTGAGGGTTCAATAACTCCCAAATCCAACATTTTCTGGACTTCTGTCCTGATACAGTGCCTGACATGGTCAGGTTGCCTATAAATCTTATTTTTAATAGACAGACTGTCCCCAGTGTCCACTTCATGAGTGCACCAGGTGGTCTGACTTGGAGTCAGAGAGAACATATGTCTGTACTGATTGAGCACTTGTCTGCAATCAGTTTGCTGCTGAGCAGTGAGGCTGCCAGCCATGGCTACACCATCCACTGACCCATCATCAGGGTTCTGTGAGAGCAGGTCAGGGAGTGGGTCACTCTCTTCCTCCTGTCCCTCATCAGTAGCCATGAGCAAGCCCATGTCTGCCCTGTCCACATATGGTTTCAGTCTGTTGACATGGAGAACCCTGTGGGGACTCCTGGGTGTTCCTAAGTCTACTAAATAGGTAACCTCACCCTTCTGTTCAACAATGGTATGGGGTCCACTCCACTTGTCTTGGAGAGCTGCTGGGGCCACTGGCTCCAGCACCCACACCTTCTGTCCTGGCTGGTAAACAGTCAGTACAGCCTTTGGTCATGCCAGGCTTTTTGGAGTTCCTGGCTAGCCTCAAGGTTTTTAGTTGCCTTTTTCATGTATTCAGCCATCCGGGAGCGGAGACCAAGTACATAGTCCACTATGTCCTGCTTTGGGGGCTTGAGAGGTAACTCCCATCCTTCCTTCACCAAGCACAATGGACCCCTGACAGGGTGACCAAACAAAAGTTCAAAAGGGCTGTAGCCAACCCCTTTTGAGGCACCTCCCTGTATGCAAACAAAAGGCAGGGCAAGAGTATGTCCCATCTTCGCCTAAGCTTTTCTGGGAGCCCTTTAATCATGCCCTTTAAGGTTTTGTTGAATCTCTCAACTAAACCATTGCATTGTGGGTGATAGGGTGTGGTGAACTTGTAAGTCACTCCACACTCCTTCCACATTGCTTGCAAGTATCCAGACATAAAGTTTGCACCCCTGTCTGATACAACCTCCTTAGTGAAGCCCACTCTTGAGAAAATTCCCAGGAGGGCCCTTGCCACCACAGGTGCTGTAGTGGTCCTAAGGGGTATAGCCTCTGGGTACCTAGTGGCATGGTCCACCACCACCAGGATAAACCTGTGCCCAGATGCTGTTTGGGGATCCATGGGACCAACAATATCAATCCCCATTCTCTCAAAGGGAACCCCCACCACAGGTAGTGGTATCAGGGGGGCCTTTGTGGTGCCACCTGCCTTCCCACTGGCTTGGCAGGTTACACAGGAGCGACAAAACTCCTTGGTGTTTTCAGACATGTGGGGCCAGTGAAAGTGAGGGACAAGTCTGTCCCAAGTCTTGTTCTGGCCCAGGTGACCTGCTAGAGGAATGTCATGGGCTAGGGTCAATAGGAAGCCCCTGAATTTCAGAGGTATAACCAACCTCCTGGTGGCACCAGGCTTGGGGTCTCTACACTCTGAGTACAAGAGTCCATCATCCCAATACACTTTATGGGGACCACTAGCATTCCCAGCAGCCTCAGCAGCAGCTTGCTGTCTGAGGGGTTCAAGAGAGGGGCAGCTCTGCTGCTCCTGGCTCAGATCTGACCTGGAAGGGCCCCCTGTCCCCAAGAACTCAACCTGGTCAGGCTCAAGCTCCTCTGGGACAGTTCCTTCCTCAGGACTGAGATCATCCCCCTCAAGAGACTGATCTTCCTTCTGAGCCAAGGGGGGAGGCACTGCCTTTACCCTACTACTCCTCCTCTTGGATGGCACTTGGTCCATTGTTCCAGGATCCAAGGCCTGTTCAGTGTTAGACATTTTGCTCTGTGACCTGGTCACAGCAAACACATCTGCAGGGATGACCAGCATTTCTGCATGGGTCCTGAGCTCCACTTCTGCCCAAGCTGAAGTTTCTAGATCATTGCCAAGCAAGCATTCGACTGGTAGGTCTGCACTCACCACAACCTTCTTAAGGCCAGTTACCCCTCCCCAGGAGAAGTTAACAACTGCCAGAGTATGGTCTGTTCTGACATTGCTAGCATTGGTCACTTGGTATATTTCACCAAGTATAATCTGCCCAGGATCCACAAGATCTTGTGTCACCATGGTGACACTTGCTCCTGTGTCCCTAAATGCCAAAGCCTCTTTTCCATTTATTAATGGCTGTTGCCTGTACTTGCCCAGATTACTGGGACTCACAGAGGAGGTCACATCCATGCCTCCATCACAGACTAGGACAGCCTGAGTGAGTTCTCTGACTAGGCCAGAGCTCATCTCATTACCCAGGGTCAACCCTACTAAACCCTTAGCCTGTGTATTCCCACCACCAATTGTAACTGCACTAGGGGGAACAGGTGCCTTAGGGGCATTGGTGGGGGCTGGAATAGAGTCTTTGGACTTGGTGCAATCTCTGGTCCAGTGTGTCTTTTGCTTACAGACTTTGCACCATGGTTTCTTTTGGCCTTTTCCCTTGTTAGACTGTGAATCCCCACCTGAAGAAGATTTTTGGGGGCCTTGTGAAGACTTCTGGTCTTTACCCTTCTCCCCACCCTTATCAGAGTTTTTAGAATCTTGCTTCTTAGGGTCACCACTTTGGTTCTGTACCTTCTGCCTCACCCTGGTTCTGACCCATTTGTCTGCCTTCTTTCCCAATTCTTGGGGAGAGGTCAGATCAGAGTCCACCAGGTACTGATGCAACAGCTGATTTTGACAGTTATTAAGAATCTGCTCCCTCATGATAAGATTGTACAATCCTGTGAAGTCACATACCTTACTGCCCATCAACCAACCTTCCAGAGCCTTAGCAGAACAATCAACAAAGTCCACCCAGTCTTGAGTCTGTGCTTTTTGGGTATCTCTGAACGTTAACCTGTATTGTTCAGTTGTTAGGCCAAACCCATCAATCAGAGCACTCTTTAAGACTGTGTATTTATCAGCATCCTCCTCTTTAACAGTGAGGAGCTTATCTCTACCTTTGTCTGCAAAGGAGAGCCACAAGATTGCTGCCCACTGCTCCTGAGGGACCCTCTGTACTTTACAGGCCCTCTCCAGTGCAGTTATCCATTTGTGGATGTCATCCCCACTCTGGTAGGGAGGGACAACCTTGCTCAGGTTTCTATGGGCATAAGACCTTTCCCTATCTCTGGGGAAATTGCTGCCACCATGGGATTCTAGTCCCATCTTTTTTCTCTCTCTAAAGAGATCTAGGGACTCCCTGTCTATAGCCAACTGCTGTTTTCTGAGCTCAAGCTGGGCTTGTTCATACTGAAGCAGTCTCTTTCTCCTCTCATGAGAGGATTCCCTCATATGAGAAGAAACAGAGGTCCCTACTGAGGTGTCAGAGTGGTTAGACTCCTGAGAAGGAGATCTAGACCTTCTGGGCACACTCACAACTCTTCCTGGGGGACAAAGGGGAGGTCATTTTGGGCCTCCTCCTCATCCTCAGGAGTAGCTGCATTGTCCAGGTCAGGATCATTGTCATTCCCCTGGCCAGTTTCAGAGGTCAGGTCCTGGGCATTTTCATCCCTGGCCCCTCCCTCATCTTCTGCCCCACCCTCTCTGCCTACCCTTGCAGACCCTAGGGGTCTTCTAAGATCATCTAGCAGAAGCATCTCCAGGAGACGTTGGGTGTTGGCACTTTTGCCTGTCTTCAACTTCCTAACCTTGCACAACTCTCTTAATTCCAAGAATGAGAGGTTGTCATATCTGGATGGCAGGAGCTCACTGGTTCCTGGCAGTGAAGACATTACTAGTGTGGTGTGGTGTATGCACTACCTACTCTAGTGTGGCCTACTAAACTCTCTTGAGTTGTAGAAAGGGTGTGCTATCCCTTAACACACAACTCTAAGTTCAGTAGAACTTACTGTATCCTAAGCTTGAATTATATGTACCTAAGGTACCCTTAGTGGTTTTCAGTTGATCAATTCAATTGAGATTATCTGGTAAAACAATAGCAAGCTGGAATCCCACACGCTGCACACCAATGTGAGAAGTTGGCCTGGTATATGCTGTCCACTAATTATAGTGGGCACCTTGCACCAGTCCAAACAACCCCTTATTGGAAATAGGTTAAAGACAACCTTTATTGAAAGCTATCCTAGTGGTAGCTATGGAGAGCAGCCTTCAGGCTAAGTCTTGAAGGAATGTAAAGCAGCTTGTTTTACCAGTCTATAATCTCTTGAGTGACCAAATGAAAGAGGACCACACCAGGTATATATTTAAAATATATGTATTTAGTCTTAAACACACCCCCTAGTCTCTTTATGAGGCTAGAGTTCGAAGTACATAAGTTACAAGTCGAATATCAACAGTAATAGCACAAATACACGTTTGAGCCCTAGGGGCGTACCAAACCATATACCAATAAAGTGGTATAAGAACCACGACTGAGCTAGACACAAGGCCTAGAGCCTGTAGAAGTGCTTGGCCCTCAAGGAACCACCCAAGGTAGTGACACAGGGGACCCACGGGGACGCGTGCAGTGTGAGAACACAGCCGCGAGCCGCCGTTGACTTCTATGGGGAATGTCGCGGTTGGAGTTTTAAAGAAAAAGGACACTTAGAGGAGGACTTGGAGCAAACCCCTTTAGAACTAGGCTGTTCTAGAGTCAATACCCACGGGAGCACCGGAGTACTCGAGTTACCTCACCCAGGGAAGCCGGGTGCATAGGTGTCTTTCGGGGTCGGGTTTCGTCGTCGTTTTCAATGGCGATCTGCTGCAAAGTGCTGCTGGCGACCAAGTCGAAAGTGTTCTGGTGGATCCAAGGGTGGATCGAAGATTTGAAGAACCTGAAAGCTGAGGGGACAGAGTCTGGGTCACTAGCCAGTGACCAGGAAGGCGATGAGCAGATGCCCACCGATGTCGGGTGCTTCAGGTAGGTTGATAGTCATCTTGACTCTTCAGCCACGAGGTCCAGGAGGCGTTGACGACAACCAGGAGCTGGATTCGAGCTGTCCCATGACGTCTGTCGATTGCTGCGGTGTCGGTGACCAGATTGGACCCAACAAGCCTTGGCAACGGCAAGTCACGTGGAAACAAAGAAAGGACGTTGATGCAGACCAGCAAGGTCTGGGGAACTCACCCAGCAAGGGTAAGTCAGGGCACCTCTGGAGCAACCAGGAAAGCCCAAGCAGAAGAAGAGTTGCCTTCGGGAGGGCCCACTAGCCAATGGACTAGCGACTGCGAAGGAGCCTCAAGTGGACGCACTTGGAGCTGGCTTATAGGACACTCGTGGAGTGGAGGCCAGTGATCTTCGGTGCAGTCGGTGCTGGAGGCGGGGGCTACTTGGAGCCCAAAGCACAACTTCATGGGAGACCAGGAAGAGGATGCACTTGCAAAAGTTCTCGGTGTCCAGGGGTCATGGTCCCACGTTACCCACGACAGCCACAGGCCTCAGCTTCACTGGGGACTCAGGGCAGCCTCGGGGAAATCTGGAAATCTACCTCTGGTGATGCAAAGACTTCAGCGTCCGGCGGGAGCTTCAGCGATGCAGACCGGACAATTGCTTCTTAGGTGCCTGCCAAGCAGGGGAGTCACTCCTTGACCCCAAGGGAGATTCTTCAGTCCTCTAATCTTAAAGTAGAGCGTCGAAGGTCCAGGATTTGGCTTCAGAGTTTCGTCCAGGGTAATCTAAAGTCCTAAGGACTGGGGTCCCATACTTATACCAAGTTAGGGGGTTGGACATACTCTGGGGACCCATCTATGGGAGGGTCAGGGAAGAGGGGTGGTTACACCCATTCCCTTTGTCCAGTTTCATGCCAGAGCAGGGGCAGGTAGCCCCTGCAACCGGTTTGAACTGGCATATGCACAGGGACACCAAATGTGCCCCCAGTGCAGGACTTCAAAGCACCAGAGAGTGCTCCCGCCCAGCCCCAATACACACTATCCTGTCTGGGGAGGTGGTTACACCTCCCTTCGACAGGAAACCTATTGTCCAGGCCTCCCCTGCCGGAGTTTCAGTCAGCAGCAGGAGGCCAGACCCGTGTCTGTGGCAGCGGCATCCATTTTGTGATGCCAGGGCTCTGGAAAGAAGTTACCGGGCAGCCCGGTGTGTACATGTCTCTCCCTCTAGAAGGGTGGAATGCTACCCCCGCCGCCAGGATTGGCGGGGGGGTAGTATTCCAAGATGTTTGACACCAAACACGACATGTTTTGGTGCAGCCAGTCCAAAGTTAGCATTGTACCGCGAGGATATAATGCACTTAAGAGTATATGGTCAGGCTGTACCACAAACAGCAACAGAGGAGGGACTCCGAACGCTGCAGAGGGGCTCTGCTCATGCAGGAGCACCCTCTCACATAAAAACCAAGCACTCTGCCTTCAGGATTGTTAAGGCCTGCCATAGGAGTGACTTATAGGTCTATATGTGTGCAATGGTAGTGATATAGGTAGCCTATGTCACAGTAAGGGGTGCATGCACCACCTGACCTGTGGTGTCATTTTGGCTGGCCTTCCAGGGGTGGCATAATACATGCTTCAGCCCCTGGCAGGCCCCTGGGGTACCTATGCCCTGGGTACATAGTATACCATATACTAGGGACTTATAAGGGCACTCCAGATTCTAATCAAAGATGTACCTAAGGTACATGGAAACCATTTTAGAGAGGAAGCAGCTAGGCTGGGGTTCTGATTAGCAGGGCCCCAGCCAAACTAAAGTCGAAAAACAGTGAAGCATCAGCAAAAAGTGGGGGTACCCATGTGAAGCAGATCCTACTCTCCTACAATCCAGTCCTGGAGACTGAGGTTGGGGCTCGGGATACGGCCCAGTCTCACTCCTTCTCCTGCGAGACAGGATGTGAGGCCTTTCAACCTCCTCACTATAAGGGGACCTAGCTGGGCTACTCTGAACCACTTCCACCACTCTGGGTTGGAAGATACCTGAACCACTCCTCTTAGGGTTTCTTCCCAATGTCTCTTCAGAACCTCTGGCAACCACCCAGAGGTCTGCTTCCCGTGCAAGCTCCCTGGGATCAGAGAACTCACACTCCAACAGGTTTTGGCGCAACCCCGGAAAATAATTACTGAACATGTGCGGTCTGACAATCAGATTGAACAGCCCTTCAAAATCATTTGCCGTGCTAACCATCACCCAATCATCCAGTGCATCACAACATTCATCCACAAACTCCCCCCAAGACTGGTGAGACAGTTTCTTACTGCCCCTGAATCTCAACCTGTCCCCCTCTTAACTGGGAACCAGGTACCATACTCTGGGAACTGGGAATGGGACTTCCTGCACTGGACTCCATATTGCTGCCACCACTGGATCCCACCCTTACTGGTGAATCCAGACAACTAAAACTGCACTTAGGGGATAATCTACCCTCCCGAGCTAGTTACTCCATGCCAATTAAGTAACCACTGTAGGCCAACCCCAGAAATAGCAAACAGCACAAGGGCAGTACAACTCCTCCAGCTTCTTTGGTTTCTGTCCTTGGCAAGATACACAACCCATAGTGCAACAAGAGAACACATTTCAAAGAAATGATACTTTTAAGGAGAAAACAAAATCAGAAACAATAATCCCCAAACTTGTGATTATCTAAATGCAGAGTTTGTAGTGCAACCAGTTGTCGCTGTGGTACTGCGCAAACGCAAGTCTTATCCTCACCGCTGACAACCAATGTTAGAAATGGGATTTCTGGTTGGCTAAGGCCTGCGCCAAAGCCAAGCAGAGACCACCACTCTAGTCAGGGCAAGGGAGTTACACACCCAAGATAACCCCTGCTCACCCCCTTGGTAGCTTGGCATGAGCAGTCAGGCCTATCCCGGAGGCAATGTGTAAAGCGTTTGAGCAACACACACACAGCAACAACATACTAGGCACACCACAAAAGGAACTCCACACAAGGTTATATATAAAAATAGCCTTTGTATTTTAATAAAACACATTAGAATAGTAATCACACAATATACACTGTGCCAACTGGCACTAGGCTATATTTACAGGGGGATTATATACACATGACAGGGCCAATTGGGCCACTGTCAGAACCATAACAAAGCACAAATAATAAATGTAAAACACAACCACTCAGCATTATATCCTGCTACATAAATCATATTATGCAATCAGCATCACATTAGGCGTAAAACACATTATGCGCCAACCTCATAAGCATAAACCACATTAGGCAATAAGCATCACCAGCATAAACACGGTATGCAATAACCGCATAAGCAAAAACACATTAGAGGCGTAAATCAGGGTGCATAAATCACATTTAGCATATCATCACATAAATCACATTAGGGCCTTGCGCCCTACCAACCTACAACTGACCCCCTGGCCAACTGGCCTTCTCAGAGGGCTCAAATGCCCTATGTCCCAAAATGTCAGGGCTGGCTGCCACTGCAGCAGAATCAAAAGTGCGCAATTGCGCTGGCACCACTGTGCCTCCTGGGTCCCCACTGGGATTCCTAAAAATGCTCTGGCCTAAACGTTGCAGCTGCCGCTAATTGCGATGCAGCTGTGAAAGTAACTATAGGCACTGGCACTCACTGTGCCCTCTGGGTCCCCACTGGGACACTCTCACAAAACATGCCCCCTTGGTGCAGCTGCCCGCTACGGCGGTGCAGCTGTGAACGAAGACGAAGAGGCACTGGCACTTCTGTGCCCTCTGGACCCCCACTGGGGCCCTAAAAACAAATATGACCAAACGTTGCAGCTGCCCGCGCTGGTGCGGTGCAGCTGTGCAGGAAATGGGCAGTGGCGCTCTGGGGCCCCGCTCTGGGGCTCTCTAAACAAAATTGCCCCCAACGTTGGAGTGGTCCGCTCTCCTGCGGGTCCGCTCAGAAAATAGGCACTGACAATGTGCCAACACGAAGCCTCACTCACCGGGCTCTCGCGGTACTCTTTCCGATCTGGGACCGGCACCGACAATGTGCCGCGGCTGGTCCCGCACTCTGTTCTTCTCCCTCTACAGCGCGGGGCTCTCCCCAGCTCACGGGAGCCCCGCGCAGGCGGGCCCAGACCTCCCGACTCCACGGGTCTCCAGGGGCACCGGAACACCTTGACGGAGGTGGGGTAGGCTCCCGCCCTCCTTCCGGGACAAGCCCTGCCCCGGACCAGGCAACCTCTGCCTGACTTCCGGGTCGCGTTCCCAGTGCAGCGCCGTCTTCCTCCAGCAAAGTGCGGGGTGGGCACCCGCCTAGAACAAAGCAATTGCGGGGTGGGCACCCGCCTAGAATAAAGCAATTGCGGGGTGGGCACCCGCCTAGAATCAACACCAGAAGCGGGGTGGGCACCCGCCCAAAAATAGGCATAAAGCGGGGTAGGCTCCCGCTCGGCTTGGCAAAATGCGGGGTGGGCTCCCGCTGAAAAAACAGCGCAGGGGGAATCCCACACGCCGGGATTCCCTCGGGGCACGTCACAGCCCCGCGCTGCCAGGCCACACGCTCCCCACACTGTGCAGGGGAAGCTCCGGGTCGCAGCCCAGTGCTGCAAAGTAAAAGTAGAAGCACTCCACGAGGCGCTAGGTCCTGGACTTCAAAAGAAAAGGTCCAAAGCAAAGTTTCTAGGGGCACATCTGAGCCCAGGGAGGCCAGCACACAGGGCCCTCCATCAGGGAGGCAAGCCCTCATGGCGGTTCCTCCTGGGCCCCCAGCAGCAGCAAGCCCCAGCAAGTACATGAACAGCACAACTTTTCATGGGGTCACAGCCCCTATATTTATATCACCTCTGGGCTTTGTCTGCCCTGGCACAGGGCTTGGGGGAACCAGCAAAAACTGTTTCAGGAGGGAATTGGAGCACTTTGTTTACCAAGCTCCTCTTCCCCTTTGTCAGGTGGGGGCTCGTCATCAGACACACCACAGGGGGGCGGAGACAGCATTGTACAGGCTAGGCACAGACCTATTCAGGGACCAGGGACTTCTCCTCCCACTACTCCAAATGCAGATGTCCCATTCAGCCTAGTGCTGACTCACCCTGCCCCTCCTGGAGCCACACACACATCACCAGCCCCTGTCACTCAAAAGCCAGACATGCAATTCACATCAGGCAGGCAGACACATAGCACACAGAAATTCTAACTTCTAAAAGTGGCATTTCTAAAATAGTTATAATAAATCTGCGCACACCATTGCGCAGCATTTATTATTACCATTCCAAATATACCAAACTTGACCACGCTGCTCCTCTCATATCAGGAATTACCACTGAAACACTTATCAGGGAATCCCCAATGCATTCCTATGGGAGGGCAGCCCACAGTAGTGAGAAACCAAAATGGCTGTTTGTCACTACCAGGACATGTCACACACTTAAGGTACATGTCCTATCTTTTACCTACAATGCACCCTGCCCATAGGGCTAGCTAGGGCCTACCTTAGGGGTGACTGACATGCAGGAAAAGGGGGGTCACAGACCTGGCACACACTTTAGGTGCCACGTCCCAGCGGCAGTAACACTGCGCGCACAGGCCCTGCAATGGCAGAGGCCTGGGACAGGTTTGAAAGGCTACTTTGGTGGGTGGCGCAATCAGCGCTGCAAGCCCACCAGTAGCATTTAATTTACCAGCCCTGGGTATGTGAGATACCACTTTACAAGGGACTGACAGGTAAATTAAATAGACCAAACAGGTGTAGACCAATCTTACCATATGTAACACAGAGAGCGCACGCACTTTACACTGGATAGCAGTGCTAAAGTGCCCAGAGGCCTAAAACCACCAACACCATGTCAGAAAAAAGGCTAGGAGAAAGGCAAAAAGTTTAGGGATGACCCTGCAAAAAGGGCCAAGTCCAACAGTTCACTTGACCGATTATGGTGAGTTGGTTGTCGATTACTATTCCGAGGTTCTGTGCATGGGTTACCAGTAGGGTTGTGGGTCAGAGTTTGGCAGACCACCAGGGGGAATACCAAAGTGAGGTGTCTTTGCCGAAGATTATTACTTCCATCTTCTCTGTGTTGAGCTTGAGGCAGTTGCTTTTCATCCAGCTGTATCAAAAAAGCAGTGTGACCTCTGCTGCTGTGCCTGCATTAGAGTTGCAGCATGACTTCATCTGCTGCGTCTGCATTGCGATCACGGCGTGGGATGCACCACTGTGCCTTCATCTAAATTGGTGCAGGACGTAGCTGTCTGAGCAGTGCAGCAAAAGGACCAGCCTTGTATGGTCCAGAGCTTTCCCCGAACAGCCGTCCTTGACAACCAAGAGCAGCTGCTCACAAGAGACACAACTGCCGAGGGGTCCAAGAGATACTGCCGACCATCCAAGAGCACAGACCCAAACAAGCACTTGCTGGGTGAGAAATATTGAGCATGCGACTGTACGCATTTACAAAAGCACAGGCGTAATCTAAACCTGACCTAATCACGCTTGATACCGACACTGGGAAGAAACTACCACGAACAAAAGGAGGGACCAGAATCAATAGCGGAAAGAGGTGCAGCCATGCTCCATGTTTCATATATGTCGTATTTAGCTGTAGTGTGAATTGAAGTATCTCTTGTTGAAAGTCAAGCAGTGAGTTGGACAACCATCTATTACACTAATGTGTGTCTTGAGTTCTGAGCTCTGAGACCCCACACTCCAACTCTGAGAAGCCTGGGACTGCTCGCCATCGCTACTGCTGAGCCTGTGACTGCTGCCATCGCTACTGCTGAGCCTGTGACAGCTGCCATCACTACTGCTGAGCCTGGGACTGCTCGCCATCGCTACTGCTGAGCCTGTGACGGCTGCTATCGCTACTGCTGAGCCTGTGACAGCTGCCATCGCTACTGCTGAGCCTGTGACTGCTGCCATCACTACTGCTGAACCTGTGACAGCTGCCCTCACTACTGCTGAGCCTGTGACGGGTGCCATCGCTACTGCTGAGCCTGTGACTGCTGCCATCACTACTGCTGAGCCTGTGACTGCTGCCATCGCTACTGCTGAGCCTATGACTGCTGCTATCACTACTGCTGCCATCTCTACCACTCAGAGTCACGTGGTAAAGTGCTCAGAGTCCTGAGCTCAAGGGTCCCCACACTCCAACTCTGAGAAGCCTGGGATGCTCGCCATCACTACTGCTGAGCCTCTGACAGCTGCCATCACTACTGCTGAGCCTGGGACTGCTGCCATTGCTAAAGCTGAGCCTGTGACGGCTGCCATCGCTACTGCTGAGCCTGTGACAGCTGCCATCCCTACTGCTGAGCCTGTGACTGCTGCCATTGCTAAAGCTGAGCCTGTGACGGCTGCCATCGCTACTGCTGAGCCTGTGACGGCTGCTATCGCTACTGCTGTGCCTGTGACAGCTGCCATCGCTACTGCTGAGCCTGTGACTGCTGCCATCCCTACTGCTGAGCCTGTGACTGCTGCCATTGCTAAAGCTGAGCCTGTGACGGCTGCCATCGCTACTGCTGAGCCTGTGACGGCTGCTATCGCTACTGCTGTGCCTGTGACGGCTGCCATCGCTACTGCTGAGCCTGTGACTGCTGCCATCGCTGCTGCTGAGCCTGTGATAGCTGCCATCTCTACTGCTGAACCTCTGACTGCTGCCATCACTACTGCTGAGCCTGTGACTGCTGCCATCTCTACTGCTGAGCCTGTGACTGCTGCCATCTCTACCACTAAGAGTCAGGAGCTGACGAGGTCATAGTTGGCGCAGTTTGCAGAGCCGTAGTAGGATGGACCCTGGAACATCAGAGGCAAATGACCTTAACCCCCACAGTTGAGATCAAGTTGCTCCTGCTTGCCCTTGGGATTAAGTACTATTTTGTGCAAACATATGATTGCTGATTGTGGAGATGAGGTGCGTGAGGTTAATAAATACTTTTAGTCTTCCATTTATCATCCAGCTACAGTAAATGTAATCAGAGCCATGGAATGCTGTGTGTTGGGAAGAGAATGTCCTCTGCATGGTAAATGGGTTTGTAGCCCTGCCCTCGGTGCCTGACTGCATGTGGAACTGGTAGCCTGACCGTCGGTGTCGTCCTAGCACTGTGCTAATCTAGTGTGTGTGCAGAGGCCTTGGCCTGTCCCTAGTAATGCAGCGACCTGGAGGCGTGCACAAAGCGTATTCGCATAGCAGGCACAGTATTACTACCCATGCCCTGTCTAAGTCACATAAACCAGTGCTGGTAGCGTAATGAGGCATGGATCAAATCTCCTGGGTTGGAAACGTCAGAAGATTTGGGAATCAAACTTGAACCTAATGGAGAGAAACAAGTAATGTTAATTGACAGATCTATCAAGGGAAGGAAATTTGTGAAGAATTTCATGATGTATTCAATGACAAGTTAGGTTTACTCAAGGATTTTATGCACAAAATCAAAATAAAATCTGGGGTTATCCCTGTGGTTCATAAATCTCATACTATCCCTCTGATGTTACAATAAACCCTAATAAAAGAATTAGATGAGCTAGAGTCACAAGGGATCATAGAAAAGACTGAATGTTCTGAATGGTTGGTGCCAATAGTGATAGCAGCCAAGGACGGGTGCAAGAAGATACGTCTTTGCGTAGATTTGAGAGACTTAAATACGTGCATATGGGCAGATAGACACCCACTACCCAATATGAATGAAATGTTGAGCCTTATTCGTGATTCCAGGTTGTTTAGTGTTCTTGCTCTGTCTTCTGGCTATTGACAAATTGCACTATATCCTGAGTCCAAACCATTGACATAATTTATAACTCCTTTTGCTGCTAACAGGTTTTTCGTATATCTTTTTGGCTATCTTTGACAGCGGCAGTGTTGCAAAGGGTCATGAATTAAATTTTTAAAAAGGTAAAGAATTGTTTGCGTTCCAGGATGAGATTCTAATCAATGCGGCCTCTGAGGATGAACACAATTAAGTGTTAAGAAAAGTTTTAAGTGCTCTTAAAAACGCATGCCTCACAATAAAAAGGGATGTGTAAGATTGGAGTCACATCTGTGGAATACTTGGGTCACACCATATCGAGAGAGGAAATAAAGCCCAATTACAATCTAGTCATTGCAGTCAGACTAGCCCAGGCTCCCAAAAATAAAGAGTATTGAAGTCATTCCTGGGTTTAGCAGAATATCTCTCTAAATATGTCAAAAGGTTAGCTGACCTTGTTAATCCCTTGAGGTCTCTACTTAACAAGGGGTTCCTTTTGAGTGAGGTCCCAATTGTCAGGAAGTTTTTACAAAAATCAAAGAAGCACTCACAAATTCACCCAGTTTAAGAAAACTTCAAAGTCAACAGTAAAATTATTGTAACCACGAACGTCGGCAACAAAAGCCTAGGTGCCAACCTTCCCAAATTTCAAATGGGAAGGAGAGCGTTGTGGCATTTGCCTCAAGAACTCTCAAAGAGGCAGAGTGCAATTATTCAGTTGTAGAGAAGGAAGCATTGGCCTGTTACTGGACAATTGGTAATTTTACATTTTATTTATGGGGTTTGCCTTTTACAGTAAGAATGGATCACAAACCCTTGCCATTTGTATTTTCATCTAACAAACACCACATTTAGGATTTCTAAGTGGGTCCTAGGGTTTCAAGGGTATAACATCAGAGTAGAGTATTTTCCAGGTGCCAAAATTTTACATGACTGATTGTCTGTCACATGTGCCTATGGAAAAGGATAGATTGGAAGAAACTATGGGGCATATTACCAAGGAAGTGGCGGAGAGAGGCGTTAGCCGTCTTGGCTTAACGCCTCTCTCCGCCACTTCGGAAACGCCAGGCTGCACCATATTAACAAGGATATGGTGCAGCCTGGCGTTTCCCCTGCGATGGCGCTAAGTTACACAACTTAGCGCCAGCGCAGGCACCCTGCACCAGAGTGCAAGGGTGTCTGCGAGCAGGGAGGTTTGTTTATGTGTAGGAAGGAGTTCCTTCCTGCACATAAACAAACCTAAAATGCCATTTTGTAACTTTCATGTGTGCTGCTTCGTGCAGCACACATGGAAGTTACACAATGGCATTTTGAAACACGGTTTGTTCATGTACAGGAAGGGACACCTTCTTGTACATGAACAAACCATGGCATTTTGCTTTTTCCATGTGTGCTGCACAAGGCAGCACACATGGAAAAAGCAAAAACGAGGAGAAATAAAGCATTTCTCCTCATTTCGCCACCTTAAGACCAGGATTTTTCTGGTCTTAAGTTCGGCGCTGCCACCTATTATCGCCAAACTTGAAAATAGGTGGCAGCGTCGACTTCAATGGGTGTTGCGGTGGAACGCCCACTGCAACACCCACTGCACTCCCCCTTTCACGCTAAGTTTAGCGTGAAAGGGGCCCTATTATCAAGGCAGCGTTAAGCCACGCTGCGTGGCTTTTCCTGTCCTAGTAAATATGGCCCCTTCACACGCAGCACTTTGCGTGAAAGGGGCGTTCCATGGGTGTTGCTGTGTGTGTTCCCACACAACACCCATGGAACCAGACACATTTCCAGATTTACGGGGAATCGTAAATCTGGAAATGCGTCTGAATGCTACGCCACCCTAGGGGTAGCGTAGCGAGGAGCAACGAGGAGAAATGTTTTCATTTCTCCTCATTTTTTCTCTTTCAATGCGTGCTGCATTCTACAGCACGCATTGAAAGAGGAAAATGCCTGTAGTGATTGTTTTTGTGTAGGAAGGTGCCCCTTCCTGCACAAAAACAATCTCCCCACGACGCAGGCATCCTTGCACCATGGTGCAACGGTGCCTGCGCCGGCGCATGGCAGCTGTTTCTGGCCAGCGCAGGGGAGAGCACAGGAATGCGACATATTATTGTAAATATGTCGCATTCCTGTGCTCTGAAAGTGACTCAGTGCGGCGCAGCCAAAGGGCTTGCGGAATGCACTGAGTCACTTTCTCGTAAATCTGAATTTAAAGTAAAAGTAGTTTATTACAGTTGATGCATTTCCAAGATAAAAACAGATTAATCTAAGCCAAAAATTGTTACTGAAATGCAGAGTTCTAAAGTGCCGTACACTGAGAGGTAATAGTAATAGAAGTTCACTGAAACCTATACCATAAAGAGTCTCTCATCTTTGTATTCCAAGACCAGCAGGATGGGTGAGGTTAATCAGAATATAGGCAAGGACCAATAATAATCTCAAATAAAATCTGTACATTTTGTTCGTACATGGGCCAATGTTTTACAGACAATATCTGTACAAAAAAAGGTTGTTTGACAGCTAATATTAAGTGACAAACACAGGACTACAAAACTCCAATTCCTTGGATTCTAGCCTACTCAGGGGACATAAGGGTAAGGATCGCACAATAAACACTCCTAACGCTCTAGCCCTGTGGGCGGCAGGATGGTAGAGGTTGTCTCTTTGAATATGATAACTAGCTTTCGATGATCTCCGGTGAAAGCCGAGTAAGAGCGACGACCATCTGCTGGCCACTTGACCACTTTGTTCATGCTTGGTCCTTTGTTCTTCAAATAAGGCCAACGCAAAGAAATACTAGAGCTCTGAGGAGGGTTGAGGATGTAGCTAAGTTCCTTTGGGGCTTATTTACAAGCTCCTTGCGCCAGAAGTACGCCACTTTTTCACATTATAAAAGTGGCGCACCAGCGGCGCAAGGAGCTTAGATTTACAAGCCCCTTGCGCCACTTTTGCGTCACTTTTCCCATGTTAAAAATGACGCAAAATTGGTGCAAGGGGTTTGTAAATCTGCCCCTTAATGTTTTATCTGTTCTGTCCAGGAATTTTATAAGATTGGCTATTGCTTGCGGATGGGTTTCACTCAAGAGGACTTTAACTGCTACCTGTATTGTCTGTGTCCCTTGATTGATCAGGAAATGTCAAAGAAACCTTCTACGTTTATCGATTGAAGGAGGGCATATGCAGGTCAGTGTGGCAGTGTCTCCTGAAACAAGCCACAAAGTCAATATATATCATTAATACACAATCTATGATTGGGTTTTTGACAGACACATTTACAAAGGAAGAAATCCCTACCACAATCACAACTGACAACGGGGTGCAATTTGTTTCAGAGGAAATGTCTGATTATCTCAGAAGATTGTCTATAACTCACATAAAAACACCTTTGTATTGCCCCAAAGCCAATGGCTTAGTTGAGTTAATAGGATGTTGAAGGAAAGTGTGTAACTGGCAAGTACAGCAGGAGGTTCTATAGTTGAATATATGAGCGAAATGCTGTGGCTACCATATCACACCTAATTAGATCACTGGCATCCCTCTATTTGTTTAGTTAAAAGGTAGGAAACCTGGGTCCAAGTTGACTCCTAATTGGCTGAATGGGAGATAACCTATTTTTGTTAACAGAGATGAAGTTGTCACAAGAGTGAAGCATCTACAAACTAAATACAAGAATTGGTATGACAACAAATGGGGAGTGGTGCACAGGAATTGGAAAGTAGGACAATGGGTGGTTGTGAAAAGACATCCAAACTCGGGAAATAAGTTACATTCGTTTTCCAAGGCTATAAGAGTAAAACATTTAAAGAGAAATGTGGTCACCATGGAGGATGGTCGTACAGGGAGCATGGACATCTTCATACCACGAGGTAACATGACACATCTGAGGTCGAGACGAGTCCTGAAGAAATCAACATCAGACCTACAAGAAAACGTCGTCAGATTGCAGTAATGCAGAAAGGAAAGCTTAAGTTGGGAATCGTTTTTTATTGGGTCATTTTGTTCACTTATTACTCACTAACCAAGAAAAAGGGAAGGCACTTGGTTACAGGAAATGCAAAAAAAGAATACACAAAATTAAAGGAAAAATATAGAGGAAGGAAAAGCTAAAAGACAAAAGGAAGTAAACAGGAAATGGAGAAATGAGAGGAAAATCAAGAAAATAAACAGAAACAGGGTAGATAACTAATCACTCATCTGTCACTTCTGTCTGTTTCTTCCGGGCAATCCAGTCCACCAGAAGAAGAGCGAATCTAGAGAGGAAACAATGGAAAGAATCCAACATAAGAAAAATAAAAGACTTTAAGTTCAAGAAGTAAGTTGAAAGCATAAATAAAGTGCAGTAAGCAGGACCACGCTTGTAGGATGAGGTTCAAGTAGGTTTATTCAGGTAAGTAAACAGGTAGCATAAAGTCTCATCAGCAGGTGTATAAGTGCGGTCGGGCAGCCCTGATGGAGCAAGGACTCGTAGAAAAGAGACTTGCTTGGAAGCGATCCTCTCCTTTAACTTACTAATGAGTTATTAACTATGTTTTATGAATAATTAATGCGCACCACACAAACACGCGGGTTAGTGAAGCTTGCTTATCTGTTTACTAACGCGAAGTAACACGAACGAAGGACTAAAAACGCTTTAACGGGGGAATCCTTACTGCGCATGCGTCAACTGCATCTATGCAATATGACGACTAATGCTTGGAGGGAAATTCTTGCGCATGAGCAGAAGGCACTGAAATGGAGTCTTGAAGACTCGCGTGCATGGCACCTGCTTAGCTGAAACGAAACAAGCTAGTTTACTAATGCTAATGCGGGGAAAGTATTAATGAGTAAAGGGGGTTAGAGTAGAGGTGGGTGATATACAGTGAGACCATTTATTTTGTGAAAGTAACATTTGTCTTTTTGACTTTATTACTAGTGCGCATTTGGGCCTCTCGTGTATAACTGAAGTGAGCTGAGTAAAAGGACTGCGCATGTCTGACTGAAAGTTAACCCGGAACGATGACATGACTTTTTGGTTGAAAGCCAAGGTCGAAAGTGTTGAAGATCCTGGGAACGAACAGTGAAAAGTTCAACGAAATGGACTTGTACACAGAATGTTATTATAAAGTAACAAATAAAGAATAAATGCGGGTGTGAAATAAAGTTTATGAATAAAAATTAAGGGGATGGGTTTACGAACAATAGTGGTATTGCTTTTGATGACATGTAAGCATGGTGTGATGATCTTTCCCCTTGCCTGACCAATTAGATCTCGTATTTTCACGATATTGAAACTTTAGTGGGTGGTACATGAAGAACGAAAGGTATAACTGAGGTAGCCTTAGTTAGTTGGGAATGATTCTCTAGAGGAAGATTTGCAGAGCTCGGGATGCTGTCTGAGAGACGTGATGCTGAGAGAACGAGGTGCTGAGATGCTGTGAGTCGGGAATGCTGTGAAATGCTGCCGCACGTCTGGTGTCCAATTCCCCAGCTAGAACCGCCTCCTCACCTCTACTTCAGGGACTCCATTGGTTGCCTGTTCGTAAACGGATCCGCTTTAAAATCTGCTGTGTAGTACACAAGGCACTCCACAGCAAAGCTCCCAGTTATCTTAGTGATAGTCTTATGCGCCATCAGCCCTCCAGAACACTCCGGTCTGGATCGAAATCTCTTCTTGTTGTTCCCCAGATTAAGAAATCACGCTCTGGGGGGAAGGCATTTTACTACCTCGCCCCCTCATATTGGAATCAACTTCCACTTCACCTGCGTGAATGTTCCAATTATCTCCAATTCCGACGACTTCTCAAAACCGCCCTTTTTCAATCTCCTTCGCTGACTCTTTAACCCCCTTCTACTCGATGCTGACCTCTATGCACTACTATAGCGCGGAGATACCCCTTCAGGGGTGATTCGGGCGCTCTATAAGCCACATAAATAAATAAAATAAATAAAGAATCGAATGCAGAAGCTGAAGCAGAACCTACTATCCTAATTTAATTGGGTTAGATAAGAAGATCGCGGAAGAATCTCGAGGAGGAAGAGAGTGTCAGAGAGGGGTGCGGCGCAGTCGTCGGTATTCTAGAGAGGTCATCTATCCTGTCCTGATTCCTGTCCTGAAGTCTTTGTCTCCTGACCTTTCCCGGGGGACCCTTACCAGCCCTTTGGCCAGGGGGTTGGTCTTCACACCATTCTCGGTAATTATAATTTCACGTTATTTGCAGATGTACTTTTCTCTCTATCCTCTGCTTTCCTTAGACACTGTTCATTGAGTAAGTCCATGTTATATTGTTTGATGATCGAATCAATTTTTCTCTTCCCTGAATAATGGTGAATGTACTGTGTATTTGAGATGGTTCACATGCACCTGAAATTTAGATAAAGTTTTAAAAATCTTCCTGAGTCTGTGATTATTTGATTCAGAATTAAAGGTAAGAATTAAGAGTTAAGTTAGAGTTATGTACATTGTCACCATCAACTAGTTCAACTAATGGTCCATCGACCAGAGGAAAGAACTTTTTGATCAGTGAAAGGTTAGTTAGGAAATTTTTGAATAACTAAGCCTGAACATCGTGAAATCATATAAAAACTTTGACTCCAGCGGTTTACTCAACGTTGTGTGTGTTTGATGGGCCCAGGTGAGTATATGGTAGTTGGAGTATCTGTTGTTTGGTACGCCGCTGGATCAGTTTTCTGGTAGCAGAGTTATGGTTATTATTGACTAGTTTGGTGATGAGTATTGATTATTGATTATTGATTTATGTTTAACAAAAGAGTTAGCGTCTTTGTTTTATGTTGTCCAGAATTCCCGGGAAATGAATAGCGGGTGGTGACAGAAGCCACACTGCAGTGAGGTTACTCGTCTGTTGGAATAATACTGAGAAGCTACACAGGGCTGGCAGTATTAAACTAGGGACTATTATCGTATAAAAGTCGAGTGTGAGTGATAGCAGAAGGTTCGCTGGTGAAACTTTGGTCTTATTTCCTAGTAAGGGTAACACTGGAGGAGTAACAGGTTCTCTCGAGCTTGAATGAAGGGTAAACAGAGGTTTTTACTCGTAGTAAAAGAGGAGTAATTCTGAAACTCCAGAATAAATCGAAAAACTATCCTTTGTTTAGTGGAACAGGCAGAGTAGCGAATGTTTTTATGTTGTTATTAACGAAGAAATTAATGAAAAGTATTAAGAAATAAGTTGTTGTATTACCTTGTGAAGGGAGGGTCAGTCGCCGGAGTTGTACTGACGTCACAGAGAGCCGCGCTGGGATTGGTTGGAACAGCGGGTGTGAGACAGAAGCAGATTGTAAAGGAGGGGTCAGCAGTAAGGAGTAATACTGACATCATAAAAGGCCGCGCTGGCATTGGACAGACCACAAGCGTGAGTCTGAGTGTGATTGGTTAATTGATAGAAGCTGCGTTAGGATTGGTCGACGAAAATTTGTATGTTGGATTCTGATTTGACTGCTGGTGTGAGTCACACTGATAGCAGAGATCAAGGGTTTGCGGAATATTCTTTCATATATCGTTCAACTAGAATGTATGGAGAAAAGAGAAAAATGTCGTTAATAAAGAAAATTATGAATTTCTTTAAGAAAGATAAGCCTGTGTTGACTAGAGAGGGAATTCCCATTCCGCCACCGAAAACACCAGCTTCCTTTATGATGATGGAAAGAGGATATCATACTTGTTTATGGTTGGAGAATTGGATGGAATATACAAAAGGTGATGGAGTTTTAGCTTTTCCAGAACATGGTACGTTTAATGGGAAAATTCTTCAGAATTTGAGGATGAATGATTTAGAACCTAGACCTAGGTTAACACAGTATGAGGCTTTGGAAGAATGGGAGACTGAGTCATATGAAAGAGAAAAATGCAGAGGCAGAAAGGGGTATAGAGGATTTTTCCCCAGGTATTTACATGAGTCACGCGAAGGTCAGATGAAACAATGGAGAAGAGCTATGGTATCAGAAGGTTTATATCCAGTGATAATGGCTGAGGAACAGTAGGGAAGCAAGTGCAAGGAAAAAACAAAACACATGAATGTAACAGGATATGGTGAATCAGATGACGAATTATTGGAGGACATTTTAACTAAAAATCCTCCACCGTATCAAGAAAGACCCAGTAGAGTCACCCCAAGTGCACCGGTAATGGGAACACCCTTAATTCCTCAAATTTTACATGATACATCAGTCAATAGGGTGTTTCAAGATAAAGAAAGAGAAGCATTAAATAGAACTAGAGAGGAAGTAATACAGAAAATAAGTCAATTAAATGTAAATGCTGAAGCATTGACAGTACCAGTGACTATAGGTCCTGTTATCCCATTATATGGAGATAAAATGAGTTGCCCAAAACCTCAAGTAGTAACAACTCAATTGAGAAATCCCAGAAAAGATATAGTAATATCTGATGATCAGGCAAGTGAGTGCGATTCAGTCATTTCCTTAATGGACCTTCCAATTAGAGAGCCTTTAACTGAAACTCCGAATAGAATTACACCTGGAAATTTGAAAGAAAAAGGGTCTACGGTACCTTTAGGAACTAGAAGCACTACAGCAGTTACTCCAGAAGATTTGGAAAGATGGGCACAGGGAATAGAAAAGCGAAGCTCAACACCAAAGATCTTAGATATTTACAGATTGAAAGTGGAGCTGGAAGAGATGACAGCTGGAAATGTGGGAATAGAAAGATTGAACTTTTACAACGATGAAGACTTGTTGTTTATTTGTAGGAGTATAACCAGAAATGCAAAATTGTTTCATGAGAAATTGACAGAACTTGCTTCAGAGATTGGCGTAGATATAGGGAGATCAAAATTATGACAGAAACCATATCGAGTGGAGTTTACTGACAAGGATTTGGAAAATATGAATGTGTCTGGTAAGAAACTACAAGTAAAGGAGTTAATGAGTATTTTGCAGAAGTGGGGAGACATTGATAAGTGGAGGACTAGGTGGACAAGAAAGAAGGAGGAAGCACAAGCAAAGGAAGTATCATCTGCATTCTTACTAAAAGAATCAGAAAAGGCAGAGAGATTGTGTCCCATGAGAGAAGTTCCTGGTGGTGGATATGTTCATGTTCCGTGGAGCAGACAGGATATTTTGTCATTTACAAACGATTTCCCTAGGTTGAGAGAGAAGCCTGTTGAATGGTACAAACAGGTTGAAAGATTTGTGAAAGTTTCGAAGGTCTTGTTGAAGGATTTGGATGGTTTGTTTGATATTGTGGTACCTGCTGACTTGTGGACAGAGTGTAAGATCACAGTTGATTGGCCAAGTGAGGAGTATGCTAGAGACTCAAAAATAGGAGCACCTTCAGACGAGGTGAGGAAAAAATATCACCAAGTAATTACTTTCCTGAAAGGGAAAATCCCTCCTAAAGAAACAGATTGGGTAAAGATAGATAGAACAACTCAAGAGCCAAATGAAACTGTACATGCATATTATGAGCGGTTATTACAGGTGTTTAAGCAATATAGTGGTTTTGAGAATATTGGTGATAAGGATATGGGACATTTTGTGTATAGGTTCGTGTATGGTTTGAAACCAGAGATTAGTCAGATGATTCAACAGCACATGTTATGCTGGCAGAGCAAGTCGATTGATGAAATTTTGAAGTATGCTAAATATTGCGGGGATGACATTGAGGCAAGGCGAAGAAAGTTAAAAGAGAAAATGATGTGGGCACAAGTGAAACTGGCAGAACAGCAGGAAAATAAATTGAAAACCCAGACTGATAATCAGATGAAAGAGCAGAATCAGAATGATCAAGCGGCGAATGGTGGTAAAGTAAGAGGACGAATGAATAGAGAGGAAGCGAAGAAGAAGTTTCCTTGTCATGCGTGCGGAAAGCTTGGACATTGGAAGAACGAGTGTAAGAGTATTCAGAATAATAATGGGCCAAACCAAAATTTAAATCCACAGACGCAGAATGAAGTGGTTATGAATCTGCCGCAGCAGGTAGTCTCTCCACAGTATCAGGTGCCAGCAGCTCCTATGCAAAACTTTGTGAACCCTCAAAGACACAGTGCAAACACCGAATTTCACGGAGAAAGTGGTAAGAAAAATTCTATGGTTACACAATATTTTTTACAGAACAATGATGGAGAGATGGACGATGCGCAATGACGGTGCCTGAGGGGGGAGGAAGAGGAGTGCGTACTTGGCGCATCCTTGCCGGTAGATCAGTCAGGTCCATTTATTGATGGGAAAGTGGAAGGTAATGATATCACTTTTCTATTGGATACTGGTGCTACCCGGTCTACTGTGAGAACAGCAGACATCCCAAACCTACCCCTCTCGGGAGAAACAATCCAAGTTGTAGGAGTATCGAATCAACAGATTAGAACCCCAATTACAAAACCAATGGAAGTACATATTGGAAATTTTAAAGACATGCATCGGTTTGTAGTTTGCGATTCCAGTCCAGTAAATCTGCTAGGGAGAGATCTATTGTGCAAAATTAATTGCATGATCTACTGCACACTGGATGGTGTTGCTTTCCAAATCCCTGATGAAGACGTTATATACAAAACGATGCTTGCAAAGCAAGGTACTGAAGTAGATGAGATGTATTCCTTGATGACTGAGAATGAATTACCAGAAGAGTTGAGAACAACAGTAAACCCAGAAGTGTGGGATTTTACAGTAAAAGATATTGGGCTGATGTCAAATGTAGATCCAGTGAAAGTGACAGTGAAGGAAGGTGCAGTTTATCCCAACACACGACAGTATAAAATGAGTCCAGAAGTAAAAGCAGGAGTTGCTCCAGAAATTGATCGAATGATTAAACAAGGCATTCTAAAAGAAATAATGGGTAGTCCTTGTAATTCGCCAATAATGGGACTTAAAAAGCCTAGCGGAAAGTACAGAATAGTGCAAGATTTGAGAAAGATTAACAAAATTGTAGTGCCTTGTTGTCCGGTAGTGCCAAATCCAGCAGTGATCCTTTATCAGATACCCTGGAATGCAGGCTGGTTTACAGTAATTGATTTATGCCAAGCCTTTTTCTCTATTCCTTTGCACCCAGACAGCCAATATTTGTTTGCATTTAGGTTCGAAGACCGTGTTTTGGCATGGTGCCGAGTTCCTCAAGGGTATACGGAGAGCCCCTCGATTTTTAATCAAATCCTGAAAAAATGTCTAGAAACATTGGTCATGCCCCGAAATTCAGTCCTGGTTCAGTACATTGATGACCTACTGGTGGCATCAAAATCACGAGAAGATTGTGTCACTGACACAATTGCATTACTGAACCATTTGGCCGAAGGAGGACACAAGGTGTCTCCAGAAAAATTGCAGTTTTGTCAATAAAAAGTTAAATATTTAGGACATAAAATAGAAAGAGGAGTTAGAAAAGTGACCCCAGAAAGAATAAGAATAATCAAGCAAATGGAACTACCTCAGACACAGAAGGAAATGAGAATGTTTCTCGGAGTAGTTGGGTACTGCTGGCAGTGGATCATTGGGTTTTCCCTGCTGGCAAAACCATTAATTCAGTTAACCCGGAAAAGAGCAAAGGATCCGATTGTCTGGAATGATGAGTGCATGGAAGCATTTGTGAAATTGTCTGTGTGAGGCCCCTGCTTTAGGCATGCCTGATTATACAAAAGAATTTGCATTGTTCTGTTGTGAGAGAGAAAGTTGTGCACTTTCAGTGCTGACTCAAAGGCATGGATTAAGCCGACCTCCAGTAGCATATTTTTCTGCTACTTTGGATCCCGTGGCTTCAGCTTTACCTGGCTGCTTAAAAGCAGTTGCTGCTACTTGTATTAGTCTGGAGCAAAGTGAATCGATTGTGATGGGACATCCAGTCAAAGTTTACGTCCCGCATTCAGTTGAGATTCTTTTAACAAGAACTCGAACGCAGCACCTTACCCCTAGTCGGATGACTAAGTATGAAACAGTGATTCTGGGAGCAGAAAATGTGACAGTAATAAGATGTACAATAATGAATCCTGCCACTTTATTGCCAGATCCATGTTGTGAAGAAGTAAAAGATGAAGTGGATCATGATTGTCTGGATGTGACTGAGATGTGTACCAAGCCCCGTCCTGATATAAAGGAAGTGCCTTTGAAAGAGCCAGATCATGAACTATTTGTAGATGGTTCATGCATGGGAAACGAGGGAGGAGGACTCAGTGCAGCTTACGCTGTATGTAACATTTCGGGGGTCATTGAAGCATCCTGTTTACCGGGAGTCAAATCTGCACAAGTAGCCGAATTGTTGGCCTAAACAAAGGCATGCAAAATTGGGAAAAATTGGAGGATAACCATATTCACTGACAGCCAATATGGTTTCGGGGTTGTGCATGATTTTGTCCAGCTCTGGATGCAGAGGGGATTTCTGACTTCTTCAGGATCTCCTATACGAAATGGCAAAAATGTAAAAGAATTGTTGGAAGCAATACAATTGCCAAAAGAAATAGCAGTGGTCAAGTGTGCTGCTCACCAGTCAGGAAATGACTATGTAGCGGCCGGTAACAGATATGATGACCAAATTGCTCAATATTGTGCTAGAAATAACATGGCACTTAACAAAAAGATTGAAACAAGTGAAATCAGCTGCCAACTTATGTTTTTCTCAGCTTTAGAAACATGGGATGAGGTTAAACAATTGCAGGATGAAGTTGAGGCGAAAGAAAAGGAAATCTGGATAATATCAGGTTGTGAAAGAAGGACAGAAGATGATGTATGGGTATACACCGATGGCAGACCAGTCATGCCAGACTGCTTACTCTCTCAAATGGCAAGAGTGTATCATGGGGACACGCATGTTGGCAGGGACGCAATGATTAGACTATTCAGGCAAAACTGGTACAATCCAAAGTTTAGGGTAGTCGCAGAGAGCCTTTGCCAAAGATGCTTAATTTGTCAGCAGCAAAATCCAGGCAGGAAAACAGTAGTCAGTTGAGGAAAAATTAAAAAGGCAGAAGGACCATTCACGAGATTGCAGCTTGACTTCATAGAGTTGCCTCCAAGCAACGGAATGAAGTACGTCCTTGTTATAGTGTGTCTGTTTTCACGATGGGTGGAAGCATATCCCACTAGGAGAAATGACAGTCTCACAGTTGCTAAATTACTGTTGAGGGAGTTAATTCCTAGTTTCGGTTTCCCAGTCACTTTGGAATCAGATAGAGGACCTCATTTTAATAATGAAATAATTCGATTGATCTGTGAAGCATTCAATATTGAACAAAAACTGCACTGTGCATACCGTCCAGAGGCTTCTGGAGTGGTTGAGCAACTAAATGGCACAATCAAGTCGAGGTTAGGGAAAGTGTGTGCATCCACATCACTGAAATGGCCAGATGCATTGCCTCTTGTATTAATGGGACTCCGAACAGAAAAACAGGATTGAGTCCACATGAAAGTCTCATGGGAAGGGCAATGAGACAAGCATTTATTCCTGGACATAAATTGATAAGCATAACTGATGATCTGGTATTGGACTATTGCAAAGGATTGGCTGACCTAGTGCGTTTTGTCTCTCACCAGGTTGGAAAAGATGCAGTTGCCAGGCACCCGGCGCATGATTTGAATCCTGGAGACTGGGTGGTAGTGAAGAAACACGCCAGAAAGTCGTGCCTAGCACCCAGGTGGGATAAACCACGTCAAGTCATACTAGTCACTACCACAGCAGTGAAGTGTGCAGGTTTACCAAATTGGATTCATGCAAGCCATACTAAAAGAGTTCCAGGCCCTACTGAAGAAGAACCTCAACTGATTGAACCAGTTGAAACGGCTGAAGGTTGTGAAGCTGAAGAATCTAGAGTGATAGATTCTGAAGTAATAGACGAGGAACAACCGAGCACAAGTCAGGAGGGATGGATACCAGTGATTGACATACCTGAAATTGTTATTCAAACAAGAGGAAGAACCAGATTAGAAAGACAGGAAAGTAGTGAGGATCAGATAGGCGTAGAAGAACACGCTCAGGAAGTATTGAACAAAGCTACTCGAGAACCTGAGCAGGACCAGACAGGGAAAGAAGAACACACTCAGGCAGAGGTGAACAGAACTACTCAAAGACCTGAGCAGGAACAGATAGGACAAGAAGAACACGTTCAGGCAACAGAAGAAGATCGATTTGAAATAAGACCTGAACAAGACCAGATAGAGGAAGAAGAACAGGTTCAGGCGGATGAAATAACAATAATAAGACCTGAACAGGAACAGGTAGAGAGTGATTCAGAACCAGAACAGATTGTGCCTAGACATACTGAGAATAAAAGAACTCTAGAAAAAGACGAAGAGGGTGAAAGTGCAGTTCAAATTAAAAGGGTCAGAAAGGGTGATAACTGGCCAGGTGGAGTAAAAAGATTGAAATACTATCTGAGAAAAACAAGAGAGAGACCAGAGCAAGTGAATGAAGTTACTAGTCAAACTCAGTCTAAACAGTCAATTGAGAGAAATACACGAATAAGCCCAAGACTGAGAATATTGAACAACAAATACAAGGCCCCTGAGTGGACCTATGTAATTTTAGAAGAATTTGAGAATCTAGACTTAAGAAAGGAGTCTGAAAGAGTAAATGCTGCACAGATTGATGAAAGAAGATTGAGACCACCTTAAAACAAGAACCTTGAATTTCCAAGTGAAGAAAGAAAGAGGAGAGATTATCCTCTCAGATTAAAATGGCAAGAAATGGAGTCACTGAGCAACCGAAACGAAGTTTAGCACGAAGATGTTGTAGAGCTTGCATATGTAGTATTTTATTAATGATCTCAGTATGGCTATTATTAACAGTAGTGGTGCCTTTATTGATGATAACCAATAAGAAGAATGAAACAGTTACTAATGAGAAAGCAGCTACAATAAAAGGAGATAGGGTAGAATTAGAAGCAGCAGATGAGACAGATTTTCATCACACAGTGTCAGATAACGATACATCTTTAAATGTCTTTACGAAGTTGTTATTTCAATATGTAGATACAATGGAGATTAGTGATTGTTATGTCTGTATGAAATTACCAGCGTCAGTATCAGAGGGAATCACATATCACCATTTACCATTGACATATGGTATATCATGTAGTGTTCTAGCAAGTCTGTTTTATAAGACCGGGAAACTTCAGTATTACTATTCAAACTTAGATGTAGTACTTAGTAGCCAAGATGCACAGTTCATGGGTGAATTTTTCTTAACAATGAAAGCAATAGATATAGTTAAGGCACACAAGAATAATCTAACATGTATATTACGTGAAGAAGAAAAAGTGTTTTTGAATTTAGTTGAGGGAAGGAGACAGGATTTCCAAAAGAAAGCTGCTGAACAGAAAACCCATGTACCATCATGGGCTGGGAAAGAGGGAATTTATACAGCTGGCAAGGCTCATGCTGCGATGTCCCTGGACTTTGTGAAGAAAGGGAAAACCTATCTCCATAGGTTAAAGACAGATTATAACAACGTATTTATTGGTTCCAGTGAATGTGAACATAACTTCCTAATTTTGGGAGGTTGGGGACTAAAAGGGGGAACGGATCCGATATTTCCTGGGGTTTACTACGTGTGTGGGAATAATGCTTACTATAAGTTGCCTGCACGGTGGTACGAAAGCTGCTACTTTGGGATAGTATTTCCGAAAATGTATCATGTAAAAAGAATCACTGGAAGCAATGAAAACACTAATGGACTAACACGGAGAAGGAGAGCTAGTTTTTCGGAAATAGTAGGGGATATATTTGGTGCATTAATGCCTTCAGTGGGAGTCATTCTGAATTCACATAGAATTTGTCAATTGTCAACAGTAGTTGATCGTCTCTCGACTGATACTGCTGGGGGTTTCTTGATGATAAATACAGAAATGGTTGCAATTAGGTCTATGGTTTTACAAAATCGACTTGCGCTTGATATTTTATTAGCAAAAGAGGGCAGAGTCTGTGGAATGCTAAAAGTTCAACATTGTTGCACTTACATTCCTGATAAAAGTATGGAAATCAGAGGGTATATTAAGAATATTACAAAACTTCATGAAAATTTGAAACTACTGGAGGTTGACAGTGTGTGGGAAAGACTAACAAAGAGTATTTCTTCAATAGGGACCCGGTTTTCTGATTTAGGGAAAAGTATTTTAGGCCAAATAATTCTTCCAGTAGTTGTCATAACCATAATAGTTTTAGCAATACTGATTTGGTGTAAATGTTGTAGAAATAAAGGAAGAGGAAGAAAATATGAAGAGATTCAGATGGAGGAAATGAAAGGGAGGATATACAAAAAGATGAGAGACTTAGAAAACAAAGATGAAATTGAGAAAGAAAAGGAGGAGAGAGAAAATGAGAAATGCTGAAAGTTGGCATCTGAGGAGTGATGGGTAATTTTGTGATGGTTCAAAAATGCCATCAGAGAGGGGATTGATGGAGCAAGGACTCGTAGAAAAGAGACTTGCTTGGAAGCGATCCTCTCCTTTAACTTACTAATGAGTTATTAACTATGGGCCATATGTAGGTAGCTAAATACCAGTCGGTAACGGCCGAAATTCGGTAAATCTCCCGTTACCGACCGGTATTTAGGCAATTGAGATGTAGGAGGCTAAAAGAAGGATTCGGTAATTATGAATCGGTAAATACCGATTCATCATTACCGAATTCAAAATTACCGATTCGGAATTACCGATTCCGTATTTACCGAATCGGTAAATAAGAAACGGTAAAAACGAGAAAAGAGATGTAGGTAAATTCGGTAATACCGAATTTAATGAAATTCGGTATTTAAGAGTCGGTAATTAACACTGACTGAAAGCAGGTGGTAATCAGCTACAGTGTATATAAGCAGTCCCAAAATGCAACAGTGTGATCACTATGGCGGCTTTCTATGTGATTGCAAGGCGGCTACGGCTACAGGCAGCAGGAGTGAGGATCTGGAGACGGGAGGAGCGCATTTACAGACAGCGCATCATACTCTTCCAACAGACGGAGGCTGAGATCCATGAAAGGTACAGGCTACACCCCCACACCATCCTGGACTTGATAAGGGACCTGCACCCACTCCTGGAGCACCCAACACCAAGAGCGCACGCCATACCACCACATGTGCAGGTGCTCTGTAGCCTACATCTACTCGCATCTGGCAGTTACCAGGGGGTGATAGCTGCGGTAGGCGGGGTGTCTCAGAGTTGCCTGTCCCGTTTCTTCAGAAAGTTCCTGGATGCCATGATGCAGAGTATGCATCACTACATTAGCTTCCCAAACACACAGGCGGAACTGCTGAAAACCAAGACAGACTTTTACCAGATGGCACAGCTCCCGCATGTCATAGGCTGTATTGATAGCACACACATTCCAATCTGCCCACCAGCAGCCACTGAGTATATCTACAGGAACAGAAAGTCCACCCACTCCATAAATGTGCAGGTAATCTGCGATGCTGCCAACATAATCACTGACATCGTGGCCAAATTTCCTGGGAGCACCCACGACTCATACATCTTCCAGAACAGTGGGATCTACACACGCCTGGCTGCGGGAAAATTTGGAGAAGGATACCTGCTAGGTAAATCACTGTGACATACTTACTGCAGATGAATGTGTTGGTGTTTGTAATTAATGGCACTCTCTTTCTCACCTAGGTGATAGCGCTTATGCCGTGCGGTCATTTATCCTCACTCCCTACCTAAACCCATCAACCCTGAGTGAGAGACGATACAATGTGGCACACAAATCAACACGCAACGTTGTGGAGCGCACGTTTGGACTATTGAAAAGCAGGTTCCGCTGCCTCCACAAAAGCAGAGGCGCACGTCAGTACACACCCATCATCTGCTGCAAAATCATTGCAACTTGTGCAATGCTGCACAACCTTGCCACAAAGAAAGGTACAGAAGTGGAATTAACTGATTTTGAGGACAATGATGATGAATTTGCACAGCCAGAGCCCAACGCAGCAGGAGTGCCACCAGCAACAGATGGGAGACAGAGACGAGCAGAGATCACATGCAACTATTTTTAAGTAAGTAAGGAGACACAGCCAGTTGTTGAATGTAATGACGTAGTTTTAATTTGTGACATCCATAGTAGGAAGTCATGGGTTACTTCACCCAAGTCTGTCCTGAAAGTGTGGGCTGCATCAGCGTCTGCGGCCACGCACAACAGTACTGGATGCCATTACCTGACTATCCTCACTGGCTGTGGAACCAGTGGCAGCCCTATGCCGTCTGCTGCTCCTCCGGGTGTCTGTTACAGGGGGTAATGCTGCTCCGACTGGTCGTGTCCTCGCTGTCCCCAACTTCCACAGCACCAGTAGTGGCAGACTGACTCGTAAGCAGCACTTCAAGAGCAGTGGTCACCTTTACCAGCCCCCTCGAGACATCAGTGCTGCAGTGCGCCAGCCCCTCCTGCATGGCCACGGAGCGCCTGCAGAGCAGAGAAGTGGCAGTTGCTAGGCGGTTCACTGCCCTCGTATGGTGCTCTATTTTCTGCCTCTCCCTGCGCCGTGTTACTCTGTCCTCATCCGTTTGGCTGCACAGCAGCATCACAGACTGGGACATGTCCTGCATGCCCGCAGCCATCTCCTTCATGCCCTCAGGCATTGAGCTAATGCCCTTGTGGGAGCGCGGGCCGGATAAACAGACGAGGAGGCCGTATATAGTGAGATGTATGAGGTGTTTTATTTAAGATCTCAGTATGTAAGGTTGTTAGGTTTCTTGGTGGGCTGTCGGTGTTCTCCCTGGTTTCTTCCCCGTGTCGTTCTTTCTCTTCTTCTGTGATGTCCCCTTCCGACTGTTCTCTCTCGCTGGTGAGGGGTTTCCCACGGAGGCTCATAAGAGAGAAAAATAAGTAACCGTCAGTCACTGTTTCAATCAGGAGCCCTATGGCTTATTTAACCGTCACCACACCAGGGGGTTGCTGTGTGAAGACCTACTTCTAGGTAAGTGGTGACAAGGGGGGGGTGTATAGGGTAACGGGGCAAGTGCTAAGAAAAGGAGTGAGGGACAGGGTAATGGTGCCAATGCTGAACGCTGTGGTAACGTGGGCCGACAAAAGAAAACCCCGTGTCTAGCGTCCCGCCCCTCTCAACACTCTTAGTCGTTCCCCTCCCGCCTCCCTATTCCGTCTTTCCCCTGCTTGTGATTACTCACCGGCTCCGCCGCAACTCTCCAGAGTTGCGGCCGCTCTCCAACCTCCTCCGGTGGGGACCACCACTCCTCGCACCACGTCTCGGCTTCTTCTTCTTCGATTCCTCCGCCTTCCTTCTTCGTTCCGCCTTCCGCTTCTCCGACGTCCTCTTCTCCGCTTCCCGACTCCTTCCTCTCTCCGGCTAATTCGCGTCCTCCTTGGTTCGTTCCGGCCCTTTTCACTTCCTGGACTGTAGTACTTCCGGGGTCGATCCCGCCTCCTTCCGGGATCCCGGCGCCAACGTCAATTTCCTGTAAGGGCAGAGTACAGGGAGGGGAGTTACCCTAGGAGAGGACGCCGTTCTAACAATCCGAGGTCGCGTGGGGGTCTCCGCAAGTTCTTTCCTCCCGTATGCCTGGCGGGTCACTCTGGGTAAGTTTTGAGTCCGGACCGGCACCCTCTCACATCCCCTTTCCCTTGCTGTCCTTCTAGTAGGAGGGCTTTCATAAGGATAACGGGACAGGAAGTCTACGTTCGCTTGTTCTGTACCCTTCCGATGTTTGGTGTGGAATCTGTAGGGTTGTAGAGATAAAAACCAACGTAACACCCTGTCATTGTTCCCTTTGTTGCGTGCCAGCCATTCTAAGGGAGCATGGTCCGTATATAGGGTGAATTCCCTTCCTTCCAGGTAATACTTCAATGAGTCAATGGCCCACTTGATGGCTAGGGCTTCTTTTTCGATGACCGCGTAATTACGTTCCCTGGGGTACAACTTCCTACTTATATACAGTATGGGTTTTTCTACCCCTTGGAGGGTTCTCTGAGATAGGATCGCCCCCAACCCCTGATCCGAGGCGTCCGTTTGTAGGATGAAGGGCAGGGTGTAATCGGGGCTAGACAACACCGTATCTGAGGTCAGGGAGGCTTTCAGGGTCTCGAAGGCTCGCGTTACTGTGGGACTGGGATCTTTCAGACTAGCTTCAGTCCTTACTGATTTATGTAACAGGTCTGTAAGAGGGGCCGCGATCTGGGAAAATCGGGGTATAAATCTCCTATAGTACCCGAGTAATCCCAAAAAGGCCCGGAGATCCCTTGCGGTACGGGGAAAGGGTATGTGTGCAATGGCAGCCAGTTTGTTGTTTTGGGGCCGAATGACTCCCTCCCCCAACAGGTATCCCAGATACCGGACGGTTTGAGCAGCCAGATGGCTTTTGGCGGGGTTGATTTTGAGGCCCTGACTGCCTAACGCCTGTATCACTTTAGTGAGATGTGTCAGATGTTGTTCCCAAGTCTCACTGTAAACAACGATATCGTCTATATAAGCCCCGGCGTACCTTTCATGGGGTTGTAGGATACGATTCATGGCTCTCTGAAAGGTAGCCGGAGCTCCATGCAACCCGAAAGGAAGTACCACGAGTTGGAACAACCCGTCAGGAGTGGAAAACGCCGTTTTCTCTCTATCACGGGTTCTAAGAGGGATTTGCCAGTACCCTTTGCACAAGTCAAGGGTACTGATGTATTTGGCCTTTCCAATCCGCTCTATCATTTCATCTACTCTTGGTAGGGGATAGGTATCAAACTCTGAAATTTTGTTAACCTCCCTGAAGTCAATGCAGAATCGTACCGAGCCATCCGGCTTCGGTACGAGAACGATAGGGGAGTTCCATTCACTCACAGAGGGTTCTATTATACCCATCTGCAGCATCTGTTGTATCTCGTTTCTGATGGTATTCCTACGAGCCTCAGGTATACGATAGGGACGTAATCGTACCTTTTTGTCCGGAACAGTTTTTATGGAGTGTTCTACCACGGTAGTTCTCCCGGGTGTCAAAGAAAATACATCTCGCAAAGGTAGCAAGGTGTTCGCAAGTTCGGTTTGTAGACCAGGGGTTAGCTCGGTATCAATACATTGATCATATAAAGGGGGGGACCTCCCTATGCTCCCTATCAAGGACGGGAGGGGCCCTTCCCACCGCTTCAGGAGATTCACATGGTATATTTGGGACGTTCCCCGGTTTTTATCGAGCTCTAGTTTATACGTAACGGGTGTCACTTTTTCCAGAACAATGTAGGGCCCTTGCCATTGTCCTAACAATTTATGATCAGAGGAGGCCATCATGAGTAATACAGCATCTCCTACTGAAAAGGACCGGCTCCTCGTTTTTGTCATATTGTACTTTTTGGGCTCCCTGCGCTTTCTCCATATTATTCCTGACTATGGTTCGTATTTGTTCGAGATGGGTTCTAAGCTGCTCAACATATTCTACTAGCGGTTTGGAATTATCTGGTTCTGTCTCCCATGTTTCACGTACCATATCCAATAAGGATCGGGGTTGGTGCCCATAAAGCAACTCAAACGGGGAATAGCCTGTACTTTTCTGAGTCTTACACCTGATTGCATAGAGAGCCAAGGGCAACATTTCCTCCCACCGTTTTGATTCTAGAGCCAGGAGTTTTTTAAGGTGGTCTTGAGGGTGGCGTTGTAACGTTCAACAAGACCATCAGTCTGGGGATGATATGCCGCCGTGCGTATCTGTTTTATCCCTAACTGGGCGCACACTTGTCTCATTAGCTTAGATACGAACGGGGTTCCCTGATCTGTCAGGATTTCCTTCGGGAATCCCACCTGAGAAAATACGGATATCATGGCCCTGGCTATGCTAGTGGCGTCAGGATGTTTTAGGGCAATGGCTTCCGGATACCTTGTGGCATAGTCCACTAGGACCAGCACATAACGACATCCGCTACGTGAGGGTAATAGTGGTCCTAAGATATCCATCCCAACCCTACAAAAAGGTTCATCTATTATGGGGAGAGGCCGCAGAGGGGCTTTTGGTGGCCTATATCTGCTATTTTTTGGCAGATAGGACATTCACGGCAATAGGTTTTTACCTGTTTATATATACCCGGCCAATAAAACATTTCCAATATTAGTTGTTCCGTTTTTTCCTCCCCAAAGTGACCTCCCAACAAATGACTATGGGCCATGTAGAGGACTTTCTCCCTGAACGGAGTAGGGACCAACAATTGAGGGGTATCTGTTGATTTGGCTTTTCTGTACAAAAGGCCATTCTTGATAAAAAAATAGGGACATACATGGAGAGGGTCTTCCTGGTTTACGGCTCTGTCCCAGGCTTCTTGTAGAACTGGGTCCTCTCTCTGTGCAGCATGAAAGTTTCTGTCCTTTTCCCACGGATTCTCTTCTATCTGTGCTGGAAAGGCAGAAACGGATTGTCCTTTCTCTCTCCGTTTTTGATTTTTCGTCTTCTTCGCCTTGGAGGGTGGCCATTCGTGATTCTCATCCTGGGAGAATGGAGCAGCAGACCACCATTCTTGCTCGTCCGGGGATGATGTCGTGAGCAATTCAGATAACTGCGAGTAATCATTTCCGAGTATGATTTGCTCTGGTAGACGGGGAATGAGACCAACCTTTAGTTCGGTTCCAGGATCAGTAGCATGTTGTATATGAACATGAGTAGTGGGATATGCTTTTGTATCCCCGTGTACACATTGTATATGTACGGTTCCGTCAACCATCCCAAGATTGTGACCTAAATCTTGAGGGCGATTAACACTTTGTCGGCATCCGGTGTCGGCTAATGCGGTCATGGGCTGTCCATTCACATTAACACCACATCTGTACGGGGCTGGCGATTTGTTCTGGGAGAGACAGCAATAATTCCGAGCCATGCCAATCTCCATGGGTTCCTCCCTTTGTGGACAAAACCGAGCTATGTGACCCAACCCTCCACAGTTGAAGCATTGTGGACCTGATATAGGGGCTCTGAGTACAGGAGGACCAGGGATCCTGAAAGGTGGGGGACCTGGGATGATGGTAACAGGTTCCGGCTTTCGCGCAAGCGGGGCCCGAGGAGGGCGAGGGGTCCCGCTTATCCCTGTTCTCCAGGGGTGTTCCTCTCTTCCCTTCTGTGCATCTTGTGCTCGGCTGTAGGCGCTGGCTATCTCCACGGCTGTCTCTAGGGTCAGGTGGGCATGTTGTCTGACCCATCTTTGGATGGGAGGATGAAGGGAGGATAAGTACTGTTCCATATATACTTTGGCCATGATATCTTCCTTGGTGGCCGTGGCGGGTTTTAACCATCGGTCGGCCATGTCTTTCACTCTGTAGTAAAGGGCCCTGGGGGTTTCCTGCGGTCCCTCTCTGAGCTGCCTGAGTCTCAGCCGGTAAGTCTCATCATCGACGCCTAGTCGTTCCATGATGCACTGCTTTATTTCAGCATAGGGTGTCACCCCTAGAATATTAGCAGCTTGGTAGGAAGCCTGCAGCTCCCCAGACAGTAATGGGCCTAGATATTGTCCCCACTTATCGGCCGGCCAAGCTGCAGCCAATGCCATTCGCTCAAAGTTATTAAAAAATATTCCGGGTCTTCTCCGCTAACGTATTTCTGGAGAATTACTGAGGGGAGGGTACTCGGACCCCTCTGTTGGCCAAGGGTGTCAGCGATTTTCCCCATCGCAGTATCGTGTGACTGACCCTGATTGGTGATCGCTTGTTGCAATTTCCCACGGTCTTCTTCCACCACCGTGAGGAACTTCTCCATCGCCTTTCCCAGGCTCTCTTGGTTTTCCACCATCTTGCTGAGTACGGCCTCCATGTCTCCGGCTAATCCCACTTCTGACACCACCTGTGGGAGCGCGGGCCAGATAAACAGACGAGGAGGCCGTATATAGTGAGATGTACGAGGTGTTTTATTTAAGATCTCAGTATGTAAGGTTGTTAGGTTTCTTGGTGGGCTGTCGGTGTTCTCCCTGGTTTCTTCCCCGTGTCGTTCTTTCTCTTTTTCTGTGATGTCCCCTTCCGACTGTTCTCTCTCGCTGGTGAGGGGTTTCCCACGGAGGCTCATAAGAGAGAAAAATAAATAACCGTCAGTCACTGTTTCAATCAGGAGCCCTATGGCTTATTTAACCGTCACCACACCAGGGGTTGCTGTGTGAAGACCTACTTCTAGGTAAGTGGTGACAAGGGGGGTGTATAGGGTAACGGGGCAAGTGCTAAGAAAAGGAGTGAGGGACAGGGTAATGGTGCCAATGCTGAACGCTGTGGTAACGTGGGCCGACAAAAGAAAACCCCGTGTCTAGCGTCCCGCCCCTCTCAACACTCTTAGTCGTTCCCCTCCCGCCTCCCTATTCCGTCTTTCCCCTGCTTGTGATTACTCACCGGCTCCGCCGCAACTCTCCAGAGTTGCGGCCGCTCTCCAGCCTCCTCCGGTGGGGACCACCACTCCTCGCACCACGTCTCGGCTTCTTCTTCTTCGATTCCTCTGCCTTCCTTCTTCGTTCCGCCTTCCGCTTCTCCGACGTCCTCTTCTCCGCTTCCCGACTCCTTCCTCTCTCCGGCTAATTCGCGTCCTCCTTGGTTCGTTCCGGCCCTTTTCACTTCCTGGACTGTAGTACTTCCGGGGTCGATCCCGCCTCCTTCCGGGATCCCGGCGCCAACGTCACTTTCCTGTAAGGGCAGAGTACAGGGAGGGGGAGTTACCCTAGGAGAGGACGCCGTTCTAACAATCCGAGGTCGCGTGGGGGTCTCCGCAAGTTCTTTCCTCCTGTATGCCTGGCGGGTCACTCTGGGTAAGTTTTGAGTCCGGACCGGCACCCTCTCACAGCCCTTGTCAATGTTGGTCATGTTATCATTGAGGCGCCTCATTTGTCGCTGGACTGACTGAATTGCCTTGCCTTGTAGGCGCTGCACCTTCACCATGATTGCCTCCAGCCCTCCGAAGACACCATGGCTCTCACCCTGTGGAGGTGGATTGCTCATACGAGCCCTGCGGTGGCGTCTGGCACCTGTGTGTGCTCCCTCAGAAGTGGACAGCAAACCAGCATTGCTACCATCCAGTGGCACAGTAGATGTTTCCCCCCCCCTCGAGTCTTCTGAGGAGGACTCAAACTCCTGCAGTCTGGCAACAGCACGCCTCCTAGGTCTAAGCACTGCAGGTGGTGTTGATGCTGGTGAGGCTAGCAGTAGTGGCGAGGCTAGCTGTGGTGGCGAGGCTGGCTGTGGTGGCGAGGCTGGCTGTGGTGGTGAGGCTGACTGTGGTGGTGAGGCTGGCTGTGGTGGTGAGGCTGGCTGTGGTGGTGTTGTGTGCCCTGCACTCGTACTGGCCTTCTCTGTGATGTCCTTCCGGGGTGCCCTCTCTCCCTTGTCCTGAGCAGTCCTGCGCGATGTCTCGCCTGTGGACAGAAATTGTACATTAGCTCAGTGTACCTGCAGCCCTGCATTGCAAAAATAAATATACATTTCTGCCACACTATCTCATTGTCCTCTGCCTGCTTATAGCTGATGTGTGTCACATACCTTGTTGTTCAGTGCGATTCCTGTCATGATAGGGGTTTCACTGACTACATCTCCCATAATGCATTGCTGGTCTGAACAACAACCTGTACTGGAGTGGGATTCACATAGCCCAATTGGGGATTTGGGATAGGGGAAGGAGGGGCACAATGCTGTGCATGCTTCTTACCTTGTTTGGAAGCAGCCCTGGCAGAGCTGTCTGCATCCCCGATCCCACAGACACTTTCTGGCTCTATCGTGGACTCCACGAGCCGCTCAAGTTCAGTCAGGGCAGGTGCCCTGTTCCTTCCTCCTCCTGTCAGGCTGTCTTGTTTTTTAAGATCAGCCATCTTCCTCTTGGTGATGCTCCTGATGTCATACCACCGCTTCTTGAGCACATCAATGTCCCGGGGGGTCACTCCAATGGCATTCACCTGAGACTGGATTCCAAGCCAGATGTTTCTTTTTACTGACTCTGCAACATGCAGGGACTGCTTTCCAAACAGCTTTGCGTGCTGCTTCACTACCTCCTCCACAAGGACCTGCAGTTCCTTCTGACTGATTTTCAGTTTCCTCTTCCTTTCCCCTCCTTCTCTTTCTGTGTCCTGGCTGGCCATTGTGCAGGATTTGCAGAACAATTTCAGGCAGTGGCTCTGTTGCTCTCCTCTGCACTCCCAGCCTCTCCAGAAGGTTCTGATTGTGTGCACCTGCCTGGGTGTGGCCACTTCCTGGTTGGGAGGGGTGGTGGTTGCACAGGATTGGCTGATTCCTCAATTGCTGTTTTTTTTTATTTCCGATTCGGTATTTACCGATTCGGTATTTACCGAATCGGAAACACCGATCGGTATTGTGGATTCGGTAAATATTTACCGATTTTTACCGATTCGGTAATATTTAACGAATTATTACGTACATCGGAAATACCGATTTCTAAATACCGATTCGGTAAAATTCGGTAATTAGGAATCGGTATTTCCAGATTACCTACATATGGCCCTTAGTTTTATGAATAATTAATGCGCACCACACTAACACGCAGGTTAGTGAAGCTTGCTTATCTGTTTACTAACGCGAAGTAACACAAACGAAGGACTAAAAACGCTTTAACGGGGGAATCCTTACTGCGCATGCGTCAACTGCATCTACGCAATATGACGACTAATGCTTGGAGGGAAATTCTTGCGCATGAGCAGAAGGCACTGAAATGGAGTCTTGAAGACTCGCGTGCATGGCACCTGCTTAGCTGAAACGAAACAAGCTAGTTTACTAATGCTAATGCGGGGAAAGTATTAATGAGTAAAGGGGGTTAGAGTAGAGGTGGGTGGTATACAGTGAGACCATTTATTTTGTGAAAGTAACATTTGTC
The DNA here is from genome assembly GCA_963921515.1 of Calotriton arnoldi. NCBI lineage: Eukaryota > Metazoa > Chordata > Amphibia > Caudata > Salamandridae > Calotriton > Calotriton arnoldi. The sequence continues at coordinate 1,857,928 of CAWUFW010000466.1, forward strand.
TTTTTGACTTTATTACTAGTGCGCATTTGGGCCTCTCGTGTATAACTGAAGTGAGCTGAGTAAAAGGACTGCGCATGTCTGACTGAAAGTTAACCCGGAACGATGACATGACTTTTTGGTTGAAAGCCAAGGTCGAAAGTGTTGAAGATCCTGGGAACGAACAGTGAAAAGTTCAACGAAATGGACTTGTACACAGAATGTTATTATAAAGTAACAAATAAAGAATAAATGCGGGTGTGAAATAAAGTTTATGAATAAAAATTAAGGGGATGGGTTTACGAACAATAGTGGTATTGCTTTTGATGACATGTAAGCATGGTGTGATGATCTTTCCCCTTGCCTGACCAATTAGATCTTGTATTTTCACGATATTGAAACTTTAGTGGGTGGTACATGAAGAACGAAAGGTATAACTGAGATAGCCTTAGTTAGTTGGGAATGATTCTCTAGAGGAAGATTTGCAGAGCTCGGGATGCTGTCTGAGAGACGTGATGCTGAGAGAACGAGGTGCTGAGATGCTGTGAGTCGGGAATGCTGTGAGATGCTGATGAAGAATCGAATGCAGAAGCTGAAGCAGAACCTACTATCCTAATTTAATTGGGTTAGATAAGAAGATCGCAGAAGAATCTCGAGGAGGAAGAGAGTGTCAGAGAGGGGTGCGGCGCAGTCGTCGGTATTCTAGAGAGGTCATCTATCCTGTCCTGATTCCTGTCCTGAAGTCTTTGTCTCCTGACCTTTCCCGGGGACCCTTACCAGCCCTTTGGCCAGGGGTTGGTCTTCACACCATTCTCGGTAATTATAATTTCACGTTATTTGCAGATGTACTTTTCTCTCTATCCTCTGCTTTCCTTAGACACTGTTCATTGAGTAAGTCCATGTTATATTGTTTGATGATCGAATCAATTTTTCTCTTCCCTGAATAATGGTGAATGTACTGTGTATTTGAGATGGTTCACATGCACCTGAAATTTGGATAAAGTTTTAAAAATCTTCCTGAGTCTGTGATTATTTGATTCAGAATTAAAGGTAAGAATTAAGAGTTAAGTTAGAGTTATGTACATTGTCACCATCAACTAGTTCAACTAATGGTCCGAGGAAAGAACTTTTTGATCAGTGAAAGGTTAGTTAGGAAATTTTTGAATAACTAAGCCTGAACATCGTGAAATCATATAAACTTTGACTCCAGCGGTTTACTCAACGTTGTGTGTGTTTGATGGGCCCAGGTGAGTATATGGTAGTTGGAGTATCTGTTGTTTGGTACGCCGCTGGATCAGTCCCACCAGCAGCAGCCTGCTAGCTGCTCAGCCCACATCCACCAACTGTCCTCACTCATCCAGTCACCCAAACATTCCACTCATGGCCCATTCACCAACATTCCATACAGAGCACACACACACAGGCTGAGCAGCTAGGACAAGGTAACATGAATCATAACACCGGAATACTACATATCTCTTCCCTATTGAACAGATGAATAACAAAAGCAAAACATTAAAACTATGAGCATGAAAGAAAAACTATAAACATGAAAGTACAGCAAACGTAAACAGTCCACAACCCAAAGGTGAGGGAAACACCGCCCGCATCATAAAATGGATATGAACTCTTACAATAAGAGTCAAAAGCCCAGGCCCAGGGATGACGGGAACACCGCATCACAAGAGGGTAAGGAACTAAAGACAAGAAGGAAAGATGGATACAGAATACCCATCCCCCTCCTTTAATAAGGAAAAAAATGAACGTCAAAAATGTAAGTTCTCCATGGAAGGAGACTAGTCATGTGGACCAAAGGGACTGAAACCCAATATCCTGCCCCCAACTTAAACAAGGGACAACATGTAAATTCATATATACTCTCCATGTGAGAAAGCACGACATGTGGATTAAAGGGACTGAACCCAATATCCTGCCCCCACTTTTACAAGGGACAACAACGTTACGTATATGCTCTCCATGTAAGGAGGCAAACAAGGACAAAACCCTGCACAACAAAAACAAACGTGCGGCACATGGTGTCTTACGCACACAGGAACCAAATCCTGCGCCCAAAATAATACGTGCAGCACAAGGTGTCTTACGCACACAGAGACTAAAACCCTGTAACAAAATAGTACGTGCGGCACAAGGTGTCTTACGCACACAGAGACTAAAACCCTGTAACAAAATAGTACGTGCAGCACAAGGTGTCTTACGCACACAGGAACCAAATCCTGCGCCCAAAATAATACGTGCAGCACAAGGTGTCTTACGCACACAGAGACTAAAACCCTGTAACAAAATAGTACGTGCGGCACAAGGTGTCTTACGCACACAGAGACTAAAACCCTGTAACAAAATAGTACGTGCGGCACAAGGTGTCTTACGCACACAGAGACTAAAACCCTGTAACAAAATAGTACGTGCGGCACAAGGTGTCTTACGCACACAGGGAACAAAATCCTGTAACAAAATAGTACGTGCGGCACAAGGTGTCTTACGCACACAGGGAACAAAACCCTGTAACAAAATAGTACGTGCGGCACAAGGTGTCTTACGCACACAGAGACTAAAACCCTGTAACAAAATAGTACGTGCGGCACAAGGTGTCTTACGCACACAGAGACTAAAACCCTGTAACAAAATAGTACGTGCGGCACAAGGTGTCTTACGCACACAGGAACCAAATCCTGCGCCCAAAATAATACGTGCAGCACAAGGTGTCTTACGCACACAGAGACTAAAACCCTGTAACAAAATAGTACATGCGGCACAAGGTGTCTTACGCACACAGAGACTAAAACCCTGTAACAAAATAGTACGTGCGGCACAAGGTGTCTTACGCACACAGAGACTAAAACCCTGTAACAAAATAGTACGTGCGGCACAAGGTGTCTTACGCACACAGAGACTAAAACCCTGTAACAAAATAGTACGTGCGGCACAAGGTGTCTTACGCACACAGGGAACAAAACCCTGTAACAAAATAGTACGTGCGGCACAAGGTGTCTTACGCACACAGGGAACAAAACCCTGTAACAAAATAGTACATGCGGCACAAGGTGTCTTACGCACACAGAGACTAAAACCCTGTAACAAAATAGTACGTGCGGCACAAGGTGTCTTACGCACACAGGGAACAAAACCCTGTAACAAAATAGTACATGCGGAACAAGGTGTCTTACGCACACAAGGAAAGTGAAACCCTTGCAACCAAAAAAAAAGAAGGTAAACTGCGTACTATTATAATAAGAAGAACAAAACCCTTTAGTCAACCCTAATGTAAAAGGTACTGTGTCAAAAAGTGAATACAGTGAGAACATGGGAAAACATGGCACCCTCCTGTAAGACTTATTACACCCATATTACACATAAATATGGGCACAGTGAAATTCAAATTGGAAAATTCAGAACAGATACATTTTAAAACGCAAACAATTTTTTACACCAGCATGAAATGAACAACTAATCTGTTCCAAACACAGTAGCTTTTAGCAACATTAAATGCATAGTCAGCTAACCATTAATTTAAGGTGCTACCAGTAAATGGCAGATGCACCTCACAATGTGTGTAACAAAAGTGCAGCAGACTCTTGCACTAAATGTCTCAGGAATAAAATAGACGATTGCTTCAGTCCATACGATAGCTGACAAACAACATTGGAAGTCATTATCAAATGTGCTGCATGTTGATAGCATTGCTTCAAACAAAATCAATATTCAAAAACTGGCATCCTCAAACGTCGCATCGCTTGTGTAACCATGTCGAAATTCATAACTGTGCACTGAGTACTTCCATGTACATGCACAAGGAATTAAAAAGGGAAAAGTACCTGTAATTCCTCGCTGCTCGAAAGAACTATCCAAGAAGAAATTAAAAGAAGCTGATCTCGACAAAACAACGTTCCCGGTCAGCTTCAACTTCAACTAAAACCTTATTGCACCTCCAGAAACGTGGTTGGAAGTGAACAATCAAAAGCTTTTGACACCAGTGAAATTAACAGGGACTCAAAACGTGTGTGGTGCTGCCAAATACAAAATGGCGGCACGCATGAGACGCCGTGCCGAGTGGCTCACGGCACGCTTGCGCATTAGAGCGTCCCTCAGCAGCCAAAGACTTCGAAGATAAGACGTCGTCAGAGAAGATCCCACGAAAGAACTCCATGAAACAATGACGCAGGTAAGAGTGCATACTCTCTGTGTGCGCGCGCTGTTTGTGACTCGTGCCTCCGTTTTAAACTTGGAAATAGCGGTTAAACTGCCAATGTTAGAAAGATGGCTTAAGTGACAAAAACCATTAAAAAAAATTCCTCACCATACATGACCCGCTCCGGCCATGGCACAGAGGCTGTAGTCTAACACCCCAACGCAAACCAGGTCAAACATCTTCAGAGTGAAGTGCACAGCGACACTAGGTTCCCATAACATTAATCCAAAATAAAGCGCAGGTACCAGTCACATGACATGAAGGCTGATTAAACCCACTCCAGTGATAAATACACGTAGACAAATGCCAGAAGAAAACTTTTCTTCGTGGTGACTCAATGTGGTGACTCTCCATTTCTGCTCCAACGCAGAAAAACAAATCAGCTTGTAGACACTTCCTTTGAAGGTGCTGTTTTAATGTGTGCCAAATGAACAAAGTACAGCACGCTTTGGCTGGGCTGTCCGATGTAATGGACACTGGTGGGGCTGCCTGGCGTGCTCTTTATGTTACCTTTGTGGCTCTGTAAGTTTCTGTGTTGCATCTTGTGGCTCCTGCTTGTTGCGTCTTGTTTCTGTTGTTTGCGCCTGTCGTCTTCTCCCTGTTGTAGCTTCATCCCAACATGTTGTAGAAGGCATCTTTAAGTCTCTTTATGCTACTTGTACCAACCGTAGAGCGTGGGGACGTCTCCAACTCGTCGCCAAAATAAGTGCAGTAAGCAGGACCACGCTTGTAGGATGAGGTTCAAGTAGGTTTATTCAAGTAAGTAAACAGGTCGAATAAAGTCTCATCAGCAGGTGTATAAGCGCTGTAGGGCAGCCCCACCAGCAGCAGCCTGCTAGCTGCTCAGCCCCATCCAACAACATACAGAGCACACACACACAGGCTGAGCAGCTAGGACAAGGTAACATAGGGCATGAATCATAACGCAAGAATACTACATAAAGTTCTTTTGTTAAACCCTTAAATCCCACATCGATCACAGACAGTTTGTTATTCCAAGTCAAGGTCATAAAGTTTTTTCTATTTCTATTAAGCGCCGTATCTAATATTTCTTTGGTTTTCTTGCTGTCTCTAGCTCCCTTTTATTACAGCCGTATCTAGTAGAGAAGTGACTGCTTCTTCAGCAGGCATTCAGGGAGTGTCTGTTTCTAAGGTATGTAAGGCAGCCACTTGGGTTTCACCGTGAGTCTTTGTCAATCATTATTGTATTCAAAATATTGGGTTGGAAGATTGCTCGTTTGGACCAAGGTCTTGAATTCTGCTGTGTCCTATAATTGTTTTTTTATTATTTTTGTTTCATCAGAATTTTGATTGGATCATTAACAACTAAGGGGCATATTAACAACGGACGGGGATAAATAACGCAAAGCGCGCTTAGCACTTTGTTATTTATCGCCGTCTATCTCTGGAATTTATCGCCCTGGTAGCGCGTTATTAACAATGCGTTTCTCCAGGGCGATGAAAATTCCAGAGATAGCGGGGAAATCGCGATGTTCCCTGCAAAACGGCGATAACCTTGCTGATACGACCCTGTGGTCGTATCAGCATAATCCACCCCCTATGTCAAACATAGGTAAGTCAGGATTTTAGCAGACGTTAGTTTTGGCGAAAACCGCCGTTTTCGCCACAATCTAACGTGTGCTAAAATCCTGTGGGCTGCCTTGTAAATATTGCGATGTGAACATCAGCGATATTTTACAAGGTAGTCCATCCGGGGTACGCCCAGTGACGCCCACTTTGCATCTCATTAGAGATGCAAAGGGAGGCGTCGGGAAAAAGGGTGCTAACATGCGATTATGCATGTTAGCAACCTCTTGTAAATAGGGAGATAGTTTTATCTCCGCTTTTTTGGCTTTTTAAGCCAAAAAAGCGGAGATAAAGCCCTTGTTAATATGCCCCTTAATCATTTGCAGTAATAAGTGGTCTGTTGTAATTCTATTTTTGTTTCAGATTATCAAGGGCCAGATGGCTTTGTTATTCCTCATATGTAATGTTTGGGATGAGGAGGATGTAGGGATAATGTACATTACCAATGAATAATTAGGCCATTACAGATCATTGCAGAACTCTTGTTTCCCAGGTGCACGCTTGCAAGGTTTTCTTTACACTCTTGCACGTGTAGTCCTCGTGTTAAAATCGCTAAACAGGATTACAAGTCCCACAATGGCATAAACACAAATCTGGACTGGATGAACTAGATATGGATATAGGTAACTTAAGATCAACTGCCACAAGTTGGAATATCACCCTGGAACAATCTCTTTTAGAATCCTACAGAGGCTCTAGAACAACTCATTCAAGCACATCCCCTTCCTTCCTACAAATAATTAACTTGAAGAAATGTTATGTTATGTTACCGCAGATTTAGGCGAGAAAGTTAATTAGGAAAGAGATAGGTTTTTATAGCCTTCAGAAAGGACACATGATCTTGGATACTTCTGATGTTGGTGGGAGTCTTGGAGCGAGGGCACGAAAGGAACGATCTTTGGCCCACGCTCTTCTGACACGAGAAACACACGCTAGGTGTTGGTCAGAAGAGTGCAGTTGGCGGTTCGGTATGTAGGGAGTGAGGAGATTGGCTAGGATAACGGGGGCTTGGGCATTCAAGATTCTGTGAGAAATGCAAAGAACTTTGAAATTAATTCTCTTCTCCACCGGTAGCCAGTGAAGCCTTCGCAGGAAACTGGAAGTAGAGCAAGATTTGGGAAGGCTGAAGAGCATCCAAGCGCCGGTCTTTTGTGCCCTTTGAAGGCGATGTATCCCTGCTTTATTGGCACCCAGATACAGAGAACTGGAGTAATCCAGTCTCGAAAGTATGGCGGATTGGATGATGACATGGCGGGTGTTGGCGTCGAAGAATCCAAGCAGTGGTTTGAGTCCACGTAGGAGTCCAAAATAAACTCCGGCTACTGACTTTGTCTGTACCTGGTAGGTCAGGGCAGAGTCAACCCAGACACCCAGATTTTTTACGGTCTGTTTGGTCACGGAAGGGGACCCTAGGGCAGTAGCCACCAGCATTCGCTCCATAGGTGGGTGTTTTTGCCTGAGAGAAGGATCTCTGATTTATTAGCATTCAGTTGTAGGCAGTTGGTTGACATCCAATCTGCAATGGCCATCAGGGCGTTTTGAAACTTGGCAGCATCTTGTACGGAGTTATTGGATAACGCATGCACAAGCTGCGTGTCGTCAGCATAGGAGACCACGGTCAGGCCCTACCCTTTCCCACCGCTGCTAGAGGTTGAATGTAGATATTGAATAAGGTGGGGCTCAGAGCGGAACCCTGTGGCACAGCGTGTGTCTGAGAGCTGAAGGGGGGGGGGGCAATCACTAGAAAGGATCTCTCAGCTAGGAAGGATGAGAGCCAGTTCAAGGCCGCCCCTCTGATACGAAGATCTTGTAGACGCTGCAAAAGGATCCGATGAGACACAGTGTCGAATGCTGCGCTCAGATCAAGAAGAATTAGAGCTGAGGTAAGTCCTTCATCCAGGGAGCTCCGAAGATGTTTGGTGACTGCCAGTAGGGCAGATTAGGTGCTATGGCGCGGTCGGAAAGGGGTCCAGAAGTTCATTTGCTTCTATGAACCTGGTAAGGCTGGAGTTCATGTAGGATTCAGTAATTTTAGATACCAAAGCGAGAAGTGAGAAGGGGTGGAAAGTTTCAGGCTTGGAGTCGTCCAAAGTAGGTTGTTTGAGTAGGGGGATCACCTTGGCATGTTTCCGTGCTACGGGGACTACTGCAGAGTACATAGACAAGTTTATTAAGTCGCAAAAGGGGGGTAGAAGCTGAGGTAGGGATTTCTGGAACTGATCCGGTTTGAGGGGGTCCGCTGGGGATCCTGATTTAATTTTATGACAGATGGTTGCCATAGCTTCCTGGGAGAGTGTGGGGAAAGCGGAAAGAGAAGGGGCCGTGGGTTTAGTCGGGGTTGTGGGGCCAGCATTGTTAGTGGTAGGGGGGAATGTTTTGTAGATGTCCTCGACCTTCTTGACAAAGAAAGAGGCGAGTGCCTCACATTGATGGTTGGAGGTAAAGGTGGATTTATTGGGTTGCTCTGAGGTTTTGAGATCTTTTAACAAGGTAAAGATGCATTTTGCTGGATTGCTGCAATTTCTAATTTTATCTGCAAAGTAGTTGGCTCTTGATTTCTGTGTGGATTTGTGGTAGTCCTTGATAGCCGCCCGATATTGTGTTTTAAGGGCCGGGTTGTATTGCCATCTCCACGCCCGTTCAAGGGCCTTGCAGTTTTTCCTGGCCTGGGTCAGACTCTCATTAAACCACAGGCTGGAATGTGTTCTACGGCTGTGGGACATTTTGGCGGGGATGTATTTATCGAGGGAATGCATATGACATTCAGACAGAATGCTGTTAGCCGTTTCAATGTTCTCGGAGAGGTGCGGCCTCTGACTGAGGAGGAGGTCTCGAAAGTGGCCGACATCTAACTTGTGCCAGGGACGTTTTAGGACGGGCTTCTGAGGAGCACCCTGAGGTGGGCCTACATCCTGTAGTGTCATAGAGATAAGGTGGTGGTCGGACCAACTCATAGGTAGAGGCTGACTGACTTTTAGGGCAGGTAAGTTGGTGAAACAGGGTCTAAAAGATGCCATGCAGAGTGTGTGCTACTGGGGACGCATTGCGTTAGTTGAAATGCAGCGAGATCCGCTAGAAAATTGGCGATCTCCTTGTCTTGGCTGGCTTCCAGGTGTGGGTTGAGGTCACCGATAATATTGAAATTAGCAGTCCTGGTTGCCAATATGCCAGTCGGGGTAGTTAATGCTTCCCTGAAATTTTTGGATGGACCCGGAGGGCGATAGATCAGTAACCCGGACAGAGTGAAGTTGCAGTTGAGGGGGATTTTAAAATGTGCGCTTTCACAGTCAACAATATCCTCTTTGGTAAAGAGGCAGGTATAGCAAGTTTTAAAAATAATTGCCCATTCAAATCTGTTTCTTAACAGTGTAGGAAAGGAAAGAAAGGAAATATTACAACTGCATTTTAAGTATAAACAATTCCATAACTAAAATGACTACATCTTAGCCCACTAAGAATTGGATATAATTGTTAGAAATGGGGTCTCTAGTTGGCAGTGGTTTGCATCCTGTCCAAGTAGGGACCCTTCTTCCTAGTCAGGGTAAGAGAGTCACACAGCTAAGATAACCCCTGCTCACCCCGTTGATAGCTTGGCACGAGCAGTCAGGCTTATCTCAGAGGCAGTGTGTAAAGCATTTGTACACACATGCACACACACAGTAACACAGTGAAAACACTACAAAAGGAGTCCACACGAGTCTAGAAAAATAGCCAATATTTATCTGAATAAAACAAGACCAAACCGACACAAATCCAATATACACAAGTCAAAATATAACTTTTAAAAGATTAAGCAAGTTTACTCCATTGAAATCAATGGATGCGTTCATTTTAGCACAAAGTACCTTAGATGCATCAAAAATCAAAGATGGTGCAAGGTGCACGGGAGGTGAGGCGCCGGTAAAGTGAAGAGATGCGTTGGTTCCTTACTACACAGGGGGGGGATGCGTTGGATCCTTACTGCTAAGCAGGGGAGCTGATGCGTTGGTTCTTTACTGACAGGGGAGGTGATGCGTCTGTTCCTTACTGGCAGGGGATGTGATGTGTCGGTTTCTGGACTCATGACCTTGGTTCCTTGCGATGCGGTGTAGATGAAGAGTCAGCGTCGTAGGATGCTGTGTTGAAAATCCAGATGCGCTGCATCGATGCAATGCAAGCACGAGGCAGGCGTTGCATTGAATCTTCAGACGCAAGCAGGTGCTGCGTCAGAGTTGGAGTGGGTGCCACAGACGTTGGTGACACTGTGCTTGGGACTCACTCTGCGGCAATTTTTCTGACACGCTGTGACGGCAGGCTGGGGCTTGTGGTTAAAGCCGTGGTTGATGCTTCCAGCAGGAACCATGCTTCGGTGCAGGCAGTGGCAATGCATCGATCTTGTGCAGCGATGCGTCAAGAATGCTGGAGCTGAGAATCGATGCATGGATTTTGCTCTTAAAATCACCAGGTTACACTTCTAAGGGCCCAGGAACTGGATTTGGCACCACTTGGCAAGTCAGGTTTCTCAGCAGAAGAACCCAGGCCCTGGTAGTTGAAGTCTTTGATGGCCCTAAGACTTCTTAAAAAGGACTCACAAGCCCTTGGAGAACCTTGGAAGCAGGATGTAGAAAGCAAAGTCCAGTCCTTTCACTCCCAGGACAGAAGCAGCAAGCAGCAGGCCAGCACAACAAAGCAACAGGCAGAGTGGCAGTCCCTCCTACAGCATCCAGGTCTTCTTCCTGTCATAATGTTCTCAGTCCAGAAGTGTTCTGATTTTGGGGTGTCAGAGGTCTAATACTTATACCCCTTTCTGCCTTTGAAGTAGGCAAACTTCAAAGAAAAGTCTTTGTAGTGCACACGCCCCTGCCTTTCCCTGACCTGGCTCCAAACACACTATAAGGGGAGGGAGACAGCTTTGTCTGAGGACAGGCACAGCCCTATTCAGGTGTCAGTGACAACTCATCCCACCACTCTAGCTCAGGGAGGCCGATCAGCCTGGTGATGGTCATCAAGATATGCAAGGGACCCCTCAGCTCCCTTTGTGTGACTGTCTAGAGTGAATGCACAAGAGCCCGACTCTCAGCCAACCCAGACGTGTATTCTACAGACAGGCAGAGGCACAGAACGGTTAAGCAAAAAAATGCCCACTTTCTAAAAGTGCCATTTTCAAACACGCAATTGTTATGTTATGTTATATGGTTTGTAAAGCGTGCTAATGCCATAAGCCGTTTTGGCGCTGGTGTCAGTGAAACAAGTACTGTGAAAGACGCATTAGGCTTAGGAACTTAGAGGGCTTGTGCCAGTAAGAGGGTGTCTATAAGTTTAAGAAAAGCTAGGTTTGTAGATCTTTCCTAAATTATAACAGATTAGGTTGGCCTCTTAATTGATTGGGTAGAGCGTTCCACCACTTGGATGCGGAGTGAGAAAAGCTTTTTCCTCCCCAATGGAATTTTTTATTCTGGGAACCAGTACTTTTTTCGTGTTACTAGAACGTAGGGTACGGGTGGGGGAATACCATTTAAAGGTATCATGCAGGAATCTCGGGCCTACCTTATATAAACGCTTGTGCACCCAGCATAGAGCTTTGAAGTGTGTTCGGGCTGTGATTGGAAACCAGTGAAGCTCTGTTAGACTTGGCTTTTTCAGCGGGTTTACCCCCAGACTTTTTGCTTTTTGGCCTCCTGTTTTTGACCCTGTGTGTGTTGGTTTTAGGACTCTGGGCACTTTACCACTGCTAATCAGTGCTAAAGTGCATATGCTCTCTGTGTAAATTGTGTTATGGATTGGTGTTTCTATGATTGGCCTATTTGATTTATGTGTCAGTCCCTTGTAAAGTGCACTGAGAGTGCCAGGGCCTATAAATCAAATGCTGTTGGTGGGCTGCAGCACTGGATTGTGCCACCCACGCAAACAGCCCGTAAAGTGTAACTCTGGCCTGCCATTGCAGAGCCTGTGTGCAGCCTGGGGCTGCCATGTCGACTTGACAAGTGCACACACTTGCAAGTCCCTAAACCTTCCCTTTTCTACATGTTAGTCACCCCTAAGGTAGGCCCAAGGTACCCCTGTGGGCAGGGTGCATTGTATGTGAAAGGTAGGACATGCCCTGGTGTGTGTGGCATGTCCTGATAGTGAATTACAGCCTAGTTCGTTTTTCACTATTGCAAGGCTACCTGTTCCCCCTAGGCCAGAACGGGCAGTTTTGATTATTACAGCTTATAATCCTAACTGACCCTGGGAACATGGTAGAAATTCAAGTTTAGTATGCCTGGACTCAGAATGATAAAATGCATCTTTTAGTGAAGTTGGTTTTAACATTCTGTGTTTGAAAATACCACTTTTAGAAAGTGGGTATTTTCTTGCCTAACCATCCAAGCCTGCCTCTGCGAGGTTGTGTATTCCTTGTCTGGAGTGTGAGTGACAGGGGCTGGGGGATGCCAGAAGACAGGGTGAGTCAGCACCGGGCTGAATAGCAAGATCTACATGTAGATGGGTGGGAGGAGTTGCACCTGGGCCCTGAATAGGACAGTGCCTTTCCTCCACAATGCTGGCTCCACCTCCTGTGGTGCGTCTGATGTCCCTGGCCTACTCTCTGAAAGAAGGTACGGAGACTTGTCAACAAAGTGCTCCAGAACTGGTTTGGACTAGGCAAAGGCCTCTCTGCCTTCAGAGAACAAAGGAATTTGGGATATAAATATTGGGGCCCTGACCCCATGAATTTAGATCTCGCTGGAATCAAAGAACCTGCCAAGACGAAGAGCTGGAAGAGCTGCCAGGAGGAGTACTGCCCCTTTGCTGTGTTGTTGCTTTGTTGGGTTGGCCTGCAGCTGCTGCTTCTGCCTTGGGCAGTGAAAGGACTAGACTGAAACTTCTACAAACTTGTGCTGAGTATCTCCAAGGGCCTGAAACCGAGCTGGCCTCCTGTTAAGAAGTCTCAGGGACTACAAAGACTTCACAAGCCTCTGGGTACCGCTTCTGGAACGCTGTTTCAGTTGCCACAGAGGAAGGGAACTGCAACCGACTCCGTCAACCGAATCCATCCCTGACCGGTGACCTGTTTGCACCGCAGACCGCATCGCCCCGCTTCGCATCGCAACCCTGGTCTCACCGTGGGCGACGTCCGACGCCGCCAGCACCGAGCCGCTGCTTGCACCGTGACCTGTGGGCACCGCAGTTCGCATCGCATCGCTTCACTGTGCCAGCCGGACCAAACCGACGCTGTCGCTGCAACTGGCTCAAGAGTCGTGACCGCACCGCATTTGGGGCACCGCTCGCACGTCTGCGACGCACCGCTCCGACTCGCACCGCTGTCCGACGCCAGCTCCCGCACTCCGGCTTGGTCGCCTGCATCGCAACCTGTCAGCACCGCATCGTGCACCGTCTCGCCCTGCACCGCACGCCTTGGACTCACCGACTCCGTCTGCACGACGCTCATCGAGCCGCTGCCTGCACCGCATCGAGGGACACCGCACCTTGCATCGCTCCGTCTTGCACCGCAACCGCGACGAACGCCGACCGGCTCGTACACTCCGTACCAGCCACAACGAGAAAAGGTACTGTAACCGAGTCTGTTCATGACTCTGCTGGCCCGTATCGACGCGGTCGGCTGGAACTGTTAGACTCTGTGGTTTTCAGCATCACGGTAGGCTCAGACGGAGCTACCGACTCGTACGAACTTTGTTTTTGAACTATTCTTGCAAAGAAGAAGTTACCTTATCAAGTATTCGTTTTTAAAGTATAGTATTGTGGATTTTTGTCGTAATTGGTCTTGTCTTGAGTATATAAAATATTGGTTATTTTTCTAAACTGGTGTGGTGTCCGTTTGTAGTGCTTACACTGTATTACTGTTGGTTATGTGCAAATGCTTTACACACTGCCTCTGAATTAAGCCTGACTGCTCGTGCCAAGCTACCACGAGGGTGAGCAGGGGTTACTTCACGAGTGTAACACCCTTACCCTGACTAGGAAGAAGGGTCCCTACTTGGACCAAGGTGCAAGTCCTTGCCAACTAGAGATCCCATTTCTAACATTGGTTGTCAGCGGTGAGGATAGGACTTGTGTTTGCACTTGACTTACAGTGATTGGTGTGCACTACTACCATATCGCAGACCATTACGTACCACATACTGGTTCTTTTTCTTTTTGGCCTATTTTTGAACTTGCTACTTCATCATGCCTGAATCAAGAGCATCATCTGTTGCATCCTGGGAAATTGCCTTTGAGGAGGATAGGTTGGAATCCTACAACAGGAAGGAGTTGAAAGTGATTTGCAAAAACCTGAAAGTCCAAATCAGAGGCCTCACTAGGAAGGAGGAGCTACTAAAAGCGCTGAGGGCCTGGGTAGCAGCCAGACATGCCAGTGGGCAGCCTGGTGATCTCAGTGGAGAGGCGGAGGAGCCTATTCCTAGGATGGATGTGCTTTTGGGTGGGGGGGAACCCGCCAGGCCAGGCAGCAGTAGTCTGTCCCCAGAGGAGCTGAAGGACAGGCGGGAAGCAAGGAAGTTCGAATTAGAAAAACTCATTATGGAGAATGAGAGGGAAGAGAAAAGAATGGCCATGGAAGAAAGGAAAATGCTCTTAGACCATGAGTTTAAGATGAGAGAGCTGGACTGGGAAGCCAGTGGGGCTAGGCCCAGCTCAGATGGTGGCAGCAAAAGTGTAGTGTCCAGTACTGAGGATGAGGTAGACACACACACAGATTTGGGGCCCTACTTCAAGGAGGGGGTTGACATGCACCAGGGGGTTCAGGATTGTGAGGTAACTCCAGTGGTGCTCAGTGTCCCTGAGGTGGATTGGGGAACTAGCACAGGGGATCATATTCCTGGTAGTGGGAGGGACACTCTACTGACTCTAGATGAGAGGTGCAGGGAGAGGGGTTCCCCCATGGTAGAAGCCCTGGTAAGTGAGTATGAAGACCAGCCTGAAGAGTATGGGTTGAGGGACAGCAACAGTCAGACACTGTCTCGCCAGTCTTGTGAGAATGTTGTGGGGTACTTTTCTGAGGCACTGGATGGTTGGGTGAAGGGTAGTTTGGTTAACACCTGTGTGGGGCTGTGTGATTCAATTGTTGGAGAGCATATTTTAAGTCCCTGTTTTCCAGAGCTATGCCAACACCCAGTGGAGTGTGAGTTCTCTGACCCCCGGGAGCTTGCACTGGAGGCAGACCTTTTGGTGGATTCCAGAGGGTCTGGAGAAGCATCTGGGGGTGATCCTGGAGGAAGTGGCTTAGGTATTTCCCAACCAAGAGTGGTGGGAAAGGTTTGTAATAGCCCAGATAGGTCCCTGTGTCATGGGAAGGGTGTAGGGACTCACGTCCTGTCTCTGCGGAGAAGGAGTGAGAATGGGCTGCGGCCCAAGGTGCCCAAAACCCGATCCCGGAGCCTGGGTGGTTCCAGGAGGGAACCCCAGGTGGGGAGCCTAGACTGTACTGGTAGGCCGTCCGTTGAGGGAGATCTCCTACTGACAGGAGAACCTGGAGCCTCTGTAAACAGAGCTCCAGTGGTTCTGGTGTCTGGCAGTACCGCTCCAGTTGGGAGGGTGCAGAAGTCCAGAGTGAGGGGTGAGAGGGGGATGTGTTCCCCAGTGGGAGAACCAGTGAGTCAGAGGCCAGCCAGAAGGGCTGAGCCTCCTAGCAGTGACCATGGTGACACCACTTCTGTCCTGGGGGATCTTTGCGCACTGTCAGGTGGACAGTGGTCGGGAGATCTGCGCCAGGCAGACTGTCACGCAACACATGAGTCATGTGTTGCCCTCAGGGGGTATGCGTGCTCCAAAGGAAGTCCTGGTGCGCCAGGCAGGTGCTCAGCTGCAGGGTTCAGTCCCTGGGTTGGGAGGCCAGGTTCAGGTCCTGCCTGACCTGGAGGGAAGGACGACTGTAAGCAGTGTCCTGACCGGTTTGTCTTCTAGGGGTACCACTCCAGGTGGGAGGGTACAGAACTCTGGAAGGGGGTGCAGAGGGAGGGAGTCCTCGCCTCTGACCCCAGTTCAACCTGAGGTTTTAGATCCAAGGGTGGTAAATCAGTTGCAGGGTCAAGGCCCGGAACTGGTGGAAGAATTGTGTAGGAGGTCTGGTTCCAGCATCCTGACAGTTTTTGGTTCTGGGGGTGCTTTTCCTGGGAGGAGAGGGCCGGACCCCAGAAGGAGAGGTAAGGGGAGGAGAGCCTCGCCCGAGACCTCTGGTGAACCTGAGGGTGCAGACCCTAGGTTGGAGGATCAGTGGTTCTTTAGAACTGCACTGATGAGAGGAAGAGTGGAGTATGGTTACTATGTACCAGGGGTTACTGCCCCCCACTCTGTTAGTTGGCAAAGGCCAGAGACATCTGGAGGGCCTAGGGCCTGGTCCTGGCCATCCATTGAGGGTGATCCCCTAGTGTCTAAGGAACTGGGGGGGATTGCTGTAACGAGCATCCCACCGGTTCCGGTGTCTGGCAGCCCCGCTCCAGTTGGGAGGGGGCATGAGTCCAGAGAAAAGGGTGAGGGGGCGGCGCTGTCCCCAGTGGAAGGACCAGTGGGTCAGGGGTTGCCCGCTCTGAGGTCAGAGCACCCCAGGACTGACCCTGGTGAGACCACTTCTGGCCTGGGGGGTCTTCATGCTCTGTCAGGTGGACAGGAGGCTGGAGACCTGCACCAGGCAGACTCTCGCACGACTCATGAGGGGTGTGTTTCCCTTGGGGGGGTTGGTGTACTCCCCCGGATGTCCTGGGTTGCCAGGCACAGGTCCAGCCTAAGGGTACAGGCCCTGGGTTGGAGGACCAGGTTCAGGGTGTCCCCCCTGACCTGGGGGAAGGGGCAACTGCTAACAGTGCCACTACCAGTTTGTCTTCTGGGGGTGCCACTCCAGGTGGGAGGGTACAGAGCCCCAGGGAGGAGGACCGGGTGTGGGGGAGGCCACCCCAGTCTCCTGTCCAGCTGCCGGGTACAGGCCCGGGGTTGGTGGGTCCGTGTCAGGATGTCATACCTGACCTGACAGGAGGGAGAGTGGACCAAGGGTGCCAGGCACCTGGGGCTACCGCCCCCCACTCTCTGACGCCACAGAGGTTAGAGAGCCCTGAGAGGCATAAGGCCTGGGTCTCCCCACTGACAACTGTCGGTAGCCACTATGGCTTACTGTCCTGGTGGACAGCGTTGCCCCTGAGAGGGGGACAGGAGTCACACCCCGGGGGTGGACTGGGCCACACCACTGTGTTGGCCATGTGGGCACTGTCGGCCTGTTGCGACACATCTGTGAGCAAAGTAAGTTTAGGTGCTGCACAGATGGGGTTCACAGGTGAAGAGAAGGGTACCCCATGGGTCAGCTTAGTGGGCCCTGAGAGTATGGATAGAGGGATCCAACTGGGTTTGGAAAGGCGTAGAACCAGAACGTGCCCCCGCTGTTGTGGGCCAGGTCTATGTTCTATCGCCCCAAGCAGGGAAGTCCATCAAGGGATTGATTAGTCTACCCTGGCTTTAGGCTGGGAGGGGGTTGTGTTAGACTTGGCTTTTTCAGCGGGTTTACCCCCAGACTTTTTGCTTTTTGGCCTCCTGTTTTTGACCCTGTGTGTGTTGGTTTTAGGACTCTGGGCACTTTACCACTGCTAATCAGTGCTAAAGTGCATATGCTCTCTGTGTAAATTGTGTTATGGATTGGTGTTTCTATGATTGGCCTATTTGATTTATGTGTCAGTCCCTTGTAAAGTGCACTGAGAGTGCCAGGGCCTATAAATCAAATGCTGTTGGTGGGCTGCAGCACTGGATTGTGCCACCCACGCAAACAGCCCGTAAAGTGTAACTCTGGCCTGCCATTGCAGAGCCTGTGTGCAGCCTGGGGCTGCCATGTCGACTTGGCAAGTGCACACACTTGCAAGTCCCTAAACCTTCCCTTTTCTACATGTTAGTCACCCCTAAGGTAGGCCCAAGGTACCCCTGTGGGCAGGGTGCATTGTATGTGAAAGGTAGGACATGCCCTGGTGTGTGTGGCATGTCCTGATAGTGAATTACAGCCTAGTTCGTTTTTCACTATTGCAAGGCTACCTGTTCCCCTAGGCCAGAACGGGCAGTTTTGATTATTACAGCTTATAATCCTAACTGACCCTGGGAACATGGTAGAAATTCTAGTTTAGTATGCCTGGACTCAGAATGATAAAATGCATCTTTTAGTGAAGTTGGTTTTAACATTCTGTGTTTGAAAATACCACTTTTAGAAAGTGGGTATTTTCTTGCCTAACCATCCAAGCCTGCCTCTGCGAGGTTGTGTATTCCTTGTCTGGAGTGTGAGTGACAGGGGCTGGGGGATGCCAGGAGACAGGGTGAGTCAGCACCGGGCTGAATAGCAAGATCTACATGTAGATGGGTGGGAGGAGTTGCACCTGGGCCCTGAATAGGACAGTGCCTTCCCTCCACAATGCTGGCTCCACCTCCTGTGGTGCGTCTGATGTCCCTGGCCTACTCTCTGAAAGAAGGGACGGAGACTTGTCAACAAAGTGCTCCAGAACTGGTTTGGACTAGGCAAAGGCCTCTCTGCCTTCAGAGAACAAAGGAATTTGGGATATAAATATTGGGGCCTGACCCCATGAATTTAGATCTCGCTGGAATCAAGGAACCTGCCAAGACGAAGAGCTGGAAGAGCTGCCAGGAGGAGTACTGCCCCTTTGCTGTGTTGTTGCTTTGTTGGGTTGGCCTGCAGCTGCTGCTTCTGCCTTGGGCAGTGAAAGGACTAGACTGAACTTTCTACAAACTTGTGCTGAGTATCTCCAAGGGCCTGAAACCGAGCTGGCCTCCTGTTAAGAAGTCTCAGGGACTACAAAGACTTCACAAGCCTCTGGGTACCGCTTCTGGAACGCTGTTTCAGTTGCCACAGAGGAAGGGAACTGCAACCGACTCCGTCAACCGAATCCATCCCTGACCGGTGACCTGTTTGCACCGCAGACCGCATCGCCCCGCTTCGCATCGCAACCCTGGTCTCACCGTGGGCGACGTCCGACGCCGCCAGCACCGAGCCGCTGCTTGCACCGTGACCTGTGGGCACCGCAGTTCGCATCGCATCGCTTCACTGTGCCAGCCGGACCAAACCGACGCTGTCGCTGCAACTGGCTCAAGAGTCGTGACCGCACCGCATTTGGGGCACCGCTCGCACGTCTGCGACGCACCGCTCCGACTCGCACCGCTGTCCGACGCCAGCTCCCGCACTCCGGCTTGGTCGCCTGCATCGCAACCTGTCAGCACCGCATCGTGCACCGTCTCGCCCTGCACCGCACGCCTTGGACTCACCGACTCCGTCTGCATGACGCTCATCGAGCCGCTGCCTGCACCGCATCGAGGGACACTGCACCTTGCATCGCTCCGTCTTGCACCGCAACCGCGACGAACGCCGACCGGCTCGTACACTCCGTACCAGCCACAACGAGAAAAGGTACTGTAACCGAGTCTGTTCATGACTCTGCTGGCCCGTATCGACGCGGTCGGCTGGAACTGTTAGACTCTGTGGTTTTCAGCATCACGGTAGGCTCAGACGGAGCTACCGACTCGTACGAACCTTGTTTTTGAACTATTCTTGCAAAGAAGAAGTTACCTTATCAAGTATTCGTTTTTAAAGTATAGTATTGTGGATTTTTGTCGTAATTGGTCTTGTCTTGAGTATATAAAATATTGGTTATTTTTCTAAACTGGTGTGGTGTCCGTTTGTAGTGCTTACACTGTATTACTGTTGGTTATGTGCAAATGCTTTACACACTGCCTCTGAATTAAGCCTGACTGCTCGTGCCAAGCTACCACGAGGGTGAGCAGGGGTTACTTCACGAGTGTAACACCCTTACCCTGACTAGGAAGAAGGGTCCCTACTTGGACCATGGTGCAAGTCCTTGCCAACTAGAGATCCCATTTCTAACAAGCTCTCTGATGGTGTTGGAGACTGAGCAAAATTTGGGAAGGTTCATAAATACTTCAGCTGCTGCATTTTGAAGCGTCTGTAGTTTGTTAAGAAGACGCGCCTGAGAGCCAACAAAAAGGCATTACAGTCTGTTTTTGAGATGAATAAGGCTAGTATCATTGATTTTTTTAGCTTTTGTGGAAGAAAGGGTGAGATTTTTTTTAGGATTCTCAGCATTAGGAAGCAAGATGATGTCATCTTTTTTGAGTGCTCGATGAAAGTCAGTTTGGTGACAAATAAGACTCCCAGGTCTTCCATGCTTTCTGTACTGGAGATGGAAGTGGGCCCAGGTTTGATGGCCAGCATGATTTGTTCCAGAAGAAGGTGTTGTTCCCAAACATCAACACCTCGGTTTTATCTGAGTTGAGCTTTCAATAGTTCGCTTGCATCCAATACTGCTCATGCATGAGCTGAACTGTAGGGCTTCTCTCAGGATCAGAGGAGACAGACACCACTCATTATGTGTCATCGGTGTAGGAACACACAGAGAAGCCATGGGATTGAATAGGCTGAATTAGAGAGGAGATGCATGCGTTAAATAGTGTGGGACTTAAAGAGGATCCTTGAGGAAGCCCACAGGGGAGTTTAAAGGGGGTAGATGTATACTGACCCAGAGTCACTACTTGCTCTCTGTTGGATAGAAACGATTTCATCCGTTTGAGAGCCTTTGACTACAGAGATATGATCCACTGTGTCAAATGCGGCCGATAGGTCCAACAGGACCAAGGCTGCCCTGTCTCCTCTAGCCACACTTGTCCTGATCTCTTCAGCGGCTGCTAAAAGGGCTGACACAGTAAGTGTTTGGGTCTAAACATGTGTTGTGCTGGAACTTTGTTGTTTCTAGAAATAATCTGCGGATTCATGGATTTCTCAAGTATATTTGCAGGAAACGGTAGGCACGAAACGCCTATAGTGGCATATTACCAAGGATTTGCGATAATTATCGCAAAGCACGCTTAGCGCTGTTTTTTTTTATCACCGGCTATCGCTGGATTTCATCGCGGAGATAACGCGTTATTATCAACGCTTATCTCCAAGGCGATAAAAAATCCAGCGATAGCGGCGAAACCCAGCAATAGCGCGAGAAATCCAGCGATAAATTCCCTGCGCTAATGAAAAGCTTGCTAATAGGCAGGTGAGGACTTAACCTTACAATCCACCTCCCATTGACAAGATGGTTAAGCCAAGTTTTTATCAGGTGTTAAATTCCAGCGATAATCGCGGTTAGCGCGACTTTTTTTATCGCTTCGCGGGCATTGCTAATAGGGGGAAGTTGTGTTTGCGACTGTTTGCAGTTGCTTTTAGTTTGGAACGCCTACTTTGCATGTCATTAGCGATAATTATCGCTGACATGCAAAGCGGCAACAAAACGGCCGCTATCGCCATTAAGCTGTCGCTAACAGCTGTTAGCGACAGTTTGCTAATAGGGCGATAAAAATATCACCGCTTTATCGGCAAAAAGTGCTGCTAAAGTGGCGATACTGCCCTTGGTAATATGCCCCGAGTTTTAACTTCTTTGATTTCTGTTTTATATTCCTTTAGATGCTTGTTTTTCATATAAATTGTATTTCAACCTTCATTCTCTTCTTGACGTCTACATTTGTTTTTAATTCCCAAAGGTCTTGAGAGAACCATGGCACAGAGGGCGTTTCCGATGGTTCAGCCAGCAGTTAGCAGGCGCTAGTTGGGAAACAGCTGAATGCACCCAAGCATTGTGGTTAGCGAAGGCTGGTTCTGGATTCTTACCAAGTGACAGTTCTTTGGTCTGTCCGGATTAGGGGTAGTATTCTTTCTTTTATTCTTTCAATTGGATATTTGGGTTATTAGTGAAAATCTCGTCTAATGTATGGTTAACATCAAGTGTTGAACCTTTTTATTAATTGCTGTAGATCGAAACTCTGCAAGTTATCGAGAAGGTGTTCAGTATTTTTTCCTTCGAGACATTCATGTTAAAAATGTAAATCCGCTAGAATGGTGAAGTTGGGGTAATCGACGCAGGTCTCCATAAAGCCTAGTAGTGACTGAATAAAGTTTTCCTTTGAATTTAGGGATCGATATATTAAAAGGCCATTAAAGGCGTAAGTGTTGTGTATTTTTAGGGTGAATAGAAGTGCCTCAGGGTTCAAGTGAAGGAGGAGTTTGTAAGTATCTTTGAAGGTGTTGCGATGTATAATCACTAGCCCACCGCCTCTCCGGTTCGGCCTATTCAGCCTGATTAAGTAATAATAATTCCTATTTGTAAAGCGCAAACATATCACCCCTTGAGGTTTCAAGGCACTAGGGGCCGTCGGGGAGATTAAGTGAGCTATTGCCCAGAGTCACATGATGCTGAGCTGAGCTGCCGGCGACACCAGGGATTGAGCCGTGAGCCCCCCGCTCCATAGTCAGCCGCTCTGGCCGCTGCTCCACACCTCTCCCTTCGGGTACACACAAAAGGTCAGGGTCAGATGCATCATCCGTCCAAGTTTCTGCCTTTCTTGCTCAAAGAGATTGGTGGATTCTGTTTTAATCTTTACCCATGAGCGGGTATTAAGAAGCAGACACTTATCCTCTTTGCGAGTGTTGTTCATCGGTATGCTTGCTTGTGTGTTCTTGTGTTGATGACATGAGGCTGTTTGTATCGAGAAATTACATTTTTGACATTTATAATCTAGTGTCAGCAAAGTGAGATCAAGTAGGGGACATGTGTGTTTTTAAATTGTGAGTTCAGAGACCCCAAATCCCAAATCTCTATCTGCTCCCAATGGGAAATTACTATCCCCATGTTACCCTAGGGGAGAGACAGTCTTTGCAATAGTGAAAAACGAAATTAGCAATATTTCACTATTTAGGACATGTAAAACCCACCAGTACGTGTCCTACCTTTTAAAAATACTGCACCCTGCCCATGGGCTGCCTCGGGCCTACCGTAGGGGTGACTTACATGTAGTAAAAGGGAAGGTTTGGCATGGCAAGTGGGTGCACTTGCCAGGTCGAATGGCAGTTTAAAACTGCACACACAGACACTGCAGTGGCAGAGACATGTCTGCAGGGCTACTCACGTGGGTGGCACAATCAGTGCTGCAGGCCCACTAGTAGCATTTGATTTACAGGCCGTGGGCACACCTGGTGCACTTTACTAGGGACTTACTAGTGAATTATATATGCCAATCATAGATAAACCAATCACCAAAACAAATTAGACAGGAAGCATATGCACTTTAGCACTGGTTAGCAGTGGTAAAGGGCCCAGAGTCCTAAAACCAACAACAACAGGTCAGGAAAAAATAGGAGGAAGAAGCAAAAGGTTTGGGGATAACCCTGCAAAAAGGGCCACGTCCAACAATAATAAAAAAGACAGATTTTCAATTGAGCTAATCCTGTAAATGCCTTGGTGGGCTTCGATTCCGTTACACCTTTCTACCACTATGCATTGATCCACCGTGGTTTCCACCCTACTTCTGAGAATGGAATCTCGACCACCATCAAAGGAGGAGTTCACCGAGCTTCCACTTGAACACAAATTGTCATCCTTCAGCACTATGAATCCACTACACCCTTCTACCTCTTCCTTTACTGCACTCTCCTCCCCTTTGGTACAAAGCAACTCTTTGGCGATTCCAACACTCGACATTATCAAGTACCACATTGTATTGATGAACAGGTTTCATTATAAAAGGACCCATTCATTTTGACAATTCTTTCTTTACTGTTCCAGACTCAGCGCCATATTTATGAAGGGTTACTTCACTTTTGCACCACGCAACGGGGCCAGGGCCATAATTGAGCTTATAGCATTTAGGTGCGAAAGTAAATCATTGCATGGCCGTGATATACACAACAGATGAAATTTCGAAATAGAAAAGAGATTCTTGTTGACATTAATTGACAATTCGTTGAGGATACTGCATGGTTTTTGGAAGTTATTCATTGATAGATTCAAGTGCTTTGCTGCCAGATTACAAGTGATTCATTTTACTTGATGTAGTAGCATAATTGTGTGTGTGTTAGACAGTCACACGTCCCTGACCAGCACGCTAATCACACAAGTTGAAATATTACATTGAACAATGCCCAAACTTGTAAATCACTACGTGTGCGCAATACAATCCCGTGTACAATACAAGACCTGGGAATGCGCCATAACTGCTCCGCATCCCCCGGGGGGGCGTAAACAGAGCAATATCTTTATTTCTCCTCGTTGTTTCCTCTTTCTGTTTGTGCTGCATTTTGAAGCAGACATAGAAAGAGGACAATGCCTCGGGGGATTCTTTTTGTGCAGGAAGGTGCCACTTCCTGAAGATGAGCAATCCTGCTAACAGCGCAGGCGCCCTTGCACCAAGGTGGCTGCTGCACTACGACTAAATGAAAAACATGTCCCTCAACCTTTAGCCGACCCCCCAAGCTTATTGCAACATTTCTCTGCACACCATTCCATGCCACAGATGTGCCCAGGCTCCCACCATTCGCAACCCACTCCGTCAAACACGATGGAACCAATTTACACCTTCTTCGCATCACTTCAAAAGGGGATTTTTGAATTGCTTCATGTACAGGAGTGCGATATGCCCATATCATGTCATTCACATCTTGCCAACATTATACCATTTGAATAGAACCCTTTACGGATCAATTGGCACGCTTCACTATGCCATTGGCTTGCAGGTTATATAATGAAGTGCAATTGTGTGTAATGCCAAACAAGGACAAAAACGTGTGCATCTCACCAGAAGTAAGTTGTGTACCATTATCCGTTATAAATTTTATAAGAACACCCTCCTCCAAGAAAATTTGTTTTAAATTTTGAAAAGTGGCATGAGTAATGATTTCCCTCAAAAACGTTACACTCACCCATTTGGAAAATCTACCTCTACCAATGCGAACAGGTACTCGCATCTGAGTTTATCGGGCCAATAAAATCGAAGCCCACACTGTGCCAAGGTTTACCTGGAATAGTAATATCGCAGACAGAAGATTGTACCCCAACTCTAACCCTCTTTACTCTTTCCTTACGAATGTCTCATTTCTGAACCCAAGAAGTCACTTTTGCATCTAAACCTGGAAACCAAAACTGCATCTTTAGCTGTTTGTCAGACAAACTTCATCCAAAATGTCCCTATTGAGCCAATTAAATAAGTCTAGGCCATAGCCCAGAAGGTGGTGCACCCCTCATGAGTAGAGTCTTCCCACATAAGGTTGTCTCATCTAAAATGGGACTGTATGGACTTACGAAAAGCAAAACTCAACTATCTCTTCTGCTTCCTACAACCAACAGCTGTAGAACGTCTTTTAATGTAGTGTCTGCATGCATTACATGTAACCAATCCTCCCCTGTAAACGAAACTCTGCCTCCTACTACCACATCCTTATCAGAACCTACCGCCCCTTCACTCTCTTCCACTAAAACAGCAGGTCCTCCTACAGTCTACAGATAGCCTCGACAACCAGTCCGCTTGAACATTTCTCCATCCTTGAAAAAGTTCCATCTCATACAGAAACTCTTGCAACCTATAGCTACCATTCTCGCAAGTCTCGCTGAGCCTTTACCAGGCCCACCAGGGAATAAACTTTTCACCAATAGTTTGTGATCAGAATGTAGGACAAACTAACTTCCTACAGGTACATTTGAAAATACTCAGCACCCCCTGCAGCTGCTAGAGCGTCCCTCCCAATTACGGAATAAGTCCTTTCTGAATCAGTAAGTGTCCTAGATGCAAATGCTACTGTTTTTTTCGCTATTCCCACGCCTCTGAAAAAGAATGGCTCCTACGCTGGCATCCAAAGTGCGGGTAGATTTCCTTTTAGTATCAACAGGTACTAACATTCTAGCATCACAAATTTCTATTTTGATGACCTCAACACATTTTTGTTGTTTATTGCATCATGCAAAATTGCACCTTTTTTAAGCAAAGATATTAGGCTTTCTGTTGTGTCTGAAAAACTCTCCATAAATTTTGAATAGTTCTCAACTTGACCCATAAAGGATCTCAACTGGTCTTTATCTGAGGGAGCAGGTGCTAGTTTTATTGCTAGCACCAAGTCTAGTTTCGGTGTCAGCCCTTCTCCAGAAATAGTAAACCCACAAATATTCAGCTTCTTCTTCCAAAAATGTACACTTACTCTTTCTTAAGGTAAGAACCACCTCAGCAATTTTGTGTAACACCTGCCTGAGCACCAAATTGTGTTGATCAACAGTTTCCCCAAACAGCAAAATTTCGTCTTGGAAATACATTATGTTCTGCATCCCATTACAAATGTCAGTCATCATGCGTTGAAAAACACTTACTGCTTAAGACAGCCCAAAAAGCATGTGAGTAAATTGATACAAACCTTCCATGGTAATGAAATCATTAAGTGATTTGGAATCTTCGTAAAATCTGATTTGATAAGCACTTTTCAAATCAAATTTTGAAAAATACTTGCCACCCTTAAGTAACAACACCAACTCATGAATATTATGTAACGGAAAACTATCTACTACAATATTTTGACTCAATGATCTGAGGTCAAAATAGAACCTCAAAGGGTCATCAGCCGATTGTGTATTAACTATAAGAGGAATCCAACGCGAAGCTTCTATGGGTCAGATGACCCCTTCCTCAAGCATCTCATTCAACATTTTCCTAACTTCGCTGGGTGTCATCGCAGGTTCTCTCCGTACCTTATGTTGAATATGTATCGCATCAGGCTTGAGTACAGTTCTATGCACACACCCTTTTAGTTCTCCAAGTTTATCATCAAACACATGTCACCTCTTTCAAAATCTCATCAATAGAAACATCCTCTAACACCATAATTTGTTTTGGAGCCCTTGGGTCAATTACAATGTGTTGTATTCTGTACACGAAGACACTGGTAGCCATGTTGTAAGTTTCTAAGTCTTCTTTATTAGTTCCAGGTCATGTGGTATCAATCAAGGTTCAGCCATGTAACAGCTCCTACATCTCCTACACCAGCCCCACCAGGAGCAGCCTGCCTGCTGCTCAGCCCATCTCCAACTGTCACCACTCATCCACACAGGCACCCAGGCATTCCACGCATCACAGGCACACCAACATTCCACGCATCACAGTCACACCAACATTCCACGCATCACAGTCACACCAACATTCCATTCATCACAGTCACACCAACATTCCATTCATCACAGTCACACCAACATTGCACGCATCACAGTCACACCAACATTCCACGCATCACAGTCACACCAACATTCCATTCATCACAGTCACACCAACATTCCATTCATCACAGTCACACCAACATTCCATTCATCACAGTCACACCAACATTCCGTTGCCATCTCTCACTCTGGCTGAGCAGCTAGAAGGACCTAGGCTGATTACATATGAATGTAAAACTCAGGATATAACATTATCTCTTTCCTTTAAATAGAAACCAAAAATTACAATACTAAAGAAAACTATACACAAAAAACAGAAATGTACATAACTCAGGGATCAATATCGCCCATCCTCCCTCACAACAAATTATCAAAATATTTAGAAGCGTAAACTTGTAGAAATCAAATACACATTGTAATACTTTGAAACAAGATGTAAAATATATACTATAATGCAAAATGTAAAAACCTCGCAACGCCAACCCCAACAACAGGGGAAACTGCCAAGAAATGGGACAACGACCCATAACACTGTGTGAGGGGCAAGCACCCAAACCCACACCCTGGTTGTACTTTTGTAGTGCGCGCAACTGTAAATGGGGTATACCTTTGATGTACATTAGTACTGCGCACAACTGTAAATGGGATATAAACCCATAACTACCCCGGAAATACATGTGTATGGAAATTAACCCATGACCCAAACCTCATGAAGAGGTTACTGACTGGGAATAAAACCCAACCTTACCCCTCACCAAAGGGATAAACTGTGATGACCACCAACTAGGAGACTAGAATATCCCAACCATTAAACAACGTAAAACTGTGGCATCACGAAATATGAAACTAAGACGTTACTAATACAATTCCATCTACTGTAGAACACTAGTGACCTGTGCCCCACGCCGGTGAGCGATCTCTCACCCGAGTTGTGATATGTCAGGACTTCCCCTACATAAGGGAATAAAATGCGCAACAACAACAACCAAAAGCTAGAGTTATTATTAAAAACAAATGAGCTGTAGCACGAACATACCCTCTCCTTTAGTCATGTGTAAATATTTCTTAAACAACTAAAAACTCTTCCCCAAAGCGACACCAGTGAGCGGTCACAAAATGTAAATATGGGAGACAACCCCAAAAACTTACCATCCACGTAGGGCCGCTTCTCATGAGAATGACCCACAAACCCACCCCTGTGTAGAGGTGGATCAATGTAAGGAAGTACCTAAAATCCAAAACCATCCCTCCCCTAAGGGACATTTAAAATTGGCATAAATACTGAATAGAATTGGCCATGGAGCTTCACGCTCGTAATGTGATAAATTGTCACTAGATGGCAGCGTAACACAAAACAGAGAATAAAGAAATACATGAAAACAAGATTTCACATTTTTTTAACAATACTACGCTGCACTCGAGAAAAGAATGCCACCTCCAAAAAAAACGAGTCACTGATGGTTTTTTAGGTCTCGGCCTGCACCAGCGCTTGCGCTGGTCTGGCCGAGAGTTTTTGTAAGCTGGTTTTGGAAGTGCAAACCCACTGGCTTTCGGCTGGCGACCAGCTTGCGTTCACGATGGCGTGCACGCGCGCAGCTGCCATCTGGGTTTCCTATCTCTTCCTCATTTCCTCGTCATGGCTCATTAACTCTCTGGACTCTGATGTTTCAATCGCAGCAGCAGCTCACATTACCAACTGACGGCCCTGGACTACAGTCACATGAAAAACAACAGCGATTAGCATTGAAATGCAAGCTTTTTTTTGTCTAGTTAGAAATATTGCTTCGGTGGGTTGATTTCACCTTATATCGCTATTTGTTTTATATTGGGAGTCACAGCCTAATTACCAGTATTTTTGTCTCACTCTGTTTTTTTTTAAATATTTATTCGCGCAAAGCACAAAGCTATATTTAAGGTTACTTTTTCCGCGTCACTTCTTCACTCTATTTAAACTCCACACCCCCACTCTTATTGTCTCTCTACTTCTCTCTCTCTCCCCACTCTAATTCTCTCTCTACTTAATTAACTCTCCCCTCTCTATCTTTTTTAGCCTTTCATTCTCTCTCACCCCTTTATCTGTTTCTCTTTCAAACTCCTTCATTCACTCTCTCTCCCCTTCTTTCTCTCTCTCTATCCCACTCCACTCTTTATTCTATGTACACCCTTTCTCTCTCTTTCTCTCTCACCACCCTCTCTAATTGGGCGTTATATCTTCACTCTATCTCTCACTCGGCAACACCACAGCATCACTCAGCATCACCACAGCATCACTCAGCGAACCACAGCATCAATCAGAGCCAGCACAGCATCAATCAGAGCCAGCACAGCATCACTGAGCACCAACACAACATCTCTCAACGCCATCACAGCATCACTCAACGCCATCACAGCATCACTCAGTGCAACCACAGCATCACTCAGCACAACCACAGCATCAATCAGAGCCAGCACAGCATCAATCAGAGCCAGCACAGCATCAATCAGAGCCAGCACAGCATCACTCAGCACCAACACAACATCTCTCAACGCCATCACAGCATCACTCAACGCCATCACAGCATCACTCAGTGCAACCACAGCATCACTCAGTGCAACCACAGCATCACTCAGCACAACCACAGCATCACTTAGTGCCACAACAGCATCACTCAGCGCCACCACAGCATTACTCAGCAGCACCACAACATCACTCCACGCCACCACAGCATCACTCAGCACCACCATAGCTTCACTGAGCGACACCACATCATTACTCAGGGCCAACACTGCATCACTCAGCACCACCACAGGATGACTCAGCACCACCACAGGATGACTCAGCACCACCACAGCATCGCTCAGCACCACCACAGCATCGCTCAGCACCACCACAGCATCGCTCAGCACCACCACAGCATCGCTCAGCACCTCCACAGCATCGCTATCACTCAGCATCACCACAGCATCACTCAGCGCCGCCACAGCATCACTCAGCGCCGCCACAGCATCGCTCAGCACCACCACAGCATCGCTCAGCACCGCCACTGCATCGCTCAGCACCACCACAGCATCGCTCACCACGACCACAGCATCCCTCAGGGCCACCACAGCATCACTCAGCGCCACCACAGCATCACTCAGTGCCACCACAGCATCACTCAGGGCTACCACAGCATCGCTCAGCACCACCACAGCATCGCTCAGCACCACAACAGCATCACTCAGCACTACCACAGCATTACCACAGCATCACTCAGTGCCACAACAATATCACTCAGCACCACCACAGCATCACTCAGCACCACCACAGCATCACTCAGCGCCACCACAGCATCACTCAGCGCCACCACAGCATCACTCAGCACCACCACAGCATCACTCAGCGCCACCACATCATCACTCAGGGCCACCACAGCATCGCTCAGCATCACCACAGCATCGCTCAGCACCACCACAGCATCGCTCAGCACCATCACAGCATCACTCATCGCCACCACAGTATCACTGAGGGCCACCACAGCATCACTCAGGGCCACCACAGCATCACTCAGGGCCCCCACAGCATCACTCAGCGCCACCACAGCATCACTCAGGGCCACCACAGCATCATCAGGGCCACCACAGCATCACTCAGGGCCACCACAGCATCACTCAGCACCACCACAGCATCACTCAGCGCCAAGACAATATCACTCAGCACCACCACAGCATCACTCAGCACCACCACAGCATCACTCAGCAAGACCTGAGTATCATTCAGCATCACCTCAGCATCGTCTCCGCAACAGTCACCACCACCACCACTACCACCTCAGCATCACTCAGCACCACCTCAGCCTGCTCTCGGAATCTGGCATCTGTTGATTCTCCCCTAGCGTCTGGCCGCTGCCAGTGTTATAATACAGGTACTAGTTCCCAACCTTCACCCTCCGATTGTTTATGCCCCCTCAAAAAAAAAGCTTTAACAAACAACCATTGCAATAGGCAGAAACAAGTTGCCAGCATTGCAAGAACAAAAGAAAACTGAGGAAATATTTTATTGTAAATACTTTTTTTAATATGGTCGTTCAGTTTTACATAATGCCTTCTTGGTCATATATAAAGTAACAAAAATGCTTCTGACACTTTTTTATTATAACTTTTCAGCATGCTGCACAGCAGCCACACTTCTCTACAGCACAGCTTGAAGACATTGGCAAAGTCAATAGCTCTGGCTAAACACTTATAAGGCCCCAAAGGCGAGACCTATTGGCTATGCCAATGCTTGTTTTTTAAGTCACAGGCGCTCCGATAAGCTTTCCAAGTATGTTTTGCCCATTAGAAAAAAAAACATTCTTTCAAGTTGCAGTTTCCTAAAAACCTGGGGTGGAACGTGAAGAAGACAAATGAATCCTGTCACCGGATGGTAGACACTTCGGGAAAAAGAAACAACTTTCACTCACCGCCGACACCCAAAACGGCATTATTTTATCCTCTGACAGATGATCATCCGATAACAAGACGTGGTTGGCAGCACTAACCAAACCTGAGGCCAGTCAAACCTCAAGATGGCGGCACGTTTCCTCACGCAGTGCCGGGTGGCTCTCAGCATCGACGTGCACAAAAAGACAATGAGGATCACCGGAGCTGAATGCAAAAGACTTACGTCACCGAAGCTGACGTCCAGCACGAGACTAGGAACCTTCACTGAGGTAAGCACGTGGAGAGGTAATCTCGAGCTACTCCCTTCTTTTTTAAATCTGAAAAATGACAGTTGGGAAAACTAGAGACTTGAGGTCTCAACAAAGTCCAACAAACAAAGACAAACAAAGTCTCCCCTAATTAAATTGGCACAGACTCGAGAGAATTTTCAAGAGCACTCGAGGCTTGTTTCTCCAAGCCCCGCCGAGCACAAAATACCTCCTTTGTTTGGTCCCAAGCACCTCTTCAGACCAGCGTACATACAGCAGGCAAATCTTGTAAACAGTACACACCCTGTAACTTGTGTAAGCAGGGTTTCCAATAGTCCATTACAAGTGTTGAATGAAGGCTCCCAAAAGCAATGAAAACACACAGTATGAGAATCTCCCAATTGAATATTTTGCGCCAAAACTGAAGAGGGTACGGCATGCTTAAGCTGGCGCAGCATCTCACCACAGAAATGTCATTGCGCAACGTTCATTTGAACCAAGTAAGCCACACACAATAAAAAAAATGATGCTTACTTCTCTTGAATGCGCAAATGATGTGCATATGTGCCAGCGCTTGAGAATTTCATGGGTCCATTTGAGTGGAAGAAAATAGTTCCCCTGGCACAATGGGTCCAGCCTGAGCAAGAACCATTGGTGGGGTGTTAATAGCTGAACGTGCAGATTCCATTGTCCACTGTAATGTTAATTACAAAAAACATAGGCTGAAACCTGGAAGAGAGAGATGTGCTCATCACCGTAGGTGTACAGTCTTCCTCCCATGACAGGCTACACGCTCTCATCTCTTTCAATCATTACCGTGTGCACATCACCGTATGCACAAGGGTTGCCAGAAGTTGTACATAATGTAAATGTAAAAATCGGTGTGCGTGTCTCCATGCGCTCATTAAATTAATTAAAAAAGAAATGGTTCTTGTCTTGGTTTGTGTAGCACTGTGTACCTTTTTAGCCCAATTCTAGGTGGCCGCTGCCTATGCATCATGCCGGCATGCATACATCGAGACGTGCTGGAACGCACACGTCACCAGAACTGGACCTGAGGTGGGTGAAATGTTCAGAACTCTCCTGCTCAACAAGTGTCCTCGCGCTCAGACATTGACCCACAACATGTTTTTTAAAACCACAATGACTTTATTTTGGCCTTCTCTCACTTAAAATATTCTTCTCTTCACTGTAAATTCAGGTTGGAATGAAATTCCCTTGCATTTTTGCAGATCCATTTAATCAGTTATTGTCTTTGCTGAACACGTACTTTTCCATTCCTGGGGTGTCCTGTGTACACAAGGAGGGGCCACGGATTCCACCTCATGACCTGGGGTGTCCTGTGTACACAAGGAGGGGCCACGGATTCCACCTCATGACCTGGGATGTCCTGTGTACACAAGGAGGGGCCACGGATTCCACCTAATGACCTGGGATGTCCTGTGTACACAAGGAGGGGCCACGGATTCCACCTCATGACCTGGGGTGTCCTGTGTACACAAGGAGGGGCCACGGATTCCACCTCATGACCTGGGGTGTCCTGTGTACACAAGGAGGGGCCACGGATTCCACCTCATGACATGGGGTGTCCTGTGTACACAAGGAGGGGCCACGGATTCCACCTCATGACCTGGGGTGTCCTGTGTACACAAGGAGGGGCCACGGATTCCACCTCATGACCTGGGGTGTCCTGTGAACACAAGGAGGGGCCACGGATTCCACCTCATGACATGGGGTGTCCTGTGTACACAAGGAGGGGCCACGGATTCCACCTCATGACCTGGGGTGTCCTGTGTACACAAGGAGGGGCCACGGATTCCACCTCATGACATGGGGTATCCTGTGTACACAAGGAGGGGCCACGGATTCCACCTCATGACATGGGGTGTCCTGTGTACACAAGGAGGGGCCACGGATTCCACCTCATGATTCTTGCACCTGAGGAACACTCCCTGCTCCTTTATCTCACTCCTGCAGGTTCTTTGTCATCCCTGCTCTCTCCCTTTGTTGATTTATTTGTGTTTTCCTCTCTCCTGCTCTGGATCAAAGTCTGATGAAGAGAAATAAACTTCGTTCCTCAAAAAGGAGTGCTCGAACCTGCCACAACTGGATCAATTTAAGCACTGCTCGTGCCCACCTCTTTCTATGCCACGCTGCACTATGTCATGTGTGCCACCTTCTTCCAGCCTTGGCATTCAGGCTCACTTCACTTTGAATGCTTGGACTTCAAGGTCCAGATTTAATAAGAAAATGAAAGTACAGCATGCAAAGCGTTGCTGGTTGAAAAGATAAGATGGCAAACACAAGGAGATGATGGACGGAGCGCTGAAACTTTTCAGACACTCACCCCCAGTCACAAATCTGGGTTGAATCCATCATCGTTCTTTAGCTCACTTCGCCACCCCAGATCAGACACAGCTATATGCAAATCAGTCTTGACCCTGTGCCTCATGGGAACAGTCCAGCCCGAACTGCCAAGCCATGTCTTCCCTGGACCGGAAACAAGCATCCTGGGACCGGTTTCGGGCTAACAGCCCTCATCAGCCAGGCTAGCTTGAATCCAGTGGCAAAGTGAGCAAGGGACCCACGTCTGGGCATACCCTGCCAACTTAGGGCGAACAAAGCAAACACAAGGAGATGATGGGCGGAGCGCTGAAACTTTTTTTTGGGTGTTTTTATTTATTCTGGTCAGCAAAAAAAGAAAAAACATGGTTGCACAGCATAACGTCATTTGGTACATACAGTTGCGTATCACAGAGGTCTTACATACATGTCCGCACATAGATTTTACAGTATAATATTTGTACAGCGTTTATCCATCCACAGGTTCATTGCTTGTCGCCTTTACATATTGCTTACCACCCGCATCCTTGTCGCAAAGCCACCCCTGCGCTAATCAAGCATTATCTATACACTGTGGCATTAGTTCATTCAGTATCTTGTGTGGACCTAAGGTATTGTACAAAAGGTTCCCAGAAATCCCTAGGTCTAGAGGCCTGCGGTATTACTTCTGCATACGTATCCAGTGTCTCTTTGCAGTAGGTCATATCGGATATCCAGTCTTTGTATCGTGGTGGGCGCTTGCTACCCCATCGTAATGCGACACCGCGTTTAGCTAGTAATAACGCCACAGCCAGAAGCTTTCGTCTTCTAGCCAGCCGAATCTTGTAGAGTCCTAACAAACAGACTAGCGGAGCATTTGGTATCTGCTCAGATAGCATAGCCGTAATAGTACTAGTAACTTCCTGCCAGTATAATTTGAGTTGGGAGCATGCCCATGCCATATGTAGAAAGTCTGCGTTCGGAGCGCCGCATCTGTGGCACCTATCGTCTGGTCTAAGTCCGTATTTATGTAGTTTTGCTGGAGTGTAATATATTTGATGTAGAAATTTAAAATGAATAATGCGCAAATTGCAATTTGATGTTAGCAACTGCATTTGTGTGCAACTATAATCCCAGTCTTCCTTGTCTATAGGGTTTCCGACTGCCTCCTCCCATCTCTGGAGCGATCTATTCTGGGCTTGACTCTGTTCCCCCTGTGATGCGTAATACAGGCGTGTTACCAAGCGTTGGTGTGTGGGCGCTGTTAGCAGGATTTGTAGTGCATTAAGCTGTGGCGGTTCGTCTGGGAACGATTGTAGGAGAGTAGGATCTGCTTCACATGGGTACCCCCACTTTTTGCTGATGCTTCACTGTTTTTCGACTTTAGTCTGGCTGGGGCCCTGCTAATCAGAACCCCAGCCTAGCTGCTTCCTCTCTAAAATGGTTTCCATGTACCTTAGGTACATCTTTGATTGGAATCTGGAGTGCCCTTATAAGTCCCTAGTATATGGTATACTATGTACCCAGGGCATAGGTACCCCAGAGGCCTGCCAGGGGCTGAAGCATGTTTTATGCCACCCCTGGAAGGCCAGCCAAAATGACACCACAGGTCTGCTACTGCAGCCTGGGTAAGGTGGTGCATGCACCCCTTACTGTGATATAGGCTACCTATATCACTACCATTGCACACACATATAAACCTATAAGTCACTCCTATGGCAGGCCTTTACAATCCTGAAGGCAGAGTGCTTGGTTTTTATGTGAGAGGGTGCCCCTGCATGAGCAGAGCCCCTCTGCAGCATTCGGAGTCCCTCCTCTGATGCTGTTTGTGGTACAGCCTGACCATATACTCTTAAGTGCATTATATCCTCGCGGTAGAATGCTAACTTTGGACTGGCTGCACCAAAACATGTCGTGTTTGGTGTCAAACATCTTGGAATACTACCCCCTGCCAGTCCTGGCGTCATAAAGAGACTAGAGGGGTGTGTTTAAGACTAAATACATATATTTTATATATATACCTGGTGTGGTCCTCTTTCATTTGGTCACTCAAGAGATTATAGACTGGTAAAACAAGCTGCTTTACATTCCTTCAAGACTTAGCCTGAAGGCTGCTCTCCATAGCTACCACTAGGATAGCTTTCAATAAAGGTTGTCTTTAACCTATCTCCAATAAGGGGTTGTTTGGACTGGTGCAAGGTGCCCACTATAATTAGTGGACAGCATATACCAGGCCAACTTCTCCCAATGATGGATATAGTTCCCTGAGCCGCAGGTACACAAAGATCTTCAGTGGTGTGCGATGTACACTGAGGGACGGGTCATCTTGCGGAATAAATTGGTTATGCGGGAAAATATCGCTCATAGTACGTAGGCCCATTTCCCCCAGTAAAGTTAGCATGTTCTTCTCTTGTGTGACTGTTATTCGTGGATGGTGAGCGACGGGCATCGCCGGAGCATATGTCGGGATTTTCTGTGCACGCTGTGCTAACGTGTACCATGCTCGTGATGTGCAAGTTACAGAGTGTATTTCATCCCTCGGGGTGTGTCTCTTCGGGTCGGATATGTAGGTGATTAATGGAGACGGTAACGCGCTCTCATGTTCCACAGCAATGTGCGGTATGTGTGCATGTGGATGTAGCCAGTAATGGGCATGTTGTGCCTGAGCGCAATAAAAATATAATTGAAGATCTGGTACTCCAAAACCCCCCTGATGATATGGTTTGGTTAGAACTTTCCATCCAACTCTCGCCTGCTTCCCGGCCCACGTTAGTCGCTGCATAGATGAGCGCAATTTAGAAAACAGCGCTTGTGGGAGCCAGATCGGGATGTTCATAAATATTATTATATTATTATTTTTAATTTTATTTTACAAGGCGCACTGCTACCCGGAGGTTTCCCGGCGCCATCGGACACACGCAGAAAGAGAGAGAAAAACTATTGGTTGAATAACCACGTTTTTAGGCCTTTACGAAAGTTCCTATAGATGGTTTCATGCCGGAGTGGTGTGGGGAGGGAATTCCATAGGGAAGGGGCCAGATAAGAGAAAGACCGGCCACCCATACGCGACCGTCTGATCCTCGGAACTAAAAATTTGGCCTGAGTAGAGGATCGGAGAAGGCGCGTTGGAAGGTAGAGATGGACTAAGGCACTCAGATACTGTGGTGCTGTGCCCAATTTAATTTTATGCATGTAACACAGGGCCTTGAATTTGATACGGTTCTCCATCCTAAGCCAGTGGAGGTCGAAGAGAGAGCCTGAAATAGAGGCTTTTCTAGGTACCTGGCAAAGCAGTCTGGCCGCCGAGTTCTGTTCTACCTGCAGTTTTCGAACCACCTCCTTGTTGGCTCCTAAATACAGGACCTTGCCATGGTCCATCCTAGAAGTAATCAGGGCCTGGATCACTGTTCTTTGTGTGGGACTGGGCAACATCCAGAGTATTTTTTGGAGCCATTTTAGGATAGTGAAGCAGATTGAGGCGACCTTGACTGCTTGCTGCCTCATTGATAGCTGGTCATCAATGATTATGCCTAGATTGCGGACTAGTTGCATCGGCTGGGGAAGATCACCCATTTGAGGAGGCCAATGTCGGGGGCCCCAGAGATCTTTGTTTTTACCGAGAATTAGAACTTCAGTTTTTCCACCGTTAAGTTTTAGCATGTTGGCTTGCATCCAACCAGCTATATTTTGCAGCCCTACCTGGAGAGAGGATACCTTAGATGCCTCATTGGTGGAGAGAGAGAAGATTAGCTGGGTGTCATCAGCGTACGAAAAAATAGATAACCCAGCCTCTTCAGCTATTATGGCCAGGGGTCTAACGTAGATATTAAATAGTAATGGGCTGAGGATAGAACCCTGCGGAACTCCGTAGGGAGAAGCGTGAAACTTAGAGCTAGCTGACGGGGAAAAGACCTGAAAAGTCCAAAAAATCAGTGAGCCATTTGAGTGCTGTCCCGACTACGCCCAAAGATTGTAGAGCTTTTAGTAGGGCGGTATGTGACATAGTGTCGAAGGCAGCACTCAAATCAAGCAGTATGAGTGCCACAGTTTCACCCCTATCAAGACATTGACGCAAAGTTTCTGTAACTCCCAAAAGCGTGGTTTCTGTAGAGAACCCAGCTCTAAAACCAGATTGCGATGCATGTAAGATTTTTGGGAGTCAACAAACTGCGTCAGTTGTTGGTTAATATGTTTTTCTAAAATTTTTGAAAAAGCTGGAAGTAAAGAGATCGGGCGGAAATTAGATAATTCCGCCGGATCAGCGTTAGCTTTTTCAAGAGAGGGAGAACCATGGCATGTTTCCATGCCGATGGAACAGCTGCTTCCTGCAAAGACGCATTAAGCAACTCCATGATGAGTTTGAGTGACGCTGGTTCCAATTTTTGAAGTATGGGGATGGGAAGAAGATCTCTGGGTGAGCCAGATTTAAGGCTATTTAAGATGCGGCTGAAGGAGGGGGTGTCCAGAGGCAACCAGTTTTCTAGCGTGTTAGTTGGCACGGTGATCTGGATCGCCGGAGGAGCAAAGCAGCCTGATGTGGGGAGAGAACTCTTCATTTGCTGCCCCACATTAGTTGTCACTACATTCAGTTCTGCGTTGATTTTCTCCACTTTGCCAATAAAAAACTTGGCTAAATCCTCGCATTGAGCTTCATTGAGCATGGGGGGGGAGGGGGTTAGGTTGGCAGGCTGCTCCCGAAAGATCTTTGACTAATTTGAACAAGACCTTGGGGCTGTTATGTGCCGACGTAATGGTGTTGTTTACATATTCAGCACGGGCAGCGCTGCAGAGGGAGTGGTAGTCCCTTTTAGCTAATTTATATATACGTCTAGATTCAGGCGCATAGTCCTTCCTCCAACGTCTTTCCAGTACTTTACATTTGGTTTTCTCTGTTTTTAGCCTTTCCGTGAACCAGGGGGCAGGAGGTCGATGATTGTTCACTTTAATCCAGTGACCAACATCTTTTGTATGGCAATCCTATCAGCCAGGGACAGAGGCAATTTGATCCACCGGTCTACCTGTTCTTCTAATTTCGTTATTGCTCTGCCACAGTTCTCTCGAACCACTGTCTCTGGATTCCGGTGTATCCATACACCGAGGTATTTTACCGGTTCGGTCTGCCATTGTAGTGGGAATTCCAAGTTGGGCTGTGTTGTAGCTAGTGTGAGTGGTATGACTACCGATTTGTCCCAGTTGATACTGAGTCCCGAGTAGCGTTCAAACTAAATGTATTCCCCAATGAGTGGGTTTAAATTAGTATCCGGATAGCGGGAATAGAGAACCATATCGTCGGCATATAGTTATATGCCGACTGGACGAAGCTGGAATTGGAGAGCGGATTCAGGGTGCTTTTGGCGAATTTTACAGGCTAATGGTTCTAGTGCTAGTGTAAAGAGGAGCGGCGATAGCGGGCACCCCTGCCTGGTTTCGCGGCTTATGTTTATCGGGTCAGATGTATTCCCATTTATTCTAATTCGCGCACTGGGTTCGGCGTACAAAAGCGCAATCCAACCCAAAAAGGTTCTGGGAATCCCATCCTGCGCAGTACCGTAAACATAAATACCCACTCCACTGAATCAAAAGCCTTCGCCGCATCCAATAAGGCTGCGGCTGCTGGCAGATCGGGATTTAATTGGTGAAACATTGCAAAGATAGTCCTAAGGTTTTGCGTAGTGCATCTTGTCGGTATAAAACCGGCCTGATCTGGTAATATGAGATTCCGCAACAGAGGTTGTATTCGTGTTGCGATAATTCTGGCTAAAATTTTGGCATCTATATTTATTAAAGACAGTGGGCGGTAGGATTCGCACTTAACTGGGTCCTTGTCTGGTTTAGGGAGAGTAATTAGTAGCGCCTCTCTCAACGAAGCCGGGAGCATACCATCCTCGTAGGCCTCTTCATACATCTCGGCTAGGTGTGGGATTAGCAAGTCTCTAAATTCTTTATAGAATTCCCCGGGGAGCCCATCCACACCAGGAGCTTTATTATTGGGAAGGGAATTAATTGCCTCATTGATCTCATCTTCCGTAATGTGATGACAAAAGTATTCTCGATGGTCGTCAGACAGCCACGCTAACGCAATGTCGTCTAAATAGTGGCAGATTTCAGGAGGGGACACAGTCGTTTGTGTGGAGTATAGGCGGGTATAATATTCTGCGAAGCAGTCTAAAATTGACGGGGTATCATATGTAAGTTGGCCTTGCATGTTTGTTATTTGTGTTATATATATAGACTGATGTGCTTGTCGTATTCTGTGTGAGAGCGCACGTCCTGGTCTTCCCCCTCACCATAGTTACGTGCAGTGTATCTGCGTGAGAGATATTTGATCTCATCCTCTGCGAATCCGTGATAGGTGTCAACCTTCTGCCTAATGTCCGCTAGTATTTTGGGGTTCTGAGTGGCCGCAAATTCCGTCTCTAGCTGTTGGATATCCCTTTCTGCCATAGATAATTGCTGTTGAATGTCTTTCAATATGCCTGCATGCTTACCGATACAATGACCCCTGATAGTAACCTTAAAGGCCTCCCATAGTGTTTTCGCACTACTAACGGACCCTGGGAACCTCTCTGCTGCAAAAACTTGAGCACATCCTTAGGTTCATTATACACAGTGGACTTGCCACCGTCCGTTATCCGCAACCGCGCCGGGTAGATCATTGCATATGGAATGTTCTGGTCACGAAGCTTCTTTTTAACTGGCAGGAACTTCTTACGGTCTTCCTGGACCTGCTGTGTAAAGTCAGGGTAAATGGAAATGTCCATACCTTCATGCTTCAGGCTACCCAATTCTCTAGACCTGCGGAGCGCCACATCACGATCTCGATAGTTTAAAAGTCTGGCAATGATCGGCCGTGGTCTGGCGCCCCGTGGGGGTGGAGGGGGTGGGGCCAGTGATCTATGCGCCCGTTCAACGATGAAGATATCAGAGAAAGTTTCCCTGCCCATCAGAGTCGTTAGCAGACCTTCAATGTATTTTTCCATCGGGCCTGTGTTTGTTGTCTCCGCAATGCCCATGAAGCGAAGGTTTTTCCGTCTTGAGCGTGCTTCGGAGTCTTCAGCCCTCGCCATTAGGGCTGCTAAGGTTTTATCCATCTTACCCTGCCGCATGTCCATTTGTTGACGCGCGTCTTCAGCG
The DNA here is from genome assembly GCA_963921515.1 of Calotriton arnoldi. Taxonomy (NCBI): domain Eukaryota; kingdom Metazoa; phylum Chordata; class Amphibia; order Caudata; family Salamandridae; genus Calotriton; species Calotriton arnoldi. Next base: position 1,898,781 of record CAWUFW010000466.1, read on the forward strand.
TCAGAGATTCTTCGTTCAGCCATGTCTACGCGCTCCGTATGCCTGTCCAGCCGTTCAGACATCCGATCCACTCGGTATGTGAGGGTGTCTATTTTCCCATCGATATTGGATAGGGTGACCTGAATCGCTGAACACATTGAGTGCACATCTCCAGCAGCCTCAGCGCCTGTAGGTGCCGCTGCGTTCTGCATAGATTGGTGGTCATCCTGGCCGCCCTCAGTTACTTTTTTAGTTTGTTCGAATTGTAGCTTCGATTGAGTCCTGTCCGTTTTCCCCATGGTCTTCCTGTAGGATGTGTAGGGGTTGCGTCCCTAGGACTGTCCAAATTAAGTACACAGAATGCACAGGTGCCTTTGGCGTCTTACCCCTGTCTTTGTACATAGCAGAAGTAGTCCATTCAGGGGCCGCTTGCCATACAAGGCACAGTGCTTGTGGAAGACACGAGCAGCGTCCCTAAATAAAGTCACCTCACCTGGGCGTTGTTTTTATGGGTAGCCTGCTGTGTGCCGGTCAGTAGTGTGGCAGGGACCTTCAAATCAACAGTTCTACGATATTTCCCTATCAACTTGTCCCCAGGGAGGCTCACCGGCACAGTTCGTCGTCGCTCTGTGACCCCCAGCCGCAGCACACTATGGCGCACAGAGGCGGCGGAAGGAGTTGCTGGAGAGATCCACCGCCGGCGACGCAGTGACTGGACTCGCCCTCCTATGTATTGAAGTTATGGCAGGCAGGCCCTTGCCCTGGTCCGACTGTTGGTGGTGACTGCCGCTGTATTTATGTGTGCTGTGTCATTTGTGGTGCAGGGGTGCAGTCCACCATGGGACGGCAGGTGCGGCGTATTGGTGACTGCCTTATTTAACTAGGAATCAGCTCCAGTGCCCCACCTGCACCCGCAGTCACAACCTCGATTGATGACCGCAGCACGTGCCCTCCACTTCTCCCGATATGCGCAGGGAGGCACAGCAGCCACGCAGTCACAATCCCGCAGCCCCGGGCTCACCTGCGGTGTCTTCAGCGCCAGCACCGAGAGGCCATCAATAGTGTAAGTCCTTGTACATTCGGGTGCTGCCGCTGATGCCGTCTTTCTGCCGCGCGGCTGCCGCGGGCGCCGGTCCGGCACACGCCGCCGGTCCCCACACAGTGCTGGTCTCTCCACCACTTATTCAGCACGCCGGTCACGGATGTTCAGCTCCGGTCGCGCTCAGGATGATTCTGCTAATTGTTCGCCGCACTCCAAGAGCGGCAGCGCGCACCCTCCGGCCTCTCCGTACCTTTCAGTGGGGATCGTCGTCGTCGCTCAGCAGGGTGGTCTCTGCCGATTGCATGCTCTGCGTCACGGCCAGCACTCACGCGAGCCCGCGTCTTCAGCCCTCGTCTTCACGTCGTGGGCCCCACCTTCACCACACGGCGGCGCTGTATCTCCGGCCCCCTCAGTTCGTTTTTCACCGCAAAACAGGGGTCTATGGAAGGACACCGTCCTCCGATGCAATTTTTCCAGAGATGTAGGTCTCTTACAGCTCACTGGGTGCAGGATAACTTAAGGATAGATTCGTGACCGAAGGAGCTCGCTCAAGAAGCGGCCATCTTCGGGCTTGGCTAGCTCCGCCCCCGGAGCGCTGAAACTTTTCAGACACTTACCCCCAGTCACAGATCTGGGTTGAATCCATCATCGTTCTTTAGCTCACTTTGCTACCCCAGTTCAGACACAGCTATATGCAAATCAGTCTTGACCCTGTGCCTCATGGGAACAGTCCAGCCCGAACTGCCAAGCCATGTCTTCCCTGGACCGGAAACAAGCATCCTGGGACCGGTTTCGGGCTAACAGCCCTCATCAGCCAGGCTAGTTTGAATCCAGTGGCAAAGTGAGCAAGGGACCCACGTCTGGGCATACCCTGCCAACTTAGGGCGAACAAAGCAAACACAAGGAGATGATGGACGGAGCGCTGAAACTTTTCAGACACTCACCCCCAGTCACAGATCCGGGTTGAATCCATCATTGTTCTTTAGCTCACTTTGCCGCCCCAGTTCAGACACAGCTATATGCAAATCAGTTTTGACCCTGTGCCTCATGGGAACAGTCCAGCCCGAACTGCCAAGCCATGTCTTCCCTGGACCGGAAACAAGCATCCTGGGACCGGTTTCGGGCTAACAGCCCTCATCAGCCAGGCTAGCTTGAATCCAGTGGCAAAGTGAGCAAGGGACCCACGTCTGGGCATACCCTGCCAACTTAGGGCGAACAAAGCAAACACAAGGAGATGATGGGCGGAGCGCTGAAACTTTTTTTTGGGTGTTTTTATTTATTCTGGTCAGCAAAAAAAGAAAAACATGGTTGCACAGCATAACGTCATTTGGTACATACAGTTGCGTATCACAGAGGTCTTACATACATGTCCGCACATAGATTTTACAGTATAATATTTGTACAGCGTTTATCCATCCACAGGTTCATTGCTTGTCGCCTTTACATATTGCTTACCACCCGCATCCTTGTCGCAAAGCCACCCCTGCGCTAATCAAGCATTATCTATACACTGTGGCATTAGTTCATTCAGTATCTTGTGTGGACCTAAGGTATTGTACAAAAGGTTCCCAGAAATCCCTAGGTCTAGAGGCCTGCGGTATTACTTCTGCATACGTATCCAGTGTCTCTTTGCAGTAGGTCATATCGGATATCCAGTCTTTGTATCGTGGTGGGCGCTTGCTACCCCATCGTAATGCGACACCGCGTTTAGCTAGTAATAACGCCACAGCCAGAAGCTTTCGTCTTCTAGCCAGCCGAATCTTGTAGAGTCCTAACAAACAGACTAGCGGAGCATTTGGTATCTGCTCAGATAGCATAGCCGTAATAGTACTAGTAACTTCCTGCCAGTATAATTTGAGTTGGGAGCATGCCCATGCCATATGTAGAAAGTCTGCGTTCGGAGCGCCGCATCTGTGGCACCTATCGTCTGGTCTAAGTCCGTATTTATGTAGTTTTGCTGGAGTGTAATATATTTGATGTAGAAATTTAAAATGAATAATGCGCAAATTGCAATTTGATGTTAGCAACTGCATTTGTGTGCAACTATAATCCTAGTCTTCCTTGTCTATAGGGTTTCCGACTGCCTCCTCCCATCTCTGGAGCGATCTATTCTGGGCTTGACTCTGTTCCCCCTGTGATGCGTAATACAGGCGTGTTACCAAGCGTTGGTGTGTGGGCGCTGTTAGCAGGATTTGTAGTGCATTAAGCTGTGGCGGTTCGTCTGGGAACGATTGTAGGAGAGTAGGATCTGCTTCACATGGGTACCCCCACTTTTTGCTGATGCTTCACTGTTTTTCGACTTTAGTCTGGCTGGGGCCCTGCTAATCAGAACCCCAGCCTAGCTGCTTCCTCTCTAAAATGGTTTCCATGTACCTTAGGTACATCTTTGATTGGAATCTGGAGTGCCCTTATAAGTCCCTAGTATATGGTATACTATGTACCCAGGGCATAGGTACCCCAGAGGCCTGCCAGGGGCTGAAGCATGTTTTATGCCACCCCTGGAAGGCCAGCCAAAATGACACCACAGGTCTGCTACTGCAGCCTGGGTAAGGTGGTGCATGCACCCCTTACTGTGATATAGGCTACCTATATCACTACCATTGCACACACATATAAACCTATAAGTCACTCCTATGGCAGGCCTTTACAATCCTGAAGGCAGAGTGCTTGGTTTTTATGTGAGAGGGTGCCCCTGCATGAGCAGAGCCCCTCTGCAGCATTCGGAGTCCCTCCTCTGATGCTGTTTGTGGTACAGCCTGACCATATACTCTTAAGTGCATTATATCCTCGCGGTAGAATGCTAACTTTGGACTGGCTGCACCAAAACATGTCGTGTTTGGTGTCAAACATCTTGGAATACTACCCCCCCTGCCAGTCCTGGCGTCATAAAGAGACTAGAGGGGTGTGTTTAAGACTAAATACATATATTTTATATATATACCTGGTGTGGTCCTCTTTCATTTGGTCACTCAAGAGATTATAGACTGGTAAAACAAGCTGCTTTACATTCCTTCAAGACTTAGCCTGAAGGCTGCTCTCCATAGCTACCACTAGGATAGCTTTCAATAAAGGTTGTCTTTAACCTATCTCCAATAAGGGGTTGTTTGGACTGGTGCAAGGTGCCCACTATAATTAGTGGACAGCATATACCAGGCCAACTTCTCCCAATGATGGATATAGTTCCCTGAGCCGCAGGTACACAAAGATCTTCAGTGGTGTGCGATGTACACTGAGGGACGGGTCATCTTGCGGAATAAATTGGTTATGCGGGAAAATATCGCTCATAGTACGTAGGCCCATTTCCCCCAGTAAAGTTAGCATGTTCTTCTCTTGTGTGACTGTTATTCGTGGATGGTGAGCGACGGGCATCGCCGGAGCATATGTCGGGATTTTCTGTGCACGCTGTGCTAACGTGTACCATGCTCGTGATGTGCAAGTTACAGAGTGTATTTCATCCCTCGGGGTGTGTCTCTTCGGGTCGGATATGTAGGTGATTAATGGAGACGGTAACGCGCTCTCATGTTCCACAGCAATGTGCGGTATGTGTGCATGTGGATGTAGCCAGTAATGGGCATGTTGTGCCTGAGCGCAATAAAAATATAATTGAAGATCTGGTGCTCCAAAACCCCCCTGATGATATGGTTTGGTTAGAACTTTCCATCCAACTCTCGCCTGCTTCCCGGCCCACGTTAGTCGCTGCATAGATGAGCGCAATTTAGAAAACAGCGCTTGTGGGAGCCAGATCGGGATGTTCATAAATATTATTATATTATTATTTTTAATTTTATTTTACAAGGCGCACTGCTACCCGGAGGTTTCCCGGCGCCATCGGACACACGCAGAAAGAGAGAGAAAAACTATTGGTTGAATAACCACGTTTTTAGGCCTTTACGAAAGTTCCTATAGATGGTTTCATGCCGGAGTGGTGTGGGGAGGGAATTCCATAGGGAAGGGGCCAGATAAGAGAAAGACCGGCCACCCATACGCGACCGTCTGATCCTCGGAACTAAAAATTTGGCCTGAGTAGAGGATCGGAGAAGGCGCGTTGGAAGGTAGAGATGGACTAAGGCACTCAGATACTGTGGTGCTGTGCCCAATTTAATTTTATGCATGTAACACAGGGCCTTGAATTTGATACGGTTCTCCATCCTAAGCCAGTGGAGGTCGAAGAGAGAGCCTGAAATAGAGGCTTTTCTAGGTACCTGGCAAAGCAGTCTGGCCGCCGAGTTCTGTTCTACCTGCAGTTTTCGAACCACCTCCTTGTTGGCTCCTAAATACAGGACCTTGCCATGGTCCATCCTAGAAGTAATCAGGGCCTGGATCACTGTTCTTTGTGTGGGACTGGGCAACATCCAGAGTATTTTTTGGAGCCATTTTAGGATAGTGAAGCAGATTGAGGCGACCTTGACTGCTTGCTGCCTCATTGATAGCTGGTCATCAATGATTATGCCTAGATTGCGGACTAGTTGCATCGGCTGGGGAAGATCACCCATTTGAGGAGGCCAATGTCGGGGGCCCCAGAGATCTTTGTTTTTACCGAGAATTAGAACTTCAGTTTTTCCACCGTTAAGTTTTAGCATGTTGGCTTGCATCCAACCAGCTATATTTTGCAGCCCTACCTGGAGAGAGGATACCTTAGATGCCTCATTGGTGGAGAGAGAGAAGATTAGCTGGGTGTCATCAGCGTACGAAAAAATAGATAACCCAGCCTCTTCAGCTATTATGGCCAGGGGTCTAACGTAGATATTAAATAGTAATGGGCTGAGGATAGAACCCTGCGGAACTCCGTAGGGAGAAGCGTGAAACTTAGAGCTAGCTGACGGGGAAAAGACCTGAAAAGTCCAAAAAATCAGTGAGCCATTTGAGTGCTGTCCCGACTACGCCCAAAGATTGTAGAGCTTTTAGTAGGGCGGTATGTGACATAGTGTCGAAGGCAGCACTCAAATCAAGCAGTATGAGTGCCACAGTTTCACCCCTATCAAGACATTGACGCAAAGTTTCTGTAACTCCCAAAAGCGTGGTTTCTGTAGAGAACCCAGCTCTAAAACCAGATTGCGATGCATGTAAGATTTTTTGGGAGTCAACAAACTGCGTCAGTTGTTGGTTAATATGTTTTTCTAAAATTTTTGAAAAAGCTGGAAGTAAAGAGATCGGGCGGAAATTAGATAATTCCGCCGGATCAGCGTTAGCTTTTTTCAAGAGAGGGAGAACCATGGCATGTTTCCATGCCGATGGAACAGCTGCTTCCTGCAAAGACGCATTAAGCAACTCCATGATGAGTTTGAGTGACGCTGGTTCCAATTTTTGAAGTATGGGGATGGGAAGAAGATCTCTGGGTGAGCCAGATTTAAGGCTATTTAAGATGCGGCTGAAGGAGGGGGTGTCCAGAGGCAACCAGTTTTCTAGCGTGTTAGTTGGCACGGTGATCTGGATCGCCGGAGGAGCAAAGCAGCCTGATGTGGGGAGAGAACTCTTCATTTGCTGCCCCACATTAGTTGTCACTACATTCAGTTCTGCGTTGATTTTCTCCACTTTGCCAATAAAAACTTGGCTAAATCCTCGCATTGAGCTTCATTGAGCATGGGGGGAGGGGTTAGGTTGGCAGGCTGCTCCCGAAAGATCTTTGACTAATTTGAACAAGACCTTGGGGCTGTTATGTGCCGACGTAATGGTGTTGTTTACATATTCAGCACGGGCAGCGCTGCAGAGGGAGTGGTAGTCCCTTTTAGCTAATTTATATATACGTCTAGATTCAGGCGCATAGTCCTTCCTCCAACGTCTTTCCAGTACTTTACATTTGGTTTTCTCTGTTTTTAGCCTTTCCGTGAACCAGGGGGCAGGAGGTCGATGATTGTTCACTTTAATCCAGTGACCAACATCTTTTGTATGGCAATCCTATCAGCCAGGGACAGAGGCAATTTGATCCACCGGTCTACCTGTTCTTCTAATTTCGTTATTGCTCTGCCATAGTTCTCTCGAACCACTGTCTCTGGATTCCGGTGTATCCATACACCGAGGTATTTTACCGGTTCGGTCTGCCATTGTAGTGGGAATTCCAAGTTGGGCTGTGTTGTAGCTAGTGTGAGTGGTATGACTACCGATTTGTCCCAGTTGATACTGAGTCCCGAGTAGCGTTCAAACTAAATGTATTCCCCAATGAGTGGGTTTAAATTAGTATCCGGATAGCGGGAATAGAGAACCATATCGTCGGCATATAGTTATATGCCGACTGGACGAAGCTGGAATTGGAGAGCGGATTCAGGGTGCTTTTGGCGAATTTTACAGGCTAATGGTTCTAGTGCTAGTGTAAAGAGGAGCGGCGATAGCGGGCACCCCTGCCTGGTTTCGCGGCTTATGTTTATCGGGTCAGATGTATTCCCATTTATTCTAATTCGCGCACTGGGTTCGGCGTACAAAAGCGCAATCCAACCCAAAAAGGTTCTGGGAATCCCATCCTGCGCAGTACCGTAAACATAAATACCCACTCCACTGAATCAAAAGCCTTCGCCGCATCCAATAAGGCTGCGGCTGCTGGCAGATCGGGATTTAATTGGTGAAACATTGCAAAGATAGTCCTAAGGTTTTGCGTAGTGGATCTTGTCGGTATAAAACCGGCCTGATCTGGTAATATGAGATTCCGCAACAGAGGTTGTATTCGTGTTGCGATAATTCTGGCTAAAATTTTGGCATCTATATTTATTAAAGACAGTGGGCGGTAGGATTCGCACTTAACTGGGTCCTTGTCTGGTTTAGGGAGAGTAATTAGTAGCGCCTCTCTCAACGAAGCCGGGAGCATACCATCCTCGTAGGCCTCTTCATACATCTCGGCTAGGTGTGGGATTAGCAAGTCTCTAAATTCTTTATAGAATTCCCGGGGAGCCCATCCACACCAGGAGCTTTATTATTGGGAAGGGAATTAATTGCCTCATTGATCTCATCTTCCGTAATGTGATGACAAAAGTATTCTCGATGGTCGTCAGACAGCCACGCTAACGCAATGTCGTCTAAATAGTGGCAGATTTCAGGAGGGGACACAGTCGTTTGTGTGGAGTATAGGCGGGTATAATATTCTGCGAAGCAGTCTAAAATTGACGGGGTGTCATATGTAAGTTGGCCTTGCATGTTTGTTATTTGTGTTATATATATAGACTGATGTGCTTGTCGTATTCTGTGTGAGAGCGCACGTCCTGGTCTTCCCCCTCACCATAGTTACGTGCAGTGTATCTGCGTGAGAGATATTTGATCTCATCCTCTGCGAATCCGTGATAGGTGTCAACCTTCTGCCTAATGTCCGCTAGTATTTTGGGGTTCTGAGTGGCCGCAAATTCCGTCTCTAGCTGTTGGATATCCCTTTCTGCCATAGATAATTGCTGTTGAATGTCTTTCAATATGCCTGCATGCTTACCGATACAATGACCCCTGATAGTAACCTTAAAGGCCTCCCATAGTGTTTTCGCACTACTAACGGACCCTGGGAACCTCTCTGCTGCAAAAACTTGAGCACATCCTTAGGTTCATTATACACAGTGGACTTGCCACCGTCCGTTATCCGCAACCGCGCCGGGTAGATCATTGCATATGGAATGTTCTGGTCACGAAGCTTCTTTTTAACTGGCAGGAACTTCTTACGGTCTTCCTGGACCTGCTGTGTAAAGTCAGGGTAAATGGAAATGTCCATACCTTCATGCTTCAGGCTACCCAATTCTCTAGACCTGCGGAGCGCCACATCACGATCTCGATAGTTTAAAAGTCTGGCAATGATCGGCCGTGGTCTGGCGCCCCGTGGGGGTGGAGGGGGTGGGGCCAGTGATCTATGCGCCCGTTCAACGATGAAGATATCAGAGAAAGTTTCCCTGCCCATCAGAGTCGTTAGCAGACCTTCAATGTATTTTTCCATCGGGCCTGTGTTTGTTGTCTCCGCAATGCCCATGAAGCGAAGGTTTTTCCGTCTTGAGCGTGCTTCGGAGTCTTCAGCCCTCGCCATTAGGGCTGCTAAGGTTTTATCCATCTTACCCTGCCGCATGTCCATTTGTTGACGCGCGTCTTCAGCGTCAGAGATTCTTCGTTCAGCCATGTCTACGCGCTCCGTATGCCTGTCCAGCCGTTCAGACATCCGATCCACTCGGTATGTGAGGGTGTCTATTTTCCCATCGATATTGGATAGGGTGACCTGAATCGCTGAACACATTGAGTGCACATCTCCAGCAGCCTCAGCGCCTGTAGGTGCCGCTGCGTTCTGCATAGATTGGTGGTCATCCTGGCCGCCCTCAGTTACTTTTTTAGTTTGTTCGAATTGTAGCTTCGATTGAGTCCTGTCCGTTTTCCCCATGGTCTTCCTGTAGGATGTGTAGGGGTTGCGTCCCTAGGACTGTCCAAATTAAGTACACAGAATGCACAGGTGCCTTTGGCGTCTTACCCCTGTCTTTGTACATAGCAGAAGTAGTCCATTCAGGGGCCGCTTGCCATACAAGGCACAGTGCTTGTGGAAGACACGAGCAGCGTCCCTAAATAAAGTCACCTCACCTGGGCGTTGTTTTTATGGGTAGCCTGCTGTGTGCCGGTCAGTAGTGTGGCAGGGACCTTCAAATCAACAGTTCTACGATATTTCCCTATCAACTTGTCCCCAGGGAGGCTCACCGGCACAGTTCGTCGTCGCTCTGTGACCCCCAGCCGCAGCACACTATGGCGCACAGAGGCGGCGGAAGGAGTTGCTGGAGAGATCCACCGCCGGCGACGCAGTGACTGGACTCGCCCTCCTATGTATTGAAGTTATGGCAGGCAGGCCCTTGCCCTGGTCCGACTGTTGGTGGTGACTGCCGCTGTATTTATGTGTGCTGTGTCATTTGTGGTGCAGGGGTGCAGTCCACCATGGGACGGCAGGTGCGGCGTATTGGTGACTGCCTTATTTAACTAGGAATCAGCTCCAGTGCCCCACCTGCACCCGCAGTCACAACCTCGATTGATGACCGCAGCACGTGCCCTCCACTTCTCCCGATATGCGCAGGGAGGCACAGCAGCCACGCAGTCACAATCCCGCAGCCCCGGGCTCACCTGCGGTGTCTTCAGCGCCAGCACCGAGAGGCCATCAATAGTGTAAGTCCTTGTACATTCGGGTGCTGCCGCTGATGCCGTCTTTCTGCCGCGCGGCTGCCGCGGGCGCCGGTCCGGCACACGCCGCCGGTCCCCACACAGTGCTGGTCTCTCCACCACTTATTCAGCACGCCGGTCACGGATGTTCAGCTCCGGTCGCGCTCAGGATGATTCTGCTAATTGTTCGCCGCACTCCAAGAGCGGCAGCGCGCACCCTCCGGCCTCTCCGTACCTTTCAGTGGGGATCGTCGTCGTCGCTCAGCAGGGTGGTCTCTGCCGATTGCATGCTCTGCGTCACGGCCAGCACTCACGCGAGCCCGCGTCTTCAGCCCTCGTCTTCACGTCGTGGGCCCCACCTTCACCACACGGCGGCGCTGTATCTCCGGCCCCCTCAGTTCGTTTTTCACCGCAAAACAGGGGTCTATGGAAGGACACCGTCCTCCGATGCAATTTTTCCAGAGATGTAGGTCTCTTACAGCTCACTGGGTGCAGGATAACTTAAGGATAGATTCGTGACCGAAGGAGCTCGCTCAAGAAGCGGCCATCTTCGGGCTTGGCTAGCTCCGCCCCCGGAGCGCTGAAACTTTTCAGACACTTACCCCCAGTCACAGATCTGGGTTGAATCCATCATCGTTCTTTAGCTCACTTTGCTACCCCAGTTCAGACACAGCTATATGCAAATCAGTCTTGACCCTGTGCCTCATGGGAACAGTCCAGCCCGAACTGCCAAGCCATGTCTTCCCTGGACCGGAAACAAGCATCCTGGGACCGGTTTCGGGCTAACAGCCCTCATCAGCCAGGCTAGTTTGAATCCAGTGGCAAAGTGAGCAAGGGACCCACGTCTGGGCATACCCTGCCAACTTAGGGCGAACAAAGCAAACACAAGGAGATGATGGACGGAGCGCTGAAACTTTTCAGACACTCACCCCCAGTCACAGATCCGGGTTGAATCCATCATTGTTCTTTAGCTCACTTTGCCGCCCCAGTTCAGACACAGCTATATGCAAATCAGTTTTGACCCTGTGCCTCATGGGAACAGTCCAGCCCGAACTGCCAAGCCATGTCTTCCCTGGACCGGAAACAAGCATCCTGGGACCGGTTTCGGGCTAACAGCCCTCATCAGCCAGGCTAGCTTGAATCCAGTGGCAAAGTGAGCAAGGGACCCACGTCTGGGCATACCCTGCCAACTTAGGGCGAACAAAGCAAACACAAGGAGATGATGGACGGAGTGCTGAAACTTTTCAGACACTCACCCCCAGTCACTGCTCCGTCCGTCCGACGTTCCACTGTCACTGTCAACGCCGACTGCAGTGACAGCGGAACGTCGGACAGAGCAGTGCCCGTTTTTCTCCAGAAAAACACTGGAATTGAAACAGTTCGGTCCACGAGGACCGTTTCAGGAGTGTCTGTTACAGCTTTGTTGAATCGTTTTGGGACCTCCTTGCAACTACGGTAGCTATTTAGTAGCTTCCCTTTGATGTCCGACAAACAATTTTAATTAACTTCACTACATTCTGAAATTACTTATGTAATTCTCTAAGGGTCATTCAACATTTGAATCTACCGTCCTGAAGATGGTCTAACTGATGTCTTCACTACCTAGACCGAAACGTCGACAACTACACCTATTTTCTTTGTGAATTATTCACTTGAGAAATTGTTTTCTGTTTGATCAGTTACTATTTCTTTTTGTATATATTGTTTGAAATAGGTGTCCACATGACTGATAATGAGATGCTTGTAATAACAAACCATTTGTAAATCTCAGTCACCATGTGTTGATTTATATTGATGTATATATTAGTTTTTTGTACCCTCTGAAAAGTTTTTCATTATACATTTACGTCTTGAAAATTCTACACCTGTGTTAAATCATCTGTGGCACATTCGTTCAAATTGGAATAAGCTAACTCAACTTTGATTAATTCAATGTGAGCTACTGGATAGAGCTTACGGCCATTGTTTGCCTATTAGATATTGAATTGTGCGAAAGTAGAAAATCTCTTGTAGGCACATTTACCTGCTAATGCATGACTCATAAAGCCCTACATTTCAGGATCTTCATATATCTGGCACAAAAGCTAGAGTTATCGGTGGATGCAGATCCTCACGAAGTGCAAGTTCACTGCTTCTGAAACCACAGATTTTCCAAAAAAAGAGAATGAGCTACAGAGCCTTTTTGGGCATCACCCCGAAGATATGGAACTCTGTGCCATCGGATGTCCGCAGAATCTCATCTACCTCTTCATTCAAAAAAGAAGTGAAAACAATACTGATGAACAACTTTCTGCCCTAAGATACATTATGTTTTATTGTTTATTTACATGCCTTTTTTTCCGTTGCTCTGTACGACCACTACATTGATGTGCAACCATAGATACCAGTTTTACCATGCTACTCCCATATATGTGACAAGTGTATATTCTTACAACTGTTTCCTACCTACCTTATCATGTAAAGCGCTCTGATACCCTCTGGGGTCATGTTCACACAATACAAACCTTTCTAAATAAAATATATATATATAAATAAAACTAACAAAATAAATACAAAATTTAAAAAAAGTAAAAGAATACCCAGTAGACGCTCCAAACCCTGGTTCAACGCCTACCTTAACGAGGTAAGGTGTAAATTAAGACTTTCTGAAAGATCATGGAGAATCTCTCCTTCCACAACACACCTTCAGCACTTGAGGACAATAAGAAGCTCCTATAACAAACTCATCCATAGCTCCAAAGCTGAATACTTTAGGACGCAACTGGACAATTTCAAAAGCAGACCCTATTCGAACTCAGCAAACAACAAGCTAGATGCAGATCTAACCACCACTTTGAAGATAATGTCTCACTCCCAAGGGGTGATGATGTCTCTGCTCATTTCAATGAAGAGATGAGGAAGATTGAATCAGAACTACAATAAGCCTCTCAACATCCACTAAACCATGGCCAACCCAGGCTCCCCCCAATGCTTCCCATGATGAGGTCCCATCACACTGATTTTACTACAAAAAATAATGCTACATGGAATACCTTCAGACATTTGGGTGAAGTTGAGATACTCAAAACTATAATACCAATAAAACCCTCAAACCACTTCAAAGATCCTCTGCCCGTCAAACCTATCAAGGAACGTAGATCTTCCATACTCCCACTTTGGTCTTAGATTGTCAGTGCATCTCTCTCCAAGGGTACGATTCCAGATTACCTAAAGATAGGACAGGTTACCCCAATGCCACATGTATGTGGATGATACACAATTATGCTTTAACATTTCCTCACCTGAAGATATCAAAACTCTTCACTTTGCTTTACTGAAAACCCAACCTTTTGGTAAACACACTCAAGACGGAATTTCTCTTGATCGCCCCCACAATCTCTCCTGCCCCATAAATGAATGGCTCAAACAACTTACAGCGCTCAATTGCACCCCACATGATGTTGATTCCTCTAGATCATTAGGCATAAAATTGAACAAATACTGGAATATGCAAGATCACATCAGTGCAACTACCAGAGGAGCCAATTACCAATTGAACACACTAAGGAAAATCAAACCCTTCTTGCCCCCAGATGACTTTTAGTTAGCAGTCCAATCCCTAGTCATCTCTCGCCTAGACTACAGGAGTGGAACTCTTGCAGGATTACCCAAAGCTAGGCTGGCTCCGTTAAGGGCCTTTCTGAACTCAGCTGTGAGGCTCATCACGGATCCAGTAAACCTTACACCGGATCTAAAACATCTCAAATGGCTCCCGATTGAATCAAGGATTCAGTTGAAGATAGCCTACATGACACATAAGGCTATTTATCATAACACTCCCGTATACCTGGCAAAAGAACTCGTACCATCTGGTGAGAGTCATTCTCTAAGAAGTACTAACTCTATTGTTTTACCAATACTGACTTAAATATCTCATTTATTCTTTCCTCCTTACCATTTTCTTTCTTTCCTTTTATGCTTCTTTCTTTCCATCATCTTTCTTTTTTTCTTGTCTATCATTATTTCATTCCATTTTTCTGTCGTTCTGTCCATTCTTCTCTACTCCATCTGTCCATTTGCTGAGATTTCTACTCTTCTTATACCTTTGATCTAATCCTGCTCATGTTTTTCCTTTGTATCTTATACCTTTGATCTAATCCTGCTCATGTTTTTCCTTTGTATCTTTTTTTCATTTTTTCTTTTTGTATCCTTTCATTTGTTAATTCTTCCTTTCTCTTCCTTCCATTGCCCATTTTTTCATTATATTTTCTGCCTTCCTTTCTCTCTTTCCATTTTTTTGTTTTGTTACATTTTTCTATTTATTTTCTTTTTTCCACCCTTAATTCTTTTTCTTCATTTAAATTTTTTTGCTTATTTCCTGTTTTTTGCACCCTCTTTCAACCATGCTTCTTTTTTTCCCCTTCCTTCATTACTTGCATTCTACTGTTTCCTCTGTGCTCTGAGTCCATTTGCCTTTAACGTATTTTTCTTTGCTATTTTAATAATTGTTCTTTCTGTCACTGTTTTAGGATTTTTTTGCATCTTTTGGTTCCTACCTCATAGCTTGGGCACTGTAGTTTACTAATGGAGTATTATTAGTTTCTGGCTTGAGATGCCTTGTGAGCCAGAGATGAAAGTTAAGAAGGGCCTTAAAACAATTTCATCTGCCACAACAACACCCTCGCTTCAGGCGGTACAGCGGGTGGTACAGCGGGTGCTTCACTACGCCCTTGTTCATCTTAGTCCTGTTTGAAGTGCTGCAGAAATACTTTACAATTTGCCTGAAAGTGAAGCTTTTGTGCCAAGTTACCAGGGGGCTAAGCACAGGTTAATTTAGTGGCTTTAGTGACTTTTGTGGTTCACCCTGACATGGATTGTGGCTGTTGCTTAAGTGGGGTTTTCATGCCCCCCCCCAACTCCGCCAACTTCCCAACAATAACCCACTTCTTACAGGGACGCATTGGTTTTTGCCCCCACGCTTTGAAGCAGACAAATGGCACCAAATATTGGTTTTAGCAGCATCCCAGGCCGGTATATTGTTGTCAAAACAGGTTAAAAAGAGGACACTAATGAAGGCACGGCATTCCCCGAAGAAATATAAACTATAGAAGCATAAAATGTATTTTATTTTATTTATTTATTTATTTTATTTGCAGAGTTTTATATAGCGCTGGCTAGACTCGGAGGTATCAAAGCGCTTTACATGAGGATCAGTGAGTTACAGGTTACAAAATAACATCAGTTACAGGAGCAAGAATAAACGTAGGAGAAAAACAGTGATTGCACAATAACAAGAGATATAAACGCATAAGCTGTAAAGGGGAGGTAGCCACAAGATCACGGAGGGCGGGGGAGGGAGACACAACGGGGAGACGAGGAAAAACAATGTCCAATGTCCGGCTGGGTAGGTGACGGCCGAGGGGGTGAACCAGAGCCAAACTCCTCTATAGCTGCCTAAACAGCTCCACCGGGCATCGGCCATGTTGCTCGGTCTCCGTGGTGAGTACAACATTCATGGTTTCCGCCCGGGGGGCATCGTCATAGTTCCATCTGCAGCATCAGTCCCGGTGTTACTGGGAAACCCTGAGCGTAGTTCAAACATCTAGGCAGTGCTTGCTCCGTGGTGCTTGTCCAGCTGGTTCCTCAGACCGTGTACAGCGCGTTCCATGCCTCCCGCACTAGTTCCTGTACTCTAGTGCAATCAATCAATGAGGTGGGGAGATGTTTGGCAGGCTTCTGCACTATCGGGTCTGAAGTGCGTGGCTGCGGAGTATTCCCCAAAATGGCCGCTTCATTGGCTGGTGGCCCCCAGGCTAAATCAGGCATTCCCTTGTGCAACGGGGCAGCCCACCTCTGGGAAGCTCATCTGGTGTCCGTCCGGGTGCCCATGCATGTTCCCTTCTCCCCACATGACATCGCAGGGAGGGGGAGGGGGGGGACTCACCTCTTCGTAGTTTTTTTGTCTCCTCCGCGAGGGAAGCAGTGCGAATGCTTTAACAGGGAGGTCGCGGCCCCGGTCAGAGCAGCTGTTGCTACCCTGATTGCGCTTTTATTACTGAGTAAGCCACCATTTTAGTGTCAGGCACCTGGGTCAGGCAAGTCAGCGAGTAGCCGATGAGATGCAGCTAGGTGGGCCTCAGGCTGTTAGGAGATGAGAAGACGGTAGGTGCTTACTTGGTCCTGCCGAGAGGATGGTTTAAAGCCTGGAGTTGCATATGCAGGAACGCCGATCTGGATTGCTTCCCTAATCGCGCTCATATTGCAGCGCCACCTGCCATTTTGGGGTCAGGCACCAGGATCAGGCGGGCTGGTAATTTACAGCAAGCTGGATTTATGGGCTAGTAAAGAAAATCTGAAGATGCTTACTCTGTCCTGCCGGGTAGGTTCATCTGTTGTTTGGCTCCGTGACTATTCGATCACTGAGTCAGGAGCGGTCGTGAGCGCGTGTACAAGGTCTCATTCGTGCATCATGCGGCCCACATTGTTCCCTTGCCGCGTCTATTGCCACGATTATCAGCTTTCTCCTTTGTGCATAGCACGACGAGCTGCTCGTCTTCATTCTTTGTATTAGTCCTCCGTCTCAATTCAGAAGCATGGGGGGAGTCCTACAGACGACCCGCAGCTGGGGATTGATGAGACTAGTGGGAGGCCACGTCAGGCCTTTTGAATGGGTGCCTGCCTTGGGAGTTCCAAGGTGCATCTGCCGCCGTAGAATCTTACGTGTTGTCGCACGGGCACATCCCGATTTTGGAAGCGGGGTGTCACCATCAGGTCTGGAGAGGGCGAGGATCACACTGCGCAGTAATATACCGGCCGATGCTGTTCCCCTTCACTCCTAGAGCTGGCGCGTCATCTCAGTCAGCACGGGTTGCCTGCTTCTGGGGTGAATCAACGGGTGCTGTTTCCATCTTGCCAGGCCATGCCCCTTCCTGATAAAACCCACACTAAATATATTCAACATTTATCTAAGCGGTTGCTAGCCGATTTCTAAAGGAAATCCAGTCAGAATCCCTTTCCTGGGCATAATCCAGAGTGTTTCAAGCAGACACAGCCCGTCCCTCCAGCCCCCAGAGTGTGCACAGACACAGCCCGTCCCTCCAGCCCCCCAGAGTGTGCACAGACAGACACAGCCCATCCCTCGAGCCCCCCAGAGTGTGCACAGACACAGCCCGTCCCTCCAGCCCCCCAGAGTGTGCACAAACAGACACAGCCTGTCCCTGCAGCCCCCGCTGTGTACAAACAGACACAGCCCATCCCTGCAGCCCCCCAGTGTGTGCACAGACAGACACAGCCCGTCCCTCCAGCCCCCGAGTGTGCACAGACACAGCCCGTCCCTGCAGCCCCCCAGAGTGTGCACAGACACAGCCCGTCCCTGCAGCCCCCCAGAGTGTTCACAGACAGACACAGCCCATCCCTCCAGCCCCCCAGGGGGGGCACAGACAGGCGGGGGTGTTTCTTTGATAAAGGTCACAGGGTGGATTCATGCACAGTTTATAGGGTGTCTGTACATCAGTGTTTGCCAAACTCTGAGGCACCCAAAGCTTCCAAACGGTGTCAATATCAGTTCTGGGAACAGGAGAGGGCTGTCCTGGTCTTCACCAGCAGGGGGCGCTCCTCGCCGTCTCAAGCTCCCCACGGCCTGAACTGTTAGCACAAGAGCATCATTTCCGCTTCCGGGTCACCGGCGGCAGAGTCTGCAGCGCGGTAATCGCTGACATGTCCTGTCTTGCTGTGAGTCGGAGTTTCCGTTTCCGGGTCAGTGATGGCAGAGACAGCACAAGTAAGGAGTGCTGAGGAGGGCTCTCCCAGCCGCTTCCGGTGTCCAGCCTGCTGCAGAGGAGGAGCCCCTGTCCCCCTGTCTGTCTGTGAGGAGGAGGAGCCCCTGTCTGTCTGCTGAGGAGGAGCCCCTGTCTGTGAGGAGGAGGAGCCCCTGTCTGTGAGGAGGAGCCGGAGCCCCTGTCTGTCTGTGAGGAGGAGTAGGAGGAGCCCCTGTCTGTCTGTGAGGAGGAGGAGGAGCCCCTGTCTGTCTGTGAGGAGGAGGAGGAGGAGCCCCTGTCTGTCTGTGAGGAGGAGGAGCCCCTGTCTGTCTGTGAGGAGGAGCCGGAGCCCCTGTCTGTCTGTGAGGAGGAGGAGCCCCTGTCTGTCTGCTGAGGAGGAGCCGGAGCCCCTGTCTGTCTGCTGAGGAGGAGGAGGGGGCCCTGTCTGTCTGTGAGGAGGCGGAGCCCCTGTCTGTCTGTGAGGAGGAGGAGGGGGCCCTGTCTGTCTGTGAGGAGGAGCAGTGAGGAGGAGCCCCTGTCTGTGAGGAGGAGCCCCTGTCTGTGAGGAGGAGGAGCCCCTGTCTGTGAGGAGGAGGAGCCCCTGTCTGTGAGGAGGAGCCGGAGCCCCTGTCTGTGAGGAGGAGGAGCCCCTGTCTGTGAGGAGGAGCCGGAGCCCCTGTCTGCTGAGGAGGAGGAGGAGCCCCTGTCTGTCTGCTGAGGAGTAGGAGGAGCCGGAGCCCCTGTCTGTCTGTGAGGAGGAGGAGGAGCCCCTACCTGTCTGTGAGGAGGAAGAGGAGCCCCTGCCTGTCTGCTGAGGAGTAGGAGGAGCCACTGTCTGTCTGTGAGGAGGAGGAGGAGCCCCTGTCTGTCTGTGAGGAGGAGGAGCCCCTGTCTGTCTGCTGAGGAGTAGGAGGAGCCCCTGTCTGTCTGTGAGGAGGAGGAGGCGCCCCTGTCTGTGAGGAGGAGGAGCCCCTGTCTGTGAGGAGGAGGCGCCCCAGTCTGTCTGTGAGGAGGAGGAGGAGCCCCTGTCTGTCTGTGAGGAGGAGGAGGAGCCCCTGTCTGTGCAGAGGAGGAGTAGCACCTGTCTGTCTGAGGAGGAGGAGCCCCTGTCTGTCTGCTGAGGAGCAGGAGGAGCCCTGTCTGTCTGCTGAGGAGCAGGAGGAGCCCTGTCTGTGAGGAGGAGGAGGAGCCCCTGTCTGTCTGAGAAGGAGGAGCCCCTGTCTGTCTGTCTGTCTGCTGAGGAGGAGGAGGAGGAGCCCCTGTCTGTGGGGAGGAGGAGGAGACCCTGTCTATGCAGAGGTGGAGGAACCCCTGTCTTTCTATCTGTGCAGAGGAGGAAGGAGCCCCTGTCTGTCTGTACAGGGGAGGAAGGAGCCCCTGTCTGTCTGTACAGGGGAGGAAGGAGCCCCTGTCTGTCTGTACAGGGGAGGAAGGAGCCCCTGTCTGTCTGTACAGGGGAGGAAGGAGCCCCTGTCTGTCTGTGCAGGGGAGGAAGGAACCCCTGTCTATCTGTCTGTGCAGAGGACGAAGGCCCCCCTGTCTGTCTGCGCAGAAGAAGAAGGAGCCTGTTGCAGAGGAGGAAAAATCCATGGAGGCAGGTAGATTATGTTCAAATACTTTCATTCCATAAATTGAAGTCGTTACATAGAGCTCATCCCTCAGCGACCTCCACGCTCGCAACTCCGTTGCTGAATGGCGTTACTACGACCGATTCAGCAACGAGACCCGCAGAACGGCGCTTGAAGGATGCAATCATATATAAATGAAAACAGCACAAGAATATGCACGCCCTATCGCATGCCATCGCGTGCTGCCACACAGTAAGCATACAACACATCTCCCCTATCCCAAAAAAACCCATCTATAAAACATTACATAGCAAAATCCTGTAGATATAAAGGTTTCTTTGACATTCTGCCACTTCTAGTAGTAATACCATTTTCAACAAAATGTGTTCCAGAAGAACCAGTCACATGAGGACAAATACCTTGATCAGAAGTGTGTTGATTACTTGTGACAAAGGCTTGCAGTTGGTAAACATCAGACTGAGTTATGTTACAATCATTGATACAAGAACGCAGAAAAGGCAAAAACAAGGCATTATTTGTTTTTTGTTGCAAATGACCTTTAACAATTTTGCATTGGAAATCATTCAAAATAACGACATTTTTTATGGCCCACCATCTTCCGTCTTCCAAGAGTACCGATGAGCTAGCCACTCTGGTAACTTTAAAAGGACCATTGAAGTTGAATTCCACTTTGGATCTCCTAGGTTTCATATTCCTCAACATAACCCATGACCCAACCACTATATGTGGAGTACAAACCTTCTTCTTGTTATCATGCAATATTTTTGTTTTCAATTTTGATTTTAAAACTCTATTCTCTACTTCTTTGAGATTTACAACATCATCTAAACTCCTTGGTGCTTTATCCTTGAGCCAGGTGGGACATAAACCAGTATGAGCTTGTCTACCACGCAGCAGTACAAAAGGAGAAACCCCTGTGACACTGTGTGGGGTATTGTGATACGCCCAAATTTTATCTTGGAGAAACATAGCAACATCCTTGTTGCAAGTGAGAGCACTTTTAATGCCTTCCTTAATCAATCTATTTGCTCGCTCAACAGCCCCATTGGAGCAAGGAGAATATAGAGGAATATTATGGTGTTTAATACCCCTGTCTTTTAAAAATCTTTCCATAGTTTCTGAGATTAATTGAAGACCATTGTCAGTAACTAGTTCATCAGGGTACCCTTCCAAGGAAAAAATCCTACTCAGAAAATTGATGACATCTTATGTTGAGGTCTTATGTAAAGAATCATAATAGATCCACTTAGAAAAATAGTTCACAACAACAATTATGTACTTACTTTCAAAAGGTAAAGATACAACTGGCCCAGCCAGGTCAAGCGAAAGCTCGCGCCAGGGACCTTGAGGTAAAGGTGTGGTAACCAAAGGAATGTCATGGGACTTCCAATGCTTGTTGGACAAAATACACTCTTGACAGTTGTCTACAAATTTGTCAACATCAGAATCCATGTAGGGCCATCAGAAGTAGCACCTCAAAGTTTTTTTTGTAGCAGTGGCTCCCAGATGACCTTTGTGGCTAAGTGCCAAAAGTTTGGAACAAAGTTGACTGGAAACTATAATTTTGTCACCTCGAATGAGAATGTCAATTTCAATAGTAAGTTGATGCGCTAGTTGGCAAAAAACAAACAGATCCCCCTTAAAATTCTTGAAATGAGGCCAACCTAAATGAACAAATCCCTTCACTTTGCCTAAAACAGAATCACCATTACAAGCAGTAATCCACTCATTTTCGGAAATGGACCCATTACATAACTGCATCACATCTAGATTTGCAACAATACATTCATTCTCGAACAAGTCAAAATTATAAGCTTCATCCGAAGTAATGGGTAAACGAGATAAGCAATCAGCCCTGGAATTGGTAGCCCCAGGAATGTACATAACGTCAAAATTATACTCTTGTAACTTAGATAGGATTCTGATTAGTCTTGAAGAAGCACAAGACGATCCTTTGTTTCCCAGTAAATACATAGGAGGTTTATGATCTGTGCATAAAGTGAAAGCAGTTCCCCATACATAAGTTTTAAATTTAGCGATGGCCCAAGCACAAGCGAGAGCTTCTCTCTCAATAGTACTATACTTTCTCTCTGCTGAAGTCAAAACTCTGGAAGCAAAAGCAACTGTGGTTTCAGATGAACCATCTTTTTGACACAAAACTGCGCCAAGGCCAACAGCACTCGCATCTACTGTTATGATACATTTACGCCCTCTTACATAAGATTTAAAGGGCGGAGACATTGGAATTAATTTTTTTTATCTCTTGAAAGAAATTCTGTTCTTCTGTGCCCCAGGAAAAACTCTCTTTTTTTCTCAGCATTTTCTTCAGAGGTTCCATTAGAGTAGTGAAGAACCGAAATAACCCACTCACTGGGTCTCGGCGGCGGGGGAATTGCCCAAGTCTTCCATACCCTTCATACGTAGTAAAAGGAGACACAGGAGCCTTCGTCTGCAGGAGGAACCCAGATTTATTCAAATAGCCCGGGCTATGGAACAGAGTCCCAAGCTCGTTAGAAACAAGACAGAGGAGGCTGCTGCGTTACTCCGCAGCTTACAAGCCTTTTATACTTTTTCATTCCAGTCTTTTGGCTGTTAGTCCATTGTTCAATCAGGGCAGTGTTTGCAGTTGATAACCAGATCCAGACGGTGTTTGTAGTTGGTGACCTGATCAAGGCTTGGTACTCAATTTATTGTTCACTCAGCTTGATCAAAGCACGGTCATTCAGGTCATTGTTCGATCAGCTTGATCAAAGCTCGGTCATTCAAACCATTGTCCAATCACCCTGATCAAGGCCCAGCAGCCAGACCATTGTCCAGATAACCTGATCACGGTGTCAAGGATGTTTACCAGGCAGGGAGCAGGAGATGGGAAACAAATCATTTACACAGGGCGTGAGTGTCTCATGGTTTTCTGTCGAACTGCAAAGAACAGGGGGGTTGGGTGTGCGACAGTTCCTGGGCAGAAATGCAGGCTGCAAGATGGTTTTTGTCGTGTTAGTTAGAATTTCCTCAGGCATCAGCAGAAACGACCAGGTGGGTCGTGTGGAAGTGTTTGACACGAAATGGCAATGAAAAAACAATGGAGTCCTGGTACAAATGATACCGATCAGAAGAACACTTTTCCTCAGTAGCATATCCATTAACAAATCTAGAATAGTAATCACTCAACCCCAAAAAAAGAATCTTAGTTCATCTTTGTTAGAGGGTGGAGGCACTTCTTTTAAGGCTTTGGCAAGATCTTCTTTGGGCTTGATACCTTGTGCAGTTATGTGGTGACCTAAGTATTCTACATTGTCAGTAAGAAATTTGCATTTATCCTTTGAAATAGTCATTCCATGCTTGGACAATATTTCCAATACATTGTCCAAGATGCAATTGTGTTCCTGAATATTCTTGGCGAAAATTAGTATTTCGTCTTGAAACACTAAAACTCCCTGCACATCCTTGAATAGGGAAAACATCAGCTTTTGAAATACACTTGCTGCTAATGCCAGACCAAACGGCATGCGTAGATACTTATAAGCACCAAAGGGTGTAATAAAAGTACAGAGAGCTTGGGATTCTTTTTTGAGCCTGACTTGATGATAGGCTGCTCTGAGATCGATATTGCTATCATCGCCCCATCCAGAGTTGAAATAAGCTCATTAATTTCAGGCAATCAGAGCGCGCAAGTCAGCAACAAACACATTTTTCCATCCTTTTTATTAGCGATAACCACAGCACTGACCCATTCAGCAGAATCTACCGATTCAATAATCTTTTCTGCGCACAACTGATCTAAGTGTAATCTCAGATCTTGCCTGATGGAAAGGAGAACGTCTCTGACTTTATGTTTTACAGGAATTGCACCTGGTTTCAAAACAATCTTGTGTTCAAAATCTTTAACCGTACCAATTTTGTCTGAAAACACATGAGAAAATTTCTGTAAAATATTATCAATGTCTGACAGCTGCTGGAAATGTGGTGCGCCTGCAGCAACCTTTTTGCACATAGCGTGGATTTGTCCAAGACTGGCAACATATTGGTCCAGTGTGTTCACTGCTATCCATCAGATAATTGCCTCCCCTGTTGACCCTAATCCTTTGCTGGGTCTGCTGGGATACGTGAAGGACACCCCGGTTAAGGTCCACAAGTTGCATGCTATGCTCCTTTTATTTGCAAAGCGCCAAATTGCCATACACTGGGGGCGGAGGGGGTCCCCTTCTCTCAAAGAATGGATTCGAGATGTTACATATGGCCACTCACAGCTGTCCACCTTCTGGGAGTTAATGCCCTCCACGTCCCGACCTAGAGATATATGGGATCCATTTGTCACATGGGCTCGAGAGCGAAGTGCAGAGGGTGGAAATGTACCACGGCCCCCATAGATGTGTGACCTGGGGTGGACGGACTGGGCGGGACGGGTGCCCGGGAGGGTGGATGCTGGTATGGAGAGGGTAGATGGAAGAGGAGAGAATGCGGTTTCTTCCAAGCATAAGAATCCATAAGGAGTGCGTCACCTGGTGCGGATGGGTGTGGATTTTCCTGTCTCGATATCATCTAGCCTTCTGTTACTGGATATGATCATCTGTATTATGACTAATCTCATTTTTCTTCTGTATAGCACAGTGGACTGAACACGCGGTCGTAACATCTGTTATTGTCATGATATGCGGGATGTGACCATTTATGACATGTGAATGTACTGGCTAGTTGGTTCTTTTTTTTGCAATGTTTGTTGCATTATATTGAAATGCCAATATAAAGAAATACACACAAAAAAAAAAATATATTATCGATGTCTAAGTGAGTCTTCTCCACAGTCACAACTGGTACGGTAGTACCTGGTCTCAAAATGATGCCCAATCTTCCTTGGTCCATCCAACCCATGATATCACATCCATTAACAGCTACATTGATCTTTGTGGAAATTAACCTGCCAGAACATTCTAAAATATCCACAAAATATCCTTTAGTGAGAATCTCTGACTCACCATAAGCTACTGCTCTAATGTCAGGAATTTCCAGAAGCTTACCGCCCCACAGCTTTTTAAAAGTATCTTCAGCAAGCATGTGTACAGGTGAACCCGAGACCACCATAATTTGAAGACTTACAGTCCCAATGCAAACATTAAAAAATAGACCATTTTTCTTAGCAATATTTGCCGCATCTTGTTGAGTAAGAACAGTAGTATCACAAGTAGACTTGGTTTCTAAGGTTAAAATCCTGAAATTTTTAATGCTTTCCTCATTTTCGTAAATAACTTGTTGAGAAACATCAGGCACACGACTCACTCTAACTGCATTGGAAACAGAAGTCCTGCAGACTTTCATGAAATGACCTAACTTCCTGCATTTATTGCACCTCTTCCCCATGGCCGGACAACTTGAGTTATTACCAAGATGGTTAAAAGAGCCACACCTGTAACAGGCATTCATTCTGTTGACCTTATTACTCCTAATATTTTTTACAGCATTTACTTCTGTGCTATATGTATTGCTAGCCATGGTGGGTGCAGTGGATGCTTGTGTTAAGGCTTTAAAAGAGGAAACAGAACGTTCTATGCCTTGAGCAATTTTAACTGTTTGATCAAGAGTAGGATTAGTGCAGCATAAAAGATCAGAGCTTTAAAAATCATAAAAATGTTACTAGACCTGCAGGTCTAGTAACTTGAATAATCTACTCGACCTAACTGTAATGTACTTGTCTCATGACCTGATCTCAAATTGTGTGATCCTAGTCAAATATTTTGTCTTATGGAGCCGCCTTTTTCTTTATTATCACATAAGAGAGCACCTTCAAATATGCAAGTTCACTATTTCTGCTGTACCCCCAAAACATTTTTATTAACTAGACTTAGGGCCCGATTCTGATGCGGGTTGGAAAAGCTTCACGACCGATGGCCTGATTCTGATGCGGGTAGGAAGGCCTCCTAACAGCATTTGCTCCTTCCAAATCGGATCGGGAACGTGTCTTCCCGACCGAGTTCCCAATTCTGATGCGGTTAGGAACAAATGTTCCCATTGAAGTCAATGGGAGTTCTCCCAAATCGTATCTGGAAACATCCGGATGCATCCTACTCTGCCGGTTGGACTTTCCCGATCCGAGTGGGTCGGAAACCATTTCCCAACCGATTCGGTCGGGAAGCTTTTCCAACCCGCATCAGAATCGGGCCCTAAGTGTTTGCTCCATGTATAACAAGAATCGAGCCCACATATAGGGTACACATGATCCCTGGCTTGCCTCTTTGGGCGACTGTTTTTTGCTGTCAACAAACGGGAAATTGGCCCGTTTGTGACCACAAAAAAGGGTGCTGGTATGTACAAACACTATTTTGCAAATAGGTGACTTGCAAAATAGTGTTTGTGAGTCGCTATTAGGAAGGGGCGTGTCAAGGGCGTCCCTTCGTAATTGCAAGTCAGAATGGTATGTACCATTGTTTTGGTCGCAAAACACTCGAAGTTTGCCCCCTATTTCAAGTAGGTGGTAAGCCACTCACAAAAGGGAAGGGGTCCCGAGGGGACCCCTTCCCCTTTGTGAATGGGTGCAAAAATATGTGTAAGATTAGGCAGTGGTCCCAGCGACCACTGCCTGCCCTTAAAAAATAAAAAGAAAAATTTTCATTTTAAAAAAAAAAACTCATCCCGTTTTCCTTTAAGGAAAATGGGCTGCATTTGAAAAAATAAAGTTGCTTTATTTAAAAATCAAACACATGGTCTGTGTTTGCAGACCATTCCCAATGGGTTGCAAATTGCGACCTGCCTCATGAATATTAACGAGGCAGGTCCCTTGCGACCCATTTGAGAATCGCAAACAGTCACTGTTGTACATTCCATTTTGCGACTTGCAAAATGGAATGGTCGTACATCTGGCCCTTAGTTCACTAATAGCACTGTCATCTGGGCAGGAGCAGTAATAATTCCCACTTCATGTTTAAAAGCTCACTTCTCATAAATATATTATTGAAGCATGACGTGGTAGTGCACGGCCATTCACAGATAACATATTTTCCATTGAAATGACCACAAAACTTTCCCACTAACATGTAGTTTCACTGATAATATCGCATAAACAATGTTTGGAAATTGGGTTTCAGCAAAAAATATTTAAAATTTGCACATCACCAACTAAAGTGTTCTAATTTGTTTTGAGCCTATACAAATATTTTTTTCACAGCAGAATTACAAAAATGTGTCTTCATAACTAATTAAATATATTTGAACTGTTTGAACAGTTCACTTAGCTATTTCAGTGTTGTATTAGAAAAAACCCTGACATCTTACATGCTTTGCACAGTTCAACTGAAACACAGTTCACTTTTCAAACTCCTCTAACTCCAGTCACAGAAAAATAAATGTAGAAAGACAAACTGACTTTTGACCTCTGCTTATGAAAGCCAGCAAATGTGACAAGATAACAAGATTTAAAGGCATTTTGATTGCTGTTTCACTTTGGGAGCAGTAAAGATGCCTTTAACTTGTTATCTTGTCACATTTGCTGCTTTCGACAATGCAAGTGGGCGCCTGGATTTTTCCAGCCCTGAAGATGTTCTTGTACTGAGTACAATCTGATCTCTTAAATATTGATCTGTGGCATTTTCAAAACAGCAAGTACTGGCTACAATACGTAAGCTGGCTACATATTGTTCAATGCTTTCATCAGGAGATTGTTTCCTGGAATAAAATTTAAAACGCTCTAACACTACATTGGGTTCAGCAATAAATCTTTTTTCAGCTTCTACAAAAACATTCCAGGCATCACCAGCAGCTTCTTCCCCCAGAGCAGGAATTACGGGAAGATTGTCAAAAACCTTTTGTCCTTCTTCGGTGCCTAAACAACCATGCAGAATTGCTTGTTTCCTTGTTGGCCTGTAGTCCACACCATCTATAGCTACCAAATAGTGTTTAAATACCTTGAACCAATGTTTCCATTCAGGTTTGGGATTGCCAGGACTATCTAAAAATTTGGGAGGTTGTTGGTGTGAATTACCTCCTCCAGACATAGTATGAAAAGATTATGCAGGCAAAGTACTGACAACACACTTGTAACAAGAAGAAAGAAAAATGATGCTTTAAATAGTCCTAGGTATCTTGATATACTTCACCAACTGTAGAATCCAATGGTTGAAAGATGAGGTAAACCACAATTTGTTGCGCGTGTACGACAATTTGAGGAGACAGCCTGTGAGAATATCACGTGAATCCCTGTACTGTGCTGCACAGAAATGGAAGCGGTAGAAAAAACTATTCCGTGCACAGATGGGAAGCTGACAGATGCTTATCCAATGAGGCAACAGACTAAACAGCTGTTTAGCTCTGCCTCCAATAGGAGCGATGATGGGCGGTGGCTGCCGTATTAAACAAGCATTTGCAATGCAATTGGTCTCGCATTCGCGAGAGTTTGAGCTATTGGCATTGTATACGGCATTGCCTTTTATTTATGTGTTGGTTTTGAAAACAGATAAATAAAAGGCGTCATTTATAATGCCGTTAGCTTAAACTTTCGCAAATGTGAGAACTATTGTATTGCAAATGCTTGTTTTGTATTTGTCACCCCGAATGGGGCGGGTATGCACAGATGTGGGTCCCGTGCTCTCCATGCCACTGGAGTCAAGCTATCCTGGCTGATGAGGGGTGAAACCCTGAAACCGGTCCTAGGATGCTTTTTTCTGCTGCAGGGAGGACCTGGCCTGGCAGGTGAAGCTGGACTGTTCCCATGGGGCGCAGGGTCAAGACTGGATGGACAAGGAAAGCAGTAACGACAACGTGGGAGGGGGGCTAGAAGGGACAGGGGCAAATGTGAGCGTCTCGGGAAAGCATGAACATAGGAGGCACGGGGAAGCAATAACGCAGCAGGGAGTAAGCAACGGAAGTGGTGGCTGTAAACAATGCAGGGGTCGGGGAGAGTGGAAGGACACTGACCAAAGAAGCAGTACTTGGGCCATGCTCCAGCGGAGGGGGAACACCTGAAGAGGAAGTGAAGCCAGCATGCGCACACCAAAGAGAAGCAAGGAAATGAAAGTGACGATGAAACTTAGCAATGCAAAGCAACGGGCGGGCTCCCCTGTAAGTAAACAAATTGTGCGCTGCCTCAGGTGAGACCTAAAACGGAGGCAGAAGCAAAGTGGTTTTAAGGAAGGGATATAGAACAGTCCATAAAAGCAAGAGAGGACAAAACAAAGGGTCACAGGGAGGAGAAGGGATAGTGCATGGAGAGAGAGAAGCGAGACAGCAGGGAGATGAGACAAGAAAAGATGAACAGAGTGCACGGGGAGGATAGAACAAAGGCTGAGGTATGGGAGAGAAGAAACAGATGGTACAGAGAGTGTAACTAGCTTGTGGGAGGAGAAAGAGGAACAGGGGGAGCATGGAGAAAGCAGAGTTCGTGCAGGGTCCAGGAGAGAATGGAGAGGGTTTTAGGGAGAAGAACAAGGAGAGAAAGAAAGGATAGAGGAAGAGGTCAGAGCACATAACAGACAATAGAAGAAAGAGTGCATAGAATGGCTGAAGAGAGGGAGGGCAGGTTTAGTAACATTAGGAAGAGAAAAAAGCGGGAGGGGGCGAGAGTGCTGAATTATGCAGGGAGGGGGGAAGAGCAGAGGAGGTGCCGGGTGAGAAACGAGTAGGGATGGGCTGACAGAGGAAAGAGCTCCAAGGACATCCAGTAGTGGAAGTGCGTAAGAGGAGGCCCTGTCTGGGTGAATGGAATTCTGTGCTCCTGTCAGTCCTTTGAATGGGCAGTTCCTGTTGGGTCTGGTACCGAGTGCCTGCGCTGCTTTCATTTGAAAGGGCGAGTACCAGCTCTCCTTAGTTACAAAAGGTACTTTCCAGGGTCGGGAGCATCCGCACCTATGGGTTTAGGGCATCTGAAAGACAGTCTTTCAGATGGGAGGGGGGTCGCTGCAAGCGTCAGGGAAGGGGTCACTGCAAACGGCCCACAATACCAGCACTCACGTGGAGGTGGAAAACTAGAGCCGGGCAGGCGAACTTGTGATAAGTGTGCACAATAGTGCCCAGGTGTGCTGCTGGCTGGGCTCAGTGCAAGCACTGCAGAATGCTGCTGAGGTCGCACTGTGTGAGGAGCGCACACGTACGAACGACGCGCTGTGTGAGCGTGTGCACGGGTGACTGTTGTGGGCTTTTGACGAGAGCACGGACCTGCAGGTGAACGCTGTGTCGACGTGTGCAATGGAAGATGTGCAAGGGGCTGTGTGCTGCATGAGCATGTGACCAGACCGTCGAACATGTGCACAGGCCATCTAGTGTGCGCCGCATGAACATGTGACCGGGCGCAAGCCACCGTGAAACATATCTGACTGACCTCTCAAACCTGCCGGCACCGCAGCGCGCTTCTTTTCCTGCTCTGCTGGGTGGCTGCCTGGGTCCTGGTAAACACTTTCCTTTTCGTGCTCAGGAGCGTCTGTATAGCGGCTGCTGGACGACGCATGCGTAATATAGCCATTTGGACAGGTCAGGCAAAATATAGTGCGAACTCACCCAGCCAATCCCAGGAGGAAACTAGCATTTACAAATGCAATAGGACTCGTATTTACTCGAGACCTATTGCATTGTAAACAAAAGTGCGGGCGTCCAAGAACATACGAACGGGAGTGGGGGGGGGGCTGGTGGTGGGCAGAGAAGTTACAAACTGCGGGAGGGAACGGGGGGAGGCAGGGGAACAAAAGATTTTTTAAAGTAAAGGGGCCGATAGCCGTGGAAGGAGAAAAATGACGACATGGCTGTCAGGAGGAGGGACTAACAAGCTGAAAACCAATGAGAATGCAGCATTTACAATTTAAGCCAATGAAAAAGATGCTCGGAAAGTGGGCGGAGCTTTCCCCCACTATACTGTATACTGCATGCCTCGCAAAGCGAGCAGCGCGTTGCACTGCAACGCTATGCGAGACCTAAAAATGAAGTCGACACTGACTCGTAAAAAAAGTGCAGGACCAATCGGTTGCACTGACCCTTATGCTCTGCCTACACAGGAAACAAGTAGAGGCGGTTACAGCGACAGCGCGTTGAGTAAAATGGGCTCCGGACACGGCTTGAGGAGAACAAAAACGGGTCCAATTTCTATACCCCCAACTCGCCGACAATAGGTGTGTTGCAAAGGAGGAAGAATCCATGGAGGCAGGTAGATTATGTTCAAATACTTTTATTCCATACATCGAAGTCGTTACATGGAGCCCATCCCTCAGCGACCTCCACGCTCGCAGCTCCGATGCTGAATGGCAATACAACGACCAGTTCAACAACGAGACCCGCAGAACGGCGCTTGAAGGATGCAATCATATACAAATTAAAACAGCACGAGAATATGCACGCCCTAACTATCGTGTGCCATTGAGTGCTGCTACACAGTAAGCATACAACAGAGCCCCTGCCTGTCTGTGAGGAGGAGGAGGAGCCCCTGTCGGTCTGTGCAGAGGAGGAAGGAGCCCCTGTCTGTCTGTGCAGAGGAGGAAGGACTCCCTGTCTGTCTGTGCAGAGGCGTAAGGAGCCCCTGTCTGTCTCTCTGTACAAAGTTGGAAGGAGCCGCTGTCGGACTGTCCAGGGGAGGAAGGAGCCCCTGTCTATCTGTGCAGGTGAAGAAGGAGCCCCTGTCTGTCCGTCTGAGGAGGAAGGAGCCTCTGTCTATCTGTCCGTTCAGGGGAATAAGGAGCCGTTGTCGGTCTGTCCAGAGGAGGAAGGAGCCCTTGTCTGTCTGTGAGGAGGAGCTCCTGTCTGTCCGTCTGAGGAGGAAGGAGCCTCTGTCTATCTGTCTGTGCAGGGAGGAAGGAGCCGCTGTCGGTCTGTCCAGAGGAGGAGGAGCCCCTTTCTGTCTGTCTGTGAGGAGAAGGAAGGAGCCGCTGTCTGTTCGTCTGAGGAGGAAGGAGCCTCTGTCAATCTGTCTGTGAGGAGGAGGAAGGAGCCCCTGTACGTCTGTCAGGAGGAGGAAGGAGCCCCTGTACGTCTGTCAGGAGGAGGAAGGAGCCCCTGTCTGTCCGTCTGAGGATGAAGGAGCCTCTGTCTATCTGTCTGTGAGGAGGAAGAAAGGAGCCCCTGTCTGTCCGTCTGAGGAGGAAGGAGCCCCTGTCAGTCCGTCTGAGGATGAAGGAGCCGCTGTCGGTCTGTGCAGGGGATGAAGGAGCCGCTGTCGGTCTGTCCAGAGGAGGAAGGCACCCCGGTCTGTCTGTGAGGAGGAGGAAGGAGCCCCTGTCTGTCTGTCAGTGCAGGGGAGGAAGGAGCGGCTGTCAGTCTGTCCAAAGGAGGAGGAGCCCCTGTCTGTCTGTCTGTCTGTGAGGAGGAGGAAGGAGCCGCTGTCTATCTGTCTGTGAGGAGGAGGAAAGAGCCGCTGTCTGTCCGTCTCAGGAGGAAGGAGCCCCTGTCAGTCCGTCTGAGGATGAAGGAGCCGCTGTCGGTCTGTGCAGGGGAGGAAGGAGCCGCTGTCGGTCTGTCCAGAGGAGGAAGGCGCCCCGGTCTGTCTGTGAGGAGGAGGAAGGAGCCCCTGTCTGTCTGTCAGTGCAGGGGAGGAAGGAGCGGCTGTCAGTCTGTCCAAAGGAGGAGGAGCCCCTGTCTGTCTGTCTGTCTGTGAGGAGGAGGAAGGAGCCGCTGCCTATCTGTCTGTGAGGAGGAGGAAAGAGCCGCTGTCTGTCTGTAAGGAGGAGGAAGGAGCCCCTGCATGTGCAGTTGTGTAGCTTTCAGACCCCCACAGATACTACCTCGGCCCCAAATCTGCATTTGCCCCATTCCAACCCGGGAACAGAAGAGAGCCTGGAAGTGTCTGCACAGGTCTCTGCTCAGGTAGGAGATTGTCAGCACCTTCTGCTGTGTTTGTAGAGATAGACTGGATAATCCTGGAGGAAATCTCTGACACATACGTCAAAATTTGGAAATTAAAAACAGGAATATTTCAGAAACAATATGCAGACTTCATTGTATCCAGTTCGCATACATTGAAGCAAAGGCAGTTTCAGGCGAGAGAGGGATAACAATAGGCCATTTGTGGCTTAAAACATCGGGAGTCTACTTTCCTTCCAGCTCTGGGGCGGGGGGAGGGATGTGATCATAATTTTTGTTAAAGAGGGAATCTGCGCACACTGTACTTTAATCTGCGCATGCTGCAGTTGCTGTTTACTGCACTGGGAGCGGTGTTTGCACAGCACTGCTGTTTACTGCACTGTGAGCGGTGTTTGCACAGCACTGCTGTTTACTGCACTGTGAGCGGTGTTTGCACACCACTGCTTTTTACTGCACTGTGAGCGGTGTTTGCACATCACTGCTGTTTACTGCACTATGAGCGGTGTTTGCACATCACTGCTGTTTACTGCACTGTGAGCGGTGTTTGCACAGCACTGCTGTTTACTGCACTGTGAGCGGTGTTTGCACAGCACTGCTGTTTACTGCACTGTGAGCGGTGTTTGCACACCACTGCTTTTTACTGCACTGTGAGCGGTGTTTGCACATCACTGCTGTTTACTGCACTATGAGCGGTGTTTGCACATCACTGCTGTTTACTGCACTGTGAGCGGTGTTTGCACAGCACTGCTGTTTACTGCACGGTGAGCGGTGTTTGCACAGCACTGCTGTTTACTGCACTGTGAGCGGTGTTTGCACACCACTGTTTTTTACTGCACTGTGAGCGGTGTTTGCACATCACTGCTGTTTACTGCACTATGAGCGGTGTTTGCACATCACTGCTGTTTACTGCACTGTGAGCGGTGTTTGCACAGCACTGCTGTTTACTGCACGGTGAGCGGTGTTTGCACAGCACTGCTGTTTACTGCACGGTGAGCGGTGTTTGCATAGCACTGCTGTTTACTGCACTGTGAGCGGTGTTTGCACATCACTGCTGTTTACTGCACTATGAGCGGTGTTTGCACATCACTGCTGTTTACTGCACTGTGAGCAGTGTTTGCACAGCACTGCTGTTTACTGCGCTATGAGCGGTGTTTGCAGAGCATTGCTGTTTACTGCACTGTGAGCGGTGTTTGCACAGCACTGCTGTTTACTGCACTATGAGCGGTGTTTGCACATCACTGCTGTTTACTGCACTATGAGCGGTGTTTGCACATCACTGCTGTTTACTGCACTGTGAGCGTTGTTTGCACAGCACTGCTGTTTACTGCATTATGTAGGGAGCTTGCAGAGGATGTCCATGTTCACTGCACTGCTTTTACTACACTTCGGGAAATCCTGGTAGTAACAGACAGATGAAAAATTACGACCACCACATCCTGGTAGAAAACTACCAGGGTGAGGAGGCCATACAAACAAACTCTCACTTTGGGAGTTTATTTATTAAAAAAAAAATGTTTGATGATCAGCTGGCTAACAGACAGTATGTGGCAGCAGCTGCTCGAGACCCAGGGTTAGTGGTTAGTCTGGTGTTTTTGGTACTGTTGGTTATTGGGATTATTCTTGTTCACTCAGGCAAATCATTCCATGCAATGACTCCAGTTTCTTTGTAGTAGGTTAAATTAATAGGAGTTTGGCACCATTATTAGTGGAGGGGTGGGGGTGTGAAGGGGCTATGTGAGTTCAAGCAGGTGTTTCATAGGATTAATAGAGGACCTGGAGGAGGTTAGGTATTGGTAGATTGAAGGGATCTGGCTTTCAGACAATGGAGAGGTTGTAATCTTTGAAATGAGTTTTGCGCATATTGCTCAAATCCATTAGTAGGGATTAAAGCATCTATGCAATTGACTTACAGAAGATTGTGTCCAGAGAGAAAAGGCATGCAGAGGATGGGAAAGAGAGAGGGAGTCATTTGTAAGGAAAAAGGAGAGGCAACAATCAGACATTTTAGGAAAAATCATCTTTTCATGCCAGAGCTCGTGAATATAGAGTACACTTTTTGAGATGCAAAACTCCAGACAAAAGCAACATTATTTGCCATTGAAGATAGCGCTGTATTTGGTACTTTTGACAGGCGCTAGAACCAGGCGAATAGTCATGTGGTGCTAGGCTGCCGTTAGACCTCCACTTCAGCTAGGACAGCTGATTAGCTTAGGGGTTGGAAGCTTAAAATATTGGCTGGGCACAAACCTTGAAGGGAGACTGCAAATATTGGAGCAGATGTCTTCTCAATTTTGGCTCACAATATTAATTGTAAATCAAAGAGGGATCCATGTTGGTGCCTCCTGTTTGACATTGGCACAAGATGGAGGGCAAGTACTGACTCCCTAGTCACTGGAAGTGTATTGCCTGCATTCCTGTGGCCGGAGAAATTATGACACTTGAACTGCCTAGAAACAAGAACCCTTCAATAACGGTCTCTGAGAGTCACTCATCCTTCTGCTCATAGGTTACTTTAAACAAGTTGTGTTCACTACCACTATCTTATCCATAATCTCAACCCGAAAGGTGGCATGATAATTAGAAAATGTATAGTTAAAAAAAAAAAAAAAAGAATGCACGTTCAAGAATAATACCTAAATAGGCAATTTCAGACACAACTCTAGAACTAGAATTTGATTCAGGAACAACTATTGTTTAGTCTAGTAAGATTGCTCATGCTGCTAGCAGAAATGCATGTAAAGCTGCTATCCTCTTGAGTATCAACACTCTGGAGTTATTTGTCTGTCTTTTTCACAACCACACCCACAACACCCATTTCCCCCACCTCTGCTAGAACATCTCTTATGGCGTCTGCTCAAATCCATGCACTGTGTCATTAATTGCAATTCCCGTAAACCAAATCATGGGAGTCTCATCCATTAAATCAATCAATCAAGGTGTTTGTTAAGCGCGACTACTCACCCGTAAGGGTCTCGAGGCGCTGTGGGGGGGGGGGGTGTTGCAGGTTCCAGTCCATCAAGGAGGGGGTCTGTCGAAGAGCCAGGTTTTGAGGTTTCTTGCGAAGATGGGGAGCGATGTTGTCTGTCTGAGGTGGAGCGGAAGGTCGTTCCAGGCTCTGGCCGCGAGGAAGGAGAAGGATCGGCCTCCCGATCTGGTCTTTCTGGTGCTGGGGACTGCGGCGTAGGAGAGCTGGGCTGATCGTAGGGTCCTTTGGGGTGCGTGGAATTTGAGTCGGCTGTTCAGGTATGCTGGTCCGGTGTCGTGGAGGGCCTTGTGAGCGTGGGTGAGCATCTTGAAGGTGACTCTAGCTTCGATGGGGAGCCAGTGGAGTGTGCGCAGGTGCTGGGAGATGTGGCAGTGTCTTGGCAGGTTGAGGACCAGTCTTGCGGCAGCGTTTTGGATGTTCTGTAGCTTGCGGGTGAGGTTTTTGTTTATTCCGGCATAGAGTGCGTTGCCGTAGTCGAGTCTGCTGGTGACCAGGGCGTGAGTGACTGTCTTTCTGTGTTTGAGGGGGATCCATTTGAAGGTCTTACGTAGGAGGCGGAGGGTGTGGAAGCAGGAGGACGAGACGGAGTTGATCTGGCGGTCCATTTTGAGCTCTGAGTCCAAGATGATTCCCAGGTTGCGTGCGTGGTCCGTGGGGGTGGGCGGGCTTCCGAGGGCGAGGGGCCACCAGGTGTCGTTCCAAGTGTCGGGGTTTGGGCCCATGATGAGTACTTCCGTTTTGTTGGTGTTTAGTTGTAGGCAGCTGTTTTTCATCCATTTGGCGACGGCTTCCATGCCTTCTCGAAAGTTGTGTCTGGCGGTGTTGGGTTCGTTGGATAGGGAGAGGATGAGTTGGTTGTCGTCTGCTTATGACACAATGTTGAGTCCGTAGGTTCTGACGATGGGGGCGAGCGGAGCCATGTAGACGTTGAAGAGCGTAGGGCTGAGGGAGGATCCCTGTGGGACTCCGCAGGTGGTTGGTGTGGGGTCCGAGAGGAAAGGGGGGAGTCTGACCCGCTGCGTTCTGCCGGAGAGGAAGGAGCGGATCCAGTCTAGGGCCTTGTCTTGGATCCCTGCGTCGTGGAGTCTGCGTATTAGGGTGCGGTGAGAGACTGTGTCGAACGCCGCTGAGAGGTTGAGGAGGATGAGGGCTGCTGTTTCTCCTTTGTCCAGTAGGGTGCGGATGTCGTCTGTTGCGGCGAGGAGGGCTGTTTCCGTACTGTGGTTTTTTCTGAAGCTGGATTGGGAGGAGTCAAGGATGTTGTGCTCTTCGATGAATGTGGCGAGTTGGCTGTTGATGGCTTTCTCAATGACTTTCGCTGGGAACGGGAGCAGGGAGATGGGTCTGTAGTTTTTGAGGTCGGTGGGGTCCGCTGAGGGTTTCTTTAGGAGGGGGTTGACCTCGGCGTGTTTCCAGTCGTCGGGGAACGAGGCGGTTGCCAGGGAGCAGGTGATGGTGTGGCAGAGCATGGGTGCGATGGTGTCGGCGGCTCTGTGGAAAATGTGGTGGGGGCAGGGGTCCGTGGGGGCCCCGGAGTGGATTGACTTCATCGTCTTCAGTGTGTCTTCAGTGGTGAGGGTTGCCCAGTTGTAGATCGCTGGCTTCAGGGTGTCGGGGGTGGTTGGTGAGGGTTCAGTGTGTTGGTTGTCTTCGTCGAAGTTGTCGTAGATGCTCTTGATTTTGTGGTGGAAAAAGGTGCTGAGTTTGTCGCAGAGGTCTTGTGAGGGAGGGATGTCGGTGGACTCGCTGGTGGGTTGGGCGAACTCCTTGATTATGTTCCACTCATGCTGTTGTGTGCATGAGTGGAGATTCTGTCTTCAATCGCTTTTTTCCTCGTTTTTCTGATGAGTTGGTGGTGGGCTTTGGTGGCAGCTCTGAAGTTGTTGTGGACTTCTGTGGATTTGGTGTCCTCCAGGCCTTTTCGAGGCGGCGGCAAGTGCGTCTGGACTCTCGACGTTCGGTGGTAAACCATTTAGCTTTCTTGCCGTGGGTGTTGTTGTTTTTCTTGAGGGGGGCTATGGTGTTGGCGCTGTCGGAGATCCATCTGTGCAGGGTTCGGGCTGCGGTGTTGGGGTCATCGTTTTCCGCGATGGTTGGGGGGAGTTGCTGAGTGATGAGGTTAGCTGGTCGTCGGTGATTCTGATCCAGTTTCTTCGTGGGAGCAGGTGCTGGTGTCTGTGGATGGTGGGTGTTCTGAAGGTGAAGTGGACGCATCGATGGTCAGTCCATGGGAGTTCGGTGGTGTGGCTGAAGGTGATGGAGTTTCCTGTTGTGAAGAGGGGGTCGAGGGTGTGTCCTACTGAGTGCGTGGGTTCGGTCACGATTTGGCGGAGTCCAATGTTGTGGAGGTTGTCCAGGAGGGATGTGGTGCTGGGGTCCAGTTGGTTGTCGAGGTGGAAGGATCCAGAAGCTATCGAGTCTTCTCCGTGCTAACACCAGCCCATCTGACGCTGTCTGGACTGCGCTGGACTCCCCTTGACCTGCAGTTTCCATAGTCTGAATCAAGCGTTCCCAGGCACTGAAGTCCATTTCTTTTCACCACAGCAGCTTAGACTCGATCTGTGTGTGTGATGAACAATGGGCTAGCGGATATGTAAACACGAATACAGACTCAACTAAAAGGTCTTCCGAAATCCTGCAAGATCCGGACAGCAACTTTATAGGAGACCCAGAAATACATAAGACAATGAACATTCTGAAAACTGCACAGGGACAAGGGAGCCCACGGGGCAGAGATCAATAGCGACGAAGCTCTTCTTGAGTTTGGTCCCAAGTCTTCGTCCGCACCCTCAGGCTTATTGAAGCCCCTCTTCATTCCTGAGACTAGATGACCTCATTGATGAGATTAGACCCATACACTTAAAATGAATCATTCTATGGATCAGGGACGAATGGGCGCTCACGAGTATAATCTGGAACCAGATAAGTTGGGGTGGCCAACCCTTGATGCAGGTTCACGGTCGCTAATACTGCCGCGTCCGTGCCTCGGCAGAACATCAAGGACAGCGACTTAGTAAGTGCTCCACGCGTGCAGGAGCCAAAGGAAGTCTGGAATTAAAGGCTTTTGTGAGGCATAAAGGCAATGCAATGGGAAGATCAAAATCAGGAATGCCTCTCCTTATGGCGAAAATGTGTGTTGCATCAAAAAGCCAACTACCATGCACCCATCATCATTCAGTCCCACACAGAAGACAACATGGGCACAGAGCAGGGTGAAGTAACTATACCTTGGCCACCCAAAGGCTTCATCACTGTTTGCAGCAAAAAGAATTTGAGGAAGCTAAATAAACTGGGCCTGGCTTGCAATCAGATCTGATGAGTAACTCCATCTGGCTCCACCAGCCAGCGTTCGAATGAAGAAATATTGACAGTCTTTGAACCAGCGGGTAAAAAGGAAACAGAAAGAATCCTGGCTAGCACCGACCATGCCAACACCAAAACCCAATACAAATGGGTCCATTTGCCCCACTAATTAGAGGTCACCCTCTAATTAACAAGGTTAATTAGTTGGTTAACACTCAACCAACGACCCTGGAACCAGATCCGGTGACTTGAAGATCTGATTGGGAATTAGAAAGGGCTCCACAAACAGACACCCAAAACTTGGTGAGCCCCAAAACAGTGCCACTTTGAACTATTGTCAATGGCCTCAACCAGAAATGGGCACGCAGAATACACTGGCCGATAGAGGCAGCACACACCGAGAAGAAGCTATTGACTCGTGGGGCTTTCACATCGAACATAGGCTGTATTTAACTACCACTTCTATTGTCAAGGGTTCCTTTGACATTTTGAACACGGGCAAACTCCTTTCTTGGCTACTTATACACTTTAAAGGACTGAAGGAGTTACTGTCCCCTAATATCCTTCTGATTGAATTTCTACCTGAAGTCCGGATGAGAGACAGCAGGGGTTTATTGGTAGATCCATGCACTCTGCTCCACACAGGGAGGTCGATTGACTTGGGAATTGTTAAATTAAAAGTTTCGCTAGAGGCCCATTCATAGTAAAATCCTCTGATGTCTAGAGCTCCGAGAGGCTTGAATGTAGTGAGAAGTGAAGTCTTCTGATAAGTGAGAGGACTTGAGACAAACCTAGTGACAGAGGCCCCACATTGAAAGTCACATGCGTGCGCCATTCACTAATTAGATCACTATCTGAAGGTCTTGGCAATTCCTTTTATGCAGAATCATATGACTATCACTATTGCGTAAGCACAATCCTTAGCACTGATCACTCGAGTAAAGATGCCCGTGACAGAGGGACAGTGACAGAGTCCAGTCTCCCCAATGCAGTAGATTCCAAGTCACATTTGCAGTAAGATACTTTACTTGGAAATCCAGTGAGCAGGTTGGAAAAGGAGCAGGTCCTTCAACTCTCACCTTGTTAACTTGAAAAGTCACAGGCATCCCACATTATTATTATTATTCTTTATTGTTTGATTAATTAAAATCTTATATCGAAGCAATATACATATAATAATCCAATTCATAAATATAAAACAGTTAAAACAAGAGTAAAAAGTGCAGAATTTTTTAACTGAGTTACGTTTGATAAAATCCATTTCATATTACATTTTAATATATATCATACAATACTTATACATTTTAAATTGTGTTCTTCTAATTTTGATCCTATTCTTACTAACAACTTTACAAAAGCGGAATTCATAAGTATATCATCGGAGTGCAGACATATTATCAAAGCTTGCCTACATGTCCGTACTCCTCGAACATTGAATAGTTTCTTGAGTATGGTTTTTCTTTCAATTTCCAGTTCTGGGCAGAGACACAGTAGGTGAATAATGTTCTCCTCTCCTGATGTACATAGCCTACATAGTGTGTCCTTTTCTGACTTTATCCACGGTGGAAGATGACATAGGCCCGGTAGTACACCAAAACGTGCTTTTGTGAAGATTTGTTTATTTTTCATCGACCATGAAGTTTCTAAGTATGCTTGTACCTTCTTTTTTGAAAACCCATTCATTATTGGCCATGCGTGTTTTCTTTTTGCTAGTCTGTCTTTATCTCTTACCAGCGATAGATGGTTTGTTCTTTTATTGATTGCTTTTTTGAATGATTCCGGGTTTATTGTAGTCCCCCAGATTGGCATCACTTCAAATTCTTCTAACGCTGTATTTAAGTATTTCCAGGCCTGTGTTCTCCTTTTTTCATTTATTTCCTGCCATAATAGTTGGGACATTTGGTTTTCATGGTCATTTTTTATTCTATTCCAAACTTTAATAAATTGACCTTTTCTCGCATATAACTGGTTAGTTAGACCAAACTCCAGTCTTATTTGCGCTGGGGATGCGTTATTGGGCAGATGGAAGAGGGTTTTAAAAGTTTTTGAGACCGCATTATTGATGATCACAGCATCTTTCCCACTTAGAGCCTCACTTCCATATGTTAAAGTAGGCAGCAGTTTTGATGATATAACCTATAATGAGGGGCGGTAAGTCAGATCACCTAATGATTTCTGCAAGATCCTAAATGCTGCTGTCAAAGCATTTGCTTTCCTTTGAATGTCCATTTTTTGCGGGAGAAAATTTCCATTATCATTGAATAAAACCCCAGGTATTTGTATAATTCTACTTGTTCTAATTGGACTTTCTCCAGAAACCATTTGGATTTATGTTTTAGTCTTGAATTTTTGGTAATCACCATAACTTTAGTCTTTGTTTCATTTATCACCATCCTATTTTCTTTTGAGTACAATGATATTCGATCTATTAGCCGTTGTAACCCCACTTTTGTTTGGCTTAGAAGGATAACATCATCTGCGTACAGCAAATTAGATATTTGTTTATTGGCTAGTTTTGACGGGTGTGCATTCATTTCATTCAGTGCATCAGTTAGATCCGCTAAAAACAGATTAAAAAGTAAGGGGGCCAATACACACCCTTGCTTCAGTCCTGCTGTCGTTAAAATTTCCTTCGTTAGTGTCAAGCCATCCCCCATCCGCACTCTCACCCAAGTGTCAGTGTACAGGAGTTGAATTAATTTTAACAGTGGCTCTGGGATACCTTGCTCCTGCAGTTTTCTCCACAGTAGTTGTCTATGCACGCAATCAAAAGCCGATCTAAAATCGACAAAGCACAAATACAAGGGTTGTTTCATTAAGATAGTTTTATCCAGTAATACCGATAAGGCTAATATATTTGTAGTAGTTCCAAGTCCTTTAATAAATCCTGTTTGATTTGGTGGGAGTATCTGGTTCTCCTTTGCCCATTCTGATAAATTTGAAAGGAAAATTGCAGCAAACAACTTGGCATCGGTGTCTTGAAGAGTTATTAGTCGATAGTTTTCCGGGTGGGCCCAATTGCCTTTCTTATAAATTGGGGATATTAGCGACCCTCTCCAAGATTCGGGTATTGTCCATGTCCGTGCCACTTCTTTAAAAACTTCCATGAGATGTTCTGACCATAGATCCGGTTCTTCTTTATAAAGGGCAAACGGAATACCGTTGGGACCTGGCGCCCCGTCTTTTTGTTTCAATATTAGTTTAGAAACTTGAATTTTTGTTATATCAATTTCACAGTCAGTTTCGTGATTTAATGTATCCATCATATTCCGATTACCATCCCAATTCAATGTTTTCCCATCGGAGTTTAAATGTTTTTCCAGAAAATTAACCCACTCTTTTTCAGTTAATACAGATGCTACTACAGATTTATTTGGTCTTCCAAAATTCCCTTGAATTTGTTTGGTTGCTAACATAAAAAATCTTTGTCCACAGATCTTGCTTAGCTTGGTTTTTTCATTCCAAATTAGTTTCCTCAAATTTTGATTTATGTTTTTTAGTTTGATGGGTAATTCCTTATTATATGGGAACTTGGTTAACTGTCTCCTAATATTGTTACGAGTCCTTCTCATTTTCCTTATTGTATAGGATAAATTAATATTGTTATTCCTTTTCTCCATTTGTATCATTTGTTTGTTCTTAGCTTTAGGAGCAAAATCATGCGGTTTGACTAATTTACGTGTAAAGTTTACCCATTGCTCAATTGGGGATTTCAAAAGTTTATCTTCAAAACATTCCTTAACCAGTTTTTGCGCCAATTCATTATTGTCATCTTTGTTGTGTGGTGTCCAGATAAGTCTCCTATAGTTGATGGTTCCCGTTTGGCCTTGCGTTGCCAGATACGATTGATGTTTTTTAGTAGGCAAATTTTTGGTGATTATTTGCTGACTATGATCACTATCAGGCACCTTCCCCAGACAATACGAGGTAAAATTGTTAAAGATGTTCAGTGATACAATCGTATAGTCTATTCGTGACTTCGAATTATGTGAATGAAACGTCCATGCGGGTGGTGAATCTAGCGGGAATCTCCCATTTAATATTCGTAGACCCAATGCTTCTATATCCTTCACAAAATTTGTTCCCACTTTACTTTGTCTAGTCTTTATTTCTGTATCTAGTGTCTGCTGAGGAATTGCCCATTGATGATCTTGTGATTGTGTGATGTCTCTTATATAAGGTACTAACAGATTTAAATTAAAATCCCCTGTAAGTATAAAATCTGCGAAAGGGTCGTCCATCATTTGTTCCAACAAAAAACTGGTAAGAGTAGCACACATATTGGTCCTTGAGCTCTGTGTCGGATGTATATATACGTTGATCAGTATTAGGGTTTTTGATTTTGCTCGATTGCTTGCTTTATATCGTAACTTTACCGTTAGGAAGTTACAATTATTCGTATCCACTTGCTCATGTTCTACTCTTAAGTCGATGGATATGAATGTTGCTAGACCCCACGAGGGCGACCATATTTATGTTGCTCGATTGCGGGCTCAAAATAACCTTTATATCCCTGTAACATAATAGGGTCGATTGCCCATGTTTCTTGTAATAAAATGATCTGATAGGCATTAGACATGGAATTTAAGTGGGCGTCATTTACCTTATTACATACCCCATTTATGTTCCATGAGCACATCCTTAATGTTTCACTGTACTTATTTACTTCTTTTATTGTGCATTTTGCTGTGTTCTGTCATGGATCATTATTGCCATGTAGAGCCGTTGATATCCATTTTTCGTTTATTCCTGTTGCCTTTACTACTTTGCTTTGGGCCAAAGCCGTTTCGACATCTCGCTCCGATCTTCCAAGGGGATTTTTTAGTATAGAGAAAACCTGCTCATTGATCTTTCTTTTTTGCTGTATCGGACTCTCTTCTTTGATAAGAGGGGTTGGGTATACCTTTGGAACTGGCTTGCTAATTAATATCCCCCAATTTCGAAAGATTTCTTTTTCGTTCATAATTCGTTCCGCTAAGAAGACAGAAGTTAGAGTTATCAGAGTTAGTGTCTGGCTGCCTTCAGTGTTTGGTAAGAATCCGATACATTCAATATCTTTACTTGTCACATTTGCTAGTGACGGGATAGACTTAAAGAGGCGAAGAATGTTTCCTCTATTCAGTGTGTCTTGGTTACCTCGGGAGTCGTATACTGGTTTAAAAATTAGTTGTATCATCCCATTAGTTGGTAATTCTATTTTCCATCTTCTTCAATATTTTGTGGGACTTTATATGTGACTAGTTTGTCCTCTCCATGTTTTACAATGACCAAGTGGTCCCAATTCGATACATACCGGGTATCCACAGTTTGTTCCATCATATCGTGTTGTTTCACAATTATATGGTTAGTTTTCTTTATTTGATGTTCTGGGTTTTGAGAGTATTGCTGGTTCTGACTTTGAGGAATATTCAAACTTGAACTTTGGACTATATTATGATTTACCTGGAATGACCTCTGTACTACAGGACCGATATATATTTTTTCCACCTCTTCTTCTTTTACCAGATCTTTGGATTTATGAGGAATTGACACACTCTTTGCTTGATCCGTTTTTTCAGGCGATACATTTTTTATATCCTCAGTTGTCTGTTCTATAATACAGCCGTTTCCTTGAAGCCTAAGTTTATTTTCCCTTAATTTGACTTTTTCCCCCCCCTTCTCAAGTTCGTTGGAGGTTCGTTTGATTTTGTCCGATGTAATAGTTATATTAGTTTGAGTACATGTTTGGTCATTCGGTTGTT
The DNA here is from genome assembly GCA_963921515.1 of Calotriton arnoldi. Classification (NCBI taxonomy): domain Eukaryota; kingdom Metazoa; phylum Chordata; class Amphibia; order Caudata; family Salamandridae; genus Calotriton; species Calotriton arnoldi. Next base: position 1,943,006 of record CAWUFW010000466.1, read on the forward strand.
TTTCACTTTTAGAGAATATAGCAAAATACTTATTATTTTTGTTCTTCATTGTGGAAGATTGCTCTCCATATGATAAGTTTTCTTGTTTACCACATGTTTCCTTGCATCGTTCTTTTCCTTCACTACCCATTCCAGGTGGTACTGCCTCTTGGGGATGTGCTGCTACTATTGTTTCACGCTTGGCCTTATTTCTTGCTTTGCGTAATTTTTTCCTATGTCTTTTTGTCATGCTAAACAATGGAGAGACTGCTTCTTTGACCTCCCGGTCTTCAGTTGTCTTCTCTGTCTGCGGGACCGATGGCTTTGTGCCCGTTGACTTCTTCCCATCTGCTGTGTGAACCGAGCTATTTTCGGAGTTACATTTTCCAGTCCATCTAGGTCTATTGTGGCAGTAAGTTGTTCCGTATCTCTTACATCCGTGATGTTATTATTATCTTTCTTTCTCTGTATTTTACAGATATCCTCTTTGTAGTTATATTTTTCCTTTTGGATGCTCATTTTAACATCTTCTAGTATGGTATTCATAGCGTCCGGTATTGTTGCCAATTTGTTTATTATTGGGGCACGTGCACAATCAAGATATGTTGTAGCAGCTACAGTTTGAGCTCTAATTATCAAACTATTTAGCTGAGAAAGTTTTTGGTCTATTCCAGCTACTGCATTTGCCATCACTCTAAGTAATTCAATTTGAATGTCCATTTTGCTCGACTGATACATCAGGGCTTCTAGAGTTAGTGATGATGTTGGTAAAAAATATCCCAAATAGACCCCAAGTCCTGGTTGCCTATGGCTTGGGCCTTTTGGTCATACTTGGGCTCATACTCGTTGTAGGTGGAGCTTTCAAAATCAGCACAGGGGATTTCTTGATCTTCTATTACTTTTTTGAGGTTGGCCATATCAATATGTTTGCCACTATCGTTTCCACTATATAGTGTTTTGCTGCTATTAATGCTGCTGTAGTATGCAGTTTCTGATTTTGTTTCTGTTTTTGTTCCTGTATTTTCAATAGTTCCTTTAAATCCTAACTTTTGGTCATTATTGATCAGTAAATTTTGTTGATTGAGGGATTGACCCTCGTTCTCTTCATTTTTTATTTCCGTATTTCTGCCTACATTAGGTCTTATTACCGTAGTTCCCCCCGTGGTGAAACTAGTATTACTATTAATTCTAACTTGATTATCCTGGATGACATCTACTATGTTCTCATTGGGGTCTTGATCAACCACCTGCTTATGGGGTCTAAAGTCACCGGCCATCTCAATTTTTTTCCTTATTTCTACGTTAACCTCTATAGGTAGGGGGGTCATTGTTATCAATTGTTTCCGGTTTATCTCTCCCTGAGATATCTCGTCCAGAGGTGTTCCCAGCACATCCATATCATTTTGTTCCGTTTGAGTAATTGATAATATATTTAGCATTTCAAGGTCGGTAATATGGCCCTCTATGTCCACACTATAGAAGCTCTTGTTCAATGATGGTAGGTCCTGTTCTTGTCCAGCAGTTTGAGTACTACCTCCAAAGTTGTTAATTGGCTTAATCGGAGTTTGTAGTTTACTTATTTCTGACCCTATTTGCATTGTCATCAGAGCTCCAGATGGATCTTTCATAAAGACAAATTTGTGTGGGACTTTTGTGGATTTTTCAAACATCCGTGCTATTGGTGAAATTAATGATTGATTCACTCCCGTTGTGTATGCCTTTGCTTTTTTTATGACTTTTGGTACTTGTACTTTCCGTGCACGTCTTGTGGGGGGGCCCGATGCCCTCTCTTTTCCTAAACGCAGGCCGGGTTTTTTTCAGACATTTTATCAATTCAAGTATTTAATATCCTATCAACCTGTTTCTTCTCTATTAATCAGATTTGGTCCAGGGGTTGAATTGTTTCTAGACCATTGGCCTAGCAGAGAGTTTAAGTCCAATATAACCGGTAGCCTCAGTCGGCCCCCTCTTCATTAGACCTTATTATCTTTTAGCCCGCCACAATCCTGATCGACCTAGTTCATACTACTTATTCCTTTAACAAAGAACTGATGAATTTTGTTTTGTTAGAGTGGGTAAATGGTGATCTATGTATCTTTTGGTTGGTAACAATGGACTAAATGGGTCCGGGGAAGGACAGTCAATGGCAGAAATCAGCAAGTGATGGCAGGAGTCGGCGTCCGAGGGGTCCAAGAGTCAAGTATCAAATATGCAAGTAACCAAGTATATCCAAACGTGTCACAAATATATCACAACTGCACCCAATATTCTTAGTATGCCTAGCCGTATTGTGCAGAACCCAGTTGCTCCTGCACTGAGTAGTACTACCACCACCACCTTGCTGAGGCGCTGGAAGGTTTCTCCTTTTAGCCCTCCTGTTGGCCTTCCTGGCCTTCCTGCTGGGTCCGGTCTTTTTCTATCTTTTTCTGTTCCTTCGAAAGGGCTATCTTGTATCTTTAAGTAATGCGGGCAAAGGGTAAAGGGTATGGGGCATATGGTATATGGTATAGAGCAAGCGGGGCACTCAGGGTGGAATCGCAAGCTGCACCTTATCTATTCAGGCCGCTTCCGCGAGTCCACCGGGGGCCGCTCTCACTGCAGCCGCCGCCTATAGGGCGGCCGCGCTTGCCACTGCTGCAAGGTCCTTAATTACTGGGAGGAAGGCAGTCAAATGAATTGTGAGTGACTGACTCTGGGGGGGAGGACACACGAGGGCTTTTTGCAATTATCCTGTAGTCTTTTAGAGAGCTTACCCAGGGGATAGACTCCCGCACGCTTGCTCTCGCGGCTCTGCAAGCTCAGGCTCCGGCTCGGAGACCCCCAGGCTCCGGGTCACTCACCCCCGTTCAGCTAGTAGCTGGTTGTTGGCAGGCGCATTCGCATCCGCGCGCTCGCACTCGTCCACACACCGCTCACCGCACTTCGCCCCAGGGCGGCCTCTGGCCCCCACACTCCAACCTCAATAGATCAGACCGGGCTCAGAACCGGGCTCAGAACGGGCAGGTTTGCGCAAAGAGTGCAAGGAGCGGGAACGGGAGACGTCCCGGAGCTCCTCGCTGCACGCTAACTCTCATATGGCCAGGTCTAAACTGGGGTGGCATGGTGAGCAAAAGAATGATGGATTTAACCCAGATCTCTTGACTGGGGGTGAATGTTTTGATTTGTTCTGCATTCCGTCCATCAATTGTGTGTCTTTTGCTTTCTCGCCCTAAGTGCGCCAGGTATGCCCAGACGTGGGTCCTGGGCTCACTGTGCCACTGGAATCAAGCTATCCTGGCTGAAGAGGGGTGAAACCCCGAAACCGGTCCTAGGATGCTTGTTTCCGGTCCAGGGAGGACCTGGGTTGGCAGTTCGGGCTGGACTGTTCCCATGAGGCACAGGGTCAAGACTGATTTGCATATGGCCAGGTCTAAACTGGGGTGGCATGGTGAGCAAAAGAATGATGGATTTAACCCAGATCTCTTGACTGGGGGTGAATGTTTTGATTTGTTCTGCATTCCGTCCATCAATTGTGTGTCTTTTGCACGCTAACTCTCGGCGTCTGGTTTCGGTTTCGACGTATTCCGGAACTTCCTCTCTCTCTCTCCTAACCTCCTTGTTACGAGTAGACAATGCTGCCACCACTATCCATCCACCACTATTGCATTTCATGGAATCGTTCATTAATTTCTGGCAAGATGTTCCTGGAAGAAGTGTTTGCTTGTAGACGAAGGACGTAAGGCGCGCACCAAGTCAGAAGGTCATTATCATTCAGCGGGCTCCGCGTAAGGCAGGAGATACGGCACCATTTTAAGATGGCCGACCGCATCCCACATAAACTGGATGCATCTGATTTCAGAGTTGGTAAGCAAGGAGTGAATCTGCATGTTCCAGTTAACATGCATGGTCAGTCCAGTACATATGGCAGGGCATACATGCTCTAACAAACTTGACAGCTAAGGGCGCCATGGGAAAACCTTGTGGTGGTTTAACATCATCGATTGTAATGGGCGGGGGAGGCGAGGAAATTGAGTGTTCACAAGGACGTGCAACAGCTGCTACTTAGCATCAAAACGAGGGGACACTTGACCCTCCTCAACGTTTACAGGGAGATGAGGAAACGTAGTCATCAAATTCACTCAGATTAATTTACTACAGGCTAACTGAGCTTCTTAATCAAATTATTATTTAAGAAATGCCCATGATAACAGTTGCAGGCGGTTTTAACAACACCTGCGAACCATGTAGAGATTACACAGCCATCTCACAAGACAAAGTCCTATTTTGGGGCTTACCCCAGCTCACTGGTAACTACAGCACCTGTCGCACAAGAGATGGTCACCAATTTGTTTTGATCACCCTCTTACATGGCTTGTGAGCGTACAGTGGTAGAACAGCCTTGGATTCCGACACAAGAAGTTCATTCAAAAATAGGCCGCACTCTTAGCTCAACTGAATATATCATGCATGATCAGACAAGCTGGAATCTTACAACTGATATGGCTTGGAGGCGCGTCCCCAAAATGAGCACGAATTTCTAATCCTATAACTTTCAACCCCTTGTGTGCTAAGGACGACATGGCTTCGTCCTCAGCACCATTGAGCCTGGCTGTGCTGAGGACAAGACCATCTCACCCATAGCACTTAAGTGGCTAATAGACGTCTTCCATACCTCACCCTACGTACTGAGGTTTGTGGTTGTAGGAGGCCACTGAAACCTAGTAGACATCCCTTGTTTCAAAAAGACTACTGACTAGCTAAGGCATCTCTTCTGGAGGCAATATAGAGAAGGAACATAGAGGCTAACAGAATATGCAGGGGATGTTACAAATCTACTTTAGTTGAGAAAAGACAAAAGTGGGAAAATGTGAGGTGGAAAGAGTTACTCAAGGCAGTGTGGTAAAAGGATGCAAAGTTATTTGGCAGGAAAATTGTTAATAGTAATCCTGAAACCGTTAGTATCGCACAAGATGACTCACTGACACATTGCTCGTCATTATACTACAAGACCACTTTTCAGTTGGTAAATGGGTTCCTTTGCCATTCGCTGCTCACAGATTGTCCATCTTTCTAACCATTCCCCCTCAATGAATTTATCATACCCATTAATAGACACAGGAGTGGAAAAGCCCTGGCTCCCGAGACAGTTCGGCCAGATTGATAACATCTGTTATTCAGCGCCTAGAGGCCTGTAGGAGAGTAGGATCTGCCTCTTATGGTTACCCCCACTGTTTGCTGATGTATCACTGTTTTTGACTTAGACTGGGGTCCTGAATAGCAGGATCCCAGTCAGTCTATCTGCTTTCTCCTATAAATTCATTGCATGTACTTTAGGTACACTCCAGATTGGATTCTGGGGTACCCTTATCAGTCCCTAGTATATGGTACACCATGTACCCAGGGCATAGGTACCCCAGAGGCCTTCCAGGGGCTGAAGCATGTATTGTGCCACCCCTGAGATGCCATTCAAAATGACACCACAGGTCTGCTACTGCAGCCTGTGACAGGTGGTGCAAGCACCCCTTACTTAGATGTAGATTCCTTATATCTATTCTAAATCACTGCACATATAAACCGATCAGTCACCCCTATGGCAGGCCTTATCAATCCTGAAGGCAGGGTGCTGGGTTTTATGTGAGAGGGTGCCCCTGCATGTGTAGGGCCCCTCTGCAGCCTTTGGAACCTATTTTCCGGGGTTGTCTGTGATGCAGCCAACCATATATATTTAAGTGCATTATAACCTCGCGGTAAATGCTAACTTTAAAACGACTGCTTAGAAACATGTCGTATTTGGTGTCAAACACCTTGGAATCATACCTCCTCGCCAGTAACTGGCGGGGGAGGTATGATTCCACCCTCCTAGAGGGACTTATGTGAAACACCGGTACACCCGGTACCAGCTTTCTCGACCTGGGCATCACAAAATGGATGCTGCCAGCCACAGACACGAGTCTGCCCTCCTGCTGCTGAGCCAAGCTCGAGCAGAGGAAGGCCTGACATAGGTTTCTCTGTCACAGGGAGGTGTGACCACCTCCCAGACAGGCTTTAGTGTATTGGGGCTGGGTGGGTGCACTCTTAGAGTGCCAGAAAGTCTGCACTGGGGGCACATTTGGTGTCCCCATGCATAGTCCAGCTCAAACCGGTTGCAGGAGCCATTTGCTCCTGCTCTGGCGTGAAACTGGACAAAGGACATGGGTGTAGCCACCCCTCTGTCCTACCCCTCCCCTAGGAGGGTCCCCAGAGTTAGTCCAATCCCTTCCTTGGGTATAAAGTAGGAAACTTGACTACAGGACTTTGGATTTTACCTGGACTAAACTCTGCAAGCAGAAACCAAGTACTTCGACGGTCTACACTTCGCTGGACGACAGAAGAATCTCCCTTGGAGTAAAGGAGTTACTCCCCTGCAGCAGCAGACACCTAGACGCATCTGACCTGTTTGCATCTCCCGAGCTCCTGAGGACTCCGAAGATTTCTGCAACACAGGAGGTGGGTTCCCGAGCGTCCCTGAGGTCGATCTGCTCTCTCAGCAATCCTGAGACCAGTATCCCTCGTGGGGACCGTGCAACCTGAACCCCTGTGCACCGTTTACTTTTGCAGCAGCATATGCTTTTTGGTGATCCCTGAGGCTGTGCTTTGGACTACGTGTAGTTCCGACCCAGAGCAGTATTTCCACCGAAGATCTCCGGCCTCCACTCCACGAGTGCTCTGTGGGCTGGTGCTTTGTGATTCCGCTCGAGGTCCCTTCGCGATCCCTGGTCCGTTGGCCTGTGGGTCCTGGCGAGGGTCACTTTGATTTTCCTTGGGCTTCCCTGGTTGCTCCAGATGTGTCCTGACTCCCCATAGCTTGGAGAGTCTCCTGGAGCTTGCTGGTCCTCACCGTAACCTGTTTCCTCTGCCCGCCTGGATTGCCTTTGCCAAGGCTTGTTGGTGTTCAATCCGGACACTGACCCCTCAGCACTCGACATCCTTCGTCGGACAGCTCACCTCCGGACTTTGGTTGTCGTCGACGTCTCCTGGTCCTCGTGGCTCCAGAGTCAAGCATCCTATCTTCACACCTGAAGCACCCGACATCGGTGGGCATTCGTCTATCGAGCCCCTGGTCACCCTGAAGTGACCCAGACTCTGTCCCCTCTGCTTTCAGGTTCTTCTCACCTCGGATCCAGGCTTGGATTCCACCGGACACTTTTCATCTTCCCGGCAGCAGCACTTCTTCGCATCACGCCATTGAAAACGACGAGGGTTTCCGACACCACTTGACCCCTATGCACCCGGCTCCTCTGGGATAGGTAACACGGGTACCTCGGTACTCACAAAGGAGCTGGCCTTAGAACCTTCTATGTTCCAAAGGGTTTGCTTGAAGTCCTCTCCGAAGTGTCCTTAAACTGTAATTTTCCAACCGCGACTTTCCCATAGAGTTGTACGGAGCACGCGTCTGTGTTCCCACACTGCACCCGTCCTCCGTGGGCTCCCTGTGTCACTCCTTGGGGTGGTTCCTTGGGGTCCCAGCGATTCTACGTGCTCTAGGTACTGTGTCTAGAGAAGTCGTTGTTGTTATACCATTTTTAGTATATGGTTCGGTCTCCCCTGGAGCCCGCTGTGTATTGTGCTATTTACTGTCGTTCTATTGATTAAGTATTGTGTGCTTTGTGTTCTAATCTCGTATAGAGATTAGTAGAGAGTGTTTAGTAATAAATACATATATTTTATATAACACTTGTGTGATTCTCCTTTCATTTTGTCACTCAGGAGGTTCTGCTCTGGTAAAACAAGCTGCTTTCCATTCCTTCAAGACTTAGCCTGAAGGCTGCTCTCCATAGCTACCACTAGGATAGCTTTCAATAAAGGTTATCTTTAACCTAATCACCATAAGGGTCGTTTGGACTGGTGCAAGGTGCCCACTTTAATTAGTGGACAGCATATAACAGGCCAACTTCTCACATTGGTGTGCAGCGGTGGGATTCAAGCTTGCTATTGTTTTACCAGATAAATCTCATTGGGTGATTAACTGAAAACCACTAAAAGTATTAGGCACATATAATACATCAAGATTGAATAAGTAAGTTCTACTGAGCTTGGAGTTGGGTAAGTCAAGGGTCTAGCAAACCCTTTCTCCAACTCAAGAGAGTTTAGTTCCCACTAGGTTAGGTAGGTGCCTACACCACATAACACTAGTATGTCTTCTAGAGAGGAAGCCAGTGGCTCGTTGACTACTAGATATGATAGTCTCTCATTTCAAGAATTGAGAAACATGTGCACATCTAGGAAATTGAAGACAGGGAGAAGTGCCAGCACTCAACGCCTCATAGAGATATTGCTTCTAGATGACCTCAGAAAGACCCCAGGGTCTGATGAGGTAGGTAGAGGGGCTGGAACAGGGAATGAGGAAAGGCCAGACAGAGAAAACTGTGGTGACCTGGACTCAAACCCTGACCAGGAGAATCAAAATGATTCTAACCTGGACAACTTAGGTCTTCCTTTAGGTGGAAGAGAAGGCCCCAGTGGCCCTCTCTTTACCCCACCAGGGAGAGTACTGAGTATACCTAGGAGATCTAGATCACCCTCTTTGGAATCTGATCACTCAGGTACTTCTGTAGGGACCTCTGTGTCTAATAAGGGGGCATCCTCTTATGACAAGCATTGCCAATTTTTAGAGCTTGAGAGAATCAAGCTCAGGCTCAAGAGAGAGCAATTGGCCATATACAGGGAATCCCTAGAGCTCAGGAGAGCAACCAGAAGATTGGGACTAGAGTCCCATGGTGGCAGCAACAGTTTCCTTAGAGCTAGAGAGTACTCTCATGATCATAGGAACCTGAACAAGATAGTCCCTCCCTATCAGAGTGGGGATGACATCCACAAATGGATCACTGCACTAGAGAGGGCCTGTAAAGTACAGAGGGTCCCTCAGGAGTAGTGGGCAGCTATCTTGTGGCTCTCCTTTGCTGACAAAGGTGGAGATAAGCTCCTCACTGTTAGAGAAGAGGATGCTGATAATTACACAGTCTTGAAGAGTGCTCTGATAGATGGGTTTGGCCTAACCACTGAACAGTACAGGATTAAGTTCAGAGACACCAGAAGGCACAGACTCGGGACTGGGTTGACTTTGTAGATTGTGCTACTAAGGCTCTGGAAGGCTGGTTACTTGGCAGTAAGGTGTGGGATTTTAAAGGATTGTACAATTTAATTATGAGGGAGCAGATCCTTAATAATTGCCAAAATCAGTTGTTGCATCAGTACCTGGTGGACTCTGATCTGACCTCTCCCCAAGAATTGGGAAAGAAGGCAGACAAATGGGTCAGAACCAGGGTGAAGCAGAAAGCTCAGAACCAAGGTGGTGACTGTGAGAAGTTGGCCTGGCATATGCTGTCCACTAATTATAGTGGGCACCGTGCACCAGTCCAAACAACCCCTTATTGGAGATAGGTTAAAGACAACCTTTATTGAAAGCTATCCTAGTGGTAGCTATGGAGAGCAGCCTTCAGGCTAAGTCTTGAAGGAATGTAAAGCAGCTTGTTTTACCAGTCTATAATCTCTTGAGTGACCAAATGAAAGAGCACCACACCAGGTATATATTCAAAATATATGTATTTATTGCTAAACACACCCCTCTAGTCTCTTTTTGAGGCTAGAGTTCAAAGTACATAAATTATAAGTTAGTTATCTACAGTAATAGCACAAATACACGTTTGAGCCCTAGGGGCGTACCAAACCATATACCAATAAAGTGGTATAAGAACCACGACTGAGCTAGACACAAGGCCTAGAGCCTGTAGAAGTGCTTGGACCACAAGGAACCACCCAAGGTAGTGACACAGGGGACCCACGGGGGACGCGTGCAGTGTATGAACACAGCCGCGAATCGCCGTTAACTTCTATGGGGAAAGTCGCAATTAGAATTTAAAAGAAAAGGGACACTTAGATGAGGACTTGGAGCAAACCCTTTGAGAACTAGGCTGTTCTAGTGTCAATACCCACGGGCGCACCGGAGTACTCGAGTTACCTCACCCAGGGGAGCCGGGTGCATAGGTGTCTTTCGGGGTCGGGTTTCGTCGTCGCTTTCAATGGCGATCTGCTGCAAAGTGCTGCTGGCGGCCAAGTCGAAAGTGTTCGGGTGGATCCAAAGGTGGATCGAAGATCTGAAGAACCTGAAAGCAGAGGGGACAGAGTCTGGGTCACTAGCCAGTGACCAGGAAGACGATGAGCAGATGCCCACCGATGTCGAGTGCTTCAGGTAGGTTGACGATCGTCTTGACTCTTCAGCCACGAGGTCCAGGAGGCGTCGATGACGACCAGGAGCTGGATTCGAGCTGTCCCACGACGTCTGTCGATTGCAGGGGTGTCGGCGACCAGATTGGACCCAACAAGCCTTGGCAACAGCAAGTCTCGTGGAAATGGAAGAAGGACGATGTTGCAGACCAGCAAGGTCTGGGGGACTCACCCAGCGAGGGTAAGTCAGGGCACACCTGGAGCAACCAGGGAGCCCAAGCAGAAGAAGATTGGCCTTCGGGAGGGCCTACTAGCCAACGGACTAGCGACCGCGAAGGAGCCTCGAGTCGATGCACGTGGAGCTGGCTCACAGGACACTCGTGGAGTGGAGGCCAGTGATCTTCGGTGCAGTTGGTGCTGGAGGCTGGGGCTACTCGGAGCCCAAAGCACGACTTCGTGGGAGACCCAGAAGAGGATGCACTTGCAAATGCGATTGGTGTCCAGGGGTCACGGTTCCACGTTACCCACGACAGTTACGGGCCTCATCTTTGCTGGGGACTCAGGGCAGCCTCGGGGAAATCCACCTCTGGTGATGCAAAGACTTCGGCGTCCGGCGGGAGCTTCAGCGATGCCGACCGGACAATTGCTTCTTTGGTGCCTGCCAAGCAGGGGAGTCACTCCTTGACCCCAAGGGAGATTCTTCAGTCCTCTAATCTTAAAGTAGAGCGTCGAAGGTCCAGGATTCTGTGTCAGAGTTTCGTCCAGGTAAATCTAAAGTCCTAAGGACTGGGGTCCCATACTTATACTAAGGTAGGGGGTTGGACATACTCTGTGGCCCCACCTATGGGAGGGTCAGGGCAGAGGGGTGGTTACACCCTTTCCCTTTGTCCAGTTTCGCGCCAGAGCAGGGGCTGGAAGCCCCTGAGCCGGTTTGAACTGGGGTATGCACAGGGACACCAAATGTGCCCCCAGTGCAGGACTTCAAAGCACCAGAGAGTGCTCCCGCCCAGCCCCAATACACACTATCCTGTCTGGGGAGGTGGTTACACCTCCCTGGGACAGGAAACCTATTGTCCAGGCCTCCCTTGCCGGAGTTTCGGTCAGCAGCAGGAGGCCAGACTCGTGTCTGTGGCAGCGGCATCCATTTTGTGATGCCAGGGCTCTGGAAAGTCAGTACCGGGTATACCGGTGTGTACATGTCTCTCCCTCTAGAAGGGTGGAATGCTACCCCCGCCGCCAGAACTGGCGGGGGGTAGTATTCCAAGATGTTTGACACCAAACACGACATGTTTCCGTGCAGCCATCCCAAAGTTAGCATTTAACGCAAGGTTATAATGCGCTTAAGAGTATATGGTCGGGCTGCACTACAAACAGCATCAGAGAAGGGTCTCCGAACGCTGCAGAGGGGCCCAGCTCTTGCAGGGGCACCCTCTCACATAGGAACCACGCACTCTGCCTTCAGGATTGATAAGGCCTGCCATAGGAGTGACTTATAGGTTTATATGTGTGTATGTATGTAGTGATATAGGTAGCCTATATCACAGTAAGGGGTGCATGCACCACCTTACCCAGGCTGCAGTAGCAGACCTGTGGTGTCATTTTGGATGGCCTTCCAGGGGTGGCACAATACATGCTGCAGCCCCTGGTAGGCCTCTGAGGTACCTATGCCCTGGGTACATAGTATACCATATACTAGGGACTTATAAGGGCACTCCAGATACCAGTCAGAGATGTGCCTAAGGCACATGGAAACCATTTTAGAGAGGAAGCAGCTAGGCTGGGGTTCTGATTAGCAAGGCCCCAGCCAGACTAAGGTCAAAAAACAGTGAAGCATCAGCAAAAAGTGGGGGTACCCATGTGAAGCAGATCCTACTCTCCTACAGTGACTCTAAGAATCAAGATTCTAAAACCTCAGATAAGGGTGGGGAGAAGGGTAAAGACCAGAAGTCTTCACAAGGGCCCCAAAAGTCTTCATCTGGGGGGGAGTCACAATCAAACAAGGGTAAAGGCAAAAAGAAACCTTGGTGTCATATCTGTAAAGAGAAGACCCATTGGACAAAAGATGCCAGTTGTCCAAGGAATCTACTCCAGCCACCACTGCCCCTAAGGCAACTGTTCCCCCTAGTTCAGTTCAAAGTGGTGGTACACAGAATAAGGGTGGAGTAGGGTTAACCCTGGGATCTGAGATGGATTCTGGCCTAGTCAGCATTCCAACTCAGGCTGTGTTAGTCTGTGATGGAGGCATGGATATTGCCTCCTTATTTGTCAGTCCCAGTAATCTGGGCAAATACAGACAATAGCCTTTGATCAATGGTAAGGAGGCCATGGCATACAGGGACACAGGTGTAAGTGTCACAATGGTGACAAAAGATCTTGTGGCCCCTGAACAAATCATACTTGGTGAGATGTACCAAGTGACCAATGCAAGCAATGTCAGGACAGACCATTCCTTGGCAGTTGTGAATTTCACCTGGGGAGGGGTAACTGGCCCTAAGAAGATTGTGGTAAGTGCAGACCTCCCTGTAGAATGCTTATTGGGCAATGATTTGGAGACTTCAGCATGGGCTGAAGTGGAACTCAGGACACATGCAGAAATGCTGGACATCCCTGCAGATGTGTTTGCCATGACTAGGTCACAGGCAAAAATGTCTTCCACTGAACAGGCCCTGGATCCTGGAATAATGGACCAGGTGCCTTCCAAAAGAAGGAGCAGTAGGGGTAAGGCAGTGTCTTCCCCCTGCCTCAGAATACAGATCAGTCCCTTGAGGGAGATGATCTTAGTCCTGAAGAAGGAACTGTCTCAGAGGAACTTGAACCTGATCAGGTTGAGTTCTTGGGGACAGGGGGCCCTTCCAGGGCAGATCTGAGCCAGGAGCAGTTGAGCTGCCCCTCTCTTGAACCCCTCAGACAGCAAGCTGCTGTTGAGGCTGCTGGGAGTGCCAGTGGGTCCCACAGGATCTACTGGGATGATGGACTCTTATACTCAGAGGGTAGAGACCCCAAACCTGGTGCCAGCAGGAGGTTGGTTATACCTCTGAAGTTTAGGGGTTTCCTATTGACACAGGCACATGATATCCCATTAGCAGGACACTTAGGCCAAAACAAGACCTGGGACAGACTTGTTCCTCACTTTCATTGGCCTCACATGTCAGAGGACACAAAGGAGTTTTGTCGCTCCTATATCACTTGTCAAGCCAGTGGTAAGGCAGGTGGTACTACAAAGGCCCCCCTGATACCACTACCTGTGGTGGGGGTTCCCTTTGAGAGGGTTGGGATTGACATTGTTGGTCCCATGGATCCTCAAACTGCATTTGGGCACAGATTCATACTAGTGGTGGTGGACCATGCCACTAGGTATCCAGAAGCAATTCCACTTAGGACCACCACAGCTCCTGTTGTGGCTAGAGCCCTCCTGGGAATATTTTCCATAGTGGATTTTCCTAAGGAGGTAGTATCAGATAGAGGTGCAAACTTTATGTCTGGTTGCTTGACTGCTATGTGGAAGGAGTGTGGAGTAAATTACAAATGTACCACCCCTTATCACCCACAATGCAATGGGTTAGTTGAGAGATTCAACAAAACCCTCAAGGGCATGATTAAAGGTCTCCCTGAAAAGCTCAGGCGTAGATGGGACATCCTTTTGCCCTGCCTTCTCTTTGCCTACAGAGAGGTTCCTCAGAAGGGGGTTGGTTACAGCCCTTTTGAACTTCTGTTTGGACATCCAGTTAGGGGCCCTTTATGTCTAGTGAAGGAGGGATGGGAGTTACCTCTCAAACCCCTAAACAGGATATTGTGGACTATGTACTTGGTCTTCGCTCCAGGATGGCTGAGTACATGAAGAAGGCATCCAAAAACCTTGAGGCTAGCCAGGAATTGCAAAAGGCCTGGCATGACCAAAAGGCTGTGTTGACTGTTTATCAGCCAGGACAGAAAGTATGGGTGTTCGAGCCTGTGGCCCCAGCAGCCCTCCAAGACAAGTGGAGTGGCCCCCATACAATCATTGAGCAAAATGGAGAGGTTACCTACCTGGTGGACCTTGGAACTCCCAGGAGCCCCCATAGGGTGCTCTATGTGAGCAGGCTCAAGCCATATGTGGACAGGGCAGACATGGGCTTGTTCATGGCTACTGATGAGGGACAGGAGGAAGAGAGTGATCCACTCCCTGACCTGCTCTCACAGAACCCTGATGATGGTTCAGTTGATGGTGTAGCCTTGGCAGGCAGCCTCACTGACCAGCAGCAAACTGATTGTAGGCAAGTCTTGAATCAGTTCAGACATATGTTTCCACTGACTCCAAGTCAGACTACCTAGTGCACTCATGAAGTGGACACAGGTGACAGTCTGCCTGTTAAAAATAAGATTTACAGGCAACCTGACCTTGTCAGGGACTGTATCAGGACTGAAGTCCAGAAAATGTTGGAGCTGGGAGTAATTGAGCCCTCAGATAGCCCTTGGGCTAGCCCAGTAGTCTTGGTACCAAAACCTCACACCCAGGGTGGTAAGAGAGAGATGAGGTTCTGTGTTGACTACAGGGGTCTCAATGCAGTCACTAGGACTGATGCCCATCCAAAATACCCAGGGCAGATGAACTTATAGATACTTTGGCCTCAGCCAAGTTTCTGAGTACATTTGACCTAACAGCTGGTTACTGGCAAATCAGATTAGCTGAGGATGCAAAACCAAAAACAGCATTCTCAACCCCTAGTGGGCACTACCAATTTGTGGTGATGCCCTTTGGCTTGAAGAATGCACCTGCCACTTTTCAAAGGTTGGTGAACAAAGTCCTTACAGGCCTGGAATCCTATAGTGCAGCTTACCTAGATGATATTGCTGTCTTTAGCTCCACCTGGGAGGATCACCTGGTCCACCTGAGAAATGTTTTAGAGGCTCTGCAAAAAGCAGGCCTCACTATCAAGGCCACCAAGTGCCAGATAGGGCAGAGTAAGGTTGTATACCTAGGCCACCTTGTGGGTGGAGGACAGGTTCAACCATTGCAGAGCAAAATCCAGACCATCATGGACTAGGTTGCTCCAACTACCCAAACTCAGGTCAGAGATGTCTTGGGCCTGACTGGGTATTACAGGAGGTTTGTCAAAGGATATGGATCTATAGTGACCCCTTTGAATGATTTAACTTCCAAAAGAATGCCTAAGAAAGTTCAGTGGACAGTTAGCTGTCAAAAGGCATTTGATGACCTGAAGCAGGCCATGTGCACCGCTCCCATTCTGCAAAGTCCTGACTATTCCAAACAATTCATTGTTCAAACTGATGCATCTGAGTTGGGGGTAGGGGCTGTGTAGGAGAGTAGGATCTGCCTCTTATGGTTACCCCCACTTTTTGCTGATGCTACACTGTTTTTCGACTTTAGTCTGGCTGGGGCCCTGCTATCCAGGACCCCAGCCTAGCTGATTCCTCTCTAAATTGATTCCATGTACTTTAGGTACATCCCAGATTAGATTCTGGAGTGCCCTTATAAGTCCCTAGTATATGGTATACTATGTACCCAGGGCATAGGTACCCCAGAGGCCTACCAGGGGCTGAAGCATGTATTGTGCCACCCCTGGAAGGCCATCCAAAATGACACCACAGGACTGCTACTGCAGCCTGAGTGAGGTGGTGCATGCACCCCTTACAGAGATATAGGTTCACTATATCTCACCTAACACTGCACATAGAAACCTATCAGTCACCCCTATGGCAGGCTTTATCAATCCTGAAGGCAGGGTGCTTGGTTATATGTGAGAGGGTGCCCATGCATGAGCAGAGCCCCTCTGCAGCCCTCAGAATATCCTATCCGGGGTTGTCTGTGGTGCAGCCTGACCATATACTCTTAAGTACATTATAACCTCGCGGTAAAATGCTAACTTTGGACTGGCTGCACGGAAACATGTCGTGTTTGGTGTCAAACACCTTGGAATCCTACCCCCCCGCCAGTCCTGGCGACAGGGGTAGAATTCCACCCTTCTAGAGGGAGAGACATGTCCCCACCGGTATACCCGGTAGAAACCTTAAAGAGCCCTGGCATCACAAAATGGATGCTGCAGCCACAGACACGAGTCTGGCCTCCTGCTGCTGACCGAAACTCCGGCAGGGGAGGCCTGGACAATAGGTTTCCTGTCACAGGGAGGTGTGACCACCTCCCAGACAGGCCTTAGTGGATTGGGGCTGGGTGGGTGCACTCTCTGAGTGCTTTGAAGTCCTGCACTGGGGGCACATTTGGTGTCCCCGTGCATACCCCAGTTCAAACCGGTTGCAGGGGCTACCAGCCCCTGCTCTGGCGCGAAACTGGACAAAGGAAATGGGTGTAGCCACCCCTCTTTCCAAACCCACCCATAGGTGGGTCCCCAGAGTTAGTCCAACCCCTTTCTTTAGTATAAGTAAGGGAACCCTGGCAACAGGACTTTAGATATCCCTGGAAGAAACTCTGCAACTGAATCCTGGAACTTCGACGCTCTACTCAAGACTAGAGGACTGAAGAAATCTCCTTTGGGGTCAAGGAGTGACTCCCCTGGTTGGCAGGCACCAACTAAGCATTTGCCGGTCTGCATCTCCGAAGCTCCCGCCGGACTCCGAAGTACTTGCAGCCCAGGAAGAGGATTTCCAGACTTCTCAGAGGCCGACCCGAGTCCCCAGCAAAGCTGAGACCCGCTGCCCTCACGAGTGACGTGGAACCGGAACCCCTGGACACCGTGCACATTTGCTAGTGCATCGACTTCTCGACGACTCTTGAAGTCCTGCTTTGGGTTACTTGTAGCCCAGGCCCCGAGCACCATTTGCACTGAAGATTGTGAGCCTACACTCCACAAGTGTTCCGTGGGCCCGCTTCTTGCATTTCCGCTCGAGGCTCCTTTGCGATCCCTGGTCCGTCGACTGGTGGGTCACTGTGAAGGCAACTCTGATTTTCTTTGGGCTTCCCTGGTTGCTCCAGACGTGCCCTGACTCCCCACCGAGTGGTGAGTCCCTCAGACCTTGCTGGTCTGCACAGAAGCATCTTTCTCCTTTCTGCGTGGGTTGCTGTTGCCAAGGCTTGTTGTGTTCAATCCGGACACCAACACTGCAGCACTCGACATCCTTTGTGGGACAGCTCGAATCCAGCTCCTGGTCGTCGTCGACGCCTCCTGGTCCTCGTGGCTGAAGAGTCAAGCTTCACCTCTTTCACCTGAAGCACCCGACATCGGTGGGCATTCCACTATCGTGCCCCTGGTCACTGGCAAGTGACCCAGACTCTGTCCCCTCTGCTTTCAGGTTCTTCTCATCTCCGATCCAGGCTTGGATCTCTTCGGACACTTCGCATCTTCCCGGCAGCAGCACTTCGTGGCAGGCTGCCATTGAAATCGACGCCGCGACCCGACACCTTTCGACACCTATGCACCCGGCTTCCCTGGGTGAGGTAACTCGAGTACTCCGGTGCTCCCGTGGGTGTTGACCCTAGAACTGTCTAAGTCCAAGAGGGTTTGGTCCTAGTCCATTTCTAAGTGTCCTTAAACTCTAAAACTCTTACCGCGACTTTCCCATAGACTTTAACGGAGCTCGCGGCTGTGTTCACACACTGCACACAGCCCCCGTGGGTCCCCTGTGTCACTACCTTGGGTGGTTCCTTGGGGTCCCAGCGATTCTACAGGCACTAGGCCTTGTGTCTACTTAAGTCGTGGTTCTTATACCACTTTCTTAATATATGGTTTGGTACGCCCTTAGGGCTAATCGTATATTGTGCTATTTTACTGTGCTATTTGACTTGTAACTTGTGTACTTTGACCTCTAGCCTCATAAAGAGACTATTGGGTAGTGTTTAGTAATAAATACATATATTTTATATATATATACCTGGTGTGGTTCTCCTTTCATTTGGTCATTCACGAGATTATAACTGGTAAAACAAACAGCTTAACACTCCTTCAAGACTTAGCCTGAAGGCTGCTCTCCATAGCTACCACTAGGATAGCTTTCAATAAAGGTTGTCTTTAAACCTATCATCAATAAAGGTCATTTGGACTGGTGCAAGGTGTCACTATAACTAGGGGACAGCATATACCAGGCCAACTTCTCACATTGGTGTGCAGCGGTTGGATTCAAGCTTGCCCTGTTTTACCAGATAATCTCGAGTGTGTGACTAACTGAAAACCTCTAAAGGTACCTCAGGTACATATAAATTCAAGCTTAGAAATACAGTAAGTTCTACTGAACTTAGAGTTGTGTGTCAAGGGCCTAGCACACCCTTTCTACATCTCAAGAGAGTTTAGTAGGCCACACTAGAGTAGGTAGTGCATACACCACACCTCACTAGTGATGTCTTCAAGGCCAGGAACCAGTGGGTCCCTGCCAGAAGCCAATGGGCTTCTACCATCCAAGTATGACAACCTCCCATTCTTGGAATTGAGAGCATTGTGCAGTACTAGGAAGCTGAAGACAGGCAAAAGTGCCAACACCCAACGCCTCATAGAGGTGCTTCTGTTGGATGATCTCAGATGACCCCCAGGGTCTGAAGGGGTAGGCAGAGAGGGTGGGGCAGAAGATGAGGAAGGGACCAGGGGTGAAAATACCCAGGACCTGACCTCTGAAACTGGCCAGGAAGATGACAATGATCTTGCCCTGGACAATCCAGCTCCTCCTGCAGATGAGGAGGAGGATCAGAATGACCTCCCCTTTGTCCCACCAGGAAGAGTTGTGAGTGTGCCTAGAAGGTCCAGATCTCCTTCTCAGGAGTCTAACCATTCTGACACCTCAGTAGGGACCTCTGTTTCCTCTCATAGGTGGGAATCCTCTCATGAAAGGAAAAAGAGACTGCTCCAGTATGAAGAAGCTCAGCTTAGGATCAGAAGAGAGCAGTTGGCTATAGACAGGGAGTCCCTAGAGCTTCATAGACAAAGAAGAAAGTTGGGACTAGAGTCCCATGGTGGCAGCAACTTCCCTAGTGGTAGGGAAAGGTCTTATGACCATAGAAACCTGAGCAAGATTGTCCCTCCCTACCAGAGTGGGGATGACATCCACAAATGGATTACTGCACTGGAAAGGGCGTGTAAAGTTTAGAGGGTCCCCTAGGAGCAGTGCGCAGCAATCTTGTGGCTCTCCTTTGCAGACAAAGGTAGAGACAAGCTCCTCACTGTAAGAGAAGAGGATGCTGATGATTACCAAGTCCTGAAGAGTGCCCTGATAGATGGGTTTGGCCTAACCACTGAGCAATACAGGTTAAAGTTCAGAGATACCCAAAAGGCACAGACACAGGACTGGGTGGACTTTGTAGATTGTGCTGCTAAGGCTCTGGAAGGCTGGTTACTTGGCAGTAAGGTGTGTGACTTCAAAGGATTGTATAATTTAATCATGAGGGAGCAGATTC